>JARHVA010003310.1:1075000-1755000 GCA_037957365.1 Torreya grandis | reverse complement strand
TAGACATTTCAATATGCCTTGTAGAAGTTCTAGGTGTTTTCCATATTAAAATTTATTCAACATTATTGTACATAATATAAAATATAACTAGATAATATTCCTTCAAACATTTTAGTAATTTTTGTATAGGCATGTGATATATCTTACTCTAATACCTTGATTTGCACCATGGGGCCCAAGATACCAATGCAGTCAATAATTTCATGTTTAGAGACATTATATAAACTATATAATACAGAGAAGATAATTGAAATAATAGAAAACTAAATACACATTCAAATGTGTAAGTTTGATATTCATAATATGTAACTTATACTCAATATGTAGAATAAGGTAAAATTATAAATATGTACAAGATTAAGAATAGAAATTCTAATTCATGTGGTAATATTGTAAATGTTTCCTTGTTGATTTGTTTAGACTAAAGTAATAATGTAGATATAAAAATGTGATTGAATGATAAATACATAAAATAGGATAAACAAATCATATTTAGTATGTGTGTGATATCTCTAATCTCTATTCCATTATGAGATATATAGTTATAATATATAAATTATTAAAATAAATTATTACAATTGATGATGGTTTCAAAAATATGGTATTTCATCTTTTAGTTGAGTGATAAATTAATTTTTTACAAGTGTGTGGTGGGATTTCCAATTATGTGATTCAAATGATAAATTACCTAACACATCATAAACCTAGAGGATGTTAGTTGGCATAATATGTGGTAAGAGGAACTTGAAACATGGATGATACATGTTTATGTTTTCACGTGCTAACAAATATAATGTATAGAGGTACCATAAGGTGAACTAAATAATATGTACATGACACAATAATATGTGCTATGCAAATGTTCAAATGTAATTATGTGGTGTCATAATTTTGTGTGGAAAATTGTAGAGTGATATGGAAAATTTGGGAGGTACAAAATATTTTTGTATATTTCATGATATATCATACACATGGGGAACCAAATATCCAATTGAAAAGTGAACAATCCTAGGAAAAAGTGGTATGTGGCTCATTAAAGTTGTAAAATAAAAAACACCATATAAATAATTTTAAAAATAATAAAATAAATGAATAGGATATGTATATTTTATGACTGATTTATTGAGTTATAAGATATTATAAAACATGTTCCAAGTGACATAATTTTTAAAATAATCACCACTAGAGAAGAATATGTATTTTTACTATGATGAATATGTTAATACATAGGGATATTATATATTAATGTATATGGGTTGATGGATATACTAAAATATGTTACACATTCCCCTTAGTTATTTATATGGGTCCAATTTATTAAGATAAATGATTAACTTGTGGAATTAGTGCATTGGGTAATAGTTGACCTACATTGGGATTAAGAGATTACCCATCCATTGTTATTTATATAGAGGGCTATATAAATGAAGTGGATATCATTGTAAGAATAAATAAAGTAAGTGTTGAGTCTTCTATTTAGTATAAGGATACTAGAGGTTGTCTCATTAAAGATACATTGTGGAGTTATTCCTTCCTAAAGGATTATAGTACAGTGTTTCCCTACCATATGTGTATTATTCTATTACTACATATATTGAATATTTAGGCATATTGGTCCACTGATATCTATTATGTTATGTTTATCTAAATTATATTGGACATATTTATAATTATTATAAGTTTGGATCATAACAAAATAATAACAACTTCTAACATTTCCTATACCATCTCCTCAACCTCACTCTCTTGCACATATGGGTACTATAAGGGTAGATGTTGGGTGGTTGTCCCCCTAATACAAGTTGAATGGAATTATCATGATCTAGTTTTGGAGGAAAACCATTTATAATATCTCCCAAAATTACTTAATTATTATCCATAATCACCTTGATATATATACTTATTAAAGCATTTGACTATTTCTATTATAATAGAAATAATTGTGCCATAAATGTTATTGACCTATTTTTAGTAGATTTAAACTTGATGTGAGCTTATCATCTATGATTATTTTTATTTTAACCCTCTCAACTTTAATTTATTTATTTTATAATGAAAAAACATGGATAGTCAATTTAATTTCATCTCAATCATGCCCAAAGTAGTGTGACATTAGACTCGCAACACAATATCAAATCCTCTCATAAAAATGTTAAACATGGGGATAAACAACATGTATTCCCTCATGTTTAGTTTAATATTCTTAAATTTTCTTGATTAACTAACAATACATCTACCTATAATCATGACATGGAATTTTGGAGCTAGGTACACTAAATAATTCAAATATGAAACTATTTTATTTTTTATGAAATTGTGTAGAGAACCCCAAAAATAGAAGTCCATTTTTTTGTGTTTTCTATCCCAAAATAGGAAATACTATTTTAATACAAAATGTAAAATTGAAATCATGGTTATCATGTTTAATTATTCCACTGTACATAACATCATAACTTAGTTTAAACATTATTATGCACCCACATAGAGAGTTTTACAACACCCATCATATTTAATACTTAGAATAATTCCTTACTCTTTTAGATTCAAATACGTATATATTTGCTTCAAATCTAAAATATAATTTGGTTCATTCAATTATTTAAATTATATGAAAAACCATAGGACTAGGGAGGATACCCTTATTGTCCATAATGTTGCATCAATAAAATCATGCCATCAAGAATTCTCACTTGAGTTGAATTGTTAACATATAGTTTTACTATTATAAAAATAATGAAAGTGATAATTTTTTTTCAAAAAATTATAATCCAATGCTTAATTATGTAATAAATAAATATGTGAAAGGTTAAATTTACATCAATAGCAAGGCTAGTGGATAAATTCCAGTGCCCCCATGGTTTTGATTTTTAACTTAGACATTACTAAGTCCAATAATCATATTGTGGTAGTAACATGATAGCCTTAAGATATACAAATTATAAATATAACAATTATTATATTTTTTTATAAATAAAAAAAACTCAATTTGATTAATTATCAATCAACAAATTAACCACACATTCATTTTTATCAATGTGATATCTGAAATAATCATGCATGTTAATATAAGATTTGGTATGAAGTGAAATTCATGTCCACAATCCTATATTAATTTAATAAATTAAATGTATGGATGGAACTAAAATCATATTTAATTTAGTATAGAAGTGAAGGTATATATTAATCAATATGTCTTAGAGTTACTAGTTGTTAATCTAGTAGTGTTGTAAGTGTAATTATTGAAAAAAATGTACCAAATGGAATGATCATGATCTAGTTATGGAAGAAACCAATTTGGATTATCTATAAAAATTAATTAATTCTTGTCTATAATCACTTGAATATATATAATTATTGGAGCATTTTATTAGTTTTATTTCAATGGAAACAATTGTGCCATAAATTCTATTGACCTATATTTTAGTACATTTAAATTTGAGGAGAGATTACCGTCTATGGTGGTTTTTATTATTACCCTCTAAATTTAAATGTATTTCCTTTATAATTAAAAAATATGTACAATAAATGGAATTTCATCTCAATCATGCCCAAAGTAGTCAGCCATTTGACTCTAAACACAATATCAACTTCTCCCATGGAATTGATAAACATAGGGCTATAGAACACATATTCCCTATGGTTGAGTTTAATATTATTAAATTTTAATGAAATAATTATACCTCTAACCATAATCATGACATGGAATTTTTGAGCTAGGTACATAGAATATTTCAAATGTGCAACTATTTTATTGTTGATGAAATTATGTAGATAACCCCAAAAATATAACTCCATTTATTTGTGTTTTCTATCCAAAACTAGGAAATAGTATTTAAAAATGCAAGATAAAATTGAAATCATGGATATCATGTTCAATTATTCCTAAACAATTAACACAAAAATTTATTTAAAACATGACCATGCACCTTCATAGATAATTTTACAACACCCATCATCTTTAATATTTAGAATAATTCCCTATTAGTTTAGATTCAACTAAATATGTATTTGTTTCAAATTTATAAGATACTTTGGGTCATGACCTTATTTAAATATAATCAACAACCATAGGAATTGGTAGGAAACACCTACTTTCCATAGTTTTGCATCTTTAAAACCATGCAATCAAGCATTATCATTCGATTTCAATTGATAATTGATCATTTTATTATTATAAAAATAATACAAGTTATAGAATTTTGTAAAAAAATCATAATCCAATGCTTAATTATATAAGCAATAAATTTATGAAACATGGAATTGACATCAATACTGACACTAGTGTATAAATTTTAATGTTCCCATGGTTTATGGTTTTAACTTAGATGCTGATAAATCCATTAATCATCTTATGTTAGTAACATAATATCCTTAATCTATATAAATTATCAATATAACTATTATTATATTTTTTTATAAGCAATAAAAATTAATCTTATTTATACTCAATAAAAAAGTAATGATAAATTCTAACACATTCATTTTTACCAATGTGATGTCTACAACTATTATGCATGTTGAGAATAGATTGGGTATGAAGCAAAAAAAAATGCCCCAAACCCTATAGGCTTTTAAGTGTTTGAATGTATGGAGGAAGTGAAAATTATATTTCATTTAATTTGAAACGGTGTCTATATATTAAGCAATATGTCTCATAATTACTAGTTATTAATATAGAGTGTTGTAAGGGTGATTGTTGAAAAAAATTACACAAATTAAATTTAAATTAGAATACATATAATTTATATTTGTCATTTACGAATACTTGAAAAAAAATAGAGATAAAAATATGCAAAATTAATTTCCAAAAAGAATTATTGTGACATATTTGTACATAATATGTTATTACGATAAAGGTTAAAACTATACAAGTACAATAAACTTACATGACAAGTTAATGCTAAATTAAGACATTTACATAAAAAATAAGTAAAATAAGAAGTAAAATCTAATATCAAAAAAATTATATGTAATAAAATAATGTTCACTTATTTCTAAGATAAGGTCAACATGTAGGAAGCCTTTCTTATCAAATAAGCTTCTCATGCACACTAAACAAGCTAGACACCTCAAAACCATATAAAATAGGAAATTAAATTAAATAATATTAATTTTAGTTAAATAATATATAAAAAGTGTGCCCCACATATTGGGGAGGAATGGACAAGTTTTTGAGCTCAGTATGTTACAAATTCAATGAACTACACTTTAACTTGTACTACCATCTATTTTTAAGAAGTTCCCAAAAAAATCCAAAATTGACTAATAAATTAAAATAGGTCACAACTAAATTAAATAAAATTATTAAAATAATAAAATAATTAATAATATATATATATATATATATATATATATATATATATATATATTTAATAATTAAGTGCTCACATTGGCTTCATACTCAACATTCATCCCCTTGATACAAAAAAGAGAGATGCCTATCATCTCCTTAAGTCTTCCATGAATCTGCTTGTGCAATCACTAGGTGGGAATATAAAAAAAATATTAAACTATAAAAAAATAAATTAAAATGTGTTTATTATTGAACAAATATTTGAAAAATTTATTTTTGAGTTCAATATGCTGGGTTCTAGCATGGAAAACTAAATTCTTGGATAATTGTATTACTCATTTTTATCACAAAAAAATTGTGTTGGCTCACTTTGAGCCTCTTTGAAATCATATAAGAGACTTATCAAACATATTAATTATTTGAAATATAAATCAATGGTTTTATATTTATATTCAATATAGGATAATGAAACTATAGATTGTTTCTTTGAAGACCATGAAACCAATCCACTTTCCAATGTGAAGCGATAACTTGAATTTGAATTCCTATCATCAAGAGATCCTCCACAATATGAATTTTTTCATCCAATAATAAATAATTAAATTTATGATATAAAATTAATAACATGATTATAAGTATCTATTAGTCTTAAAATTCTCTTCACCACTTGTAAATGTTTGAGTGATGGACTACACGTAAGTCTAGAAACTAGTGAAACCCCATAATTGATATTAGGTCTTATCATAGTGAGATACATCAAAACTCCCACCATAACTATAACAATATTTTAATAAACTAAATTAATGCCATACTCTCTCATTATATTTTTTATAATTGTAATTCGAGTGCTCATGGGATTAAAATCTTAAGGATTATAATTTTTTAACATGTCCTGGACATATTTAGCTTGAAAAATGAGTAATTCCTCGTTATTTTGATGGAATTTTTGTCAATAAAATAATTATTAAGCTAAATATAAATCATCACATATTATTATTTCATATCTTCTTTTAATCTATTTATCATCTCCATAGATCTACCTATAAAAATCATGTCATCTACATTAAGACAAACATATAACATGTTAGAACTCAATGATTATGTGTAAAGAGTTGGTTATTTTAAATTATTATAAAGAATTGATCAAATAAAAATATAAAAATTCTTGAGCACCAATATTTTTTATTTTCTTTAGCCCATAAATAACCTTCTTCAACTTATATACCCAAAATTATTTACCCTTTACTTCAAAACCTTGTGACTGCACCACATATATTTCTTCTATCACTTCATTTAAGAATGCACTTTTTACATCTATTTGATGTATTTTATATCCTTTATGACCATATAAAATAATATAAATTATTATATTATCTTGACATGTCACATTTGCATAAGTTTACTCATAGGTAACCCCATATGTTTGTATAAAACCTTTTGCAACTAATCTAGATTTTAGATTGTAAATTATACCACGAATCTTGAATTTGTTATTTTAGACCCACTTGGTTGCATAAAATATTTATTTAATGATGTTGAATAATATTCTATGTATTATTCCTCTCAATTTTCTCCATATATAATTTCATAGCATCAACTCATTATTTATTTTGACTAGCTTTTACATAAATTCTAGGTTCACTAGTCACAAATGACAATTCAAATATAGTATTTTAATCATAATAATCATAAAAAAATATTAACCTCATGATTTTTAAACATTTTGATCCTCTTCTCACAATTCTAAACTAACATTTTATTGGTTTTATGTGGACTCAAAAAACACTTGTTTTTGTTTGGAGGGATGATTAGTCTCTTGGGAAGAGTTGGTATTGTTTCTTGTTGAAATACAAACATGTGTAGGACTTTGTAATCATATAAAATAAAATTCAATACACTGAACCCATTAAATTATTACCTCTATAGAATTATTTTTGGTGATTTTCTTGTTTCCCTTTTATTCAACTTGGATGTAATTTACATCTTATAATTACACTTAAATTTTAAAGGAATCATCTAACTTGTTGAAATAATATTTTTGACTTGTCATGTGATTTGAAAAAATTGAATCAAGAAATAAAAAATATTTTCATACTCTATTCCCATAGAACATGTGAAATAATAATTTAAGTTCTCTTGCTCCTCACTTTGTTCACCTTGGAATGCCATCTCTTCACTCTTTTGATTAAATTGGTTTTTAACTGTGAGTATCTTTAATCTCTTATAAAGTGTCTTAGATTTTTAAATTATGACAAGTAATTATGGCCAAATTTGGTCTGAATAAGAAAATTTTTACTGGATGTGGTTTAAATCTAACCAAGGTACTAATTTAGAAGCAATACAATAAGAGGAGGATAAAATAGCCTTCATGCAGACCACTTGTCAGTTTAAAGCTTTTGGAACCCTTTAAGTAAGATTAAAGTGTGAATTTGATGATCTTTAGGAGCTAAACCATCATGATAAGCCTTTTATAAATGAATAGGTTAGTGTGGTTGTGAATCACATAAAGATACTTTGGAAATAAACTGAGGTTAAAGAATTACATGGACATGATGTTTTTCATGCTTAGATCATCCTCTGTAAATTTGGTGTCTTAATTATTTTTGTATCTCAAGATACCAGTGTTCAATGTTAAACAAGTAGATTGAGACATTCATGGGGACAACAAATAAAAGATTCATAAAATAGCAATTTGGATTCAAAAGTTTCCAAGGTTAAATGCAGATCTGATAGGTGTATAGATCTTTGGAGCTCGGGTAGAATATGTATGACACATGGTAAGTTGATGAGGTCAAAGAATCAGATGATCATGAGGATAAATTAAAAGGTAACAAATGACATAATCTTTGTAGTAGAATCTATATCTTTTGGTACATGGTTGATATATCTAGTCAATGGGCCCAACCAAATCTATGGTGTACATTTAATCATGCCAAAGTAGATTAATGGAAAGCATCAAATAAAAAAATTAGAGGATTGTGAGGCTAATGAGAAGCTAGTAGGTGTCATGACTGTGTTAAATTAGTAGAAGATCTATGGCTTGCATTAATTCATACAAAGAAAGATTAATGGTGTGAGTAAGGTCAATAAGTCAATATAACTCAGATTAAATGTGAGGCCACCACATGATGCAATCATGTTAGATTATAGAACGAACAGTAGGATCCCATGGAAGAACATAAAGATGACAAATGTCATAATCTAGAAGGCCCAGTTTAAGATCAATGGTCAACACTAAAATTAAAAGCTAGAGACTTCAAATAGAGGTTGAATATGATTGAAGTCAAACCAGAGCAAATATTTCAAAGGGAGTCCAAGAAGGTAGACATGTTGGTTTTAATGGGTTCTTTTCCAAATACAACATCATGATTATGACCCTTTTTATCCATTCTTACATGTTTGAGATGAACTAGTAGGGAGTAATCTACACTAGAATAATATCACAATAGATTGATCAATCTGTTATAACTCCTTTGACATTGGAATTCAACTTTCAAATGACTTGATCCTATCATTGTAACTGTAAAGAGAATCAATGCAAGATATAAATAGATTGAAAAGGACTGATATAGTTATTATGACTACTTTCTAAAAGTAATATTAGGCATTATGATCTTTTCTAATGGCATCAATGTTGGATGATTACAAATATTGGTCATTATGCTCCCTTCTCCATATGTCTATGCATTATCCCTATCTCTCTCATCCCATTTATCTATAAATATAGGTTGTTAAGCTTTGAAAATGATCCCCTCTTTTACATGACTAGACTCTACCAAGATTTGGACTATAACACCTACTTGATGCAATAAAAGACTGACTTCCTCCATTTGCAAGCTAAATCAAAGTGTGTTTCATGAGTTCATTAATGTGGTTAAGTGAATATATATTTTCCTTGCCTCAATATAAGTTTTCTCACCTTTATGAAGTGATTTGGTAGTCCTCATAGGTTATTTTAAGTGTATATATAGTTTGTTAGTTAGTTTACAAGACAACAAATGCACTCACATGGCAGGTCAATAACTAGCCCATGCCTTTCTATGAAATACTTATGTGAGGACTGATCAAAGAGTGAGTGAAGTGATATTATACAGTCTTGAATACATCCTATAGTGTGTCTTGATCAAGTTTAAGGATAAAAAATTTAGTGTAACACCTCACTTTTTACATGCTTTCATAGATTATCATTAATCTCTCTCCCCTTTTCCTAATAAAAATCTAGTTTAGGTTTAGTATGGGTGATAGACCCAAAATGAAATCAACCTTGTCTATATGTTTGATCTAAGATTAGTTAACCCACATCCTAGGTTCATTCCCATGTTGGACTAGGTTTGAGAAAGAGGAATTGAACAATCACCTTCTTAGCTAGGGTACAACCTAGGATGCCAATAGTTTTGGCACAACTAATGGGACCCATTATCCTAGATGAACTAAAATTTCTAGATAAAGAGAATAATATATAGTAGTAAAGGAGATCCATCATTAGTAAGAGCTAAATTTTTAAAAAATTTTAGACTTTATAGCACTATCCAAACAACATTCTCATGCCAAAGGTTACTACAAGTTCAACTAGTAAAGGCATTCCCCTTTCAATCATTGAGATGCCTTCTATTTCATATAAGAGAGAAATATTTAATAGGATAAAAAATTATCCCCAAAATCAATATTCATCTCCTAGTCATCCTATTATTTTAAGCAATATAATCCCCACTACCCAAATGGCCATCAAGAATCAAGTGTTCATCTCATTCAATAGAAGTAGTCCACTGAATTTGGCCCATTTTGATGACATTATTGTGTAATCCCTTAAGATTATCCCATTATTATTAGGATAAGGTCAAAAAATTGCTATTAATCACATCCAAGATGTTACCAACCATTTTTCTATTCAAGATAATGTGGTTATACGACTACTTATTACTTCCTTCAAATGAAAAGCATTATAATGGTATATAAATCTTCCGTTGAATTCCATTAATACCTAGGATGAGTTAGGTGTAGCCTTAGTCTGATAATTTGAGGACAAATCTGATCACCTATCTTTAGTTGAATATCTAACTAACATAAAGAGAGATCCTCATGAGTTCATGTCTAGTTTCAACCTCAAATTCCAAAATACATAGACTAAAATACCTGAAATGATTAGACCATCCCCTGAATATCCCTTCTTTTATTATTTAAGAGCACTTAATTCTAATATTAGTGTGATGATATATTCTATGTGTGGTAATAGCTTGACAAATTCTTATGAGGTTGTAATAAGAGAAAAATATAGTTTGATGCAAGATATTAATCTCAATCTAAGGAATCAAATGCCAATATTCCTAGATTTTCAATCTATTCCACCCCTTCAAGTTCCTCAATTTCCATCATTATCCCCTATTCTAACTCATCAAGCCCAAGTTACATCCCCTTATAGTCAAGCCAATGAGCTTAGTGAGCTGAGAGGTTTGCTTTAATATTCTGGAATGAAATAGTAAAACTCAAGAGGAAACAATATCAAACTAATAATCTATATCAACAACAAAATTAGACTACTTATTAGCCCTTCAAAGATCATAGGCCTCCTTATCAAGGATTTCGATAAAATAGACCACCTTACCAATCACAAGGATCCATAGTTCCAGCTAAACCATATGCATCTCTTGATCCTAATACACCTTCCACATCAAAATTTATTGTTCCCAAAATACCTCAAAACAATTTGAGGTATTACCAATTTGGTATCTCTCCAACCTTAGTGATGGTTAGGACCAAGCCTTGGTATAATAGAATGTTATTATGCCATAAATGACAAAAGAATATTTTTATATTCATGAAAGTTAGTATCAGGAGACAATTTTTGTACCCAAAGGTAAGATTAAACAAGTCCAAGGGAAGCTTGATGCCATTGATTTAAACTAGCAAATAGATGATTATGTTGATTCTAATCATGGTTGTGAGACTAGTAGTTCAAATGGTGAAGTTACAGATATAACTATAGATAAAATAACATCCATTGATGAGGCTGAAAATGTGACTAATGATTCATATACACCTAGTGTTATTTCCAAGAGTACCAAAGATCAACTTGCTGCCCCTAAAACACAAAAAAATCAAAATGTAGACGTTAGGAAGGTCCTTCAAATACCTCTAGTCCATGAATAACTAATGGTTCAAAAGGTACAACCAAAGTTAGTGGAGATTAATTTAGCATAGTGGATCAAATGAATAGATCTAATGTCATCATTATCATGTGGTATTCCCTTCTATTATAGGGCAAAAATATATGCTCATCTAAGATATTTTAGCTCTCAAGGTGTCTCTAAAACTGATTGAGAAACAAAGAATTATCTTAACTAATTAAGACCATATACTGAAGCATCAAGTATAACCTATAAATAAGATGATAAAGGGGGATAAATCTAAGGTAAAGTCAATTAAAAATCCTCCCTTATACCTCTCTTTTATAATTGGTGACTATATTGTTCATAACTATATGGTGGTTAGTAGAACTAGTAACATTATCATGCCTCAACAAATTATAGACAAGCTTGGTCTTGTCTATGAACAAAATGTTAAAAGGAGTATTGAAATTGGATAAGACAATAAGAATAATTAAATATCTGAATTTGACACTACATGTTTTTCCCAATGTTACCATTTAGCAAGATATAATTGTGGTTGATTTGTCTCCTTATTTTCCCATGTGTCTTTCAAGGGACTTCACCTAAAAGATTAGAGGATACTTATTAAATAATTAGACATATTTATGTTTATAAATAAGTATGTTACTAAGGTAAAAATATATTATGAACCCATTACACCTTTCCATTTGGATCCATTTATGCCAATTGTTGTAAACACTAATTATGTCATCTCAAATGAAGTGCTAGAAACTAGTGTAGGTGAAACTGAATCACCTTTACATGGGATTATAAATTTTTTACTTGATGAGTGGGCCTATATATAACATTAATATGATCCTTAAAATCTAATTTAAGAATAAGGACTTAGTATTTATTTCCTCCATGAGAAAGATGCACTAATTCTAGCCTTGACGAAGGATGATGATTCAAGTGATGGTCCTATGGAAATTATACTTTGATGGGTCAAGGAGTAAGAATGGTAATGAGGCTGGAATTATGTTTTTTTATCTATTAAATCAAAATTATTTCTTATCTCTTAAGTTTCAATTTGGTTGTTTAAACAATTCTATTGAATATGAGGCACTAGTTCGTGGTTTGCAATGGGATAAAAAGATGAAAGTCAATGCCTTATAAGTATTTAGTGATAGTTAACTTATAGTTCACCATGTGATAGGTATTAATTTATGAAAAAAACCATTTCTTAAATATTATAATCATATGGTATAGGACTTGGTTGAAAATTTTAAAGCCTTCAACATTCAGGCAATACCAAGAGATGAGAACAAACATGTAGATAGGGTGGCTACCATTGGGGCACAATTTAGTATCCCAATTTATGTAATAAATTAAAATTTATAATCACACATTAAGGTGATTTTAAGGCCTTATATCCAAAATAATAATTATAATTGGAAATTATTTGAATATGATAACTAGACTGTTAGATTCTTGCAAGAAGAGACTAAGTTTTCCTCAAGAAATCAATAAAAGTACTTATAGCAATATGGTGATCAGATTTTGAAACTAAAACCAAATAATTTCCCAAAGGTATTGGTCATACTTGAGAACATAATCAATGGTGATGATGATCTAAAGAAGGAAAAGTCATATTTGTCAATAAAGGAAGAACAATATGCTAATGTGGAAGTTGAACCTAGGAAGAACTTAAAGTTGGGTAAGGTATGCACTTATTTAGGAAAAGGAAGCTTTTATTGACTTATGTGAAAGTTTTTTTGATGTACTTACATGAAAATATAGTGATCTTAAGGGATTTTACCCAAGTATAGATCAAAACAACATTGAGATATAATATGAAACTAATCCAGTAAGATAAAGACAAACACCTATTAATCTTAGGATTGAGATTTTGAAGAGAGTTAAGATTCATAAGCTCATTGAGTCAGCTATTATATTTCTAATTAAGAATTAAACTTGGGTGACAAACCTTATTCTAGTACAAGAAACGAATGGTGAATTTAGACTATGTGTTAACTTACATGACCTGAATAAAGCCTCCTTTAAAAACCACTATCCACTACTATCTATGGAACACATTTTATAGTTAGTTGCAGGTTCAAAAAGGTTCTCCTTATTGGATGGATATACTGGTTACAATCATATTTTGGTGAAGAAAGAGGACCAATTGAATATATCCTTCACCACAAAGTGGGGGACATTTACATATATAAATATTCCCTTTTGTTTTTCCAATGTTGGAGCAAATGTTTAAAGAGCCATGTATATGGCATTCCAGGGCCTTTATAACAAGTCTATATTGTTATATTTGGATGACATAATAGTTTTTTCAAAGAATGTAAGTGAGCACATATTTCACCTCAAGCAATTTTTTTAAAGGTGTAGGAAATTCAGGGTATCCCTAAATCCCAAAAAGTGTGTCTTCTTAGTTCATGAAGGTAAGATTAATGGACATATAGTTTTAAAGCATGGTTTAGGAATAGATCCTAAAAGGATAGCTTCAATTATTCCAATTTCATTTCCCAAGAAAAAACTATCTTTGCAAAGTTTCTTAGGGGAATATAAATTTTATCAAATGATAAATATCATATTTTTCCACTTTAGCTAAGCCACATACAACCATGCTAAAGAAGAATCAATGTTTTAACTATTCTAATTAAGGAGCAAAGAGTTTTGAGGAAATTAATAAATCCATGGCTAGTTCTCCTACACTCATGAACCTATATTTTATAAATGACTTCATAATATACACCTATGTAAATATTGACACCATTTTAGCCATTCTTATGTAGCAGAATCATGAGGCTTTGGAGTATATAATAGCCTTCTATAGTCAAGGCGTAGAGGAGTATGAAACAAGTTATTATTTTATTGAAAATCATGTAATTTCTATTATAAGGTCTCTAAATAAGTTTAGATACTTATTGTGTAACAATAAGATACACCTAATGGTTGCGCATCTAAGTATCCATGAGTTTTTATTGAATAAAGACATAAATGAGAAATGATCTAGTTGGATAATAAAGGTAATAGAGTATGATGTGGAGATCAAGGTCATAAATTTGATGAGAGGTAAAGGATTTTATGAACATATATCCCAAAAATTTCAAGAGGTTGATAGGGTGGTTATGGTTTAAAATGATGAGGGAGTTACAATTGATCACACCTCACCTTATAGTTAGTTCTAATACATAGTAAGATAGCTCCAGGATGGTATTTATCTTTCTCATATAAGCCCTTAAAAAATAAGATATTTTAGATTACAATCATTCTTTTTCTTCTTATTAATAGTGCCTTGTTTAATAAAGATATCAATGGCATGTTGCTAAGGTGTATAGAGCCAGGTCAAACACATAGATTGGTTGAGCAGTTCCATGATGGACATGGTGGAGGTCACTATTATACAAAAACCATAACTCTCAAGATCATGGGAGGTGGGTATTATTGGCCAAGTATATTTGGTGATTTTCATACATGGGTTAGGAGATGTAGGCAGTGTGATATGTTTGTAAGAAAAGTGAAACTTTTAGCCTTACCTCTCCAACCAATTATGATGGAAACCTTTTATCTAGTGGGGATTTAAATTTATTGGCCTAATTAATCCTCCTTAATGCTTAGGTCATTAATGGATACTAACTACTACAAATCACTTCACTAGATGGACAGAAGTAGTGGCAATGAAAGAAGAAAATGAGTCCAATGTTCTATATTTTTATGAAGGTTTACTTACTAGACTTAGAGTCCCTTCAACCATTATTTCTAACAATGCCATGGCCTTTTTGGGGTCTAAAATTAGCTAATGGGTACTTCAACATAGTGTCTTTCTCAATACTTCATCAAATTACTATCCACAAGGTAATGGTCTTGCTGAGTCCACAAATAAGAATCTATTAAAGATCATAAGAAAAGATATTAAATATAATTAGAGGTCATGGCATCTGAAATTAAAGTTAGCTCTATGGTATAATAGGATCACCTGCAAGAGGTCAATAGCAAACTCTCCCTACAATTTGGTGTATGGTAATAAATTAATACTTTCTATTTCTCTTGAATTGTCTACTTTAGAATTAATGCATCAACTTAAGTTATTGGATAATGAACCAATGGAGATTAGGTATGCTAATCATATGGAATTGGAGAAAGTTCAAAATTAATCCATGTTAGCTATGGAAGCTCATCAAGCATAAGTGAAGAGATCCTTTGACAAAAGAGCTTCTTCAATAAGTTTCAAAGAAGGAGATTTAATCCTCAAGTGGGATAAGGATAGAGCTAAGCCAAGGAGGAATATAAAGTTTGAATCTCTTTGGAGTAGTCCATACATAATATTCATTTATAAATCCCATAATGCCTTCCAATTTGTAAGGATGGATGGTGAGGAGATTCTTATTCTAGTTAATGGGATACCCCTGAAACATTACTACTAAAAATTTGAGTTCATGTACATAATTTAATTATTTTTTTTGCTCCAAGTGCTACCCTAGCACATTTGTTTGTTTGATTTTGCTTTGTTTAGATTAGTTTCCAGCTTTTATGTGTTTCCTTCTTGGCCTTGGTGTAATTTTTATCTTATTTTAGTAAAATAGGTTTCTTGTACTCATAGAGAAGATTGGTCATTATTGATGAAGTTTAAGAACCTATGAATGATCTATTTCTCAAACATAGAAGGCATGTTTCCTAGCTTAGTATCCAAAGATGTTGGCTAAATTTGGCCCACATAATAAATTTTTTACTAGATGTGGTTTTAAGTTAATCAATGCCCTTGTTGAGAAGTAATCCAATAGGAGGAGATAAATATTGTGTTCATGCACATCACTTGTAATTTACAAGATTTTGAAACAATTTAAGTAATCTTAAAGTGTGAATTTGATGATCCTTAGGAGTTAGACCATCATGGAAAGCCTTGCAGAAATAAATAGGTTAGTCTAGTTACGAATCTCATAAACATATTTTGAAAATTGACTAGGGTCAAAGAATTACATGTACATGATGTTTTGAATGCCTAGATCATCCTTTACAAATTTTGTGTCTTGATGTTTTTTCTATCTCAACATACAAGTGTTGAAAGTTAAACAAGTAGATTGAGACATTCATGGGGATATCAAATAAAAGCCTCCTAAAATAGTTGTTTGGATTAAAAATTTCCTAAGTTTGAATGAATATACAAAAGGTATCAAGCTCTTGAGAGTTTGGGTATAAGATCTATGGCACATGGGTAGTTAATGAGGTTGAATAATCAAATGATCATGAGGACAAACTAAAAGGTGATAAGTGGCATAATCTTGACATCAGAATCTAGATCCAATGGTATGTGGTTAATAGCTCGAGTCAATGGGCCTAAACATATATATGGTTTGCATTTAATCATACCAAAGTAGATCAATGGTGAGCATCAAGTCAAAATGTTAGAGGATCTTGATGCTAATGAGAAGCTACTAGACATCATGACCATGTTAAAATGATAGAGAAATATCAATGGTGTGAGCAATGAAAATAATTAAACCTATATTAGATTAAATGTCAGGTAACCACAAGGTGCAAGAATCTTCAATTATGAAACTGATAACACGATCCCATAAAATAATGTAGAGTTAATAAATGCCATAATCCAAAAGGTTGAGTTCAAGATCAATGGCCAATATTAAAATTCAAATCTTGAGACTTCAAATGGAGGTTGAATATGGTCAAAGTTGAACTAGAGAAAATATTTCAAAAGGAGGCCACATAGGTAGACATGTTAAAATAGACTATTTCATCACGAAAACTAATAACATGATTATGACCCTTTTTTTGCATTCTTACATGCCAGATACAAACTAACAGGGAGAAATCCATGTCAGAACAAGATCACAATAGATTGATCTAGCTATTGTAACTACTTTGATTCCAAAATTTAGCTTTGAAATGACTTGATCCCATAGTTTTAATCATAAGGAGCATCAATGTAGGCCAAAAATAGATTGAAAGGGACTAATATGGTTGTTATAGCCACCTTCCAGAAGTAATCTTAGGTATTATGATATTTTATAATGGCATAAATGCCAGATAATTGGAAATATTTGTCCTTATGCTCCCTTACTCATCTTTCTACACATTATCCCCATATTTGTCATCCCATTTGGCTATAAATACAATATTCTTAGCCTTGAAAATGATCCCTCTCTTTGGCATGACTAGAATCTACCAAGATTTGTATTGTAACACCTATTTGATATAATAAAAGACTAAATTCCTCCATTTTCAAGCTAAATTAGATTGTGTTTCATGAGTTTGTTGATGTGGTTAAGTTAATATGTGTTTCCCATGCCTCTGTCTATGTTTTCTCACCTTCATGAAGTTTTTTGGTAGTCCTCACAAGTCATTATAACTACATATATAGTCTGTTGGTTACTTTGGAAGTGGACAATTGCCTTCCCATGCTAGGTCAATAGTTAGTCCATATATTTCTATGAAATAATTATGTGAGGGTTGATCAGAGAGTGAGTTAAGTGATCTTTTTTAATATTTAATGCATTCTATATTGTGTCTTGTGTAATTACAAGGATCAAAAGATCTAGTGCATCACCCCCCTTTTTACATACTTTCATAGATTATCATTAATCTCTCCCCCTTTTTCCTAACAAGAAGATAGTTTAGGTTTATTATAGGTGATAGACCCAAAAGGAAGTCAACCTTCTCTATAGGTCTAACCTAATATTAGGTGACCCACAACCTAGGGTCATTCCCATTTTGGACTAGGTTTGAGAAAGAGGACCTGAACAATCCCTTTCTCAGCTAGGGTACAACCTTGGATGTTAATAGTAATATATCTCTTATTTTTACCTATGAATTTAAGTTAAAATTTTGACCTTTGAATTTTATTTTTTAAACTCCCTTTATTATAATTTTTATTTTTCTCTTTGGTATTTAAAACATTTACCTCAGTTTCAAGTGCTTGTTCTTGATCTCCTACATATAGTCTCATCTTATCCTCATGGAGAAAGAGATAATCCAATAAATTATAAAAAATGTATTGTTCATTTACTTAAAATCCTTAAGAGTGATCAAAATTTACAAGAATATTTGAGATAAATATCTCAAAATTTTCCTAACTATAAAACTATCTTGGATAACTTATGTTGATATGGGTTTTATGCACACCCCAAATTTAACAAGGTAATCTCTAATGCTTTAGGATATAAATGGAGGTGAAATACACTATAGGTCTAAATTTTCAAGTGTGAATTGAATAAATAATTGGTGAATAGTAGGTTGAGCATGTGGGTTGTTAACAGGGTGTATGTGTGGATGAATGAAACCTAAAAGAATGTTAAAACATAGTTGAGTTGTATGGATGGACCTTACTCTAAAGTGGGTATATATTGATAAAATAAACTTTAAAAGAGAAAGGGTAGGGAAGAAAAGAAGGCTCTATGGTATTTAAAAGGAATAATTTTTGGTTGGTCTCTTTGTGGACAGGTTATTTCAATACCAATGTTTACAGCTAATAGTTGTTTCATAGTCACATGTAAACACAACAAGAGGATATGGGGAAAAACTGATATAGTAAACTCTGGGATCTCAAATAAAGGTTGTTATTATTTAGAGTGTTTTGTTCACACCCTTATTTAATATATTATATCTCGAATCAAAAAAGTATCTAAGACATCTATGGATTACACCTAGAAATATATATCAAAATAGAACACTTATGTACACTTAGAGAATTCAAACAATTTACCTAGTTCCATGAAATTAATGATACTTGTTAATTTGTCTAGTAACTATTGAAAATATTCAAATAAACATACATTAATAATGATAAAATGAAATATCCATAGCTTTTTAACACTTCAAATTACTAAATTAAATATCCAAGAAGATAAAACATAACTTATCACATAGAATTGGAGTGGAAAAACATCGACACAGTTGCATGACAATCAAAATGGACTTAATTCTTATATTAATAAATTTCCAAACCTTTTATACAAAAATAAATGCATATATATATATATATATATATATATATATATATATATATATATATATATATATATATATATATATTTGGAGAGGGGTCACCTTATCCCTCAAATACATTCAAAATTCAAATTTATATGTTAATAATTAGAGTGTGAATTATAATTGATGCAAGGCATGCATGTACCTTAAATTTCATCATAAACACACTTCTAAGAACATACTTGCTCTATCATGATAATGCAATGTGTGCATGCTTATAAAAGGTGTTAAATAATAAATATATAAGATACACATAAATATATTTCAATTAGATCAATTAACTCTTAATACAATATGCATACAAAATTAACCTCAAAAACCAAGGTTTAGTTGAGGTTGATGATTACATAGTCAAAGCTGAAGTGGTAGAAGGAATTAAAATAGTCAATTGGGAAGTAGATGGAAATACCATAAAAATTTTCTTGGCTTCCAAATCTTAGTAGCGTGTGTAGCTAGATCCATACTACAGCCTGATAATGTCCATGTTTAAGTGAGATGTCATGTGTACTCTATTGACTTATGCTAGCAAGCATGCATGTTCAACTTTGGTGGACCTGAACTCTGCCTAAAATATCTCTACTTATATAACCTTATTCCTCACAAAATTTATCTTTGATAGAATTTATTCTAGTGTGAGCCCTTGAAACCTCTACTTAAATTTGGTATAAGTTTATTGAAGTAATTGGTCAAAATCAGATCTACTTATTAACTTCCTTATATATTCCTTTGTTTGAGACATCTTCAATTAATCTAGAATATGGAAGATT
The DNA here is from genome assembly GCA_037957365.1 of Torreya grandis. Lineage (NCBI taxonomy): Eukaryota > Viridiplantae > Streptophyta > Pinopsida > Cupressales > Taxaceae > Torreya > Torreya grandis. Next base: position 1,734,835 of record JARHVA010003310.1, on the reverse strand, counting down.
AACTTCTCATGCTATGAAAAATTTTAGATAAAGGTTTTTATTCTTGAAACCTAGTCTTGAACCTCTCATGTCTAGATGAACACTATGTTGAGAGCATTTGTTGTGTCTAATGATGTCATCAAATTTAAGTAGATATAAGCCTTATTAGTTTTATATAGTACAAGAAAATTCAATTTGTTTTCATATTCCTTTAAATAATTTAATAATTTTATTATTTCAATGACATGAGGAGCTAGCTCAAATCTCGTTAAACTAATGGCATCCAAAATGTTGTATAACTGAAGGCCTACAATGTGAACATCATCTTGAATTTATCTAGAAACATGAATAACTTTTTGTTGTTCTTTGACCTATTTGAGATATTTCTCCATATTTAACCTAGCCTATTAATCCCCTTAATGGAGTTATATCAAATCCTTATTTTGAGTCCTGAAGTAGGACTTGAAATATTTTTTGTAAGGAAAATCACCGAGCCTCTTATTAATTCTCTTCGACCAAGAGAAAACATCCTGCCTCTCCTCTAAAACTAGACCTCTACTAGTGTCATCCTCAAATTTCCTCTTCTAAACCTATTAGATAGTTTTTGTGGATTTTTCAAATATAGAACTCACTATGGGAAGCTTTGTTATAGTCATATTAGGCCTTTGGAAAGCTTGGGCCTCCAAATTAGCCACCCACTAAGGAATCACAAATTGGGTAGATTTAATTGGTTGAGTGTCCTGAGTAGTACTCTTAGCAAATAAGTCCCCTAAGGATTACATTAAATCTTATTCTTACAAGGTATTGGGTAAATATGGCCAAATGATTTTGGACCAATCAATACCACCAAATTATGGCACTAGGTGAATAATATATACAATATTATTTTTTCTATGTTTATTTGTTGGGACAACAAAAGTGGATTGGATAGAACTAACAGAAGGCATTGGCATTCCGAATTGGGTGGAGGAAACATGTAATTGAGAACTCACCATGGCTCCTTTAGTTTTCTTGAATTTAACCTTTTTAGGTTTAGGAGTGGTAGGGGGAATGGTTATTGAGGTAACAATAGTGGAAGTATAAATAGTTAGAGCTTGAGAAACAAATTCAACACTAGAAACAATTGGACTTGTGGAAACAATAGGAGTAAAAATAATAGGGTCTAATGAAACAATATTGGTAGGAGGAAAAATAAAAACCAAAGGGATTGTAAAAAAAATAAGGATTAAGGTAATCAAAAGAAATATATCCTTACCTAACTTGTCACCCTAAAGTGGTGCTTCTCATTCCAATCCCTTAAGGCCTAAGACTTTGGCCTTCTATAATTATTTTTCCTTTTTTTAACCCACAATTTCCCTCTTCATGAATGTTTGTTAATGGTCTATTGGGTCCTCTCATAATGAATATTCAACATTTTTATCTGTATGGGATCCAAGGACTCTGGGTTTCCTTTTTTAATAAATTATAATATTACCAAGCAAGGGGGAAGTCCACTAAGTGGAGGAAGAAGTAACATCGATAGTTTTATAAATTGGAACCAGGGATGCAACATGAAGGAATTCCTCTTATGTATCTAAATAACTAATACAAATTGATTCTTCTTGTCTACCCAAACCACTTACAATAGCTATAATTTCTTCTACCTCTTGCTCTTGCTTCACATCCCTCATTGCAAGTGGTGGTGTGGTAAATGGTCCTTTTTAAAATGAACTTGAAACTAATGGGGTATCCTTTGTGATCATATGAATCCATGAAGGGAGGTTAGATCAAGAGTTAGTTTAAGAAACAAAACATTAAGAAACAAAACTCAAATAAACACACTAACATTAACAATTATAAACCTATATTTTAAGGGTGAGCTTAATTAACAAAAGACCAATGGAAACACAACTAAAATTCAAAGACCAAAAATCCTTACCTTCCTTGGGAGGTCTAAATGCATTATCAAGTGGCTTACCCAGTTTTTGCTTCAAAGAGTCTTTGGCATTATTGAAGTGTCTACAAGTTTCCCTTATTTAGGAAGATGTTGAAAGAAATAGGCATAGTAACATCTTCTCAAATAATAAAATGGTCTTGTATGCCTATGACTTCAATGATAATAGATGAACTATAGGTTCCCCCTCAAGGGAGCTATTGGAAAAGGGGTCAGTAATTAGTCCCTCAAAAGGAGAAGATAATGGGAACAAAAATATGAAAAGTAGTGGAAAAGATTGATTTTCCCAAAGGTGGTTATAATTAGTGGCATATGGAGTTTCCGTAGTTGGGCAGAGAAACAATAATATCTTCCCATAAGTAGTTATAATCATTGGCATAGGTGGGATAAAAACATGTTCCAACTGGATGGATAGAGATAATGATTTTCCTAAAGGCATTTATAAGCATTATCACAATGAAAACATGCCCTAATTGGGTGGAATAAATATAATGATTTTCCCATAGGTGGTTATAATAATTAACCTTCAAATGGATAAAGACATAGTGATTTCTACAAAGGTGGTTAAAATCATTGGTAATGCAAGAGGGTTAGTATAAAATGAGTTTCCTAGAGGTAGTTAGAATAATTAGTATCCTGATAATGGAAAACATGATATGGAATATTATGGAAAATTAGTAAATTTGTATAGAGGAGAAAGATGAATTTAGGAAACCTATTATTAGGGAGATGTTCATCTAAATGGTCAATGGTGAAATTATTTCTTTATTTAATTACTCTATGTAAGATATGATTTGGATTAGATCAAGAATTATTTTGGTGTCAAGGAGATATATCAGTTCCTCATTGCTTTGTAAACTCCTAGATCTAATTTATGTTGTAGCATGTGATGGTAGACATCATGATAGAATACCATGATAACTTGATTTAAGTATGTATATGGACTAACATGTGATCCAATGATGATAATGTGGAAGTATGAATATGAATGGATTCAAGAATAATGTGTAAAAACTCACCCAATGAACACACATAGACTGAATCAAGGCACAATAAAAAAAATAAACAAACAAACAAATAATCAGAAAGACAAAACAAACAAAAAAAAGAACATGAAACAAAAGTAATGGATAATCAAAATGTTAATGGAAATAAAGAATACACAAGATGACAATAATTTCCCCTATAAGAAAAAAAGTAATGAAAGAAATAAACAACATGGGGGAATAAAAGAAAAAGAAATGGGTGGTTCAGTTGTCTCCATATGCACTAGGAAAGTGGATGTTGCCGAAATAGTTATATTGATGTAATATCTAAAAAAAGATTCAAGTAAAATATAGTTCTCCTAGGATATGGGATAGAAGAAAAATGATGAGAAAGAAAACATGATGAATGGTATAGAAGAATGTGGGAATGGACTCAAAAAATGGTGAGAGTGTGGGATATTGGACCAATAAGGATATTGAAACTAAATGATAAGTGGTTATTATGAGTTAGTGAGGGTTACCATAATCTTTAAGGAAAATAAGTGGTCAATGTGCTTAGGATTTTATAGATTGGTTTTACAAATGTTTTTGGAATTTCCTATGTATCTCAACTCAATGGATAATGATGAGATACTAAACAGACCAAGATTACAAAATGGAAAGAGCATTCAAACTTTAAAATTTTCTCACAAAATAATGAGAGCATGGTAAAGGGGTGATTAACCTAAACTCAACATGAATTTAGAACTACCTACATAGTCCCATTAGGATCTCAATTCACTATAGTTCTACCTTACAATAGAGGAATATAACTAGGTAGTAACCAATTCAAACAAAATAGACAATGTTGGAAAATGATATACTATGGCATAGGCATGGTAAGGTGATACTTCAAGGCATGAGAAACAAGTGTTTCCCCTAATTTTCCCATAGATAGTTATAACTAGGAAATAAGATCATAAGTCAATGATACTAATTTTCCCATAGGTAGTTATAATTAGTAACATGATAGTGAGACACTAATTTGACCAAAGGTGGTTATAATCAAGAAAGATGGGTATAGAATGAAATAAAAAATGAAGGATGAAATTACCAAACTAATATCATACTACACCAAAATATGACCTTTGTTTTAAATGATAAAATAACTACTAAAACCTGATTTGAATCCTCATGCTGAAAGTGGTTGTGGAACCATTAGAATATAACTAAGGTTAATGGGTTAGGTAGGGAGCGTGAAAAGAACTCAATCGATAGGAAAGCGATGGTATAATATAATGGTATAGTATAAATAATAATGTCAATATTATGGTACAACTAAAATAAGCCTCATATTTAATACACTAGGTATTTCAAATGAAGTAGTGCTTAAGGTGTATAGTGTTCATCAACTCATCAAGTTCATCCCCATCTATTGTAGTGAGCCTATATGCTCTAGCACCATAGTTTATAATAATGATATAAGGGCCTATCCAATTAGGCCTGAACTTGCCTTTTTGTTTCTTCTCACCCATGGTATTATATTGGTTTTCTTTAAGGACAAGATTACAAAGCTCAGAATATATATGTTTGATGTACCAATTTTTGTGGCCATGAAGTCAATTCTTGTATGCTTAAAGGTTGTTAACTAAGACCATGCATTTATCATCAAGAAAATATAGCTCTTGTAGGTGAGCTAATCAATATTCTTCATCATTTGAGACATGATTCAAAGAGATGCATAAAGAAGGTAACTTGACATCAATGATAAAAATGTCCTCAATGCCATAAAATAGTGATATAGAGTGACTCTTGTTGGAGTACAATGATTGGTATGGTATTCCAAGAGGGAACATAATATTTGGAGGTGCTAATCATGGATGGAATCATTAAAAATATTTTTAAGGATGTTGACAATTATTTTATTTGATGATTCTAATTGGACATTACCTTGAGGGTAATACACCATGGAAAAATGTTGAGTAATCTTGTAATCAACGCATAGAGAATTGACATCCTTATTCATGAATTATCTACCATTATTAGATATAATTTTAGATGGGATACCAAGTAGAAAATGACATGGTTGAATATGAATTTGTAAATTTACTTTCTAATCATGTAAGTGAGGGGTATAACATCAACCCACTTATTAGAATATCTAGTGGTGGTAAGGATATGTTTATGGCCATCAGATGAGGTGGGTTTTATCTTCCCAATGAGATCAAGGCCCCATATAATAATTAGGAAGGGTGTAAGTATTGGTTTCAAAGTCTTGTCCATGGCATGAATTAGATTAGAATGCCTTTGACATTTTTTGCACGTTTTTACATACACAACTACATTTGCATCTATTGTTGGAGATTTTTGGATAGGATGGCCCCACTAGTGTGGTCTCCACATACTCCTTTATGAAATTTCCATAATGCTAATGTATATTCTATAGAATTTAAATAATGAATAAAAGTTCCATCAAAACCATGGTGGTAAAGGGTTGGTCTGAGTAATGTATAACATGTAGCATGGCGGATAAAGGCTTTGGATTATTTGTGGGATAAGTCTAGTGGCATTATTTGGTCATGAATATAGGTGTAATGTTTTGAATACCATATAGAGTTGGGACCAATAATATCATAGATCATTGTGATAGTATAAGGCTTATGAGCTAACACTAAGATATTTTCAATGAGTTTATATTATTTTATCATATATATTTGTCAAATCAAAGATCCAATGGTGGCCATAGCATCTGATATTTTATTACTATCCCTTGGTATATGTTCAAACTATACATTAGCAATATGTAGTATGAGAGTGTTGATCAAGGCCTTGTATGGTACCAGTTTGTCATCCTTGGTCTAAAAATGGTCTATAAATTGATTGATGATTAATTAAGAATCACCATAAACCTTAAGATGATATATGTTCTATTGTACTTCCTAGTGAAGCCATGCAATGAGTGCTTCATATTTGGCAATGTTATTGGTACAAGGAAAATTAATCTAGAATGATTTAAGGATCAGATCCCCTTAATGTGTAATAAACAAAAGACCTACCCCTAATCTATGCACTATGAATGATCCATCAAAATGTAGCTTCCATTAATACTGCTCAATATGTTTTTAAATGATGTTCATAATGGACTCATTTAGGAATTGGAATGTTAAAAAAATTTTATTTTTAAGGGGTGCTTCAACAAGATGATATACAAGGACCTATCCCTTGACGACTTTCTAGTTGATTTATTCTATCTCAAACTCACTAAGAAGAATGATCCATTTGGTCATGTGGCCTTGTAAATATATTTTAGATAGTAGATATTTGATCGGATCCACTTTTAAAATAGCCATGGTCTTGTTGTTTAACATGTAAAGTCATAATTTCTAAGCTATGAAGACCATAGCTAAACAATATTTTTTAATGGGTGTATAATTGTGTTCATACAGGACTAGTGTATGACATAAATAGTACAAGACATGCTCCTTTCCATTATCATCGTGTTGAGCTATAAGTGCCCCTAGGATTTGTCAGTGGTAGATATATATAGTAAGAACAAATTTCTTGGGACTGGTGGCAATAAAATAGGTCAGTTTTCTAGATAATCCTTTAGATTTTGAAAAGCTTTCTAGCATTCATCATCCTAATAAAATGTGACACCCTTCTTCAAATTTTTGTTTAAAAAGATGTAAATTATTGTCCAACTGAAATATGAATCATCTAATGGATTGTATTTTACCCTATAAACTATAGATAAACTTTAAATTGGTCGATGGTTGCATCTAAGTTATGGCTTGTACTTTGCCTAGATGGATTTTAATGCTTCTATGAGATATAATAAAGCCAAGAAATTTTATTGAAGTAACTCCAAAAATACACTTTTTAGGATTGAGCATGATTTTGTATTCACTCAAATATATGCCTTAGTGTTTTTGAATGATCAACCCTAGTCTCTAATTTTCTTAATATGTCATTGATGTAGTATTCAATAATGTCATGCATCATATCATGATATATGATGTTCATGGCTATTTGGTACGTTGCCCCAATGTTATATAGATTAAATGGCATAACCTGATAACATAATGTTCCCCATAATATCATGAATGCTATTGTATATTCATCTCCTAGTGCAATCCAAATCTGGTTGTACCTTGAAAATCCATCGATAATTGAAAGCATTCAATCACCCAATTTGAAGTTGACTATCATGTCAATGTTTGGTAGAGAAAAGTCATATTTCGATTATGCCTTTTTTATGTCTCTTAAATAAATACATATTTTAATTCCTTATGGCTTCTTGTTGACTGGTACAACATTGGAAATCTACTCAAAGTAGTTGATTGATCAAATACATCTTGCTTCCAATATTTTTTCCACCTCTTTCTTCACTAATGTAAAAATGTGAGGATGTATCTTGTGTAATTTTTGTTCTAAAATTTTGGCATCAAAATGTACCATAAGGTGGTGTACAACCAAGGCAAGGTTAAAACCTGGTATGTCCAAGTAGGCCAATGCAAATATATAAACAAATTCCCTTAAAAGGGTTATAAAGACTTCACATTCCTTCTCAATGAAAAGGCATGCCTAATTTGATCCATTTCAATTCATCTAGAGTCCTGATGTTAAATTTTATAGTATCCTCCATAATAAGTGTTGAACCATCTTCTACAATGGTTGGTAAAGATATAAAGTGGCTTGCAATGGTAGAGTCCTCTATTAGGATTGACTCTTCAAGTTCTCCTAGGCATAAGGAATAAAAATCCACCAAAATTAGGGATGGCCATGTGATAAACACTATTGGTAACTCATGGATGATTCAATCAAAATCTTATTTTTCTTCAAAACTAAACTTTAACCCATAGGCAAGTTCATCATTAGTAGTATCCTGAGCTATGTTTGAAGAAGGTTGAACACCCCCATCTAATGGCACTTGAAATAGGTTTTCATCACTAAAATGACCTTTACCTTTAATATTTCCTTGGTCCAAAAGTGCCTCAAATAAGTTTTCACTTTCAGACCTCAATGTTTTATTTAATTATTTTTGGCTAAGGGTATTCACCCATTCTCCAAAATAGGCTACAAGATCTAAATTGATTGAGAACCCTTGTTTTTGATCTCCCAATGGAATATTGACCCTCAGTCTTAGAAAATCATAGAAGGCCTCATGATTCTAAAAATCATCAACCAAATTGTTTGATTCTTTTTTTTTACTTAGTTTATAAGTTGAGGATTATATAAAGAAAGTGGATTATGTTGAATACCTAGTATAACAGTACAAATGGCATTGGTATCAAACAAATTGGTATTGTCTAGGTCTTTAAAAGAGATATGATTATACTCTTATTCATTTTCATTAGTATTCATTGACATTGGAACATGAATAAGTTATATGGGGTCACCTATAGGAGGTTTAAATCCCAGACCATATGGTCTTTTATATCAAGTGGAAGAAATTGGCTCAAGAAAACATTGTTGATTTAGAATAAGGCCTCCTCCTTCATAGGCATGACTCTCCATGATTTTTTTTGAAATGGGATATTTGGAATTTAGGTAATAGTTAGATAAGTTGTAATTATACAAGCAAGATTAATGATTTGCAAGTGGGTCCTATTCTTGGCAAGTGGCTGGTATAAAATGGATATATGCTAGATTATGTAGTTGGCCTTTGCCATTTCTTTGCCATTCCATGCAAGGTGGTTTGGATTTTGGTATTTCAAATGACTTGGGGTTATTTGGAAGCTTAGGAATAAGTAATTTGTCATGGGTAAAATATTCTCCTGGGCCATTAGCTAAGATAGTATAATGATTGGATATTTTAGGAGGTAGAATGTGGGAAAGTGAATCAAGGGTATATGGGTTAATACAATTAGTCTCTGGTGAATAAACAAGTATTCATTTCCTCTTTTCATTATTAATAACTAGATTAAAGCTAAAATAATAGTTATAGATTTAGTAATCAACTTCTAAATGCCTATAATGTTCATATGGTTGTAAATCTCCATGAATGGTAACTTCTATACCTAAATGGGAGAACTTGATACACTAGTGTAATGTTGAAGGGATTGAATGAATTTCATGTATCCAAGGTCTAACTGAAAGCATATTATATGACAAATCAACGTCTAGCACATGGTGTAAGGTATCATGGGTTAAAGGCCTAATAATAAATGATAAGTTGGTAGTACCCTATGATTATTATTCTTCATTGTCATAGGCCTTGATGCTAATCATTTATTGTTGGAGATCATCCATAGTGTACCCAAAAATGTTGATGAGATTTAGAGACACAATATTTAGACCTGATCCATTTTTTATGAGGACACATTTCACTTTGTGTCACATTATGAAAACTTTAATGTACAATGGATTTTTATCCAAAGGGATAAGGGATGACATATCACTTTGGTCAAAGGTTAATTATTGGCCTAGGGCTAGATGTCCAACCAAATCTTTGAATTTTTTTGGATATATGTCATTGGGAACTTGGGATTGGCTAAGGAACTCTGTCAATATATTATTATGGATGGTGGAAGCATGTGATAAGTACAAAATGAATATTTATGTAGGTGTCTACTACAATTATTCTATAATATCAAATTTATTTTCTTGTACAATTGTAAATGGCTTGTTCCTAACTAGAATAATGGGTTGGATGGGTGAAGTGGAATATGACTATGGGCTTAGTATAGTAATATTTGACCACAAAAATATGATTACATAATCAATATTAGATATAGGACCATTATCAATAGCAAATGATGGTGGTGGGGGACTAGATAAAATAATTCTTAATTGTTCATGCACTTGTGCATGGTCAAAAGTCAATAATGAGTTATCAATATGTGGTCAAAGAGTAGTAATCCCTATCTTTTGGTACACTTATATACAGTCCTAGGTCAAGGAAAGATCATCGATATGGGTTGGTTGGTTGGAATTGATTAGAAATAGTCTTATTTGATTGTTATTTGGTATCATATTGATGGAGATGGTAGAAATACAACCCCACATAATATGGATTATAAACTTGTTATAGTCATGTATAGCTATGTGGTATGTCTATTGGTTGTTGGCGTCATTGTGGCTTTAGTTCTAACCGTTTGGATGATGTTGTTGGTTTTTTTGGTTCTATCTCAACTATTGATATTATTTTTGTTGTTGTGTTGGTTATTTTTTCTACTATTATTGGTTTTTATGTTATGAAAAGGGGTTTTGATAAATAACAATGTTTTGATTAGATGTGGAAGATCCATTATCCAAGTTATTTCCCCATTTTCTAACATATGATCAATCAAAATTTTAATTTGTACATAATGACGATAATTATGTCCACTAACCTGATGATACTTAGGATTCATTTTGGTGGTATCAATCTAGATAAGGAATGCCCTCAAGATATTGTTTTACAATAGGCCAACTAATCAGATTAGTAGTGATGATCTTGCAAAACATAGATTCAATGGGTTTTCCAAGGTCACTAAATATGTGATGAGTAGACATAGTTATCCTTAGAGGATGAATTTATAATGGAAAAGGTTACTATGTTTTTTGCATTCGTATAGGCTAATGTGCTTGTTGTATTTTATAAAGAGGTTATTGGTTAGGAGTGATTTGAATATGTAGTGTAGGTTGAGTAGATGGTGTTTAAACCATTTGTAAATGTCAATAATTAGTTAATCCATTCCTAACAACATTATTGTTATGATTGAATAGTTTGGACTTTTCATAATTTTTTCTTGGGTTTGTTACAATGCTTGTCTTTGGACTTGGTTTTGATTTTTGTTTTGGCCATTTCCTTGGTTTATACTCTAGTTTTGATTTTATGAGGTAAGATTAATTACCCATTTGTTAATAAGGTATTTTTAAATCAAAAAGCCTTTGTAGATAAGGGATATTTCAATCAACAAACCTTTGTCAATGATTTCCTTAAATGTGTGTGTATAATACAACTCCATATGGTAAGATATATCACTATGAAAATTCTTGGTAAACACAATGGCTAATTTCTTATCTAATAAACTATGGGTGAATCAAGTTACAAGTACTTTCCATTAGTATAGATAACTTGAAAATCTTTTACTAGCCTTTTATTTGGTTTACATCAAATCTACTAAAGAAATATCATGTTTGATATTTTATAATTGTTGCACAAGATTGTCTAAAAGATCATCTAAATCAGAAATTGATTTCTAAGGAAATTAGAGAAACCACTGTAAATCTTGTCATACTATATTCCTTGGGAACAATGGTAGAAGTTACATTTCACTGTAGGCTATCAATTAAAAAGCAATAAAGAATTTAGTTAAGTGTGTTTGAGGTCTCCTTTCCTCTTGTATTTTTCAAATATTGGTAGTTCATACCCTAGAGGAAATGGTATCTATAGATACTCCATGTTGAATGGGTGAAAACACATGTCATCTACCTTGAAATTATTGGTTTTCTTCCCATATTAGATGGTGGTAATTGTGTCCTTCATTTGTTGTAGTTATTGGGCTATAAATCTAGAGGGAATATTGGTTTAAGGTGGAGACCATGTGGTAAAAAGTGGATTACTTTGATTGGGGTATAGTGGAGGCATGGTTTATTATGAAATGTTGGTTTATTTAGGGAATTGACTAGGAATATGCATGCATGGATTATGATGTGACAGTTAGAATTGCATGTATTACTATGTGATATTCTAGTTAGGATTTGGTATATGGGCCTTTTTTTAGTGAAACTGTGTTTAAAATGGAAGGATATCGCTAGAGGTGATATACTACATCTGTAGAGGTTGATTAAGGACTTGTTACTAACTAGTTAAACCTTACTTGTTAAGGGGAACTTATGAACCAAGGCCCTATCATTGAGTTTGTGTCATGTTAGGAAGAAAAGGTAATTATTGCCTAATCGGTACTTGTAGAACATTATAACCTCTTGGTTGCATGAATATTTGTTTGGAATTACATGTATGTTAAAGGTTAAAAATTTATCACTAAATAATACTCATAGTTTATTTATTATTCATCATTTGTGATTGTAATGGTATGTTAGTCTATGACTAAAGGGGTATGTTTGTCACTACATGGCGAGGTAGAACATTGGTTTCCCCCTATTGAGGTGGTAGAATGTTTTCCATATGTTGAATTTGTATGTTACATTTTGACTTTGCTTATGTAATATTAGTCATCACCTATTGTGGTGGAATAACATTCATCACATTTTATTGAGGCATGACATTAGTCATTGCCTAACTACTTAATCCTTTTGGATGACTGCTTGAAAAAGTATCTAGTTGAGGATTAGAGGTATTTTTTTGTGGTTGGGAGGTAGAATTTCCTTTCACCTACATTTTTAAACCACTTTAAATGTTAAATGGAGGCATATTTTATTGTGGACTAGTTTTTTATGTGTTTACACCAATTTGGTCTAGATTGGATGTCACTTGAATGTTGTCCACTATGTTTGGCTCATTATTATAAATAGAAGTAGAAGAAACTTATTCAATATATGGGGAATTCAAAATGTATCTAACTAAAGTGGTTCATGTGAATTGGTCAATTAAGAATCCCATCAAAGAGATAACTCAATAAGAAGAGCATTTGACATGGCCATGTTGTTGAAGTTGCACACTAAATTTAGACAGGTTTGATATGTTGTATGTATCTATATTAATTGGTATTACATGAGGAACTTTCCAATGAAAAGCATATGATGATCCTAATATGGAATTAACACTAGATCTGGAGGATTTATATAAGAGGCATGTTCAATTTTTTGATTATAAGACATGTTGTAAGACACTGTTACTAAACATGGAAAATTTTCATGGGAAAAGTCTATTGGAAACTTGGCCCCTACATTCATGATTTTGATTAAGTCTTAGTCCTTGTTTGAAATCAAGTGATGATTAAGTAAATATGGGTCATAGACTTATGGCATTATAACATAGTAGGTTACTATTAGACTTGTTCTATAATTAAATTTATGCTAGTTAGGTATTTTTCCATTTTCTCTTGGTCTTGTTCTGAGTATAGAGGCATGTTGACCAAATAATGAGCCAAAGGGTCTTGGATTTATTCTAATTATTAAGTTTTGTAAGGTGGATAAGGATTTGTCTCACAAATAACATTGTCTCCATAGGGGTATTGAACAAACTCTTCGTCTACAACCACATCACTATACCTTAGATTGTACATGATGCCACTATGAGTATAGTGAGACATGTTAAAATCAATGGTAAATTATTTATGACAAAAGGGGTTATAGTTATAAAAACTCTTGAAAAACAATTTCTAAAAATATAAAAGGTTAAAAATTGATCTAACTTGGTCAAAGGGATAGATTTGTATCTCTAAAAAGGTCTATGAAACACTTGGTATAAAATAAACTAATGTCAAATGTCTAACATTAAATGTCTCATTAAAAAAATTTCAAGTGGATGAAATAAAATAAAAATTGTAAACTCTAGTTTCAAATTGTTTGAAATATGTCTTTTAGGTCTTTTGGCCAAACATGAAATTAAAATATAAGCTCAAAAAAAGGCATGTGTTAGAACTTTTTTCAAAATAAGTAAAAAATCTAGACTTTTAAACAAAAGGATGATTTAATCTAACAAATCTAAACCACTTTGGCATAGAATGACATTCAACTTTGGACATGAACTTGGTCAATTTGATATTAGGAAATAAATGAAAGGCAATTCAAGGTATAATATCTTCTCCCAAATTAAGGCACACACAATAGTTTTCAAATTGGGTAAAGAATTAACCTAAGTCATACAACCCAAAAGATAAATATATGTGTCTAGGCCTAAATTACACAAGGCATAAACAAAAATCAATCAATGTTTGGGTTTGAATTTGTCAGCGTTAATTAAAAACTCAACTTAGGAAAACTAGGCTTCTTTGAACAATAAACTAGACAAAGGTGAACATCATAAGTGTACTAGATGAAGACCCAAAAGGCACATGTGGACTAATTCAAAACTTGTACTCTAGGCAAAAAAAATATATGAAATGATTCATACAACATAACTATGTTATCACTCTCTACAGATGAAATCTATGTTTTTTTTCAAGAATTTAAGGTAAAAAACTTGAGATGGATTGGGTATCATAATATTACTATTTCCAATCAAGTGACACACACACGCACAATTTTGTTTAAAAATATTAAGGAAAAAGTATGGTGTTAAATAGATGGAATAACACCTCTTCAAATAATAGATTCATGTGGACATAACACTCATTTTGACATGGCACAAACAAACAAATGGTAATAGATTCAAAGACCAAGCAAGTAAAGGAATAAATGACAAAATACAACTAAGTATAACATCCAAAGCCCTAAAATTGACAATATTATATCGTATCACTAAATTATATCTATATACATGATCTTGGGAGTGTTGATGTAGGAAAATTGCACACTTTGACAGGAAGTCTAACTCCTGTCTTCTCCTCATAACATGGAAACTCCCCTCTTGCCTGTGGGACTGACGAAGCTGGAGGGGAGAGTCTCTAGGTAAGGGCTAGCTCCCTTTGATTTATCATTGTTTGTTCCACCAAGTGTAAAATATAGGTATATATATATATATATATATATATATATATATATATATATATATATATATATATATATATAAGTATATAATGGGGTGGGGGATGAAAAGGGAAAAGAGAATGTAGGAAAACAAGCCTACTCTAAAGAGGTGATACACCAAAATGAAATGACCTTCTCACATCCACACTTAGGATCAGGCAAAACAACATACATACACTCAAACTTGGTAGAAAGACCAGGCTACAGGAAAATGGCAAGGAGGTTCTTATGAAAACACAAGAATAGGGACTCACCAAGATGCTATGAAATACATACTGTAAATGACTTCCTCTGTTCTATACTTCCAAATAGAGCTCTTCTCCTGTCAGCTATAGAAAATGGCACTTTGTAGATAACTGGTGTGTTGGTGTTGAAACTGTGAGAGCATCAAAAGATAATGACTGAACACAAATCAAACACTCAAGACATACATAGAATATCTATCCAAGAAGAGGTTTAAAAACTAATTTTTATTTGATTCAGGTGGAAATTTTAGCAGGGTTGTGACTTGTAAAATTGTGAAAAGATAATTATAAAATGACCAATTCTTAATGTTATATGGAAAAAAAACAAGAGGCCCATTTTGTTGCTTTTTGCTTGCAAGTGGGCTATTGCATCCCTAATTGGGAAGAAGAAAAAACTATTGCTAATGTCATCCTTCTAGAAGGGACCTGCTAGAACCATGCTTGTCACTTTGTCTTTTCTCCATTTTGTCTTATCTAGCTCACTCCACCCCTGGGGTGAACATCTTGGTGGGTTGCTGCATTTTGAGCTCCTTTTAGTTAGCACTCCTTTTTGCTTTTAAAACAAATGGCTATCTTCTTTGCTAACCTTGATAGCTCCTAGGACATCCTCATCCTTATTGCCTTCTCTTTGGCTTGCTTTTCCTAACCACCCTCCCGAGTAGCTCCTCTGCCTTGTATACTTTGGTGGGTCCTTGTTTACCTTAGACTGTCTGTCGGCCCTTTATATGTTTTCCATGAACTTTTGTCTACAGACATTTCCCTGCAGACAAAAAATCCATGGAAATGTCTCAGGTTTGTTCGATGTGTTTCCCACAGGCTTTTGTCTACAGACATTTCCCGCAGACAAAAATTCCACAAAAATGTTTGTCTACTCCTTGCCTTTGCTTTTTTTAAGCCAATCCCAAATTCCCTATTGATGTGCTGGTCCTTCGATAGGGCATTTTGAATGTTGAGTTGCCCCTTCGACCATCTAGGCATACTTGAACTTAGCCGTTGAACCATTGAACTTATGTCTATGAAATAAGGGGCCAAACTAAAGTGTCAAGCCAAGCAAAAAGAACCATGGCATGAACTGTGCAACTTGGAAAGGATGCTTTTTTTGAATAGCAAGGGAAGAGGGAGACCAAAAATTTCCCTGCAAGAAAATTTGGTCAACAAATTAGTGACTCATAGGGGAAGCATGCCTGTTATGCTTAGAAGCCAGTTGCCTTGAAAATCCATTGGGCGTAGAGTCAGATGTAGCTATAAAAGAGTTAACAATAGCCCTAAAATATTTGAGAATCAAACATGAAGCTTTTACCCACACACGAAGGGAAACACACAAGGCTAAAAAACACTACCTGTGCAACTGCACTTAGGGGAAAAAAGAAAGAAAACAAAGGAAAATAAACTAATATATACAGCTAACCAAAAATGTTCACCTCCCTCCTAAATCAAAGGGAAAACTTCTTAAGTCCCCTTCTTGGTGAGAAAACTTATGGTGGCAGGCAAGTAGCTAAAAGAAAATGAGATTTGGTGACTTGCTCCTCTTGCCTGTCACCTGAATTGGCTAGTATCCAAGTGGATTAGATTCAAACATGCCTTTGATGTATATGTATTCTAATTATCCTTAGAAGCCTATTAAATGCTGGTCCTTTCTATTGGTGCTCCACACCAAGAAATCAATAGCTCCTGCTCATCACCATAAGCCCTTTGATCTATACATTCCCTCTGCAATGTATCACGATTTGACTTGTTCCCTTTTACCTCATTGAAAATCCTGTCAGACTCATCCTCTGCTTCCTTTTGGCCTTCTTAAAGAAGGGTGACTATGGTGATGTCTAAAATGGACTCACAAAAATATTGCTCATCCCAAAAACATTACCTCTCTATTTAAAGCTCTCTTCTTCAAGGCAGTCCCCCAAGAAGACAGACCTCTATTTTTCCTCTTTGCTAATTAGGATCTCTAGATTTTCAAAAATATCTTCCTGATCTTCATCTAACTTAGGTTCTTCAATATAGACATCCTCATCATCAAAATAGCAAGGAATTTCATCAAATAAAGGGGAAGAGATCTCACCATGCATTTGTTCCTCTCCATATTGCTGGAACATCTACATATATGCAAGACCTACATCTTCTCCATTGTTGATAAGGTCTTCACAAGGATCATCAATGATGATTCCATCTTTGTTGTCACTCATGATAGCCTCCTGAAGGACTACAGATTGGATCTTTTACTCCTCACTCACTTCCTACTGAACAAGTTCCTACTCGAGAAGGGGTGAAGTGGAGAAAACATGTGGAAGAGGAGGCAGTCCCTGAGCTAGAATCAAATGATTCTCCTCCTTCCACTTGATCAACACTTCATCAATATCAAGTATGGCCTGATAGCTCTATTGGAAATGTGTAGGTGGGGTGTGTTTAGACATAGAATGTGCTATTTGGTTTGAACTGTCCATCACACATATGCTAAAGAATTTCTCTCTAGACTCTAGTTTTGCAATTCTCTTAGCCAGATCTTCTTGGAAATGCCTTTCATGGAGGTATCCAACATCATCATCAGTAGGCATAGCTTCAGCTTCTTCAAGGTTTTGAGAAAAAACTTGTTTCTCTTCAATTCTACCCCATGATTCTATTGTTTTCCCCCAATTTAGGATCTCTAAATTAGAACTTTGTTCTTGTGAACAGGCAACAGCTTTGTTTTCTCCAAGGTCCTAGGGCTCCTCCACAAGGTCTAGAAATTTTAACTCTCTTTTAAGGAATAGCTTCATCTTAGCTTCTAAATATTCAATTTATTTGGCTAGGTTATCTTGAAAGAGTCTTTTTTGGAGGTCACCATCATGATCCTCTCTAAAGCTTAGAGCTGGTTCGTGGCATTCCTTCCTCCAACTCAAAATCTGTGCATTATTCTAAAGGACTTGGGGAAGTTGGGGAATGCAAGGAAAACACTGTTGGTGTGTTGGAGGAGTCTCTAGAAGAGGGACGTGTTGGCTAATGGTATTATCCCCAATGGAAGATTCACAATATAAGGAATTTAGAAGATTCATCTCCATGGGAGGTTGTTCTGATGTCATTTGATGTTGGAAAGCCAAGCACACAGGATTGGGAGAAGCTGTATTTGATGAGTTGGAGTGAGCAAGTGAAATATGATAAAATAGATTTGGTGTAAAAGAGGGGGTTTTCTTCAGGATAGGAGGGGGCGTGCAAGGCTGACTGCCTAGAATAAATGGATTTCTCCATTTTTTTGCCTCCTCTACAATGGGTTGCAAGGCCTATGCTTGCCCAAACAAGCACTCCTCTTTCTACATCAGCTCCTACTAATATCTGTACTACTCTTCTAGCCTGTTAATCTCCATGTTTGCCTCTCAAACTCTAGCGCCATTTCCCTAATCATTGCAGGGCAACTAGGAGAACTGCTTGAGAGGATTGCATAAATATATGGAGCCTGATTATATTCATATGAAGGAAAACAAGAACCATGATTTTGAGAAAAGGAAATATACATACAAGAAATGATTTTTGATGGCACCGAATACTTAACCAATAGATTAACTTGGTGTCACCAGATGCTAAAGATATTCAATTTGCTTGAAAGGACCAACATCAGTCCTAAAACTTTACTATGTTATAAAACTAAGTCCCACCAAGCATGCCAAAAATTTTGATGCAAGAAAATTACACCCTTTGATAGGAAGTCTAACTCCTATCTTCTCCTTGCAACATGGAAAATCCCCTCTCACCTATGGGACTGGCAAAGCTAGAGGGGAGAGTCTCTAGGTAAGGGCTAGCTCCCTTTGATGTATCATTATTTGTTCTAGCAATTGCAAAATATAGGTATATATATATATATATATATATAGCTATATAATGGGGTGGGGGATGAAAAGGGAAAAGAGAATGTAGGAAAACAAGCCTACTCTAAATACGTGATATACCAAAATGAAATGACCTTCTCACATCCACACTCAGGATCAAGCAAAATAACATACATACACTCAAACTTGGTAGAAAGACCAGGCTGTAGGAAAATGGTAGGGAGGTTCTTATGAAAACATAGGAACATGGGCTCACCAAGATGCTATGAAATACATACTATAATTGACTTCCTTTGTTCTATACTTCCAAATAAAGCTCTTCTCCTATCAGCTACAGAAAATGGTGCTTTGTAGATAACTGGTGTGTTGGTGTTGAACCTATGAGAGCATCAAAAGACAATGACTAAACACAAATCAAACACTTAGGACATACATAGAATATCTATCCAAGAAGAGGTAAAAAATTTCTTTTTATTTAATTTAGGCATAAATTTTAGCAGGGTTATGCCTTGTAAAATTGTGAAAAGATAATTACAAAATGACCAATTCGCAATGTTATATGGAAAAAAACAAGAGGCCCATTTTGGCACTCATTACTTGCAAGTGGGCTATCTCATCCCTCATTGGGAAGAATAAAAAATTGTTGTTAATGTCATCCTTCTATAAGGGACCTACTGGAACCATGTTTGTCACTTTGTCTTTTCTCCATTTTGTCTTATCTGGCTCACTTGGCCCCTAGGGCGAACATCTTGGTGGGTCACTGCATTTTGAGCTCCTTCTGGTTAGCACTCCTTTTTTATTTTAAAATAAACAACTATCTTCTTTGCTAACCTTGATGGCTCCTAGGACGTTCTCATCCCTACTGGCTTCTCTAGAGCTTGCTTTTCCTTAGCACCCTCTCGAGCAGCTCCTCTACCTTGTATACTTTGGTGGGTCCTTGTTTACCTTAGACTGTCTGTCATGCCTTTATGTGTTTTCCATGGACTTTTGTCCATAAACATTTCCTTGTAGACAAAAAGTCCATGGAAATGTCCCAGGTTTGTTCACTGTGTTTCCCACAGGCTTTTGTCTGTGGACATTTCCCATGGACAAAAAGTCTATGGAAATGTCTGTCTGCCCCTTGCCTTTGCTTTTTTTAAGCCTATCACAAATTCCCTATTGACATGTCAGTCCTTCAATAGGGCATTTTGAATGTTGAGCTGCCCCTTTGACCATCTAGGCATACTTAGACTTAGCCACTAAACCGTTGAACTTAGGTCAATGAAATATGGGGCCGGACCAAAGTGTCAAACCAAGCAAAAAAAACCATGGCATGAACCATGGAACTTAGAAATGACACTTTTTTCGAATAGCAAGGGAAGAGGGAGACCAAAAAATTTCCTGCGGACAAATTTGGTCAATAGGGAGGATTTTAAATTTTAATCCAAAAATGAAAGTACAACAAGTAGCAAGGTTTTAACACCCCCTTCTCCCAAGAGATTTTACGATAATATGGAACTTCAGGCTACTTGCCCCGCATCAACAATATGTCTGTAATAAGTGCAGTTGTTCTAAAAATTAAATTTTTAACTATACAAAGGTTCCCAAGTGTGGTTAACACTTGAGATGCCTCACATCAATTGAGCTCATACTAACTAACTTAATATACAAGGGTATATTCCTTTGAAAATTTATTCCATCTATGTACTTAGTGGAATCCCCTAGTTAGAAAGACCTGAATAAGGTCTTCATTATGATTGGAGAGGTTAACCACTCAACCCTAGCAATCATAGCACATGTTCCTTGATTTATATACCCCAATATGGAATGGGATTGAAATAATGCTAGGAGATGAAACCTTGGGTCAATGCTTCCCTAAATAACTCATTGGAAGGCTATGAACTCTCATTCACAAGCCAAGTTACATAAAATAAATAAGTAAAAAGACTTTAAAGGTTGTGTCTAGATCACCCAAACCATATGTATTTTGGGGAGAGCCTTAAAAATGTTCTTTTTCATGCTTTGGACAAAAGCATAAATTACAAGGAAGAAGTGCTTTTAGTCACTTGAGTTCCCTAAAGGGGATAAGAGAGAGCATATGCACATCATTCATTTGCAAAAAAAACATAAGTATAAAATATCTAGCATAAAATAAAACAATTATTTACTTTAATGTACCAAATGGAAGTGTTTGTGAAATTCTTGGCCCCTTAGACTTAATTTCAAACTTGTAAACTTTCATAAAAAAAACCAATTATAAACCACATAAATTCATTTTAAAAACTAAAACAAAATGTTGAAGACTTAACCAAATTCCTTTTAGGAACAAAAATTAAATGTTTAGGACTTATCACTTGAAAATTTATATCCTCTTTCCCACTTATATCCCTCAAATTTTAGAGGGTTTTAGCCTACCTTGAATCACTTTCATGAATGACATAATAAGATTTAGAAACAAGTTCTCAGGTTTCTCTATTTTTCTTACATAGAGATTGATATTAATCAACTATGACTGATGTCAATTATAGGAGAACCGATGATAGTTGTAATATAATTGAATCTGATAGATAAAAACCAATGCTTATTACCTATTAAACCTTTAAAAAAACATTTTTTTAGAAAATACTTGTTATCCCAAATTAACATAAAATCTTCAAAACAACTTATGGATCCTATAACAATATGGTTAAACAAAGACTTATCAAGTTTTAAAATCATAAATGACAACATGTAGCTTGTAAGGAAACTTAAAAACTCAATTTTTCTATCATTCTCTATCCTTCATAAGGAATCGATGTTAGTTAGATAGAACCGATGCCGATTAGGCAAAATTATTGTTGGTTATGCAAAACCAATGATGATCTTTGTGTAAATATGGGTAAGACTAAAAAATAGAATTAAGAAAACCAAAGGCAAAACTCAAATTTTTAAGATGATTAAGCATTCACTTAAAGAACTAAGAGTTTCACTTTTGTCTCCTTGGTATGTGAGATGCTTTAGGTCCCATAGAGCATACCATTTTATGATCATAGGAATCCAAGTAGGGAGGTTAGATCAAGTGTTATTTTAAGCAAAAAAAACTCAAATAAACACATTAAAAATAACACTAACCCTTAAAAGCCTAGATCCTTAGGGTGAGTTTAGTTAACAAAAAAAATTGAAACATAACTAAAATGCAAAGAACATAAATCCTTACCTTCCTTAAGGCTCCAAATGCATTATTGAGTGGCTTACTTAGTTTATGCTTCAAAGAGTCTTTGGAAATGGAGGTGTGTAGATCCCTCTCTCCTTAGCACCATTGAATTATGTTGGATTAGTGTATCTTGGATCAATATTTTTTAATTGTAACATTATTGATATGAATCTTATGTAATAAAACTTGCAGTATAACTCTATAATTTCCAAGCTTCTAAATTTAATAGGCAATCACTTATATTTATAGGATTAGTAACTAACCCCAACCCAATGTGAATTAAGGTGTAATTAAGGCTAGGAATAGATTCAAACCTAACTTAAGTGAGTTAAATATAACTACAATAGAGTTAATAGTTGTCAAAAAATAATGATTTTTAATGATTAGGCATGGGTCTCATTTTAGGATATTTTTCAAAAGGCTTGACAATTTACTAAGGTAATCATAAAAAGTTAGGATATTTCATATTTTTTATTTTACTTATTTATTTATTACACATGGATAATTTAACTAGTAATTTAATTTGGTTTAATTTATTAATTAATTCTGATTAGCCATTTGTCTCTTTCAAGATTTTATTTATTCGTGCAAGTGCCCCATTTAATAGGTCCGTAGGACATAGAGACTATTGTGATTATGTAGGATGGTTAGGGATGAATCCATGAGAGTTTATTTTTTAATATTTTAGGATACCCCAATTATGGATGTCTCAACATGATTCTAATCTTTGATGAATGAAGCATAAGCAAATTTTGAACATTTAATGATTCCTAATCTTAATTTATAATGGTTGGTAGGAATCAGTCTTAAGTCTAGCTAAAAGGATAAAAATGGCTAGTTTTAGGTGTTTAAATCCTCCACATTAGGTCATTTCTTGACTATTATCATCACCTTGGATGGTGGCCAAGAAGAGGCTCCTTGGACTTGAGAACTATGGGAACTCAAGTAGTTTGTAGTTGACTATCCACCAGGAGGAGGGAGTCTATTATGTGCATCAAAAATTGTTATTGGAGGATATTTTTTAATAATCCTAAAAATATATTCATTAAAACCATCTACCTTTGTTCTCTGCAAAACATCAGCATCATATTTTACATTTACAAAAATTAAATCATGGTCATAAAGATCATATTGGTAAAAGATGCCTGGGTCTTAGATATGCTTCTTAATTAGGCCATGGGGATCCTAAAATCTATGTGGCAGAGAATCTAATGAATAAATATCTTTTTTCCTACTAATTTCTCCAATGTGTTTTTTGATGGTATAATTTATATGACCTATCATTAGGGAGGAACCATGAAACAATCCTTTCTTCTTTTTCTTCAAGTCTTAATCCACACTCCACTATAGATGGTAGGGCATTTATTACTCATCCAATTTGTTTCGGATAAACTTGGGGGGACATAATGGAGAAAACTTATTTCCCATGACCATAATAATTTTGTAGATAAGGTAAATCTAGTAATCCCTCTTGATCTCTAATGTCTTACCAATGCTCTCTAAAATTCTCAATAGGGGTTCTTCATGAATTTCCTTCTATTTTTTAGGGTAGACATTCTCATCAATCCTGAATATATTCCTCATGTATGCATATATGTGGAGGAAATTAAAAAAATCACATACCTAATTTTTAACACATTCTTGGGCTAGGAGCTAGAGTGACCCATTATGTATGTAGATGATGCCCATGACAATGTCCAGTAGATAAGACATCATGTATACATGGATTATTGGGGGGATTTAATCCTTCTTTAATATATAATCTTTTAGCCTTGTATTTATTACCTCCCCTAGTTTTAAGGTCAACTCATAAGTCATCATCAAATTGAGTAATTATACCCATTCTAGATGGCGATAGTGGATACTAGAGTGATAATAGATTCTATTCAAAAACAACATTCTAATAAAAATACCCATATATAACTTGGTAATGGGATATAGATCCTTATATTTGAGAGAGATAACCTCTCCAAGAATAATCCATTTACTTAGATCATTTTCAATTATGGTTTTATTTTTACACAACTCCACTTAGTGTGCATCAAACATAACATATACAATTAGAAGCTGAAGATGCCTCTAAAAGGCATATCTTGAGATAAAATAAATGGTCATGATGTGGCTTATGTATTGTATGATTCCACATAAATATACTATCTTCATGAATAATAGGTCTCATAATAAGTTGATTCAAGGCATGACTTCAGGCTTTGCCACTACAAAGTGTAACTTTTGATGTTTCAATAGTATCAAGTCTACTACCAATTGTTGTTTTAAGGTTGTCATGAATTATTGATGTGAATTGAAATCCATGCCCTTTAATATGTCAAAAATATTTTTATAATTAGAATACTCTTTATTAAACATAGTTGAATCAAAAACTATGTCAATGTATTCTGTAATATTTGTTGGATAATTTGAAAGGTGGAAAAACCCCCTAAATGTCTTATATTAAGAGGCCATTTTTTATTAGTTTAATTACATGAATTTTATGATAATTCAACTTCTCATTGTATTTCTAAAATAAATTTTCAATGGAACATAAACAACTAGGGATTCAAGTTATCTATGGAGTATAAGTTCTTATGAGTTTATTAGCAATCAATAGGCACAATGTCTCTTTATAGTTTTATGATATATCTTAAAATATAATAATTTAATTATATTTCATACACCATTAATGTCTAATGTCTCCAAGCTTTTATTTACTCATTTATTTCAAACTATGTAAATTCACTTTGATAGGTATGACATATAGGATTTCTATACATTTGAAAGAATGCCTTAATATAGCCTTGCATAAGTGTCATCTCATCATTAATTTCATGAAATACCAGTTATTACACTTAGTATACCTTGATATTTTAGGTGTTAGGTAGTGCTTCTATTGGTTCCACTTTGACACTTGGTAGCCTTCTCTCTCTCCAAGGCATTTTTATGTTTTTGATGGGTAGATAAGTCATCAAATTTAGGCTCATTCTTTATTGGTTGTGTAGCCAACATGTCATTCATTATGATAGGATCCTACCACATGTCATCTCCTCACACATTGTCTAATTAGTTTAAGCTTTTAGTTCATGATGAATATTCTTTCCACTATGAGGTGATATTTCTCCATGTGTCACAATATCACTTTCTTAGTCTCTGACAAACTATAAGGTCTACATGGACCACCCCAGTATTATGGTGTAGTGGGAATTTTCCACATGTCATAATATCTCTCATATAATTGATCTAATCCTACAAAAAAATACTCTACAAGAACAAGTTATGAAACACTTCTAGATAAAATCTCCAAAATGCAAAGTTTGTGAATTTTAGAAGTTTTGAACAAAATTTGTGAAGTGTAGAATATTCAATGGAAAAGTTAAAATGAGAGATGTAAATAAATACTACAAATATTCACAAGTTATAAATAAAAATTATGAAAACCCAATTTGATGAATAAAATTTTGAAATAAAATATCTTATAAAGTTTTTTATGAAGGCAAAAAGATACAAAGGATCAGAAATGTCAAAAGACCTTTTTTCAAATATAAATTCCAAGGATAAAAAAATGTTTGAAAAACACAACTACCAAAAAGAAAAATATGGGAAGTTTGAAACTTGGTAATCACTGTACATACTTCAAAAACCTATACATGTTCAAAACTCCTAAAAAATATTAATAGGTTAGTACAAATAAGTCACATAGTGAAAACCCAAATAACAAAGAAATTACCAAATGTGTTCACATTAGTAAAAACTTTTAAAATATAATTAGACCTTTCCAACTTCTAATGGATACCTACTCAGGAAAAGAAAAAGAGTGGGGGTTTGTCGACTACAAAAAATGGTGACTCACAATGGGAATAATCCCAAGTATTCAAGAACCCATAATATTTGGTTAACAAACCAAAATTAAACATGAATCATAAAAAAAGAGAATAATTGAACCAAAAATATGAAAGAGACTCCAAATGACTTCATACAACATACTAGACATGCTCATACCTAGGATCTATGTGTGATGAAGTGATTTTATTTTACCCTTGCTTGAGGGTTATAGTAAAGACTTGGAATAAACTATAGGTTTCACTATAATTTAATTAAATCATATTAAAACTATGTAAAATTAGACATTTATCTACTTCCATCTAGGTATCTATAGCCCCAATAGAAATAACTTTGGTTCCTCTTCATTTTATTCTCCTCATATTCTTCCATGATGCATGATACATTGATCTTATTTCATCATGTGAGTTTGTGATCAATTTTGGATTTACTTTAGGTTTGTTTATAAATATTTTGAATGCATTGATCCTCATTTTTATTAGAATGTTATTTTAATATGGAAGGCAAGAATCATGGTGAGTTAGTTTATGTGAAAAAGAAAACTTGATTTATCAGAACGTCCCTACTACTTATATTTGTATCAATGGTTATTACTTTAAAAATATTAACATTGGAAGTGTATTTGATCCAAAGAGATGAAAATTTTAAAAAAAAAACTATATGGATCATCGAGATAAAATTTTACATATCTGATAGAATTGTGATATAACCATGATTTAATAGTTTGTTGCATACTTAAATTTTGAAAGCCTCAACATAAGGGTGTAAATCCTAAAAACAAAGCTAGTTTGTGTTTTTTTTAGAATGTGAGTAAAATGAGAAAGGAAATAATCATGGTGAATTGGTGTATGTGAAAAATAAAACCTGATTTATTTGAATGTACTTGTTAGTTATATCCATATTAATTGTTACTATCTTAAACAACTATTAACATCAGAAGTGTATTTGATCCAAAGAGATGATAATTTTTTTAAAAATTTGTATGCAGCATTGAGATAAAATTTTACATACCTAGTATAAGTATTAAATTATGCTATAACCATAATTAACCTTTATGTTTCACACTTAAATTTTGAAAGCCTCAACACAAGGGTGTAAAGCCTGCAAACAAAACTAGTTTATGTTTTTTTTGTTTTTCTCATAGTTGTTTTCCCTTTGGAAACCCCCTCATGGGTTTAGATTTTAAAATCAAATATGGATAATAAGTATAGTAAATAGGAAAATTGTTTTGTTATATAGGATAAGTCAATCAGATCACCTCAAAAAATAAAGATAACTATTATAGAAAGTAGGGAACTAAACTAAAGAAAGAAAAATGTATAAAACAAAGACAACTAATATAGATATTAAGATAACTACCCTAATCAAAAGTAAATGACATAAAATAAGAAATTAAACTATGAAAATAATAAATATAACCTACTCCTACCTATACCACAACACTTATTTTTATTTAGGGACATGTATAGATGGTATATCCATGAACTAGTGCTTTAAAAAATACCCATTAACTGGATATGTCAATCTATTACCTTAGAGGTCACTCAAATAGAAAGAATTGTTACTGAAGATCTATGATATATGTAGACATCTAAAATTGGCCACCAATGGATTCATACCTAAATTTAAAATATTTTTTACCAACCATTGATGATATAGCCTAAGAATTTATATAAATCTCAAATTTGCCTTCCTAACCATGAAAATAAATCAATTTGGCCTATAAATTAATAAAATTATGTAAATGCAAACATTGAGTTAATTAAATACATGGAAATTGTGAAAAATCCTAACAAAGATTAATTAAAAATCAAATCCTATTTAAATTCATCCATGAGGAAATAAATAAATTATTAAAAAGGAAAAGTCAAATATCAATGAATATCCTAAGAATTTATTCATTACCTTTTGTGAGTTATCCAAATACAAAATATCTCAAAATATATATTCATGCATATCATGATATTTTGGACACCTTTTAACCCTACTAGGGTTAACTAAGTAAACCAAGGATAATATTTAACTCATTCCAAGTCATTTCAAATCTTAAAAAAGAAAGCTTATAGATCTTTATTTTTTTATGAGATCTTGGACATAGTAGTGTTATTATATATGAATTTGGGCATGAAGTCAAATCATAGAGTTATAATGAAAAAATTAATCCAATCCATTTAATAATAAACCCATTTCAAAGCCAAGAAAAGCGTGAATAAGGTGCCAAGAGGGGATGGATATAGCCAAGCTCTATTGATGAGGACCTATTGAGCACAAATCTAAGCAAGCCAATGAAGAAGCTATTTTAAAACAATCAAGGATTTGGGTAAGAAGTTGGTATTTGTGTTTAATTTGTCATTTATTTCCATTTTTTTTTGTGTTTTCAATTGGTTTAATCACCATGATCCCCCCATGATATAGGCCTAGAGATGTTAGCTTGTTTAGTGAGATTATTTCATTATTTTTGGAACTAACTCTATACTAACCTCCTTGATTGAGTCAAATTAATTGATCACCAAATGGAATTATTAGTGGGACTTACACCCCAAAATTTTTATCTTAAAGCCTTATAGATCATTTCAATAACATTTTTAATGTAAAACTATGATCTTGCTAACTAAGGAAGGTAAAAAAATAGTCAAAATTCCATTCACGTAATTTTATGTGATAACTCATGGCTTGAGATAGTAAGTTAATAGGAAATATTAGGAAGATTAATTTTAGGTCATAGAAATTCCATTTTTTATGATTTGTTTTATAAAACCATGTATTTTCTCCTAAATTTTTAGAATATACTATCAGTGTACCTCAAAGTTTCATAAAATTTTCACAAAATCTTGAAATAGGAGTTTGAATCTTTCTAAAGTTTATAATCATTGTTTTTTGGTTTCATGAAATTGTGTTTTATTTGTCTAATCACCCTATTTAAGTTTTTTTTTAGGTTTGGTGCTAACAATGAGATAAAAAAACATTTATGCATTGTGTTTTTTTTCCATCAGGTTCACAGGCAATTGATCTTGGTCCTTATTGATTGGTATTGGTTGTTTTGAAAAACTTGTTTTACTCACAACCAAAAGATATTCAAAGAAAGAGGTTATTAAATAAAAATTTTAGGTTGAAGGATTGATTTGAAGGCAAATTTTAATGTTTTAGAATAAATTAAATATTTCATTTTGGGTTCTAGAAGGAATTAGTCAATCATTATACATTTCAATTTGGGTCCTAAAATGAACAATTAACTTGTACACATTTGAATGTTGGTGTTTAAAATGAATCTAGGATTGGCTAAAGGCCTAGTAACAAACCACACAATTTTTAAATTGTGATTAAAATCAATCTTCACTCAAATTTTTTTTGCAAATTGTTTGTTGTGTGTTTGTTTCACAAAAAGGATAGTGCATGTATGCTATCCCCATACCCTATAGGGAACTCATGAGATCAAAATCACATTTATATTTAATATTAGTGCCTAATCCAAGGTTTATAAATAATTTTTCCTAAGCTCTCCCTAAAAATTATATAATATTGGGTGATCTAAAAGTAACCCTAAATTCTTTCTACATGTCTTTTATTTTCATGGATTTTGGATTATGAAGGGGATGTCATTACCTCTTGCAAGTTATTTAGGGAAGTATTGACCTAGGGATTCATCTCCTAGTAGTGTTTAAAGACCTATCCATAAGGGTATATAAATTAGGATTTACCCACTGGGATGGTGGTTTGAATGGTCAAACCATATTTGTTAGTGGCAAGTTAATCTTGGGATGTATGATAAATATAGACATTTCACTATACTGAACAAGTGATAGATTTAGTGGCTATGAAAAATAAAATACATTTTCATAATAATCCAATTGATGTTAACTCAATTGGCATGTTGATTCTCTTGTGTGCATACGTGAAAGTGTGTACACATGGGATCAATCTAGATAGTCAAAAATTTATAGGTTTTAGTCAACCTCAATTTGTTACACCTTGATAGGATTTAGGATGATATACTTAGTTGTATTTTGGTTATTTTTTTCCTTATTTATTGGGTTTTTGAGACCAAAACTTATATATTTTTTTATACAATGTCAAAAACAAGTTTGTTAATACATCACTCCTTTGTTTGAGGAGGCATATGTTGTCCATTTTACATCACACTTATGCCTTACATTTTTTTATAAACTTGTTTATATGTGTGTCACTTGATTGAGATATGTAATATTATGTTGCCAAAATAATTATCAAGATTTTTCCTTAGAATTATTTGAAACATAACATCATGACATATTTTGGAAGTTATAACACCATTACACTACCCAAATTATTTCAAAAGTTTTGTCTCATCTTGTATCAAATACCATTGTTTCAAACCAATCATTATCATTAACCAATCATTTGATCCATTTTAGATATTTGTTTATCATAGTCATGCCATATAATATTTTCTAACCTATTTTTTCATAAAAATCCTACTCTTTAAATGTTATGTTTTCAATAAAATTTTACAAGTTTAGATCCAAACATTGATTTATTTCTATTTAGGCCTCGCTTTGCAAGGGCTGATACATAGATATTTTTATTTTGGGTTGTGTATATTAGGTTAATTGTTTACCCAAATTTGATAACTATTATTTTTTTACTTAGATCATATCCTCATCATTATTTGTGCCTTTATTTGGGAGAACACAACATTTCTCCAGGTGCCTTTTGCCTTGTGCCTTATATCAACTGATCATGTTTATGTTTGATTTCATATGCTAGGTTTTTGTCAAAGTTGTTAAAAACTTGTTAGATTAAATAAAATAATAATAATAATTTTTTAAATCCTATATTTTGATGCCACGCTTGGCCAAAATTCCTATTAAAACGTTTTTGAGCCTAGCTTTTGACTCTACATTTGGATAACAGACCTAGTGACTCTTTTCCCTTTCCTAGTTTAGACCTTGTTTAGAACACTTTGGCCTGGAATTTTGACATGTCAGTTTTTATTCATATGCTTGACCTTTTGTGTGTATGAAATTTGATGGTAGAATATTTTATGCCAATTTTCAGCATAGACCATTTTAGAGATACAACTCCATTTTAATACCGTTGTTTGGAAATATAACTCCACCCCTTTTTGACCATGTTAGAGAAAGTTTGAACCTTTTATCCTTTGGAAATTATTTTGTATACTTTGTAGATCTCTAAAACCTTTTTTTTGGGATATTTCTTTATTGATGTGGATATGTCTAGATACACTTATAGTGGACTCACATACAATCCAAATTATGATAGAATGGTTGCACAAATTGACAATAATCATCACCTCTTTGAGGAACAAAGTCAAATTATTTTTTACAATCCAAATAAAGTTACCAACTAGGATGATATGGTTTCTAAGGAGAACTTAGATGCTTTGGCTTATGTGATAAATCAAACTCCACATTGCCCCAAGATTATCATACCAAGACCTCATCCTTTAGCTTCTACAAGCAATCAGGATCTACAATACCCCAAGCTTATCATTCCATGACCTTGTCCTCTAGCTTGTGTGAGTAATAAGGCTTCCTAAGGCCCCAATATTATCATACTTGGACCTCATCCTTTATCTCATATAAGCAATTAAGATCCACAACACCCCAAGATTATCATTTTGGGACCTCATGCTTTGGCTTGTTTGAGAAATCAAGACCCATAATGCCCCAAGATTGTCATACCGAGACCTCATCCTTTGGCTTGTATCATAAATTAGGCTCCAAAATGCCCTAAACTTATCCTTCTAGGACTTTATCCTTTGGCTTGTGATAGAATCCAATATTCAAAACTCCTTATCATTACCATTATAGAACTTTGTCTTATGGCTCATGCAAGAAATCACACTTTATAACTCCATACCATTATCTATCCAACCTAATTATTACATCAATTGATACAATAAATACCTATCTAATTGATCCAATCAGTACCTATTTAATTGAGTCAATCAATACCCCTTCAACCAATCCAATTATTCAAGGACCAAGCTATATTATAAACTAGTATTTTATAATTGATTATAAATGAAGACCAAGAGAACCAACCAATCCAAAATAATTTTGTTGAACCAACCATTTACAATAAGTTAACCTATGATGAATCAACTTTTAGTGCTATATCTATTATCGAGGAGTCTCAATCTAACAACCTAGTCTTTACTGAGTCACTTTTTAATGATTATAGCTGCCTTTAGGTAAATAATTACCTTAATCATCAGCCTATTTTTCAAGATCCTCCCCTTAACAATCCAATCTCTAAGGAGATATCTCTTGACTATTTTCCCATCATTAAGGAATCTCACATTAACAAACCAGTCTTTGTGAAGTCTTTCTTAGCAAAGCCTATTCCCAAAGAGCCCATTATGAAATCATAGGTTGTTACTTGTCTAATACCAAGCATTGAATGTAACATCATTGTAGCATCATCCATACTAGATAAATAATTATCATTAGAGTTAGGTTATATTCTTTAACCAACATCAAATATAGCATCAAAAGTATAATCAACATCAGTCTTTACATTGGATTCAAAATCTATTAAGTTAGAATTAAATTTAGAATCATAATGTGTTAATGGTTATTATAATATTGGTTATGCATGTCTCATAGATTAATTTGAATAATTTTTTTATCCTTTTATGGTTTTTGAGGATGATTACTTTAGCATTGACACAAGTTCTCCTAGTATCTTCTATGAGGATTATGTTGCCTCACCCCATTCCATATTCCATTACCACCAACCAACCTAGCCATGTTATCATCATTCCATCTCCCACAAATGTTAATTGGGACCAATTAAATCACACTTTGTTAAATTACATTCATGATGACATAGTAGTTGAATAACAACAAGGAGGCTAAGACCACATTCATGCAAAAGAAGAACACTCTCCTAGTGAAACATTTTCAGAGGCACTAGGGGATAATCAAATCAAAATCTTATCATATTATATTGAAACCTTTTTGGAGGCACTAGAAAATAATAAAATTCAAAATTCAACATTCCTTAGTGAAACATTCTCAGAGGCATTATGCGATAATAAAGATAAATTCATTGGTAGAAACCTCATCAAGGCACCTATAGATGAGCACAAAATTTCTTCACTACTTGATGAAGACATTATCAAAAATAAAAATAAAATAGATTCCAATCTACATCCTAATCAGATAGTAGCTACTCTCAATACCAAATAATAAAACAATCTAGTGGTCTTATCAAGATAATATTTAGAAGTCTTTGACCCTGTGACATCCAAAGTTATGTCAAATATGGAATCAAAAACATTCTATGTGCCTAAAAATATAGATCTTCATTTGTTTCCCCACCATCATTCATTCCATTATCGTCAACCATCTCATTTCAAAAATAAACCTACCAACCAAAATTTATCCCTATTTGCCATTCACATCCACACTTTTCTTTGTAGTGACTATAAAGTTACCTTCTCTCAATGTTGGAAGGAAATAAAATTAACAACTAATGAAGATCATAAAAACATCATTGGCATCCAAATATACATCCATTTCTTTATAGAGTATCTATTTAAATGAGGTATGGGCTAGAAATTAACATGATTAAGTATTTTTTTGTATCATTTTTTACTCAAGACATGCATCTCCCCATCAAAAATAATAATAGAATCCAAAACCATACCCATGACAAACACATCCAACCAACAACCAATCATCAACAAAACATAAACATGTACCATACCATTTAATTTACCATTCCTTTTTCTATTGTTTCATGCCTAGTTAATCACCTTACCACTTGGGGGA
The DNA here is from genome assembly GCA_037957365.1 of Torreya grandis. Taxonomy (NCBI): domain Eukaryota; kingdom Viridiplantae; phylum Streptophyta; class Pinopsida; order Cupressales; family Taxaceae; genus Torreya; species Torreya grandis. The sequence goes on along the minus strand of JARHVA010003310.1, from coordinate 1,701,552 downwards.
AACCCTCTCAACATTTTTCTTTATCATCCTATCATTATGTCATCCTATCACTATCCTATCACTTAGCCATTCTACCATCCCTTTCTATCGATATAACATGTTTTCATCCTATCCTATCCTATCTTATTTGACCTTGGTTTGTCCATTGGTTTCATGCTTTCATCATGAATAATTCAATCAATTTTAGCAGTTATTTCAAGATTTCCAGATAGAGGTAGTATTTTGGAGATGTATGATTAAAGTTTGATAGTTGTATCCTTCATTTCTTGTTCCCTTATTATCATGTTTGTTTATGTGATCTTGATTATATCCACTTATAGGGGAAAATTAGTTTTTACTAGTCTTGATACTAATTATATCATCCTATGGGAAAATTAGTATCATTAATCTGATCCATTATATCCTAGTTATAACCACCTATGGGAAAAATAAGAGAAACATTTATTTATTATGCTTTGACATACCAACTATCCATTTGTATGTTGTATTATTCCATCATACCAAATGTTCCTATTTTTTATAATTATCTTCTAAACTAGTTAGATTCCTCTATTGTAAGGTGGAACTACTATGAACTAAAGCCATTTAGGGACTATATGGGTTATGTTTGGTTTATGTTGTCGTCAGCTCAGTCCCCTTTTCCTTCATGATCTCACCATTTTTTGAGTAACCTAATCCATTCTCTTGCCATTTTATGAGCATCCTTTCAAGTTTTCTATGCTCTCACCATTTTTGAAACTTAGAACATGTAGTATCTCATAATTCCTAATCAAGTTGAGATGTTCAAAATTCTAAAAACATTCATATAATTTTAAAAATCTAAAAAGATTTGTCCTATCTAAGCCTAGTTAGTCATTCTAAAACTACCCTACTAGGTAAAATCCATCATTAGGGTCCTTTATTATGCTTTTATTTTCAACATTTCTTTTTGTTTGTTCACTTGCATGTTTGTTTTATGTCAATGTTATTTCCACAATTTAGTTTATGTATGTTCATTACGTGATTCCTAATGTATTTATTATTGAATCCATCTATATTTATACATCAACATTATCATCATGGTTTTTATCATTGATGCATTATTTTCCATTGTTTATTGGATTAGGATTTAGTCCTTATGCATATTTTAGACAAGTCCTCATGGTGCTCTATCATGATGCCTACCATCATGTACTACAATAAAAATTAGCTTCGGAGGTCATACAAGTAATAGATAGACATAAGTTTATAGTTGGTACCTTTGCAAATCCTTCAAACCATCTTGATGAAATCAACCCATTGACCATTATAGTTATATCCATACTAATAATGATGTTCATATTTGCATTAGTAGGAATAAATAAATCATTTCCAGTGATCAATTTAATTTTTCTATTCATCTCTTTCATCAATTTGAATTTGTGTATGCCTAGTTGTTTGTGGATTCTTTAGTCATTATAACATCATACCTACATTTGTACCACTCACATTTAATTTTTGTGATAGGTTCTATCTTTGAGTCATGCTTGTCAATCCACTCTACTAGGGAATAACCATATCAAACATCATCTTTATCCAATCTAGATCATCTTAATGATTATAAATTCCTATGAGAAAATAATTATTTTAACTTTTATTCTTGATTATAACTGCCTTTGGGAAAATCAATACTTTTTTAAGTTAATGCATTCAAGCATTTTATCATTTGGATTAATCTCACCCATGGGTTAATTCTACCTTTATTCTTTCTTATTTTTGAGGGACTATCCATCAACACATATGATGGCCACTCCCTAGTGCATCATTATAGGATTACCAAACACCATTTGGAACCTTTTCTTCAACCATCATCTTCTTTTTTGGCATACAAGCCTTTTCTCATTCTTTGAGAAGAATTATTTTTGCATACAATTTTGAAACATCTTTCCAAATAGGAGTGAAATATAGACATCTAAAATTGGCCACCAATGGATTCATACCCAACTTTAGAATCATTCTTACCAACCATTGAAAATCTAGCCTAAAGTTTTCTATAAGTCTCAAAATTGGATTTCTAACCATTCAAATAAATCAATTTGGGATATAAATTAATTAAATCAAATAAATCAATTTGGATTATAAATTTATTAAATTAAATAAATCAAGTTTCCCTATAAATTAATTAAATAATGTAAATGCACACATTGAATTATGTAAATACATGGAAAATGTGAAAAATCATAGGCAAAGATAATTAAAAAGAAAATCATAATTGAATTCATCCATGAGAAAATAAATAAATTATTAAAAAGGAAAATTCAAATATCAATGAATATCTTAAAAAGCTAATCATTACCTTTTGTGAGTTTTCCAAATGCAAAATATCTCAAAATATATATTCATGCTTATCATGAGATTTTGGACACCACTTAACCCTACTGGAGTTAATTAAGAAAACCAAGGATAATATTTAACTCATTCCAATTAATTTCAAAGCCTATAAAATGAAACTTATAGATATTAATTTTTTTATGAGAGCTTGGACATAGTAGTGCTATTACACAGGAATTTGGGCATGAAGCAAGAGCATAAAGTTATAATTCTAAATTTCATCCAAGCTATTGAATCATCAAGCCATATCAAAGCCAAGTTAAATATGAACAAGGTTTCAAGAGGAGATTTAGATAGCCAAGATCCATTAAATAAGACCTATTGAGCACAAATTTGAGCAAGCCAACAAAGAAGTTGTTTTAGAGCAATCAAGGATTTGGCTAAGAAATTGGTATTTGTGTTTAAATTATCATGTATTTTAATTTTTAGTTGTGTTTTCAATTGGTTTTTTCACCATGATCCCCCACCACCATGATCTAAGCCTAGATATGTTAGCTTGTTTAGTGAGTTTATTTCATTATTTTTGGAAATAACTCTATACTAACCTCCTCTCTTGAGCCAAATTCCTAGATAAAAATATCTAGTAAGGTCTGGTCCATAAGGGGGTAAAGTTATCAAGTTATACTTTATTTTCATGGGATATGTCCCATAGAATCACCAAATTTTATATTCTAAATGTTTTAAACTTTTCTCTTTTGTCAAACCATCTTTTGCCCAAGTTCTAATGTTTACTAAAATTAAGAAATGCTTCATTAATCCAATCCTCCATTTATATTATATCCAATAAATGAGATTCTTCTTTATATGTTAGTTTTATGTACTATTTCATAAATTTATATGTTGTAAATTTTAGAATGATTAGGAATATTGGACACCTTCCATATACTAGTAGGTAAGGTAAATATTTGAGTGCCCACTTGAATCTTGTTTAGTCTACCCATAGTGCATACTTCAATAAATGATGTCATTCTTTAGGTTTGCCGATAGTTAAATTTTTAATAACATCAAATAGGTTTTTAGTTTTTAATTAATCCAATCCTTTTCCTTACAAGTATGGTTGGAAGATGAGATGATAGTTATTTGATTATAGTGGGACCATTCAGTTTAATTCAACTAACTTGAATGTTATCCCATTATCATAAACTAAGGAAATAAGAGTACCTAACCTAGCTATGTTTTTTTCATCAAAAACAAAATTACATATTGTGATCTGTAATGTTTTGTCATGAATACTTCAATATATCTGGTGTAATAATCTATGTCAGTGAGTATAAATGTAAGGTTGACTAAAGAATTTAGGTTACACACTAGTTAAATCTAAGACCCACTAGGAAAATGGTCTTCCCTCAATTATAGGATATAACGGCATCACTATGTGCAATTCTCTACTTTCCAAAACTTGGCATTGATAGCATGTTCTCACATGGGTGTGTGTATCCTTGAATAGTATTAGCCAATAACAACCCATTCAGAGGATCTTATGTGTAATTAAATTTCAATAGGAATGACCACTACCAATATTCTAGTGTATGTTATCTAAAATATCTTGAGCTTCTTCTCGTTACACATATATTAGATAGATTCCTCCATACTTAATTTGATAGAAGAGTCCTTTTATGATAATGCAATGAGTAGTTTTGAGCATCAAATCTCTCCTTTGTTCTTTATTGAGTTTTGAATAATAAGTATTGATGATTAACTATGAATTATATCAGTTTATTAGTCTCTTTTAGATACCTGGGTTTGATAAACCTCCTCAATAATGAGCGCAAGTTAGGCTTAGTCATAATTTTAATGATGCCTTGTCCTTTGACAATTTTTTTAGTCTTGATTTATAATTCAAACTCCTATAGTTTTTCCATCCATTTTCCTCTACACTCCCCAAATTCATTCTATTGTAAAGTGAGATTAACAATAGGGTATGGCATAATAGTGATAGTTTTATTTCTCAAGATGTAATGTCTAAATTTCTTTACCACTTTGATTAGAGTAAAATTTTGCTTATCTAGTATGGAGTACTTGAGCTCCAAATTTTTCAAATTTGTGCTCATGAATGCAATGGGATTCTCACTTCCATCCTTATTCTAATTAAGTACTATAAAAATCATTTATTTTAAAGCAAATAAATATAAAAAAATTATTGATCGAAGTGGATGCTTATTAACATTGCAGCCTAATATATAGTATCCTTGATGTCTTCAAAAGAGTTTTTATCCTCTAGTGTCCACTCCACTTTATCTTATTTCTTGATAGTTACATTTAGATGTCTAAATATTTATATAAAACTCAATCTGAACATCCTCAAATAAAATATCTTTCTAAAGAAGGACTTGAGTTCCTTCATTCCATTTGGGAATGCAATCTTTGAAATCTCGTAAATCTATTTGTGTCAATTATGATTCCTTATTTGGTGATAATGTGGCCTAAGATCTTGACTTCAATAACATCAAGTATGCTCTTTTTGGGGTTTATAAATATGTCAAACCTTAGTTAGCTTTCAAATATTGAATATAGATGGCCTACATGATTAGTTTTATTCTTTAAGAAAATAGTGATATCATCCATGCAAATGATTATACATTTACCTATCATCATTTAAAATTAATTTTCCATGGCTCATTAAAAGATAAATCTTACTTTAAGTACCCACTTTGTGGTAAATGAAGTCTTCATTATGTCTTCAGATTTGATGAACACCTAATTATATCTTGAAAACCTTTTAAGAAGGACACCATTCTAGAACCACTTACTATCTAGATCACCTCATCCAAGGAAGGTAAAAGATAGTTTTCTTTCTTAGAATCCTTAATCAAGTTATTTAAATCAATACATAATCTAAATTCCTCATTATTTTTCTTGACTATAATCTAATTGGAAACATAGGTAGAATGTCTAATAGGAACACTATCCTTGCACTTCATATCTTCTCTACTTCCTTATGGATGAATGTTTCTAGGATGGGATTGACTGACCTATGTATTCTCCTGAATGGATTATGGTCTGGGTTTAGTGAGATTATATGGGTAATGACTCTTGGGTTAAAAACCTTAAATTCCTCATACATCCATTAAATCACATATTTATACTAGATGAGTAAATTATTTACCATTTGTATTTTTTTAGAGTGTAGGTGAGACTAATATTGATAGAACATGGATCAACCTCATCTCCCAATTTCTCTTTATTGAACTTGGATTCATTGACTTTGGTCTACCTCAACTATTAATCTTGGGGTCTATATTGAATGATCTCTTCAAATAGACCATCCTAAAGGAAGATGATTTTCTTTGAGTTGAATAACTCATTCTTCCTTTTGTTCATCCTAACATAGATAATTGATTTCTTTATCATCAATGATTTGAGATTCAAATCATCCTAAATTGGTCAAGAATTGGACATTTTTTTGGTCATCATCAAAGACCTAGAAATTGTACACATTATCAAGAATATATGGGCAAAGGATGAGCTTGATAGAAAATATTTGCACATTTGATTCTTGCAATGGCACCAAATTGGCAACTAAAGTGGCCAATGTGTTAGCATCTTGATTATGTTATCTAGGAGAAACTACTATGTTGAAGGCTTCAAATGACTTAATAAAATCTTAGGCCTTGTGCTTGTACCTATTTGGATATGATAATTTGAATAATTTTTTTTTCTAACCTAACTAATTACCAGTTCCAAATATTCATATATTAGTAACTAATTGACATTATTTTTTGGAGTGAATTATAGTCCCTAAATTAGTTCTTCATACTCTGCTATATTATTTATACAAGGTAATTACAACTGATATACTATTAGGTACATTTTACCTTATGGGTCAACCAATTCAACACCCATGCCTAATCCTTACTTGGATCTTGCACCATCGAAATGGAGAGTCCACAATTGGGAGGGTCCCTAGACTTCTGGTTACTACACCTCATACTTTATGGTAAAGTTATAAATAAAAAAGATATGGTGATTTATATCTTGCCTCTTCATTCTTATTATATGATGCGGTGATTCACTCTTAGTTTCTAATTAATTTTAACCTAGTTTGTAATACCTCTCCATTACAACCAAATATGAGAGAAATCTATTACTACATATCCATTCAACATATTTAACTAGTCCCTAATTAGTACTATTCAATAGACATTTCAGATAACTATGAAAAGTATGTCAATAATCATCTATACACATTTCTTAAAGGCCACTTGAATTCATATATTATTCAATTATCTAACAACATGCACCATTATTTTATCCAAATGTGAGGCCATACTTCTAGATGGGTTTGGAATCAATCTAAGCTTCTAACAAATAGAATTTGCCATCATAGTAGCTGAATCTATCAAATAAAATAAAAAATTGTGAATATTATTACCAAATAATCTTATAGTCAATAGGAAAGGAGGAACTTCTAGTTTACTCTTATATATGACATTTGTATGGACAACCTTGGTCTTCTCTATAATTGACTTTCCCATGATAGACCTCCATCAGAGCTCCTTTTATTTGGTAATCTAAGATAATTCATGAAGAGTGATGCTTACTATAATTTTATTCATATTTTCAACAATGTTATATTCCCCTTTTCTATGTTCCTCCATTTTTTAGGGTTGATCATTCTGTTTGGGGGGGGTGGATTGTTATCAACCTTTAGATTTGGTGGAATAGTCATATTTTTTGGAGGGGTAGATGTTGTGAGGGGTTTCTTGTTCCTTAGACTGTAATTTCCTCTCTAATACTACTAGAATACTTGTACCTCATTATAATTATCCTTTAGTACATTGTCATCCTTGCTTGGGAAAATAAACTCATGAGTTTTAAATAACCATGGTGGTGATTAAGGAATTAGACTCATAAGGAAACTCTGGTGGGTTGTTCATCAAGTCCTACCTCACCATTTCCCTTTGGAATATCTAGAATTATATAAAAAAATTCAATGCAATTTAGTTCACGATACTATGATATATTGTGGACTCCACACCAATTGGGCAAAAGTGTCTGTACTATGTTGATTTATGACAACTTATGAGGCTGATGTTGTTCTACATTATTTTAACACCTATTGAAAGGTTTTTTATATATTTAAATTCTAATTATTATTCTAGTAAGTATCATTACTCATCTTCCTCTACATGCCCAAGAAGCCATTGCTCAATTTTTGGACATTTCTTTATATAGAATCCAATTCTACTTTGGTAGAATTAACACCCTGGTCAAATGTAGTATTGGATTGGATTAATCTATATTTCTAATGATGGTTATTCATTTATGTATAGTTGTTTGAGAATCTATAATTTTTATTCATTGTGTGTTGTGTCATAGGAGGTAGTGCATACAATTTATCCTAGTACAATATTGAAATATTGTTATTCACATGAGGCATTGGATTCAAAGCTGGGAAAAAAGCATTGAGACCAAGAATTCTTAGTATGTACACAACTATCTACCTATTAATATTGATAACTTACTCATAGTCTAGTGATAGAGTCTTAGTATCAACATATCTTTACAAAATTATTGTGGTAAGTAGATCCAATGCATAATTATATATTTTGAGTGCTAGTACTATTGGTGATTTATATTTATCACTAAACCAAGTGTACATATTCTAAAACCTTTCATTAAAATCTTAATTCATTTGGCTTCCTCTATATACTAGTAAAAAGCTGATATACCACACTTAGAATGGTGACTTGTATAAATAGTTAAAGATAAGTGTTTAACCATGAATTCCGTGAAGTAAATGAGTTATCCTACAAATTGACAAACCAATCATAAGTTGCATCTTATAATGTAAAAGGTAAAATCCTACATAGAACATATTCATTAGTGACATTCATTAATCTTAAATCAATTTTGAAGGACTTGTTATGATCATCTATTATTATTGATCCAAAAGGGGAAAAATAAGGTAGATACTTCTCTTATATTCCTTGGTAAACCATACACATCCCCTGAGATTGCAATGGTGGATCCAACTAGCCAAGTTTGATCCATAGGAGGATTATCAAGCTAGGGATTTTTTATCAAGGATGGTGTCCTAACTTGGGATATGGTGAGAAAAACTAGTACATATCTAGGCCTTTGATCCATACTATATCTTAATTATTTCCATGTTTAAGATAGATGGCCTATGTACTCTACTAACTTACACTAGTAAGTGTGAATGTTTAGATTTGGTGGCCCTAAACTCTATATGCAATCAGAAATGTATCATGTCTATAAATCAATCCTAACTCAAATAAGATAGATCATACCATACACTTCCAATTGGGATACATTTTCTAAGCAGGAACATGACCAATATGGGTATTTACTAGACTTGATTAGGGGATCTCTTACCACAATACACCATGTTAGGGAAGGTTTCAAAGCCTCTAGTCAAGCACAACCACATAATAAACCTAAGAGGGTCCTATGTTTCTATGTTTCACCTAACCTAATAACAAGTAAATTTGATATAGTGCTCACCAAATCTTGTGGCACAACATGAGGGGTTAGAAACAATCAAAATATATATAGGAAAATATTAATTAAGCTAAGTATGAGTAAGAAATGTTGGTAAAATTTGGCCCACATAAGAATCTTTTGCTTATAAATGGCTTAGAGAGATGAGAAAATTTCTAAATGGAATGAGTGGTCCAAAGATCATATATTGCTTGTAAATCGTTTGAAACAGTTTAAGCAAGCTTAAAGTGCAATTTGTTGATCTTTGGAAAATAGGCTTGGAAATAGATCTACGATTCCAAAGTGAAAAGACCGATAGGTTTTCATGGTGTTTCAAGTAATCAAGGGCATGAATCATGTTGCACATAGCCTTAGAAGTTCATTTGATTCTTCTAAAGAGATAATAGTTTCTTGAACAAGTCTAGAAGAACCAGAATATCATAAGCATGTCTTGCAAAAATGGACTAATAAACTTGATTATGAATTTAATAAAATGAACTTAGGAAAGCCTCTCCAACCAAAATACCACATAAACATGAATTTATTCATGATAAGATCATTCCCTACAAATTTGATGTCTTGATGAGCTTATTATCTCAAGATATAAAGCTTTAAAGTTAGACTTATAGAATGAGATGTTTGTGGAGATGTCAATTTCAAGCTGCAACAATTAACCATTTAGATTTAAAAATCCTTAAATGTGCACATAGACATTAAATATGAGCCTCATAAAATATCCATTTGGATTCAAATGATCTAATATTAATGGTCAACATTTAATCATATAGAAAATCCAATGGTGAGTGGGTGAGGACAGTGTCATTTGTCCCATAGATCTAATGGAGTGCATTTAATCATGCATTCAAGATTAATGGCAAGCATCAAGTCAAAAGGTTAGCATAAATTAAAAATAAACAAGTGGAAAGATCTTATGGATTTGGATAGAAATCTAACAATATGCATTGATTGTCAAAGCTAGTGGGTCTACAAAGATCAATAATACGTGTTCACTCGTATAATGTAGATCAATGATGAGAAATGGGTCAAAAGGTTAGAGGATATTAAGAGAAAATACACAAGTGACAAATTTCTAAGCCATATTAGACTAGTAGAATATCTATGGTTGACATTCATTCACAGAGAGATAAATCAATGGTGTGCATGTAATCTAATAAAGAATATCCAATGGTGCACAAGCAAGCTGGTCAACAGTCAATATTAAAAGTTAAAAGATGAGGGACTTCAATAAAGGTCAAATTGACTAAATTTGAAAAAAATAAAATGCTTCAAAGAGATATGTCATAATTTTAGCTTGGTTGAATATCACAAGAAGACATAATCATGTAGTTAGGATTGATAATATTGAAGTTCCATCAATGTTAAATATTAGTATAAACTTTTGGTTAAAAATTTGGAAGATGCAAGGTCTTTCCTTTAGGGTTGTAGTATTATTCCCTAACTATGTTCACTTTTCATTTAAATAATATCTATGCATATAATGAATTCCCAGTTCCTACAAGGTTTAACGAAAATAATGGGTCTTTTCAAACCTAATGGAGATTAAGAATGAGGTTATGTAACCTATAGGTTTTTCATTAATATATAGTCACTATATTAAAACCAATGAATTATATTTGTTTTCAATATATTATATAGACATACTCTCATATTTTATAGTAGGGGTAGATATGAATGGTATGAATAAGTGTCTCATATTTAACAGGGAAACATCCTTGACAAATAGGTACTTACAACCACTAAGAGTAGACTTGGGCATGGATCTATCAAGTACATGGATATACAGACCTTTCCTTCATAATGAAATAAGTGGAGATGGTATAGAGTCCCGAGATGGAGATCTGGTGGTTGGAGAAAGCAACTATAGTATTTAATAAATTTTCAAGGTACCTAAGGGTTTTTCTTCATAAATATGTTTATGAATCACCACCTTTGGTAACTATTATCTTCTAGTTCATTTTTCTCAGCCAATGAGAAGAATTGGGGGCTATTAGGACAAATAAAAATTTAACTTGTCAATAAAGAATTGGTGTTGATTTGATCAAAAAGGTGGTGGAGCATTCTTAAAAATTTGGTAATGCAATTAATTATTTTTTTACTCATGATCCCTCTTCTCTCTACCTTTCTCATATAATACTAATTCTTTCAATTTTCAAAGCTCTCTCTCAACTTTTAGAAGAAAATTATCTCTCACTTTTGATAAGATCTTCTCTCTTAATTATGGAAGAGTAGAGACTCTCATTTGATAAGGCTAGACCCTATCAAAAATTATATGAAAAACCTCTTGAAGCTAATAAATATACTATTTAACTATATCTTTCTTTTGAATTGTGTTTAATAAGCTTGTGCATGATGGCATTGTGAACGAGAATCTTTCGTGCCCATTATCCTTCTTTATTGATTATTTTAGGGTATTTTCTAGTTTATTATAGGTTTGTATTCATTTTATTTATACCATTAATATACACTTGGTGTGATTCTTAGAATTCATCTTAGCTTCATTCATTGCTTCCTAAACCTAGTGTATGAAATACTTATGCAATTAGCCAGATTTGGAGATTGTGTGAGGTAGTATGATCTTATTATTTTTAATTTTATATTTCATGCTTGTGTGAGTTCTCATTTAATTGGTGCATCACCTTGTTATCTTTCTTCGGATCACTTTACACCTTCTCTAACCCTTTTCCTAGTGTCAACATTAATATAGGTGATACATCAAGAGGAAGTCAACCTTTCTAGAGGTCCAACCCCACCATAGGTGACCCATAGCCTAGCATTGTTATAATAGTATATATAAATTGTATAGAGCCTAAATAACCCTCTCTAAGGGTGTAAATTGATGCCACAACATTTTTTGGCATGCCTAGTCAGACATAGTTCAAAGAATATTGGTCAAATTTCAATGTTGGTTTTATCAATTTTCATCAGTTATAGCTTCCAAGCAATGTCTAACAAATCTAAAAAAGGATTCAACATTTTGGTAGTTGATCAATGACTTCATCTCATGCCAAAGGTGACTACAAGGTTAGATTCTAGAGGTATTCCCTTTGAATTCATTGAATTTCCTTTAAAATTATTAAAGAGATTAAAATTTTCTAATACACACCCATATAAAGGCAACTTTGATCCTAAGTCAATTTCAAATCCTACCCATATAAGAAGATCTTTGTTAAACCCTTTCATTACCATGGCAGCCCTTAGATCTTTACCCTTTATGGAATTTAATGGTGAAAGTCCTCTAGACCTCCCTCAATATGATCCTATTCTAGTATAAGCTCTTAAAAGTGTCCCTTATTTTATTGGATACCAAGATACAATCCCTTTTGAACACCTCATTAATATAGCCAACATCTACAACTTTCATGATATCAATGAGGAAAATGTAACAATTAGGTTATTAGACATCTCCTTCAAAGGTAAAGACTTATATTGGTATAAAATCCTTGTTATTAATTCTATTATATCATGGGTATAATTAGGAGATGAATTATGTAAAATATTTGAAGATTAAAGTGACCATTTGTCACTTATAGAGTAGTTGACAATAATTAAACCCCCCCCCATGGAATTATGCAAGACTTTAATATAAGGTTCCGAAAGACTTGGGAAAAAATCCTAGTCTCTATTAACCCTACCTAAGTATACCTTCCTATACTAATTTAAGGCAATAAATAGTGACATTTTAGTAATTATCTAGTACATGGGAGGAAACACATTTCTAAATTCATATGAGCTAATAATTAAAGTAGAAAATTGTCTGGTGAAGGTTGGTAAGCTTACACCTAGACCACTAATGACTTTGTTCCCTAAGATCAGGACATGCCCTATTTCTATTCCTCCACTTGATTTTATTCCTCCGATGCCTACAATTGCTACTATACCCTCACCTAAACAAGAACATGCTTCCATTAGTGGATCTAGTGTTTCCCAAGAACAAAAGAACTTTCAAGAGCTTATGATTATGTTCCAATCCTTGGAAAATGAATGGAAAAAAACATTCAATAGTCCTTATCAAGCCTCATATCAACCTAAAAATAAATCTTATTAGATAAGTAAACTACTCTATAAATGAAACTTCTATGTTAAAGACCAAGGTCAAAACTACGGATAGGGGTAGCCTAGCTACCATAGATAGAGAAACTATAATCCAAATATTGTAAGCACTTCCAACACCTTGGTCCTTATTCAAAAAAATATTGCTCAAAAAGCTAAGGGTACCATGCCTTAAAATTAATCTTTTGGGCAATATCCATTATCCCAAACACTAACTTCAACCAAGATTTTAATGATCAATGGTAGTAGGCTACTAATTATGGGTATAATCAAGATGTTATGGCTCAAAACATAGAGGTAAACATGATGACAAAATCAAAAGAGCCTCAACAAGGTCAAATCCCTGATTAGGTACCAAGATATTTGGGTGCTACAATGGTGAATTATGAGAAAGAAGAGTTTTATGCACTTAATCAAAAGGTTGGTTGTAGCTAGGCATACATTCTAATGGTAGTAAATACAAGGTTTGAAAGAAGGAACATGGATGGTAATTAGGAAGTATTTAAGGATATTCTTAACATTAATCCTTTAATATCAAATCAAATTAGACATTATACTATTCTGAAGGTTCCAATAGCCCAAGGAATCAAAATTAGGGGGTGCCTTTATTCCCTAAAGCTCACAAATTCAAAGTGTAGTTATGGCTCACAAATCATAAATAAGGGTTTTTGGCTTACCCATCAACATTGTGGAGAAATTGAAAAGGTCCAATGTGAGTGTGCCAATGTGGATATGCTCTCTATATGAAATCAAAAATTCATCATGTCTATAAATGAATCTTAGCTTGGAAAAGATAGAGCATACCCATACTTTTGATTGGGATACACTTTTTAAGTGGCAGCGTGACCAATATTGGGATCTTCTAGACCCAGTTAAGGGATCACTTGTCACAAAATATCATGCAAGGAATTGTTTCAAAGCCTATAATCTAACACAATCACACAAAAACCCTAATAAATTCCTAAGGTTTAAAACATTCAACTATTTTAAGAAAATAAATCTAGTTTAGTGCACACCAAAGCTTGTGGCAAAAGCGGGAGTTAGAAACAATACAAAAAACATGTATAGGGAACCTCAAATAAAGTATGAGTAACACCCTAATACATGAAATATGAAAGATAATATCATTCGATGCAATACTTATGCTACTTTTATCTACTAAAAGAGAGGAGAACAAAGTTAGAATATACTTACTTTAATGTGAACCCATCAAGACTCAATCTCTCCATTGGCCAATGGAGCTTTACAAGAAGTTTACGTGGTTTGTAAGGATAAATAAGAAAGCCTAAATCATCCAAGACTTATCCATAATACTAGATTCTCAAAATAAGAATAGAGGGATGGAAAGAGGAAAAGACTAGAAGAATATTCAAGGTGGATAAATAGCTTAGGTGATGGTTTTGGGAGTATGTTGGATTGGTAATAATGTTGAAATAATGGACAATAATCCTAAAAATCACCAAATGTCTTCCCACCCCTTTCTCGATGTACCCCTTAGGGTGTGAATTGAGAGAGATTCAGTCCTGATGGATTCTTGTAAGATGTAAAGAGTCATTATTTTATAAAAGGTTGAAAATATTATATGTATGCATATTCCCCATGTGAATCTCATAAAGTGTCAATAAGGTGCAATACGGGATGATGCTTTGAGAAAGAACACAAGGATACACATAATGCTGATGGTAAAAAAGCTACATTAGTTTAAAGCAAAAATAATTGAAATTAAATGACTAAAAGGGAAACTAACCTTAAAAATAGATAACTAAAAAGTAAATGCAATGCATAGCTTGACATAACTTTATTTCAAGATGGTAGACTATTGTGTTATTAATTTTTACGTGTGGGGCATAGAAACTACTTTTGATAAACCCAAGAATACAAAACTAAAGAGCAAAACTAAACAAACACAGGAAAAGCTAAGATAACTAGTGCTATGAGGACATGATGTTCATGGGAAATTCAGAAATCTAGGGTGATAAGTGTTATGTTAGACCAAATGAACAAGTCAAAAAATAGTGTAAATTAAGTAACCAAAAATCCAAGGCTACTAAAGACCAAAAAACTCAAATAAACTATCTTTAAGTAATAAAGGCAAAATCACCAAGTCAAACCAAGGATACATGTCAAACAAGATGGTAAAATAAATAAATAAATGGGTAAAAGAATAAACAAAATGGTAAAATAGCATTGATGAGTGATCAGTAACAATCCACATCTAACTCAACAATGGAAAAAGGTGAATAAAAAGGGAAAAAAATATTATCGAGTGAGAAGTAATAATCCAACCTCACTCAACAATGGAAAAAGGGTACGAACTCAGGTGTCTATAATAACAAGACAACATAATTAGTGACAAATGGTAAAAGAAATCAAATTACATGTATACATGTAAAATTGTGCTATAAAGAAATAAGAATCCAAAGTTTCTCAGACATGTTGTTTCGCTTTAAGGATATATAAAACTAAAACAAAGTAGTGTTAACATGTTTTTAAGAGATGAATAAGATGGAATTAAAGAAGAAGGTAAAAAATATTTGGAATCACAATTTGTCTATCTAGGGGGGACTGAAATGGATGGATGGGATAATGAAGGAAAAACCAAGATAAAGAAAATATTTATCAAAGTTAAGACACTCAAATTAGGTTTGTCAAAACAAGAAGATTTTCAATCTTATGTAATCTGAAGAACTTATCTTAGCTACACAAGTCTTCGGTCAAAAAATGGAATATATAGATCATCCTATAAAGGTTATATGAATGAAAATTAAAATGAACCTACCTCACAACAGCATCTTCCCCATTGTTTATAACACATTATAGAGCCATCAATCTAATGTGAAGACTGGTTACTTACATGAGAAAGTAGGTAGCACTAAAATATTTTATTATTTTCCTCTTCTTATATACTGGCCTACCACACCACAAAGGACCTTAGCTCTATCGTGAGGCAAAATGTGGATTTTGAGATTCGACTAAAATAAGGAGATGTTCTTTGAATCACATCTTTTAGTGTGATTTTAACTTTTGATATTTTTATGTTGCCTTTTAGATATCACTGCCATTTGTTTAAAATGATTTGGTTTTTAACTTTCTTGATGGATTTTTTTATTCCTCCTTCTTACAGATTCAAAAAAATAAACATGGGTGATAAATATGACTTTCATTTGAATACTTGGGATAAGGTTGATAAGAGAGAACATCAAACAACATGGGGTCTAAGAGTCTTGTAAATTTAGGTAAAATAAAAGTGTTATCTTAACTTCAACCTTGTTTTATCTAATGATGAGTGAAAGAAATTGGAAATGAAGTGGAATGACACATTAAATAATATGAATTACTTCAAATTAAAAAAAAATGTCACAAAGGGAATAGAGGGATACAATAATAGTAAAGGGTGATTCCTTATCATGAGAATGAGGGAAATGGAGAAAAACATACTAACATAAATTATTGTGCAAAATTCATCTAGCAAAATTAGTAAAAACTAAAGTTGAGAAAAATGATCAAGAACATGTAAAGGTTATAATAATATGAGGAGGGTCAGGTCCTATCCACAATCTTACACTACAAATACATAAAATAGAAACACAAGGGGTGTCAAAAAGCAAGTGAAAGATAAATCAAAAGAGATGAACAAAAAAATGGTAATTTTTTGAGGGATACTGGGTCCTAACTATGGTCTTACAAAGCAACTCAAAAAATAAAAACATAAGGGATGCCAAAACAACATTAGGAAATAAAAGGTATGTGAAAAATAGATAAAATATGGTGGTTTTGTGAGGAATGTCGGGTCCTATCCATGGTCTTACAAATAAACTCACAAAATAAAAACCCAAGGGGTGAGAAAAATAAGAGAAAATGCAAGAAGATAAAGAAGACTAAGCTACATCAAGAAACCAAAAGACCAAAAGGGAAGATTAAAGGTTTGTGAAAGAGATGGAAATATTCCAAAGGGAGAGAACTGTGCTTAAGTAACCTACAAAAAGTGTTAGATAGATGTATATAGAAATCATGAAAAGAATAAAATGTTTAGGTAAAGTTATTTTTAAGTAATTGAGCATTGGTGGGATCTTTGAAAACATGGCCTTCATTGGTTTGAAGATGGTATTAGTGTAGGTTTTTATTTTTCCCTATTTTATAATTAGGTAAATTGTATTTCTTGTGATTACATGGAGTTTTCCTACATTTGTGGGATAAGCTAGCTTATGTGGAGGTGTGTGTCATAGATGTGTCATAGGTGTCATAAGAATGTCATAACTAACTCCCTTGACGGGAGTTACTTCTCTATTTTTATCACCTTGTCACCACCTTTCATGGATGAGTTACAGTCTATTCTTGGGGTGCCTTGTCCACCTTTTGTGGAGTTACTTATGTACTCTCTTATAAGTATTCCTCATTTTACCCATCTCATGTTAATCAGATTTTGGTTTTCCCCATTTTGTCTTGTGTAGTTTAGCTTCTTGTGTAATTTAAAATTGCTTTAGCATCTATGTGGTGTGCACTTGCTTCATCTCATCTGATCATGTCTCCATTTCATTTGCATTATCTAGATTCTGACAACAACTCTGATATGGTATCAGAGCCACTCTAGTAATCGTGTGTCTTGTTATGCTATTAGTTTATTATGAAAATCTTACTTTGCTTACTTAGTAGTTTTTTAAAAAATCTGTTGCATTTGAGATATTTGGTAGAGTTTCTTGAAAACTCATGCAAATCCATATGGAAACTTGTTTAAAAAAATTTCTTCTGAGTTAGAATTTGCCAAGACATATTGTCTAGATCTTTTATGGCTTTAGCAAAGGCAGTAGAATTCCTTTTCTCTTAGTCATTCTATAAGAAAAGATATATCTCTACAATTGGTTTCTATTCTTAGGCACCATTGTTGTGTGGAACAACAGAGGGAGGAGAAGCATCAGCCATGCCATCAGAACTATGCACTTTTCTTGGTAAGAGGTCTGTAGATTATTATTATTTTTATTTTCTGCCAGCAATCAAAACTTATTAGGAGGAGGAAGGTGTGGGTGCTAGAGCAATTAGAACTTGTTTTCTACAAGCAATAAAAAGTCCTTCCTATGTCTTTGTAGTTGCCATCTGGTCGTATGGCATCTAGCTTGCTATGGCGTGTGGTGAGGTAGTGGAGATTTTTTGTTAAAAATGGTGCATCCTTTCTATAGCAACACCTTTAGCAATAGCTACCATCAGGATATACGACATCCAACATACATGTCTACAGTTCATTTTTTTATTTTGCCACTTTTGTTGTTGTCCTTGCCAAGAATCTTGCCAGTAGTCATGTTTTAAATATGGCACTCCTTTTTTGATTTACAACACCCATGTGGTGGGCCCTTTCTCTCTCTCTTGCTATTTGATTAATAATTTTGCTATTGTCCAATAATTTTTTTGATATTCATAAGTCAGTAATTTGATTTTTTGAATTAAAGACAAATAGGAAATTAGCATTCAGAAAAAATAGTTTAGAGGTTTTTTTAAACTTGTATCTTCAACCTATGAGGACAAAGGGTGAGGCCCAGGTTGGCAAGAGGCCAATTCCCCCCCACACAAACCTCCTTTGGATTCCTCATTCCATGATGAATCTAATGAGTGGTTGGAAGGCCACTTTCTCTCTCAAATCAGGCATTTTTTTAATGTTTTAGTGCTTTTTTTGCAAAACACTAGTTTATGAGAAAATTGAACCTTTAATATCTTGCAAATGGTAGCTCAAATTTGGGTGCCATTTTTTACAAAAGTGTATGTAATTAAATTCTCCATAGTGTAGGCTTGTTATTTGTCAAAAAATCACTAGTTTCTAAAGTTCCTAGAATTTGAGTCTCCTTGGACACATTTTCGGCTGAGTCCACATCCTATTTGCTTAAGTCTTGCACTAATTACTCTAAGATGAATTATCGACTAAGCCCAAAAACTTTTGAGTGTGCATTTACATATTTTCAGGGGGCTCAATATTTTTTTTGGGGGGGTGTGATTGCTTTTCACAACTTGCAAATCTTTGCTTTCATTCTCTTTTCTGCAACAACTTGCAATCAACACAACTTCACCTAAATTCAAATTTAAAATGGATTCTTTTCAACTTAAACCCCTCACACCCTTCAACTATCATGAATGGAAGGTTAAAATGTCAATCATTCTTAGAAGCAAAGGGTTGTATAGGATCACCATAGGTACTGAAGTAAAACCCAACACTGATACTAAAAAGGTCAAGTGGTACAACCGTAGTGATGAAGCCTATGGATTAATGAGAATTTTTGTGTCTCTATAACTTCTCTTCCATCTATAAAAATCTAAGACTCCAAAATAAATATGGTACAACCTAGAAAACTTATTTGGGAAACTTGATGAGATGAGAGGTCATGAGCTCAAAAATGAACTCATAAGTCTAAGTCTTAGCAACTTTGACACCCTAAAAGACTTATTAATTAAGTTTAAGGCCCTTAGATTGTAATTGAAATAATGTGGGATAGAGAAGAAAGATGATCAACTCATCCTTTTTATTCTTGCAAAGTTAGGTCTAAGCTATTCAGTCTTTGTCTCCACTTTCCATGCCATAAAAAGTGCCCTTGGCACTACATGGAAAATGCCTTCTTTGGATTCATTCATTACCAACTTGACTAGGGAGGAAGATAAGTTAATTCAAATGGGCACAATGAAGTCTACTCAACCCAAGCTTTGATAGCTGAAAATGGTAAGGATAAGACTTCAATAAAGGAGAAGAAGAAAAAGAACAAGGACTAGGTGAAGAAGAAAGAAAACAACAATCCTACCAAAAACAACACTGAGTCTTCATTCTCCAATGATAAACCTAAGAAGGAGAAGGTTAAGTGTTCCTATTGTAAAAATATAGGGCATGATGAACACAAATGCATGAAGAAACAAATAGATCACCTAACTCATCTTCTAGAGAAGAACAACATAGGTGTTCCTGAGTCCACCAAGTAGAATTCATCTACCCAAGATTCTACCAAGGCAAAATACAAGGGTAAGGAGAAAGAAAAGGGAAAGGCTCTTATAGCTACAATAGCTTCTACATCTTCATGGGTCATTGACTCAGGTGCTTCTAACCACATGGGCTCTTCACTAGTTGAGTTTTCATCTTTAGAGCCTTGTAGCATGACTTTAATTAGTTTGGGTGATGACACATTAGTTTCTATTGCAGGGAGAGGGTCAGCTAAAATGGAAGGAGGAACATTCAATAATGTTCTAAGTGTTCCTTCTCTTTCAACCAATATCCTATTAGTGTACCAAATCACTCACATTGGTTGGGGCATGAGAGTTGAGTTTTCACCAGATTTAGTGGATATCAAGGAGTTGAATAGTGATACTACAGTGGTAGTGGGTAGGGAAGATCACCAAGCCAAGTTATACACCTCACATTTTGCATCATATTCTTCTCCAACAACATTGATGACTCATTCAGATGGAGTTATCATATTATGGCATGAGTGGTTTGGCCACCTTAACTATCGCTATCTTGAGCAACTTTGCAAACATGACATGGTCATTGGCTTGCCTCGTGTCCAATTCTCAAAAGACTTTGCGAGGGGTGCTCCCTTGAGAAGCATCCCAAAGCAAAATTTGACAAAGGCAAAGCTTGGAGGGCTTCACAACCTTTGGAGTTAGTCCATAGTGATGTATCGGGACCCTTTCCCAAACCATCTTTCATAAGGGCCAAGTACATCCTCACTTTCATTAATGATTTATCAAGGTACACTTGGATATATTTTCTCAAACAAAATTCTGAAGTGTTTGAAAATTTTCTAGAATTCAAGGCTATTATTGAGAAATAGAGTGAGAAATGAATCAAGGTTCTTCAAACTGATAATGGAGGGGAGTATGTCAGCATCAAGTTTGAGCAATTTTGCACCATAGAGGGGATTGATTTGCAATGCATAGTCACTTATAGTCATTCATAGAATGGGGTTGTAGAATGAAAAAATAGGTTATTGAAAGAGATGGGTAGCTGTATGATTCACTCCAAATCCTTATCACCACAGTACTAGGCTGAATCCATCAATTGTGCTTGCTACATTCAAAATATGGTTCCTCACAAAGCTTTGAAAGGGATAACACCCTTTGAAGCTTGGCATAAAAGAAAACTTGATATTGAGCACCTTAGGGTTTTTAGATCCCCAACCATGTCCCACATTTTGATAAATAAATGCAAAGCCATGGAATGTTAGTCCAAGCCTTACATCTTTGTAAGATATTTGGATGGTATTAAGGGATATTGCCTTCTAGATCTAGTCACTCATGAGTTGTTCATTGAGAGAAGTGTCCATTTTTAGGAGAGTCCTAGAGACTTAACACTTGACACTTCTTCTCCCTCATCAGATCTACTTCTTCATGATGATTCCTCATTAGATTTAGATGAGCCACAATAGGTTCTTGAGCTAGAGACATCTTCTTCTTCAAGTTTAGATAGTGAGGATAGTGATGTAGGGTCATCCACCTCTAGTTAGTTAGAGAATGAGGAGTAAGCAATTGACTCACCCACTTTTGGGCCACTTTGGGCTAGATAGACACTGGAGAGTGCTAGCACATGGGTAAGAGATCCCACAGATGATAGATGTACTAGGGGGGATTTTTAGAGAGATCCACATGCCTTCTTTGCTTTAGTTTTAGATCCATAAACTATTTGAGAGGCATCAGAAGTACCTGAGTTGGATAGTGCTATGGAGGAAGAATATTCTTCCTTAATCAAAAATCACACTTGGGATGTGACTTCAATTCCTAAGGGAAGAATGATGGTTTGATGTAGGTGGATATATCAGACCAAGTTTTTAGTAGATGGGTCAGTTGATAAGTACAAGGTGTGATTGGTTGCCAAGGGTTTCTCACAGGTGGCAGGCATTGACTACTCAGAGACCTTTGCACCCATTGCAAATATGAATTCTATCTGACTCACCTTGGCTATTGTTGCAACACATGGTTGGGATGTACATCAAATGGATGTGAAAAGTTCCTTTCTTCATGGAGACCTAGAGGAGGAGATCTACATGCAGAAGTCACCAAGATTTAATTAGGATTCTTCCTTAGTATGTAGACTTAGGAAATATATCTATGGCCTCAAAAAGGCCCCTCAAGCTTGGTATGCCAAGATGGATTCCTTCCTTCTCACAACAAGTTTCACTAGGTGTCATTCTAATCCCAATGTCTACTTCTTGTGATAGGATGATTCACTCCTAATTTTGGTTCTATATGTTGATGACCTTTTGATCACCAAGATTTCTTCATCAGCTATTACAGTGGTGAAGGCATCTCTCTAGGATAGATTTGACATGATAGACTTGGGTTTGTTACACTACTTCCTTGACATCAAGATCTCACAATCAGATTTAGGGATTTCTCTTGCAAAACCTAAGTATGCTCTTGACTTTTTGGCTTGGTTTCACATGGCTAATTACAATCCATCTCTGACTCCCTTTCTATCAGGAGTCAAGCTTGAGGCTGATTATTCTTCACCATTGGTTGATGCCACTCAGTATCAACAACTTGTTGGTAGTCTCATCTACTTGACTCACACCAAGCCTGACATATCATATACAGTGGGACTTGTCTCTAGATTCATGTAAGAACCTCATGAGCTGAATTGGAAAGTAGCTAAGAGGATCTTGCATTACATACAAGGTTCAAATAGATATGAGATTGATTAAAGATTTGGCATAGAGGTTGACTTGGTTGGAAATATAAATTCGAACTAGGTTAGTGATTCATAGACTCACAAGTCCACTTCTGGTTATAGTTTCTCTCTAGTTTCAGGTCCTATCAGTTAGTCTAACAAGAAGTAGAATGCTATTGTTATATCATCCATAGAGGTAGAGTATAGGGGAGCTGTTAATGTAGCTACTGAGGCTATTTGGCTTCAAGGGATTCTTTCTAAGTTTGGAATTCCTATCAGGTAGCCCACCATCATTTATTGTGACAACTAGAGTACCATTCAAATTTTCAAGAATCTAGTTCAACACCAGTGGACCAAACACATAGAGATTCACATGCATTTAATTTAGGAGCTTATTCATAGTCAGGTCATTGACTTGATATTTTACCAGTCTTCAGAGCAGGTTGTAGACATATTCACCAAACCTTTCACTAAGATCAAGTTCATTAATCCATGAGCTCTTCTTGGGGTGTGGTCTACATCTACAGTAGCATCATCTTCAGGGGGGGCCACTAGCCTCTTCTTTCTTTTATGTCTCTCTTTTGGGGGGAGTTTTTTCCTACGAGTTTTCTCCTTTTCTCTATCTTATGGGAGACTTCATTTATACATGGGTACCTCATCAGGCCTAGTTATTGGGCCCCATTTTATATTTCCACACTGCCCACCTAAGCTACGCTTATGGGGGGGGTATTAGTGTAGGCTTTTATTTTTCCCTATTTTTTAATTAGGGAAATTGTATTTCTTGTACTTACATGGAGTTTTCCTACATTTGTGGGATAAACTAGCTTATGTGGAGGTGTGTGTCATAGATGTGTCATAGGTGTCATAATAATGTCATAAGTAACTCCCTTATGGGAGTTACTTCTCTATTCTTAACACCTTGTCACCACCATTAATGGAGGAGTTACAGTCTATTCTTGGGGTGCCTTGTCCACCTTTTGTGGAGGAGTTACTTACGTACTCTCCTATATGTATTCCTCACTTTGGCCATCTCATGTTAATCAGATTTTGGTTTTATGAATTTTTTATTGTGTAATTTATCTTCTTATGTAATTTCAAATTGCTTTATCATCTATGTGGTGTGCACTTGCTTCATCTCATGTGATCATGTCTCCATTGCATTCGCATTATCTGGATTCTGGCAACAACTCTGATAGATGGTATGTGCTTGGACCACAAATATCTTTGACTAAATATGGACACCACCATTTTTGGGAACATTTGCCTTCTTTATCTTGGGTGTAGTCTAATATAAGGACAAGATCACCAACATTAAAAGTGTGGACTTTAACACATTTTTTATGTTATCTAGTGATGTAATCCTTGTATTGGTAGTTATGTTTTAAGATAGAAAGATGATGTTCATAAAGAAGATCAAGTGAATGAAGATGAGATTCATGTAATTCTTCATTAGGAATAATACCATGAAGAGATATACAAAGAGATAAAAGCTAAAATTATAAAGGACTGACTCTGAACCATAGACTAGACAAAATGGATTTGCCCTAATGGTAGAACATATATTAGCTAGATAATCCCAAAGTGTGGGGTAAAGAAGAATATGCCAATCCATGTGGGTTTCAACAATTTTCTTTTGAAATTTTTTGTTAAGAATTTTATTGGTGGCCTCATCTTGACCATTGAATTATAGATGATAAGGCATGGGAATTTTTTGATTGATCTTAAATTTGTTGCAAAGTTGTTTAACATGTTTATTTTTGAATCTACCACCATTGTCTGAAATGATGCTATGAAGAACACCAAAGTGGAAAATAATTTGGTTAAGAATAAATTTGGAAATGATAGGACTAATGATGTTAACAAGGTTTAGAGCTTCTACCCACTTGGTAAAATATTTGGTAGAGGTGATGATAAAGACATACCCATCTTGGAAGTAAGGAAGTTTACAATTGAGATCAAATACCCACATGGAAAATGTCTAAGGAGATTCGATAGTTTAAAGTTTGACTGGAGGAGAATGGATTAGATCATCATAAAGCTAATAAGGATTACACTTTTCATCATATTTTATTGCATCATTTTTGAAAGTAGGCCAAAATTAACCCATACCTAGGCATTTTCGTGTTGTATAATGTTTTGTATAGTGGCCACTACAAATGGCCCATGTGCTTATTCAAGAAGAGGGGGGACCTCGTCTTGTATAAAATAATGGAGTAAGGAAGTTTACAATTGAGATCAAATCCCCACATGGAAAATGTCTAAGGAGATTTGATAGTTTAAAGTTTGACTAGAGGAGAATGGATTAGATCATCATAAAGCTAATAAGGATTACACTTTTCATCATATTTTATTGCATCATTTTTGAAAGTAGGCCAAAATTAACCCATACCTAGGCATTTTCGTGTTGTAGAATGTTTTGTACAGTGGCCACTACAAATGGCCCATGTGCTTATTCAAGAAGAGGGGGGGACCTCATCTTGTATAAAATAATGGAGTAAGGAAGTTTACAATTGAGATCAAATCCCCACATGGAAAATGTCTAAGGAGATTTGATAGTTTAAAGTTTGACTGGAGAAGAATGGATTAGATCATCATAAAGCTAATAAGGATTACACTTTTCATCATATTTTATTGCATCATTTTTGAAAGTTGGCCAAAATTAACCCATACCTAGGCATTTTTGTGTTGTAGAATGTTTTGTATAGTGGCCACTACAAATGGCCCATGTGCTTATTCAAGAAGAGGGGGGACCTCGTCTTGTATAAAATAATGGAGTAAGGAAGTTTACAATTGAGATCAAATCCCCACATGGAAAATGTCTAAGGAGATTCGATAGTTTAAAGTTTGACTGGAGGAGAATGGATTAGATCATCATAAAGCTAATAAGGATTACACTTTTCATCATATTTTATTGCATCATTTTTGAAAGTAGGCCAAAATTAACC
The DNA here is from genome assembly GCA_037957365.1 of Torreya grandis. Taxonomy (NCBI): domain Eukaryota; kingdom Viridiplantae; phylum Streptophyta; class Pinopsida; order Cupressales; family Taxaceae; genus Torreya; species Torreya grandis. The sequence continues at coordinate 1,676,112 of JARHVA010003310.1, read as the reverse complement.
CATACCTAGGCATTTTCATCTTGTAGAATGTTTTGTATAGTGGCCACTACAAATGGCCCATGTGCTTATTCAAGAAGAGGGGGGACCTCATCTTGTATAAAATAATGGAGTAAGGTACCTTCAACATTGCAATAATAAAATATGTTATGTCAAAATACATACTTTAAAGATTATTTATGAATGCATGTCTCTTCATGAGAGTCTAAATTAGGAGGATATGTTTGATGTTCTAATAATCAAATGATATCTTGGTACCATGAGCTTTATCTAATGGTAATAGCCTCAATATGGTAGATAAGTTAATCTAGTGATTGAGTTCAAGATGGAGATTTTATTATTTATATAAGAAAATAAGGATCTAAAATAAATTTATGTGGATGAAAGAAAGAAGTTGAAGAGGCAAGAGAGTTAGTAATATAATTTTGATCTCTAAGAATAGGCTCAATAGTGAAAGAGATAAAATACTTAGCAAGAGTGGTTAAAATTTGATGATAGGTGATGAGGTTCTCAATTTTACGTTAATAATCACCATTAAATTGATGACAAATAAGTTGATAATCACCTAATCATGAAGTTATTAAATGTATAAATTGAGATTAGCTCTCATGCCTAAGATAAGAGCTTCGTATTCAACCATATTATTGGTGACATCAAAGGTAAAGAAAAATTAAAAAGGAATGATATTACCAAGAGGAATCATGAGAATAAAACCTATCCCATCTCCTTGAATGCATTTAACACCATCAAAGTGAAGGGTCTAAGTATCATCATGTAAATCAACATTAATTTCAGGGAGCTCATCGATAACTAATTTTTATTTACTAGTATTAGAGGGAGTGAAAGATTTGTCAAGGTGATTGGCTTCAAGATCAATGGTAAAGATATGAAAGTAATATTTTAGAGAGATATCTTGATTAATACCTTCAATTCCAAGTATATTATCATCTATAAGGTTATCTTGAAGAGAATAAGTGGTTAGAATGGAAGCTAAAACATGTTGGTCAAGTATGGCTTATCCTTTGACAACTTTTTGATTGACGATGTGGTGATCACATTCCATAATTAATACCATCCATTTGACAATTCTATCTCTAGGAATAAAGGCTTTGAAAAATAAATTATGAAGGGGGTCAAAATGAATGATGACATAAGTAGTCTAGTAAAGCATGTAATGATGAAGCTTTTAAGTTGTAAAATAGATAACAAGGCAATTGTGTTTGACTTTGGTATAACATGTCACATAATTGATAAGGCCTCAAATAATGTAGTATATATAATACTCTCTTCCCATATCATCATGTTGGGAAAGAATTGACCCAACTAGAATAGGTGTGGAAGAAGTACATAGAATCAAGGGTCTATCATTAGAAAAAGGATGAAGTATAGGTGGGTGAAGCAAAGAATCTCTCATGTTATAAAAGGCTTTTTCACATGGTTCCATCCATTATAATGTATTATCTTTATTTAGAAGGGAATTAATGGAGTGAATTTGATATGCCATTTTAGGGACAAATCATCTAATTGCCCCAAGCTTGCTTAAATAAGTGCGAATGCTAATAATAGAATAAGGAATGGGCATGTTGACCGCACTAGTTTTAGTAGGATCAATACTTATACCATTGAGAGAGATTAAAAATCTTAACAATTATCTAGATGTGACTCTAAAGACACATTTACAAGGATTAAGTCTAACTCTATATTTAAGGAGATGGTCAAAAATGATAGCAAGATCAAAAAGATTATTTTTATGATGTTTGGATTTAGAAATAAGATTATCCATATAGGTTTCAATAATTTCATGAATGAGATCATGAAAAATGTCATTCATTGATCGCTGGTAGGTGGCTCTATCATTTTTTAGGCCAAAGGGCATTTTGACATAGAAATAGGTGCCCCATTCTATGGTGAAAGTAGTCTTATATAGGTCCTTAGGAGAGATATGAATCTCATTATATCCTAAGAAGCCATCCATAAGAGATAACATTTAGTAATTAGTCATGGAATAAATGATGGCATCTATTGAAGGTAAGGGAAAATTTTCCATGGGATAAGTAAGATTAATATTGAATAAATCAATATGAATGTACATGACCATAGTGACTTTATTCTGAAAGGGAATAATATTATAAACCCATTCAAAATAATCCATTGGTTTGGTAAATTTAGCATAAATTAATTTGATGATTTAATTATGACATAAAGTTGAAAATTTAGGTGGAAATTTTATATTTTTGAAACACAAGATTGGCATCAAGATAATTAATGATTTTATGTTCCATAATGCTAGGTTCAATGACAGGCATGTCCTCATAGGACCAATCGAAAGCCTCATGATATTTATCAAGGAATAGGCTGAAATTGTCATGTTCAGTATGTGAAAGCTCTTGAAAAACTATAATTGGTCAAGGACAAGATAGATTACCATATTCGATGTTAGTGGTTTCTTCGATAAGTATGAAATTTCCATCTTGAAAGTGGTATGGTGCATTAGGTAATTCAAAAATTGGATTTGTTTTAGGATCAATGCTAGCAACATAGTTGTTGAAGCAAGAAGTTTTAGTCTTAAAATTCCAAGTTTATGATGCTGCCAAGGAAGTTGAGATTCTTGGGGATAAAGTAACTATAGATGGATTCATCACTAGGTAGGTAAGAAGACCATAATACTTAACATCTACATCAAGATCTAAAATTTTATTGCCATGGTGATCAGACTTAGAGTGTACCTAACAAACATTGGTTTCCTTAGTGTCAAATTTAATTTTAGGAGTAGAAGAAGCAGATAGAGTAGATAATGATATATCAGTGGATTTAGTGATGGGGAAAGGATAAAATGGAATGATAGTATCCAAAGGTGTAGGAAATTCTAGATATTTAGAAGGCATAATTTTCTCTACCACCAAAGGAGTATTGATAAGAGGAGGATTGATGGGAAATACATGACCTTCAAGATATAAGGTATGATACACAAAAATAATAAAAAAATATTAATTAAAATCATGAATTTGTGCTAAAGTTTTTTGGTAATACTGGACATCCAAGTCTCTAGATTGATCTTTGGCTATGATATAGTTGTTGTCATATGTTGGAGATATCATATATGCTTGAGAATCAAGTGGATTTTCAAAAGATGAAATCCAAATATTACTAAATGTATGAGGAGATGTGATGAGATTATCTTGGAATAATTTAGCCACTCCAAAACCATTGCAAGTAAAGGCATATTTTGGTAAAGAAAGATCCTGAGCATTTCATGGAGCAGGAAAATTGGTAATCTCATCCGTGAGAGGAATGGTATGGTCTCTTGGTAAGAGAGAAGGATGAAGCCATTATGAAATATATGGAGGTAACATGGTAGTATTACAAGTATGGTGTAGATCATTGGGCTCATCATCATAAAAATCTACAAGAGTAACCTAAAAATAAGGATTCATGTTGATGAACTTGGGTAAAGGATCACTATTAATCCTGGGAATTATAGGAATACAATATTGAGGTTTAGGATTAGGAAGTTGGATGCTCTATAGATTGGGTTCAGCTTCATGATTTTACCATTTTTCATTATGTAAGAATTTAATACATTGACTATCAAAAGAAGCAATGGCCCTCATTCAATGAGTCCATTGATGACCAAGAAGTATGTTATAAGATAAAGTAAGATCAAGGACCATAAGCTTGGTTTGAATAGTCTTAGGTCTTATCATTACTAGAATTCAAAAATAACCAAGTGGTTTTTTATTATTCTTATCAAAACCATAACAAATAAGATGAGTTTGATTGAGATGGTCCTTGTTATAACTAAGTTATAGTATAAGCCATAAGGATGTCACATTAATAACATAACCTTCATGAAATATAAATTTTTCAATAAGAGTGGTATTAATGGCTACTTTGATAAAGAGTGGCAGATCATCAGCATGAAAAAAAATCATCATTGATCATGTCCACTTTGATAAATTTAATGGAAGGTTTAGAACAGGAATACATAGTTTCAATGGTGTTGAGATTAGTAGGTTGAGAATTAATAAAAGGTGGTTATTCATTTAAGGAATATGGATCTTCAATCTCTTGAATTTCTTTCATAATGAATTTACGATGATAGGGTGAAGTATGAATCAACTCCATAAGAGGAATCTTACAAGTCGTAGAGTTGAGTTCTTTAAGAAAATTCCAATGTGAGTTATAACAACCAACATGAGGTTTAGAAGTAAAATTAGTTTTGGAAGGTATAGATGTGGTTTGAGGATCAAAATGAGGAAGTTGTTCCTTAGGTGAATTCAAATCAACATTATTTTTGGTAATATATTTAATATGTTGTTCTTCTAAAGATGACTTTTTAGGCTTAGTAGCGGGTCTTTGTAAGCCAATTTATGATAATAATTAACCTTGGCAGTGTTAACATATTGAGATTTGTTATAATATTGGTCATAATCGGAATAGATGGCACAAACATATTTGAAATTTTCTTGATTATTTTAAGAAGATATTTAGCTATTACAAGTAGAAGATTTATAAGTTTGTATTTCTTGGGAAGTAATAATGTATTCTTGATGATGAATATTGATCATAGCTTCATGATTGAATGAATCACCAATTATATATGAGAAATAAATTTATTCAGCCCTCTACAAGATTCATGAGATTTCTCAATGTCAAAATTGAATCAAAAAAATATATTAGGATCATACCGCTTAGGAGGAACATTGGGATGAATGAAGGGTTTCAAGGGTAGTAAAAATTATTTCATTTACTAAACTGTAAGAGGTGTATGAGAAGGTGCAAGAATATCAATTTTTGGCAACTTCTTGTTTGGTTTAAAGAGAATTACTAGTGATAGCATTATATGTTTGGAAAGATCCTTTAAGGAGTTTAGGATTAGGTTCAAATTACTTCAAAATAAAGTCTTGATGCTTAGCTTGGTCAAGAGCTTCATTAAGTGTTTAGGGAGTAAAGGTTTGAACCTTATACTAGAGAGTGGGAGTCAAAGTAGTGATAAAGAGTTTGAATAAATTATCATCAATCATGTTATGGTCAGCTTTATGAGCTAAATATTTAAATATTTTTATAACATCATGACCTAATTCAGTGGGAGATTGCTTAGCATTGATGAAGTGGCTAAGACATTTTTTAGGAAGATCATTGTGTTGAAACTCTTTAATTAAATGATTAGCCAAATTTTCAAGCTACCAAATTGAATGTTAGGGAATTTGATTATACCATTCTAATACATCGCTAGTGAAATTTTTGACTGAGAGTTTAGTAGTGATGAAGGTATTAGTTTGGAGCCACTCTTTTTAAAGGTTCCCAAAGGATTTAATAAATGAGGTAGGGTCTTTAGACCCATCATATTTGATAGTTGGAGATATGTTACCAATATCAATGAAAACAATGAAGGGACCTAAAGACTCATTTTGAATGGTTTGAAGAAAAAAATTATTCATTATGGGTTGAAGAATAACATTACCTGAGGCATCCCTAAGAGGTGGAAGAATATAAGTAGGATTAGCTTGAGGATGAATAGTTATAGGTTGATTAGCCACATTAATAAAGTGTTGTCTAAGTTACATCATTTGGTTGGTGTTAGAGTTTTTCATAATGGTCATTTGTTGGATTACTTGGGCTAAAATTTGGATTGTATCAGGAGGTTAGTTTGAATATTTTGAAGATGAGAAGTATCTTGGTAGTTATATGAAGGATTAGATCTATTAACTTCATCTTTAGGTGTTAATTGCACCATATTTCAATTCATGTATGGAGGAGAAGAGGTGCCCCAAGAGTGATGGTGCTCTTGGTAGGGAAAAAGAGGAAGAAATGAACATCCCATATAGTATATAGATGGATTCAAACTATCCAAGATGATTTTTATAGGATATTTAATTGTGACTGAGAAGAGATGAATAAAATGTAGAATTGGAAAGATGAGGAACTATATTGATGAACAAGAAAATAAAACAATAGTATAGGGTTGACTAGGTCAACCTAGCACATAAACTAGGACCTACAAACTATACAGGGTCGATTGGGTCGATCTAGTATAGTAAAAAGTGGTAAGAAAAAGAGGAAAAAGGGTCTGTAAAATTGTTTAGGGTTGAATAGGACAATCTAGTATAGTGGATAGGGGTTGAATAACATACAATGGTGACTCGGTTGACCTAGTATAGTAAATAGGGAAAAAGAGAAAGTTGATAACAAGTTATGAGATGAAAAAAGACAACTTTTGTAGATAATATAGGAAAGTAAGAGTTGAAGAAAAACAAACAATCAATTGGATCAACATTGGCCAATCTAATTGAGGCACACAAAATAAAACCTTGCACAAACATTGGTTAATGCATGCTTTTACACACATAATTGAGTAAAGATCAAGAAATCAACTTGAAAAGTAAAGATATAATTAATTGGTCAACCTAAAATGATTTATTATATTATTAATAAATGGTTTTAAATGTAATTATAAGTTGGCTATAAGCAAGGTACTATATAGCAATTTAAGGATGGATTCAAGTAGTTTAGGCTGAAAGGGGCTATAGTGGCAATGATACAGGATTGATATTGGGGTCTACCCCTCACTTCACACACCATAATCATAAGGGTGCTAGGTCCTTAGCCATAATATATAATAAATCATGCTTTATACTTGACCAAAGCATCAAATTAGCTTCCCTCTTGGTGATGAAATCCAAGTAGGTTGGCCTTGGATAGACAAAATGTTAAAGTGCTTGTTTATGTTTTTGTGCACATAAAATAGAAATATTGAAACTAAACAGTTAATTAAAAACCCCTAATTAGACTACATGAACTATTCTAAGCATGTAAGTAATAAGAAAATAAGTGTGTGAGATAACTACTAACAGATATGAGGTTAATTCTAATTTGAAACAAGACATAGTGTTAACACTATATGCAAAAATATAGAACATGGTCAATAGTGTCAAACCTATACTATGGAAGTAAGGTCTAAAAATATACAAGGTAGGCTAGGAATAACCTAATTATTTTAGATAGTAAATAGAACACAAAATGGGGTTAGTAGAGTCAATCTAGTTAACTATGCAATGGCAATTTTAAAACCTACAAAATATGAAAGGAAAGATAGAAATGATAAAAATAGAGAGGTAGAAAGGAACCTTGGTGGATCAAAGATGAACTAAAAGAAAATTATGAATGAAGAACCTTGAAGTATGTTGGTAAAACTTGCAAACTGGGTCAACAAGATTAATCAAGTTATGCAAGAACCTATTACAGAGTGTTAAAAACATATAGGGTTGACTGGGTTGACCTAGTAGGCTGAACTAGATGTCTAAAAGGTTGGAAGTTTATACTAGGTCAACTTGGTTGATCTAGTTTCCTATTCTTGGAAACTTGTGCATAAAAGTAATAAAATTGGGTCGATAAAGTCGATCTAATATGATAAAAATAATGACTAAAAGAATGAAAATAAGTGAAATAAATCTTGTAAGGGTTAATTTCACATTGGGTTCACTAGAATGTATGCAATGATAAATTCATCATGTCTATATATCAATCCTAGATTAGCGAAGATAGAGCATACCTACACTTCTAACTGAGATACACTTGTTAAGCAAGAACATGACCAATATGGGGATCTACTATACCTGATTAGGGGATCACTTGTCACAACATATCATGTTAGGAAGGGTTACAAATATTATAGTCTAACATAATCACACAACAAACCTAATGGATTCGTAAGGTTTAAAGCATTCACCAATTCTAAGAAACTAAATCTTATCTAGTGCACACCAAAGTTTATAGCACAAAGTAGGGGTTAGAAATAATATAAAAAACATGTATAGGGAAATTAAGTTAAAGTAAGTATGGGTAACACCCTAATACATGAAATATGACAGATAGTATTATTTGATCCAACACTTATGTTACTTATATCTACTAAAAGAGAGGAGAACAAAGTTAGAATATATTTTCTTGAAGATGAACCCGTAAAGACTCAATCTCTCCTTTGGCCAATGGAGCTTCACAAGATGTTATTATGGTTTATAAGGATAAATAAGAAATTTGAAAGCATAAAATAATTATCCACAAGAATAGATTCTCTAAGTAATAAACCTAAGATAAGTATCCTCAGGTAGAATGGTGGAAGAACAGATTATGAAGAAGCACGAGTGAATAATAACTCTTGATTGCACATATAAAATAATGACAATATGATCTTGTACATATAGGCATATCTTGCCATAAATCCTTCTAGAAATGTTAGTTTATAGTGTTGACCCATGCAAACCAATGTGTTTTTAGGGATAATTCTCTAAGTCTAAGCTAGGTCAATCGAAAGGATAACAAGCTAAGAATGTGAAAAATAAACCTAAACTATACTGGCTCTACCCAATGAACCTAGTACATCTGACTAACTAAAAGGGGTTTAATACAAGAAAAGGAGGGATGGAAAGAGGAAAATATTGGAGGAATATTCAAGGGAGGATAAATAGCTTAGGGAATTGTTTTGGGAGCTAGTTGGACTGATAATAATATGATAATAAGAGGGATAAAATAATTTCAAGTTTATGGGGATAGTGAACTAATAGTACACCACGTTAGAGGTCAGATGATCACAAATAACCCTTAATAAAGTACTAAAAACATAGTGTAGAACCTAATTGAGGATTTTAAGTCCTTTAACATCCAAGAAGTGCCAAGTAACCAAAATGGACATGCTAATAGGTTGACATTTATGAGAGCTCAGTTTCATATCCCCAATGAGTTTAAAAAGACTAAAGTGCAACCACATGTCAAAGTGGTGGTGAGACCAATAGTGCCAGATAATGAGTCTCATTAACAGGTCTTTTAGAATGATAAGAAACTTTCCTCTTGATTACATTAGGAAGTAGAGTTTTCCTCTATTAACTAGGAAAAGTTTCAACATCAATGAGGAGAAACTAGTTCAACTAAGATCCAAAAAGCTTCCTAAAGGGCTTGTCACCATTAAATGTCTTTTCCATTAGGGATACCTTATGAGGAAAGACAAGGAAATGATGTCAACAAGTGAATATAACTATGAAAGAGTCCTTATCTTTAAGGACAAACTCCTCAAGCTTGGGAAGGTAAGCACTAAAGATAAGAGGCATGCTTTTATATAACTTTGTAAATAATATGTAGACATCTTTGCTTGAGAATATAGTGATCCAAGAGGCTTTGATCCTAAGCTGACCCAACAAATTATAGAACTAGAGGTTAACACCAATCTTATCAAATAGAAGTAGAGGCCTATAAACCCCAAAATTGAAGCGCTTATGAGGAAATAATTGACCAAGTTAATTGAATCGAAGATCATCTTTCCCATTAAGCACTCCTCATGGCTAGCCAATTTGGTACCTATGAGAATGAAGAGTGGGGAGATCAGATTATGTGTTGACTTTAGGGATTTAAATAAGGTTTCTTGGAAGGATCACTATTCTTTGCCATCCATGGATAAATTCCTTTAGGTAATTTCTAGTTCATAATTCTTTTCCCTTTTTGATGGCTATTTAGGTTACAACTAAGTGCTGGTGAGAGAAGAAGATCAATATAATATTGCCTTCACCACAAAGTGGGGAACATATGATTACAAAAATATGTCTTTTGTATTTTCAAATGCTAGGGTAAGTTTCTAAAGAGCCATCCATGGACATGGATTTCCAAGGGTTGTTAAATTAGATGGTGCTAGTTTACTTAGATGACATCAAAGTTTTCTCCAATAAAGCTTGTGAGCACATGGACTATCTAAGGTTGATCTTGTAAAGATGTAGAGATAATGGGATCTCTTTAAATCCCATGAAATGTATATTTTTTATTCATAAAGGAAAACTTTTGGGTTATATTGACTCAAAGGAAGGATTATCTATTGACCCTAATATAATAAGTTTTATCTTAGCACTATCTCTACCCAAACATAAGAAAGGAATCAATATATTCCTTGGGAAATTAAACTTTTTGAGAAGGTTTATACCTAGTTTTGCTAACCTAGTCAAACCCATCACTATCATGCAGAATAATAAAAAAGTTTTTACTTGGTCAAACGAAGGTAAAACAACTTTTTAGGTCATCATGTAATCCATTTCCCAAGCACCCTCACTCACGAATATTGATTTCTCAAAGGATTTCATATTTTACACCTTTGTCAATGTTGACAACATATTATCTATGTTGATGTAGAAGAATGGTGAAGGACTTGATCAACTAATTGCCTTTTTTAGTTAAGGGCTAGAGGGATATGATCTAAGGTACACTTTTATTAGAAATTAGGTTCTTTTAGCTTTAACAAGCTTCAAAATGTTTAGACCAATGATATTTAATAGTAATTTTGACCTTATTTTGTCTCATCCTGGAGTTAGAGACTTCATCCTTAATAAGGATTTGAATGAGAAATGAGCAAGCTAGATTACCAAGGTCATGGAGTATGATGTGGAAATCAAATTCACCAATCTAGTAAGAGGAAAAGTCTTGTGTGAGTATATGGTAGATAATATTCAAGAAGATAAATAAGTTTTTTTGGTGACATAAGACAACTCATAGATAGATTCACCTCCACCTCATAACAGTTGGCTCTAGAACATGACACAATTATTGGTAATAGGTGAATGTCCCCAAGGTTTTCAAAGTGTAAAAAAAATGTAGTTTAGGCTTTAGTATATACCTTATGCATTATTTAATGGTGTTATTCTTAGAAAGGACCTAAATGGGGTAATTCTTAGGTGCATTGATGAGAATCAAGTGATAAAGATCTTGGAACAATTTCATGATGGACTTCTAGGAGGCCATTTCTCTCTAAGAATAAAAATAACTAAAATAATGAGGGATGGTTTTTACTATCCTAGACTTTTCAAGGATGCCTATGCATGGGTCATAAAATTCCAAAAGTGTGCTCTATTTATAAGAAAAAATATATTAGAAACTCTTTTACTCAATCTAATTTATGTGGAGAAACCCTTCATGAAATGGGGGTTGAAATTCATAATAATGATAAATATACCTTCAAGTGTTGGACATAAATGGGTGCTCACTATAACTGATTTCTTCACCAAGTGGCTAGAAGTAATTGCTTTGAAAGAAGCCATTGAAATAAGAATATTAGAATTCTATGACACCATATTGAGTAGGTTTGGTGTCCCAACTACCATAATTTTAGATAATTCCATAAAATTTATTGGTATAAATACAAGTGAGTGGGAACTTAAGATAGAAATCTACCTCAGTACATCCTCTAATTACTACCCCTAAGTTATTAGACTATTAGAGTCTATAAACAAGAACTTGATAAAGATTATAAAGAGGACCATGGAGAAAAATCAAAGAGAGTGACATACAAAGATAAGGATAGCCTTATGGGATAATAGAGTGACTCCTAAAGCTACCATTGTTAATTATTAATGTGTCTTTATATATGGAAGGGAAGCCAAATTTCTCATTTCTCTTTAACTTCCTACATTGGATTTATCCCATCAACTTGAGTTGATGGAGAGTGAGTCTATGAATGTGAGGATAATAGAGCTCATAGAACTTGAAGAAACTAGGGATGTAATAAAGACATTAGAGTTGCACCAAGATCAAGTCAAAAAAGCCTTAACAAGAGATTTATAGTGAGGGACTTCAAGGAAGGGGACTTAGTCCTCAAATAGGACTCAAATAAGGCTAAGCTAGGTAACCATACCAATTTCATGATCTTATGGAGTGGTCCTTATTTGATCCATGGATGTAAACAACATAATGTTTTTCATCTTGCCCAATTAGATGGAGAGGTATTACCCATGCCAGTCAATGTCATTGATTTAAAGCCTTGTTATTAAATTTGTTTGTATCTATGTATGATATTATAAAATATTAGAGTATTTTTTTATTATTTCCTCTATGTGCCTTATGCACATTTCATTTTAGTTGTGTGTTTCCTTTTAAATAAGTTCCTTGGATATGATTATTTCTTTTAATATTTTGTTCCCTTTTGTTTCAAGATGAGGGTTTTATAAATGGTTAGCCTTATATCAATCTCACAATAGTTTCAATTGGGAAGGAATCCTTAGACTCCATGCCTATTGGATTGGTTTAAGGCTACTAGTCTCTTGCATAACATGTATGAAACCTTGTGATGTCACTAAAATTTTGGCCAAATTTGGCCCACATAAGAATATTTTGATTAGAAATGGTTTCAATAGACGAGTATAATTCTGGATGAAATGAGTGGTCTAATGTTCATATATTTCTTACAAATATTTTAAAACACTTTAAGCAAGATTAAAGTGTAATTTGTTGAGATTTGGAAAATATGCTTGGAAATAGATCAAGGATTACAAAGAGAAAAGACTAGTAGGTTCTCATGGTGTTTCAAGTATTCATGGGAATTAATAAGACTGTACATATCCTTATAAGTTCATTTGATCCTTATAAAGAGACAATAGTTTCTTCCATAAGTCCAAAAGAACCATACCATCACAAGCACATCATGCAAAAATAGATAGATTAACTTGATTGTGTATTTAATAAATTCACTTCGGAAACCCTATTAGGCCAAAAGGCTACATGGACATGAAGTTATTCATTACAAGATCATTCTTTGAAAATTTGGTGTCTTGATAAGTTTGTTATCTCAAGATATAAAGCTTCAAAGTTAGACTTGTAGAATGAGACATTCACAGGGATGTCAAGTTAAATTTGTAGTAATTAACCATTTGCATTTAAAAATCCTTAAACATGCATGCATACATCAAACTTGAGGCTTGTAAAATATCCATTTGGATTCAAATGATCTAAGACTAATGGTTGACTTTAAATTGTATAGAAAATCCAATGATGAATGGGTAAGGATAGTGTCAATGGGTCCTAAAGATATAATGGGGTGCATTTAATCAAATGTAATCAAGATCAATGGTGAGAATTAATTCAAAAGGTTAGTATAAATGGAAAAGAGACAACTAGAAATATCTCAGTTATTTGAATAGAGATCTAATAGTACATGTTGACTAACAATGGTATTGGATCCAAGTAGATCAATGGTACACATTCACTCATATAAATAAGATCAACAATGAGCAATGGGTCAAAAGGTCAAAAAATCTTAAGAGAAAATATGCAAGTGAAAAGTGTCTCAACCACTTTAGACTGGTATAATATCTATGGTTTGCATTTATTCATATAGAGATAGATCAATGATGCACGTGTAAGCTGAGAAAGAAGATCCAATGGTGCACAATAAAGTTGATCAATGATCAATATAAAATGTCAAAAACTAAGGGATAATAATAGAGGTCAAATTTGACTTAAGTTAAAAAAAAGAAAATGCTTCAAAGAGCTATGTCACCATTAAATATTGATTGAATATCACAACTAGATATAATCATGCAATTAAGGTTATCAATATTGAAGTTCCATTACCATTAAATCTTAGTATGAACTTCTGTGTCAAAGATTTGGAACATGTAGGGTCCATCTTCTAGGGTTGTAGTATTATTCCCTGACCATGTTCACTTTTTATTCAAAGAAGATATATGCATATAATGAGTTCTTGGTTCCTGTAAGGTTTAATGGAAATAATGGGTCTTTTTAGACCTAATGGAGATCAAGAATGAGGCTATGCATCCTATAGGATTTTTATCAATATATAGTATCTATACAAAAACCAATAAATTAGATTGGTTTTCAATCTATAATATATACCTATGCTCTAATTTTATAGTATGGGAAGATATGAATGGTTATGAACAAGTGTTTCATATTTGACATGGCCACATCCTTGACAAATATGTACTTATAGATGCTAAGAGTAGACTTGGGCATGGCTCTATCAAGTACATGGATATAAGGGCCTTACCCTCATAATAAAGTAAGAAGAAATGACACAGAGTCTCGAGATGGAGATCTGGTGTTTAGATAAATTGTTTTAGCATTTAATAAAATTTTAAGGTGCCTAAGGGTTTTCTTTCATAAGCAAGATCATGACTCACCACCTTTCACAACTATTGTCTTCTAGTGCATTTTGCTTAACCAATGAGAAGATTCAGGGACCATTGGGACAAATAAAAATTTAATTTGTCAATAGAGAACTAGTGTTGATTTGATCAAAAAGGTGGTGGAGCATTCATCGAAAGGTGGTATCTCAATTAATGATTTATGTAATCATGCTCCCTCTTCTCTCTCCCTTTCTCATATATTACTCATTGTTTCCATTTTCAAATCTCTCTGTTAATTTTTAGAAGAAAAGTCTCTCTCACTTTTGACAAGATCTTCTCTCTCAATTTTGAATGAGCAGAGACACTCATTTTATAAGGCTAGACCCTATAAAAACTTATATGGAATACATATTATAAATATTTTTATACCTATCTCTTTATTTTGAACTATGTTTAGTAAGCTTGTGTATGATGGCATTGTGAATGATAATCTTCCATTCCCATTGTCCTTCTTTATTAACTATTTTAGGGTGTTTTCTAGTTATTTATAGACATTTGTGTATATTATAAAATTAAGGTAAGATTGGTGTGAGTCTTAGAATTATTCTTAGATTCATTCATTGCTTCCTAAACCTAGTATATGAAATACTTATGTAATTAGTTAGATTTTGAGATTTTATGAGCTATTACTATCTTATGCTTCTTCAGTGTATATTTCATGCTTGTGTGAGTTCTCATTTTATTTGGTATATCACCTTGTTATCCTTCTTAAGAACCCTTTACCCCTTCTCTAACTCTTTTCCTAGTGTCAAAATTAGTATAGGTGATCCATCAAGAGGATGTTAGCCTTCTCCAGAGGTCTAACACCACCATAGGTGACCCAAAGCCTAAGGTTGTTCTAATAGTGTAGCTCAATTCGATAGATCCTGAAGATCCCTCTCCATGGGTGAAAATTGATGCTACAACAATACCCTAATATATATAATAAGAGAGTAATATTATTTAAATCCAATATTTATGTTACTTCTAACTACTAAAGAAATGATCAAAGTTAGAGAATACTTACTTGAATAATAAACCTGTTGAGACTCAATATCTCCCATAGACAATGGTGATTTGAAAAAGGTTATTGTGGTTTTTAAGGATCACTAAGAAATACCAAAAATATAATACTTATCCATAAGACTATCTTATCCATGTAAGAACCCTAAGTTAAGAGTCCTCAAGTAGAATGGTAAAAGAGCAGATTGTAAAGAAGCATAAGCAAATAATAAATCTTGATGGCATATTGAAATGATGATGAAATGGTCTTGTATATATACATATATTTGACCCTAAACCCTTTCAAAAATCTTAGCTAGTAGGGTCTAGCTAGTTTACCTAGCATAGTTTTGAACAATTAGTCACTAGATCATGAGGTAGGTCGTCCAAAGGCCAAACTAATTACTAAGTGAAAAAACCTAGAACTATATAGGGTTAACCTAAAACAATTAACTGACAAAAGGAACTTAAGGAAAGGAAAGTGGAAAATATAGGAGTGTGCAAAGGATTAATAGCATAGGCAATGGTTTTATCAGATGGTTGGATTGGTAATAAGCGGCAACAAGGGACAACAATCTTGTGAAGTAGTAATGGTCTACCCACAAATTTGTTGGTGCACCCCTTAAGGTATAAATTTAGAGAGATTGAGTCTTAATGAGTTTATATAAGATACAAAGTGTTAGTAATTAATAAAATTTGAAAATATTATGTGTATACATATGCCCTGATTGAAGCTCATCATGTGCCACT
Source organism: Torreya grandis (assembly GCA_037957365.1). Lineage (NCBI taxonomy): Eukaryota > Viridiplantae > Streptophyta > Pinopsida > Cupressales > Taxaceae > Torreya > Torreya grandis. Next base: position 1,660,429 of record JARHVA010003310.1, on the reverse strand, counting down.
AAGATGAAATAGGGAATGGTGCTTCAAGAAAGAACACAGAAACACATAATGTTGATGCTAAAAAAAATTGTAGAATTTCAAAAAATTTAAAATTAATGATGAAAAACGGAAACAAATAAAAAGTAAATGTGATGTGTACCTTGACTTACCTTTATTGATATATGGTCATCTACTATATTATTAGTTTTAATTCTGTAAGGCATAGACACTACTTTCAACAAACCCAAGAATACAAAACTAAAGAGTAAAAAGAAATAAACAAAAGAAATCCAAGATAAATGGTGTTCTGATGGTGTGATGTACTTGGAAATGTGTCAAGCTAGGTTGAAAATTACTCTGTTAGACAAAATGACCAAGTCAAAAACAAGAGTAAATTAGGTAACCTAAAATCCAAGGATACTAAAGACCAAAACAATCAAAAAAGTAAACCTCAAGTAAGAAAGACAAAATCACCAAGTCAAACCAAGGATACATGTCAAAAAGGTGGTAATAAAACATTGATGTAAAAATAATAACAAAATGGTAAAATAACATTGACGAGTGAGTAGTAACAATATTTATCTCACTCAATAATGGAAAAAGGAAAGTGCATAAAAAGTGAAAACAACATTGTCAAGTGAGAAGTAACAAACTCTAGGTTGGGGTGGATTTTTGGCAAACCAACTCCCAAGGCTAGGCTTATTGACTATTCGGAGAGCACCTCAGAGGAAGTCACCTAGGAGGAAGAAGACAAAGAATTGGAAGTTCAGGAAATATTTGAGGATACTGAAGGTAAGCAGGAGACAAGGGAATTTGAGGCTACTACGGAGGATGGTAATGACATTGCAGAAAATGTTGACAAAGAGGGAAAGATGTATGTGGAGGAAGCTGACAAGGAAACTAAAACTGAGATTGGTTTGAAAGATAAAATTACTACCTTGAAGGGTCACATATAGAAATTGGAGCAGAACTTCACCACTGGGCTCTAGAATTCTAATCTCCTGAACATGTCTATGCTGAAGGAATTGGGTAATAATGCATTTGTTGTCAATTTGGAGAACACTGAGAAATTAAATGACCTCATCAAATCTATGGTTTTGTAAGGAGATATTTCTCTATCTCTAATTTTTCTATTTCATGTTTTTTAGTTTGTTATGTCTGTTGGTACACTGATTGTGCCATTTCTTATTAACGACATCTTTTAGTTTGATTGCATTCTTGGTTTCTCTACTTTTGTAAGGGTTTGGCCCCTGGTCTACTGCTTTATAGAATAAAAAATAAGCTCTAGTCATGAAACAATAGAAAAGGGTATGGACTCAGGTTCCCCTAATATAAGGGTAGTAAAAAATATGATAAATAGTAAAAACAAGAAAAATAAGTCTAGAAATGTAGTTATATGGTATAAATAAGGTAATCCATAGTTTCTCAAGCATGTTGTTTTACTGTAAGGATATATAGAATTAAAACAAATTAATTTTAGTATGTTTTTAAGATGTGAATAACAAGGAAATAAAGAAGAACGGAAAATATATTTTGAATCACACATGCCTATCAAGGGGGAAATTAAATGGGTAGATGGGAAAGTGAAGGAAAAACCAAGGTAAAGGAACTCTTTATCAAAATCAGGACACTCAAATTAGGTTTGTCAAAACAAGAGGAATTTTGACCTTAAGGACTCTAAAGAAATTCTCTTAGCCACACAAGTATTCAATCAAAAAATGCAATATATAGATCATCCCATGAAGGATATGTGCATGAAAAGTAAAATAGGCATAACTTACCATAATATGTTCCCCATTCCTATGGACCCTTTATAGAGTCATCAATATACTACAAATATTAGGTACCTTCATGAGAAAGTAGGTAGGACCATAGATTTTATTTAATTCTCCTATTCCTATCTACTTGCCTATGGCACCCCAATGGACTTTAGTTATATGTGATTCCAACTATGGATTTTTAACTTTGATTAGAGATAGGATATGTGCTTGAAATCATGTTTTCTGGTGTGATTTTGAATTTTGAGATTTTTGTATGTTACCTATTGTATATCATTTGATTTTGTTTCAAATTATTTGGATTTTAAATTTATTGATGACTTTTTGTATTCCTATATAAATTTTTTGGAAAAACCAAACATGGGTGCTAAAGATGAAAAATTGGGATTTGGTTGCTAAGATAGAGAACTTCAGAGAGAACATGGTCTAAGAGTCTCATAAATCTATGTGAAATAAAAGTAGAATATTTATTTTGACCTTATTGTATCCAATGTGGAGTGAAAGGAAAGGAAATCAAGAGGAATGACACATGGAACATTTTGAATTACTTCAAATCACAAAATATGTGATAAAGGGTGAAAAAGGGATACAATGATAGTAAATTATGATTCATTATCATAAGAATGAGGTAAATGGAGAAAAACATGATAACATATATTATTGTGTAAATTCCATCTATCAAAAGAAGCAAAATCTAGAGCTAAGAACAAGGATCAACTCATTATAGCAAATAAATGAAAAAATGGTAATTTTATGAGGAAGACCAGGTCCTGCCCATGGTATTACACTAAAACTCATAAAATAAAAAACCATAATGGTGCTAAAAAATCATGATAAATAAATGAGAAGATGTTATTTTGTGAGGAAAGCTAGGTCCTATCCATCGTGTTACAATGAAACTCACAAAAGAGAAATCTAAGTGATGTAAAAAGTATGTAAAAAGAATGAAAACAAAGAGACTATAGTACATCATGAGGAAGATCATGTCTTATCCATAGTCTTATAATGAAACTCATGAGAGAAAGGGAAACCAAAATATATAATAGGAAGTACTAAAGGCTTTTAAAAAGAGAGAACTACTAGAGAGGGAGAGATCCATGTAAGTAACCTAAAAAAAGTGTTAGATAGTTGTGGATATAAAACATGAGAAACAAGGGAAGTATCCTACACTAACATCTATATCAAGGATGAACATGTGAGAAACAAGCTTGTGTCTCAGAAGGTTTGTTGAAGTTGAATTATTTTGGTAGCGTGTTATGTAAAATAAGAGTAGGCATCATAAGATTCCCAAAAGGATAATTGGATGTAGGGATGGGAATTTTAAGATGCCCCAAAATATGAAATGATATGTAGGTGGGCATCACAAGATGCCCTAATGTCTAAATAAATGTGTGTATGGGATTCATAAGATTCCCCATAAGTTAAAAAGAGGAAGACAAGATAGGAAATGATAATAAGCAAAGAGAACCCCATATAGTGTCTAAATATATTCAAGTTGTCAAAGAATATTTTGTTAGGGGACATGATGCTTCAGAGAAATAAAAAAAATGATAAGAAGGAGAAATAAAGAACTTGATAAGAAAATAAAGAAATCATAAAAATGTACAGAGTTAACTGGGTGAACCTAGTATTGAATATAGGGTCTAAAAGTTGTATAGAGACTATAGGGTTGACCTAGTATAGAATACATGGTCTGAAAAAGGGTACAAGGTCGATTGGGTTCACCTATCACAATAGGTAGGGAAAAATAGATAGTTTGTAAGAGACTATGTTGATAGAAGCAACTATGTACTAAGACAAGAAAAAAATTACATGTAATTTTGAAATCAAGAAATGAAGGAAAACACACAATCAATTTGGTTAATGGGGTTGATCCAATTTAGGCACACAATGCAAAACCTTGCACTAATGTTGGCTAATTCAATTTTTTACAATACATAATACAATTGAGTAAAGAGTGAGTAATCAGCTTAGAAAGTAAAATCTAAGTGGTCAACCTGAATATTTTTAAATTATTAGAATATAATTTTAGATGTGATAGTAATTTGGTTGTAAGTAAGGAACTAGAAAGAAATCTAAGCATGGTTTTAGGATATTTGGGGTAAAAGGGATCTATGTTGGTAATGGTAAATTCTTGGTATTGGGTCCTACCCCCTCAATTAATACAACATAGTGATAAGGGTTTTGGGTGCTTAACCAAAATATACCATTAACCACATGTTTATACTTGGATAGAAAACTAAGTCAGCTTCCCCCTTGGTGATCAAATCCAATTAGGTAGGCCTTGGGTAGACAAATGTTAAAATAATTTTTAAGATTTTGTGATTTGGTAGTGTGTGTATAAAAGATAAAATAATTCAAATAAATGGTATATTAAAAACCACCTAATTATACTATGTGATTTATTCTAAGCATACAAATAACAATAAATGAAAGTGTGAGCTAATTACTAACATATAAGGGTTAATTCTAAACTTGAAGCATAGTACAATATCTATTCAATCAATAGTGTATGAAAAACATATAGAACATGGTCAAAAAGGTCACCTCTTTAATTATAGAGCAAAAATTAGGAAAGTGAACTATGTTAATAGAGTTTACCTAGCTTTCTAGACTGCACACAAAATATAGAACTACATCGATAGGGTCAGCCTAGTTGACTATACAAGGGTATTTTTAAATATTTTAAAATATGAAAAATATAACTATAATAAATTATATAAATGATATATAATGATATAAAATAACCTTGGTTAGTTGGAGGATTCAAATAAGTGAGATTTATGTTGAATAACCTTGTTTTATTCTTGCAAATTTTGCTAACTATGTCAACTGGGTTGACCAAATTTTGTAGAAACCTATTATTAATATCCTAAAAATGTATAGTGTTAATTGGGTCAACATATTATGTTGAATGTGATTCCCAAAAATTTACAAGTTTGACTAGTTTGACCTAGTAGTTTAAACTAGAATTTTGGAAAACATGCAGATATAGAGCATAGTCATTTTTATGTGACTATGTATTAAATGTGCATAAAGAAGTTAGTACATCAAAAATAAATATATCAAAAATAAAATGAGAAAATGATTAAATAACTGAATAAAAACATGTAAGGTTTAGATTCATGTCAAGTTCACCAGAATGTAAGATATCAGAAATGCATCATGTTTATAAATCAATCCTAACTCGAAGAAGATAGATCATACCATACACTTATGATTAGGGATACATTTGTTAAGTAGGAATATGACCAATATGGATATCCATTGTACTTTATTATGGTATTTATTATTTTTATACAACATTCTAGGGAGGGTTCCAAAGCCTCCAATCAAGCACAAACATGAAATAATCCTAAGGGGGTCATGAGTTTTGATGTTTCACCTAAACTAATAAAAAGTAAAGTAAATCTAATCTAGTGCTCACCAAATATTATGGAACAACATGAGGGGTTATAAACAATCATAACATGTGTAGGATAATCTCAATTAATCTATGTATGAGTAAGATCCCAACACATGGAATATGAAGAGTACTATTACTGAAAGACAATACTTATGCTACTTTTATCTACTAAAGAAAGCAACAAAGTTAGAGAATACTTACCTAAATGATGAAACCATAAAGAATCAATCTCTCCCTTGGAAAATTAGGATTTGTAAGAGGTTTTTATAATTTGTAAGGATCACTAAGAAAGGCCAAAGCATCTAATACTTATCCATAATACAAGATTCTCCATGTGAAAACCCTAAGATAAGACTCCTCATGTAGAATGATAAAAGAACATATTGTAAATAAGCACGAGTGAATAATAAATATTGATTACATATTTAAATAATTATGAAAATATCTTGTATATATAGGTATATTTTACCCTAAAACCTTTTAAAAATCCTAGCTAATAGGGTCAACCCAATCGACCTAGCACAATTTTAGATAATTATTCAGTAGATCATGATCTAGGTTATGTTGGAAATAGATTTCACATTAGGTGAAAGTAGGTATTTATGAGATGGTAAAAAGCAAACTAGTATTTACTATGGTTTATATTTATCGAGATGTAAATATATTTATTTAGTTTGTATATTAGAATATTTATACATAAATAATATTATGATAATAGATATATAGTTAAGATATGTTATTTACATTGTTATAACAATATATTGTATTGCAGAATCATCAGGTGAGAGATTTTAGGAGATAAATTAGGGGACATAATATAGGAATATAATTCTTGTGTGTGTGTGTGTGTGTGTGTGTGTGTGTGTGTGTGTGTGTGTGTGTGTGTGTGTGTGTGTGTGTGTGTGTGTGTGTGTGTGTGTGTGTGTGTGTGTATGTATGTATATATATGTATATATATATATATATATATATATATATATATATATATATATATATATATGTATGTATGTATATGTATATATATATATATATATATATATGTATGTATATATATATATATATATATATACATACATACATACATATACATATACATACATGTATATATGTATGTATATATATGTATATGTATATGTATGTATGTATATATATATATATATATATATATATATATATATGTATGTATGTATGTCTGTGTGTGTGTGTGTGTGTGTGTGTGTGTGTGTGTGTGTGTGTGTGTGTGTGTGTGTGTGTGTGTATATATGTAATCTCATGGAATGTATAATTTAGAATGTTAGAGTGAAATATTATTATCAGAGTATGGAGAATTAATAGAATTTAATGTGTGAAAAAATAATATGTATTGTAATAGTGTTTTTGATAAATCCACTTAAGTTCAACTCAATTATTAATTAATATCATTTGATTAGTCTTACATAGACTCTGATAAACCTCTTCATTTAGTATCAGAGAAGCTATGGTTGCGAGACTATGAGAGTTTGTAAGAGGTAGTCACCATTGTTTGTTGTTACCTATTATGAGGAAGAATTGAAATATTTCAATGTTTGGAATTTTGGTTTGGTGTTTTAGCTTAGTTTTGAGCAAAATATCTCCATTGAATTGAAGACATTCAATATAATTTGGATCATAAAAAATATTTTTTGTATTTTCATTCAATGTTTGTACTAATTTACACATTAGATTCATTATCATTCATTTAGATTTGTACTAATAGAAACAATATCTCATATAAATCTAAATCCATCTAGTAGATTGTCTTCATTAGCAAATTTAATATATGTGGTATCAATTCATTTACATAACTTGATATGGACAACCCATATGTTTTCTCAAATACAAATCATAGGCTTATTGAGAATGTCTATGCACAATCTATTATATTGGATCCAAGATCTAGTATGAGAATGGCGTAAGGTAAATCACATATTTTTTGATAGAAATTGTAATTGTATCAAATAATAGTGGCATAATATGCACATATATAACTTAAAAAATTCATCAGATAATAGTATATGTCATATGGAATATGGTTTTTATTGAGTATTCACAAAAATGAGGTTGAGTTTGGTTATTCATCATTTCAGTAGTCTCTATGCATTTCAATGCAAGTCTTACGCTTGTTTGATCCAACAATTTCATTGGAAAAATCTTGTGCATGATTGGTTGGAAGAATTTTTGGTGATTGGTAATTTTTTAATATTTATATCTTAAATTTGAATCAAGATTTTTAAGTTGTGTTAGGTTTAAAAAGTCAATTTTGTTTAAACATCCTTTATCATGATTAAATTTTTTAATGAGTTGAGTTTTTTTTATGGTTGGACACGTGATGAACATTTAAGCAATAGTCATGTCATTAGTTTTTTACTTAAGCGAGTTTAATTTATTATGTCAAGTTATGTTTTCTTTATGATTAATCAATATATTGGGTCTAGTTTTATTTTAATTATCATATGTTATTAGATTAGAGTTTAGGGTCTTTTAACAAAACTTATATTAGTGTTAGTATTGTGTCTTAATAGGTTTTTGTTTAGTTTTTATATAAATGCAATATGTAATTGGATTTTTAATAATGTGTTAAATTTTTCAAAATTTGATCAAAAGTTTTTTGTATTTTTATTATATTGTCAATTCAATCTCAAAATCCAATATAGTCACTTTTATAAGAATCAAAAGCATCTTAGGAGTATATATTGTCATCAAGAATCTCAAAAGTGTCAATGTTGTTTTAGTTAGTCAAAAAGTCATTATGTCTATGTTGAGTCTTTGTCAAAAGTCAAAATTCAAATATATATATATATATATATATATATATATATATATATATATATATATATATATATATATATATAATTCCTTATAGATGCATTATCACTTGTATGTGATGTCCAAACAATGAGAGGGTTCTAATTTATATGGAAGTAACCAATAAAGAACCTACCAAAACCATTGAAGCATATCAACGACACATCACCTAAGTAATTAGGATCATCTACTATAGGCAATAGGGTACATAAAGGATGGAGGTCTTTCAATAACCTCTCATAATTTGCTAAGGATGGGGCCACATTATATCTTGGTGATTTTTTGTGGTGTGTATTTAATTTTATTATAGTGTGTATTTCAATTATTTCAGTGTGGTAGTTACTGTTATTTTTAGTTGTGTGAAAAATAAGAATAATTGTACTTATTCACATGTGAATGATATTCCCATGTAACCCTTTTCTATTTACATTGGAGAATATAGATCTAAAAAATCATTATATAAATCATGATGAAAGTTTAGTGGTAAAACTATGAAAACCATTTTGAAAGGCTAGTGGTGAACCTAAGAAAACCATTCTATAAGGTTAGTGGTGACCTTGAGAAAACAATTTTGTAAGGTTATCTATGAACATGTGAAAACCATTTGGGAAGGTTATTGTTAAACCTATGAAAACTAATTGCATATGAGTGTGATGTAAGAGATGTGCAAAGGCACACATATGCAAATCATGAGCACACGAAGGTGGAGCATGCTACAATCAAAAACATAGATATATTGTACCATGTAAAAACTATGGGGGGCAATGTTGGGAATAGTTTTCACATTAGGTGAAAATAGGTATTTATGGGATGCTAAAAATTAAATTATTATTTAATATTATTGATATTTACCAAGAGGTAAATATAGTTAGTTTTTATATCTAAATATTGTTACATAAACAATATTACGATAATAGATATATAGTTAGGATATATTGTTTACATTGTTATAACAATATATTATATTGCATAATTAAAGGGTGATATATTTTGGGTGATAAATTTGGGGAGATAATATAGGAATATAATTCCTATATATATGTAATCTCATAGAGTGTATAATTTAGAATATGAGAGTGAAATATTATTCTCAGAGTATGGAGAATTAATATAATTAAATGTGTTTAGAAATAATATGTAGTGTAATAATGCTTTTCATAAATCCACCTGTGTTTAGCCCAATTATTTGTTAATGTAATTTTATTAATCTTAAACAAACATTTATAAACCTCTTTAGGTCAGCTAAAGGTCAAACTAATTCCTAAGTGAATAACCCAAAATTGTATAGGGTCAACCTAGTCAACCTAGCACAATCAATTAACAAAAGGGACATAAGATGAGGAAAAGAGGGATGAAAAGTGGAAAAGACTACATGAATGTGCAAAGGATGAGTAATATCTTAGGTAATGATTTTAGGATCTGGTTGTATTGGTAATAAGTGGAAATAAGGGATACTAATCTTGTGAAGCACTAATAGTCTACCCACCCATTTCCCAATGTGCCCCTTAAGGCATGCCCTCAGAGAGATTGAGTCTTGATGGGTTATTGTAAGATATAAAGCATTAGTATTTGTTAAAATTTGAAAATATTATGTGTATACAAACTCCACCCAAATAATCTCTACTTATATAACCTTTTTCTCCATAAAATTGAGTTTTGATTCAATTTCCTCTAATGTGAGCCCTTACATCTTTTGCTTAAATTTTATAAAAAACCTATTCAAGAAATCGGTCAAAACCAGATCTACTTATTAACTTACCTATAAATTCCCTTGCTTAAGAGAGATTTAGTTCATATATAATTTTTAAGATGAACTTCTCATGCTTTTAAAACATTAGTATCAAGTTTTCTATGGAAAAAACTTAGTGTTGAACCTCCTGTGTCTAGATGACCACAAAATTTAAAGCATTCACTTACTATAATGGTGTCATCAAATTCAAGTGGCTATAATCCTTATTATTTGTATATAATATAATAAAACTCAATTCATTTTTGTCTTCCTTTAAATAATTAAATATTTTTTTCATTTCAATGACATGAGAGCTAACTCATCTCTCATAAAAATAATGGAGTACAAAATTTTATATAACCTAAGGGGCAAAATGTGGAAATAATATTTAATTCATATGGGAACATGAATAATTTGTTGTTGTTCCCTGACTTGTTCATGTTCTTTCTCTAGCTCTTGCCTAGCCTATTTAGTTCCTTCATGGAGTTATATAAAAGCCTTAGTTTGAGTCTTGAAGTAAGAATTTAAATATTAATTATAAATATAATCTCCTAACCTCCTATTCTTTCTCTTTGACAAAGATAAAACATCTTGCCTATTTTCTAAACTATCCTTATGCCAGTATCATCCTCAATTTTCTTCTTCTTAACCTATTAGATGGTTATTATGGAATTGTCAAAGATAAAACTCACCATGGGAAGCTCTATTATAGTTAGATTATCCCTTTGGAAAGCTTGAGATTCCAAATAATCCTCCCACTAAGGAATCACCAATTGGGTAGAGTCAATTGGATTAGTGCCATGAGAAGTAGTCTTAGCTAGTAGGTTTCCTGAAGATTGTATTAAAACCTATTCTTGAAAAGGATTTGGTAAAGATGGATAAATGATATTGGTCCAATAAATACCACCAAATTAGGTCATTGAGTGAAAAATATATATAGGATTATTATTTCTATATTTATTCATTAGGAAAAGGAAAGTGGGCTAGGTAAAACTAGGAGAAGGAATTGAAAATCTTAGTTGGTTGGAGGAGACATATAATTAAGCACTCACCATAGCTCCTTTAGTTTCATTTAATTTAATATTTTTACACTAAGGAGTGGAAAGGGGAATAATGAAAAATGTAAAAATAGTGGAATTATAAACAATTTGGGACTGAAAAATAAATCCAAAAATAGAAACAACAGGACTTATGGAAACAATAAGAGTAACAACAATAGGGTCTAATGAAACTAAAATGGTAGGAAGAAAAATAGAATATAAAGGGACTATAGATAAGATAGGGATTAAAGGAATCAAAGGAGCTACATATTTACCTAACTTGCCACCCTCAAGTGGTGCTTTCCCTTTTAATACCTAAATGATTAATATTATGGCCTTTTTTAGTTATTCATTCTCTTCTTCATCCTCAGGTTCCCTCTTGATTAGATGTCTCTCCATGGTATATTGGGTCTTCTCACAATGAAGCTTCAACGTTTATATATAGGGGTTCTAAGGAATTTGCATTTCATTTTACAACAAATTTTAGTCTTCCCAAGCAAGGGGAAGTTTGTTGAATAGAGGAATAAGTAACATCTATGGTTGTAGTAGCTAAAACTAAGGAGGCAATAGGAAGGCCTTCCTCTTCTATATCTAAAGAATCAATACAATTTTTTTTTATCCACCTAGACCATTGGTAATAGTTGTTATTTTCTCCACCTCTTTATCTTTCTTAATTTCAAGTGGTGGTGTGTGAGATGATCCTTCTTGAGATGAGCTTGAAACCACTGGGGTTTCCTCTACACTAGGTTTATGCTTGACTATTGTCATCACCCTAGGTGGTGGTTGGTAAGAGGTCCCTTATTCTATAGGTTTCTAGGAATTATGTGAGGTGCATTAGTCTATCATTTATTAACTTCTAAGAGGAGGGATCTTAGAGTGTTCATCAACAATTGTTATGGAATGATCTCTTTGAATAATCCCAAAAAATACCTCAATAAAACAATCTAGTTTCATTTTTTCTCTCCAAAACTTTAGTATCATAGTTTACATTTATAAAAATTAAATTATGGTTAGAAGGCTCATATTGGTATAGGATTCTAAGTATTTAGATATGCTTTTCGATTAGGTTGTGGGGATCCCAAGCTCTATGTGGTACATAATATATTGAATAATACTCTTTATTCCTTATAACTTCTCCAAAGTGTTTCTTGATTGTATAGCTTATTTGACATATCATCAGGTAGGAACCATGAAATATTAATTTATTCTTTTTATTATTCTCTTATAACTTCTCCAGAATGTTTCTTGATGGTATAGCTTATTCGACCTATCATCAGGTAAGAACCATGAAATAGGCATTTATTATTTTTCTTCAAGTCTTTGTCCACACTCCACCATTATTGGTAGTCCATATCCTACTCCACTATATTAAATGTGATAAAATTGGGGAGATGTAATAGAGTAACCTTGTTTTCTATGACCATAATCACCATGTAGGTAGGGTAAAGTTAGTAATCACCTATGAGCCCTAATGTCTTGCCAATGATATGTGAAATTATAATTAGGGGTTCTTCATGAATTAACCTCAATATTTAAGGGTATATGTTATCATAAATACTAACTATATTCTTCATGTATGGATATATGTAGAGGAAGGAAAATAAATCGCATACCCAATTTTTAACAAAGTTTAGGGCTAGGATCCACAGTGACCCATTATTTATGTACATAGTGCCCATATTAATATATATAAGATAGGAAATCGTGTATAAATGTCCTTATGAGGGATTATTATCTTTCTTGAACATCTAATATTTTATCCTTGTATTGACTATCTCAACTAGTGTGAAGGTTAGCTTAGTAGTCATCATCAAATCTAGCAATGGTACCCATTCTAGATGGAGATAGTGGATGTTAGGGGGTCCATATAATCTTTTTAAAAATGATATTCAAATGTGTATACCCATTCAAAACTTATTAATTCACATAAAATCCTTATATTTTAGAGTGATAACCTATCCATGTGTGATTCATTTCCTTAGAACATTTTTAATTATGGTTGTCTTTTCCCACATCTCCTCTTAGTGTCCATAGAAGTAGCATTTATAATTAGTAGTTGTAGAGATCTATTTAAGGAATGTCTTGATATTTAATAAAAAATAATCTTATGGATTATTAGGTGTAGTAATTTAACTCAAATCACCTTTCTAGTCAGTAATAGGTCTCACAAAAAGATGATGCAGGTCATGACTTTAGTATTCACCACCATAAAGCGTAAGTGTTGACATTTGAAAGGTAGAAAGTTCAATACTGACTAATAAGGTAAGGTTGACATGAATTATTCATGTGAATTGGAGTTCACATCCTTGACTACATCTCAAAGAGATGAATAATTAGCATATTTATTATTAAACATAATCAAATCAAAAATTATGTTGGTGTAGTCTGTAGAGTCTTTGATAGAGAATTTGGAAGGTAAAAACACCCTATGAATGCCTTATATGAAGTGTAAATTTATACATAATTCAATTACATGACTTTTATGATATATAAAATACTCATTGGCTTATTGGAATAAACTCAAAATTAAACATAGATAACTAGGGCTTCAAGTTCTTTGTGGAATGAAATTTCTCACAAGTTTGTTAGTAATTAATATGCATGATGTATCTTTATAGTTTTATGATATATATTTGAATATAAGACATTAATTATAGTTCATATACCAATAATTTCAAACATATACAAGTTTTTATTTTATTATTTAATTTAAATTTTGTCACTTCACTTTTATAGGTTTGCCATGTAGGATTTCTATACATTTAAAAGAATGCCACATTGTAGCCTTGAATAAGTATATATCATCATTAATTTCACATAATAAAAACTATAACACATATTTTTCCTTTATATTTTTCATGTTGTTTATTGATTCTATGGATTTCACTTTGACACTTGGTAGCCTTTTCTCTCTCCTAGGCATTTTCATAGTTTTTATGGGAGAATAATCCATCAACTTTAGTCTCATGCTTTGTTGGCTATGTAGCCAAAATGTCCTTAATTATGATTGTATCATAAAAAGTGGAATATACTCACCCTTTAACTAATTTTTTAAATCTTTAAGTTCATGTTGACTATTATTTCCTCTATGAGGTGAGATTTCACCATGCATCACAATCTTGCTTGCTTGGTCTCTAACAAACTATAAGGTCTACACAAGCTAGTTTAGGGCTATGGTGTGGTTTTATTTTTACACTTGTCACAATATATATCACATACTTACTTTGAGGATAGGAAAAAAACCATACATGAGTATAAGTTCTATAACACAACTTCTAAACAAAATCTATGAAACATAAAGTTTGTGAAGTTTGGAAATTTTGATAAATTTTTCCAAAGTGTAGAATATGCAAAGGCAAAGTAGTAATAAGAGATGTGAAAAAACACTCCAAATATGCACAAGTTTATAAAAATACTCATGAATACCCAATTTTATGAACCAAAGTTTCAAAAAACATATCTGACAAAAACTTTTCATGAAGGCAAAAAGATGCAAAGGATAAAAAATTCCAAAAGCTGACTTAACGAATAAAAGTTTTGAAGATTAAAAAATGTGTGAATAACACAACTACCAAAAATAAAAAAACATGAAGTCTGAAACTTGGTAATAATTATGCATACTATGAAAACCTGTACATGTTTAAAATTCTCAAAGAATATTAATAGGTTAGTTATAATAAGTTACATAGTTAAAACCCAAATAAAAAATAAATTTCCAAATGTATTCACATTAGCAAAACCCTTTTAATGATAACTACACATTAACAACTTTTAATGGGTACCTAATCAAAAAAGTAAAAAGAGTTGGGGTGTATTTAATACCATTTGTTTTTTGTTAACCCTCATTATATACACTAAGTCATTTGTTCTTATGAAATATTCCCCAATTTCCTCATTGTATGACATTCTCAAATTTTCAAAACTCATTTTAAGATTTTGGAGTTTTGATTATTTTACCTTAGTTGATCCTTTATTTTAAGTTTTCAAAGTATTCCATGACTCATGGGGATTTTTTATATTTAAATTCTTATATAGATTATTGGGTATGTAGCACTCTAAAGATATAATCAATCTTGAACATCCACCTTTTCTTCATTATTTTTGGTTCCTTTCTAATCTTGACTCAAGGTATTCTAATATTGAGGTAGTTTATATATAATAAGCAAAATTAACCAAAAATCCTTTCCATAAAATAATACTCTTTGAATAATATCTCTATTCAAATTTGTCACCTTTGAATATCTGAGTGTTCATGGAAGCAAAATTCATTGAAGCCATTGATTGTCTTGATAATGACCTAAAACACTTCTAAACCATTCTTGAATGAGGATATGAGACCAAATTAAAGTTTATAATTTATTTATGGAGTTAAAACTAATATTTATTTAATTTAAAATTGAATCTATATATCAATTGATCTATCACACAATTACTAGTTAATCTAACAATGTTGTGTGTTTATTGAAAATTTCTACATTGAATAGATTAAAACTAGAATACATATTTTTATTGGTTTTTAAATTTTAATAAATAAATTAAAAAATAATAGATAAAAATATTCAAAATTAATTTTCAAAATAAATTATTATGCCATAATTATGCACAATATTTATTTAACAATCAAGGCTAAAACTAGCCAATTACAAGAAACTTGCACGACAAGTTAATGTTAAATTAAGACCTTTAATTAAAAATTAAATAATATAAGAAATGAATCCTAAAAATATAATATTTATGTAACTTAAATTATATTAAATAAAACAATTTTGACTTATTTATAAGATAAGGTTAACATGCAATAAGACTTTCTTATAAAAAATAACTCATGCACACTAGATAAGCTAGGTGCCTCAAATCCGTATAAAGGATCAACTATGGTAAAATAATAAAAAAATACAAACTCTTAAAATGAATTTTTAAAATTTAAAAATTTTATACAATGAGGGATTTGGATACTATTTCATAAGAACAAATGACTTAGTGTATAGAATGAGGGTTAATGAAGAGATTTTTGTATTCAACACACCCCCACTCTTTTTATTTTTATGAGTAGGGACCCATTATATGTTGAAAATGTCTATTTATGTTTAAAATGGTTTTAATAATGTGGATTAATTTGGAAATTTCTTTTTTATTTGGGTTATAACTATGTGACTTATTCTTAGAATTCAAGAGAAAAGTTCATGTGAGTTGTCGATGCCTAGTTAAACATGATCGACAACTCACATTGAAATCAAGACATTTCATGGGGATATAGCAAACAAGTATGATTTAGAAAAATATTATGCACTATGTAGTGATAGGACCATAATTTATTTACTTTAGATTCCATTGTGTAACTAATTTAAACATCATTACCAGGTGTTGCTTCAGACTATCTGACTGTTTATATTTCACAATTTGCTAACTATATCTGCATGCATTGTATGAATATTTAATTATTAGTCATGTAAAATTTTAATAAATATGTTTATTACATAGATAAATTAGATATAAAAATTTCACCCACCTCTTTGGTATGAATGGGTAAGTTTCTGATATTATTTAAGTACACATTCAATGAACTATACTCTAACTGACACTTCTAGTTGGTTTTTAGGAAGTTCATAAAAAGTGTCCAAAATTGACTAATCAATTAATCTAAAAAATACCTAAATTAAATAACCTTATTAAAATAATAAAAAACCTAATCAAATAAATGGCATCATACTCAACATTCCTTGTATACATAAAATTTCAACAATAATAACTAAAATTGAAATAAAAACATCATAGTAATTTTAATATAATAATGATTAATAAGAAAACCACACTGCAATGAATTATTAAGAAACATAATCTATGCATAATAATCATCAATTTTAATGTGACTAATAAAAAAATATTAAATATTAATAAATTATAACATCCACCATGGAAAATAATAATCCAAATTTTCCATAATTAATAATTTATTTGATTTTGATAGTCAAAATCATAAGCCATATTTTGGGATATGAAAAATTATGAGTTCTTCCCGTGTTAACTAGTATTGTCACCCTCTAGTTTTTAGGAATCCCACTACAATGAGTGTTTATGGGGTATTAATGTATAATAGAACATGGAAATATATAGTCAAATGTGGCTCTACTAAGTTTACAAGATCCTCTATTATCTAAAATTCATATTCATATTATTCTGCTATTGCACCTTTAATGTGTAATTTTTTGTTATTTTTAAATTTATGTCTTATAATGTGTTTTATATCATAGTTAAAACACAACTCTTTTTCCCTTTGGTTTTGATGAGATGTTATTATGGATGGTTGGGGGAATGAAAATGCAAGGTTGATATGATCTATGATGCTAGGGAATGATTGTCTCTTATTTGTCAATTTTTGTCCTCTCTCTTTCATACCAAGATAATAGACTTATATTAAATACACACACCTCATGCTAAATATTTTTCCTAAGTCCTCCAAAAATAATTTTTCATGTTCTCCTATATAACCTTATCCAATCTTAATGATATGGTTTGAAAATATTGAATTTAATCTCCAATTAGTTCTATTTGTTGTATGGAGAAAGAGGCAACAATAAATCAAAAATGGATAAGAATGATAAGGGTGATATAAAGTCAAGCCAATAAGGAACTTGCAGAGGAAATTAATTATAATATTTTTTATTCTAATAATATATTTGAATTTATTAATACATGTATGCAATTTGATAAAAAGAGGGATCAATTTGAGGGCTCAAAATTTGAAAAGAATAAAGAGGACAAGTTAATAATGAACCATATATATTTGGTTACTTATGTAAAACATAAAGATCAGAAGAAAAGCATGATCATTAGCAAAAAGGATGAAAATATAGTTAAAATAGATGACAATGAAAAGGAAAAAGATAAAGAGTATGTTCATGAGATAAAGGAGGAATAATTTAGGTTACATGATGATCATGAGATAATCAAAATAGATTAAATATATGGACAAAGTTCTCAAGAAAAGTGAAAGTATATTTCAAAGTAGGTAGTCAAATAGAAAAGAAATGAATAATTCTACATGAAAATACGAATAAGTAATGTATTGGGTAGATGTAGAACAAATAACATAAACTATCCATGCATAAAATCATGTAATGAGATGCACATACAAGTTTAAGTATCCAATATTTTAAGAGAAGAGAGGACTAGAATCATAATTATAGTAGTTATACAGTATTGTAGTAAAGAAAAAATTCAATAGAACCAAAAAGAAAAGGTAATGGAGTTCAGGCCAACATCAATCCCAAGTGATCAAGAAGGCATATTTAAATAAAATATGGATGTATAATATGAATACTAGTTGCTAATCCTCATTTAAGGTTTGAATAAGGATTATTTTAAGGAAGAAGTGTCCATGAAAAGGACACAAGATTTTAAATATAATGATCTTTTTGTCTATGTAAATACAAAGTAGTTAGAGGCTAAAATAGAAGCATTAGATCATGTCTTGAATAATGAAGTAGTTGAGTATGATGAATAGACACCCAAGCTAGTTCTTATAAGGATATAAAGTTAATAAGAAAAATTAGATAAAATAGTTGATAAATAAGATTGAAAGTTAGAAGGAAAAGTGTAGTTTTAAGAGAAACTTGATGAGAGCCAAAGGTTTCCATATTTTATATATAATATTTATTTAAGTTCTTTATGTGTAGGTTTATTATTTGAGGAATTGAAATTTGAAAGAGAATACATCCTCATCTTGGGGGATAAATCCTCAAAGAAGAAGATGGAATAAAAGTGCAATCTAGAATATAATATTAGAGTGAAAGAGAATAGTGAATTAGAGGAAATAAAAAGTGTGTAGGTACAACACAATTAGAATAAAAGCAAAAATATATCAAATCTTCATTTGAGCTGGATCTCAAATTTTCCCACTTGGAGAGTGTTGTAATCAAAACACCCCACTCTCAAACAATTTAAGTAGGGACCCATTAAGGTCTGAAAGGAATTAATTCTTTTCTAAGAATTATTTTTATTGACATTCATATGTGTAATTATAAATATAAGTATTTAAATATATTATTTATCATATTGATGATTCTTTTTAGGTATGTCATTCTATGTTTATACAATTGACATTTACTTGATTATATAGGTTTTCACTATGTGTTTTCATTTAGACTAACCTATTAATGGATTTATGGAGTTTTATTTGCATGAAAACTATAGACTAAATTTTGTAAGTTTCAAAATTAGCATATTTTACACTTCATAGGTTTTCCATGTTGTGATTTAGGTATTCATAAGTTTTTTACTTTGTAACATTTGTTATTCATGAATTTTACATAGTTTGCAACTTTTAGGTCTTTGCATCTTTTGTTTGTAAGTTTTTTTCTTCAAAACTCTTGTCATTGGAACTTTTGTCTTTGAAATTTTTGTTTTCCAAACTATCAGGCCTTTGAAAATTTTGATCTTTGTGACTTTTGTTTGACACTTTAGAATTTTTGGATACTTTTATATTTTCATACTTTACACTTTAGAATTTTTGAGCCTTCACAATATTTGTTCTTTGGGAATTTTCATTGTATTCAACACACCCCATCCTATATTTTTCTTTAAAAAGTGAGGGTCCCCTTTATTTTTTTTAAATACGAATCTCTTAGAGGGATACCTAAGAGTTTTGAGGGTTATGATTCTTTTATTATCTACATAAATTTGGTACTTTTAACATTGAATCATGTTATCATATAATTTTTCATTTAGAAGTACTTATTCAAACTAACTTATTTAATGAAAAATATGGAATGAATGGATTTACATGACAAGAACTTACATTAATTTATTTTAGAGTATTTTCTCTTCAAAAAAATTAGTCTTCGATAACTTTGATTTATAAATTTCTCTTCAAAAAGATTCTCTACAAAAATTTTCTTCTCAGCAACTTTCATTTAGAAACATCTGCTTCAGAAAGATTCTATGTTGAAACATTATGTTAGTAGATTTGTTTTAGGAAGTTTATCATCATAAATTTTCATTCAAAAACATTCACTTCAGAAATATTCTATGCATAAACTTTATGTTAGCATCTTTGTTTTGGGAAGTTTCACATTGTTAATAATTACTTTGGTAGGTTTTCATCAGAGTCTTAGTCTTTGGGAACTATCATTTCAGAAAGATTATGTCGAGAACTTTCATTTTGATAAATTTCATTAGAAGGTTTGATTTGAAAATATTTTCTTCATAACTATTCTCACTAGAAGATTTTATATTGGGAAATTTCATATCAAGGAATTTACTTTAGAAGCTTTGTGTCATCCACCTTCATTATGGAAACTTTCATGTTGGAGTCTTTTCATCGAAAGTATTCCTTCATAAACTTTAGTCATAGACAACTTTGTTTCAAAAAAATTAATTTGGGAACTTTAGGAGCATATATTTTTGAAGAAAATTTTACACTTTAGAGTCTTTTGGCCTAGAGGTAAAGGTTGACTACCTTTGACTAGGATAGATAATGACACATGGAAATAAGAAAGGATACATGGTATCACCTTGAGTGACAAGGAATCCTATGTGGCATGTAAACTAAGAGAGGATGGTTAAATTTGAATTAAATAAAGGTGAGGGGCTCATAAATATTAACAAGTAATGTGATATGAAATAGAAATTAGTGAAGTAAATGTATTTACATCAAGCCCCCAGTTGAGTTCATGTCATTAAATCTTTGATCTTGAGTAGTCTTCAGCCTTAAGTATTCCTAAAAGCCCTAACTTCTATCATAGTGATTTGTGATTTTTGAAATTTAACTCAGTGAAAAGACACCATTATCAAAATCTTGGATCATACTAGTATTAGTGAAATCACTATGACATCATCATTGAAGTCTTCCAAAGGAGACCTAACACCATCTGGGTTCTTAATCAAAGATTCTACAAAGTAATTAGACACAGTGTTTGATACTACTATGTTTGATGGACATTATTAAAATTACTCAACATTTTGGGAATTTGTGGATAATTTAGATTCATTTGCACTTAAATAAGATATTTTAGTTGAGGATAAATGACTAGTGAAGGATTTATTCAATTTTAAATTCTAAGAACTACACTATGAAGATGTAAAACTGGAGGTGATGTTGTGTATTTATATATTACTAGGCCTCTTCTTTGAAATTAAAATAATGGATGGAGGATATATTCATTATGTAGACAACAACACTATTATCACGTATATTAAAGGATAAGTGTTTAAAATGTATTTGAGATCACCCATTACAGAGGTTAGTTTTGATTTACACACTATCATCACATGGAAGAAGGTCAACAATCTGAAGTGAGTTATTTCAAGATGGCTTCTCCCTGTCAAAAGTACCACTCTAAAGGAGCATGCTAGGAGCCCCATCCACATCACATGATTTAGAATTATAATCAATGTGGGAATGGAATTATTGAAAAAACTATTTATCCATGCTAGTATATATTTCATACACCCAAACTAGATTCCTCTATTGAACCTACTGACTACCTTAGAGTGTGATTATGATTTGGTAGAAGTCATCAGTGTATGCCTCTAAGAGAAAATTATACATAAGGATAAGAGGCCACTGGGAGGAAACTTATACATGATGTCTTATCTTCTAGATGTGTTTATGGGCACAATGTATAGACATAATAGAGTCATATGAGATCCCAATATTGAAGTCATCAATAATAATATTTATGACTACTATAGTTTTATGCACATGTATTTATATGTGAGGAATATATCTAAGATCATTGAGGACCTTTACCCTTAGTTCTAGATGGTAATCCATGGCCAACCCTTAGTAGGAATTTCCCTTGTAATAGCCTAGACATTGGCCAATAATATAGGAGACTACTAGATTTATCTAGATTACATAGTAATCATTGTAGCAAGCTACAAGTTAGATCCTTTATATATTATGATGTTTATTCTAGACAAGGTAGAAAGCAAGAAATTGCATATAAAATTTGGAATGTCATTGATGAATAATTAACAAAAATAAAAATGCCACATTCCATTGATTTAACATCACCATTGGTTGAATGCAATATAAAATTCAAAGGAAATTCAGATAAGGTTGGAATGCCATGAAGGCATATGCATTTCTCACCATACCTCATAGAGACTGGGATCATCATGGAAAGGTATAAAAGAAAATTCATACCCTTGGCCTCACCTACAAGCATGAGACAATTGATCATGATTTTATCTTCCTAAATGCTAAGGATGATGAGGAGGTATAAGAAAGGGCCAAAACTATAGGGATAAGTGAGGACTTTATAAGAGTGATTCAAGAAAAACCATCTATACACTTGAAGTGAATTTCAGAATTCCACCTCTTAGAGGATAGAGATCCTCAGATTTTTGGAGTGGTAGGTAGTCATAACAACTAATAGAAGAGGTACCAAATCCCTAATAAAATTAAGGTCATCCTTAATACCAAAAATAGTGAGTATATAAAGAACCACTCATTGGAAAATTGGAATGACAAGTTTAGGAAGAACAACTACATGCTTCCACATAAGCAAAAGAGGAACTAGTTCCCCTAACCTAACCTTCAATAATTGAATTGATAAAGGTCAAACAAGATTTATTTAAGGATCTAATTATAATAGGAGGTAGTACACAATTAGAAGCTATGATTATATGCTTGGATTCATTTTATTTAGATGAAACAATGGATACCTTAACCCCAATACCAAACACTATTTCCCCTTCTCTTCCATCATAATCCACAAGCCTACAGGTAGGTAGAATAACTAAGATATATTAGAGGAAGCCTAAAGCAAACTAACCACAGACCCTTCCAAAAAAATATGTGGATGAGGATGAAATGTATTAGGAAAAGGTATTAATCCTATAAGAAAATAAGGCCAAGGTACCTATCATAGGTGAACCATTTAATAAAGGTCCCTTTCTCATATCTCCTTTAAGTTTTTCCCCTTTGATGTCATTACCTATAATTTCTATCACCCCTGGGCTAGTGTTTTCCATTTCAATTCCATAATAGAGACTCATTATAGGTTTACTTTTTCTCCATCCTTCCATGAATTTTCCTATAAACACTACACTTGCTCTACCATCCACTACTCTAATTATGATCCCTATGGTTTCCATTCCATTAACATCCATCCCATCAACACTAGCTTTGTCCATTCTTCTCAGTGCCTAATCCATGAATTAAAATAAATCTTCTTCTACCCAATTGGGTTCACCCTTGCCTTATTACACTCTAACATCCATAATAATAATTTTTACTAATAAGATGGCACCTAGAAGGTAACTAGTATTTTCTATCCATCCAATGTCATAGGATGGAAACATAGACTAGTCAAAGATCACTTGGGTAATAATACGCAATCCTTCCACACAAATTGATCAAGAACCTAAGAAACATGCACAAGTGGAAGCATATCTATCATATCCCTCAAATATTACTCTTCCAAATTGGGCTAAGGAATTAGGATCCTTTACCTCTAAGAGGCCTAATTTGAGGATAGCAAAATTACCAATGGTGAGATTTCTATTTGGCAAAGCCAATGCATTATTTAAAGGGTGGGGAAGAGGAAAATTAAAGACAAATTGAGTAGAACCGTAATCATAAAGGAGATGGAAGAAGTGTACTCCTAAATCAAAATGCAAAATAAAAAAGGGTTAGTCCCCTTATATTGAGGATTAAAGTCCTATATGGAGACCCATAAAAAAACCATCGTTGCCATACACCAAGGGATTGAAATGTCTAGACAAGAGATTTTGAAAGATTTAGAGACACTCAAATAGAAATAAAAAGTGATCCAGGTTCCCTAAGGCATTGAGTAGGATGTGTAAGATGTTTCTCTTAGGTTATAAAAAATTATTGATTCTATCCATTCTTTGAGAGTCAATTTGGATCCTCATGTCAATAACATAACCATATTATTTAGAATCCATAAAGATGATGATAATAAGCTAAATTTGCTACTGATCTATACCCCCAATAAGGCATTAAACCATTTATATTTGATGACCCCATTATAGGCATCTAATTCTTTAAATTTATCATTAATAATAATTTAGGAGGCTTGAGATTGCGTACTATACTCTAAGGCTTTAGTGAAGAAGCTTTTGATTAAGAGAAAGAGCCCAAATAAATTTTGAAAAAATTGGAATTGGCTACAATTTGAGATAATAAATGTAGGTAGGTGACTTGGGTTGCATTTGATCAAATGATTAATCAAGCCTTTGATATATTTAATCAGAATCTACAATGTTTGATCTTAGAATACATTGAGGCCAAATTGAGCATAGCAAGGAAGAAGGCTACAAAGGTGGAAGTGTTCAGTGTTGGCTTTAGAGCCACCAAGGTAGAATATAAAAGCTAATGGGGGAGACAAGCAAGGTGACTAGACCACACCCCTTAGATATGAATCTAATAAGAGTAGACCATGCTAAGGTTTATAAACACTACCAAGAATTAGATGCAAAGAAGAAAGTAGCTTATAAAATGCCACTTAGTAGTTCCACTATGACAACACCTACAAAAACAACAACAAAAATAATAACAAAAACCATGCCAATACCCCTCATACTACTTTTCCTATGGTAACCACTATTTAATCAGCTAGTGCATCTTCAAGTGAAACTTTAGTTATTATAGCATTAACTACAAGTAATACTATAGTTCCCATGACATTTTTGAGACAAGTAAAAAAAGAAACAATTTAGATAAGGACTAATTATATAAATGTAATAGTGATAACCAAATAGTTAATTCTTAGTTGCATATGTATAGTAGTTAAATAATTATTTTGGAAGAATGCATACTTTGCATGACTATGATATTTTGAATAAATCGATATGTAACCAAGACTTATCTTATAGTATTTTAAGATGTAAACAAAGTTTTCTACTCTTAAAGGATGAGTTAAGCCCTTCCCCAAGATCTAAATACACATGTAGAACCCTTTTTTAAAAGGTTCAATTTTTTTGAATGAAATATAAGAATAAACCAATGATTTTATTGTCATGAAACTATGTTTGTTCTTTCTTCTTTCCTTTCTATGGTAATGAATTCGAAGTTTCTTTATTTGCATTGATTCAATAATTTTTATGTGTTCCAATGATATAAATGTATATGACTATTATGTTAATGAATCCTAGTTTTAGATTTACAACAACTATTAAATATTCATATGTTTCATTAATTTATATAGTTAGTATAGGTTAAATCAATAATCCAAAGTGTGTAGAAGTGTATCATTTGATATATTATTCTAGGCATGAGCCATATCTATCATAGATAACTTCTTGGTCTGAGCTATACTATCTTGTATAAAGTTATGTATAAATATCCTTAAAATGAAAAACCTTAAGTTGAGACCATTGATCATCCTATATTTGACTATCCTAGACTCTTAGACATGTTTTTTCATGAGTATGCAAAAGCTGTAAATAAGAAACACTGGTTCTCAAGATATTTATCTGTTAAAGAGATAGATTGAGAATATCTTATTCAAATACATAACTTTATTTTTTCTTTACCTTTCCCTCTAATTGAAATTTATTTGAGATCTACCCACCATAGATTAAACTTTTACCCATATAACTCACCTAGTGATTCCCTTTTATTATAATCCACACATCTACCCACAAACTTGGTTGAACAACCCATGGGCTTAACCTTTTATTCTATCACCTAGTTTTTCTAACCATATACCTACAACTCATGCCCTAAATTGGAACCTAGTTCCATAGAGATCCAAAAATGTTTGAGATTACCTCATTTAAAACTATCTGACATGTGCATAAAACCCACATTAATAGAAAGAAAAAGTTGGCACTAGAAGGAGGGCACACTTGTGTGATTTCCCAATAAATAGGGCACCCATCATTATGGAGACACCCAAGACATTAAAAAGGTCTAGGACCCAAAGTATCCGTTTGGTTTCACCATTATCATACTATAAGAGGTATAGAACCATACCTATCATTTAGAAAGTACACTGAGGCTGAACACCTTCACATATAAAGAACGCCCCTCCTATCAATATTCCTATTACCCAACCTTGGTTAATTAGATCATCCATTACCATCCATGGAGAAAAAAATAACCTACCAATGAATATAAAGAAGTACTTCCCTAAATTTTCCCCCCTAAAGTAGGAGGATGGATGAAGAACATATCAAATATTTCAAGTCCAGCTTGAGATTAATGAATATTATCCATGAGGAAGTTACATGTAGACTTTTTCTATTTATTCTACAATATTCTTCTTATGATTTGTATCTTAATTTATATGAAAATTCAATCACTTCATGGGATGAGTGTCAAATTACATTCCTTGAAATATTTGGACAATTAACTAATCAAAATTTATTATATAATCTCTATATGAGCATGAAAAGGGATCCAAACAAGTCCATTTGATCTTTTAATACAAGATTATAAAATATGCACACCTATTTGAACTCTATGTATAAGTTAAATGAGAATATAATACTCAAAATATATAATAATGACTTACATCCTATCACTTTCATATTCTTGTGAAGAGTTGTTGCTACCAATATTCTAGCTTTGGCATTCCAAAATCTATCAACATTGATAAGCAACTCAGTTCATAGCTTAGCCCTCATAATTCAAGTGGTCAAACATTCAACAATGGACTTCTATCCTTGATTACAATTCCATTTTCAAATTAGAATATTCCTACATTTAATCTTAATCAACCATACACTCTACCACCTATGACACAATAGACAATGAAATAGAACTATGATTTATTGAATAATCATACACAAAGAAATAATCACCATCAGAATCAATTTTAGGCTCATACCAATAAAATAGTTGCTCAAGGTTTTAAATCCAACAAAGTTGAATTGGATTCTATACAAAGAATGGCTCAAAATTTAAGTAATAATTTCTTGAACATGTAAAAAATGATGGCAAATACAAATACACATAATTATAATCAAAATTTTTCCTTTTCAAGATACAACATGCCTTTAAATAGGCCTACTAACAATGTAAAATAAAAACAATACAATAAGCTACCAAATATCAATATCATAGAACCAAGTTTATCAAATTGGTGTAGGGTCCATAATAAATCTTAGCATGTAGAGTTGGACTACATAGAGTTTTGTAAATTTTTTGAAATATTATAGAGGGAGATGATCAGACAAGATCAATTACCCACCATATCTACCTCATTAATCTATCCCTTTTAGTTCAACTATGGTCTTTGAGAATTTTGAGTCCCCCTTCCCTAATGAAGATGAAAACATGCCAAAATATAGTTTTGATGAAGTGTAGGAATTTCAATAGGTCAATAAGAATGATTATAATTTGAGGAATAAGTAGATATTTATCACTTTTAATCCTCCTAATAATATGACTGTCACTCCAAATCTTAAGGCTGACAATAATCCTCCTCCCCCTAAAGGGAATGATCAATCACAACACAAAGAGGAATAGAATAAAAGAGGATATAAACTTTATTGAGGATATGAAGAAAATCAAGGAAAATATTACTCTTCATGAACTGGCACAAATCATAGAATAGATAGAGCTCTTATGAAAATCAACCATAGGCAAGTCTATTGTAGAAAAGTCCAAGATAGCCAACAAAAATGTTATGTACAAAAGCAAGCCAAAAGTTCCCCCTTTCTTGCTTACCATTCAAGCATTTAGCAAGATTATAATCATTGATTAATAGATTCAAGAGATTTATCAATAATGATGTTGAATTATATTTGTAAAAATCTTAGTTTAACACTAAATCCATCCAAGAGGATTGTGTGAAAACTAGATAAAATAGTGGTGCCTATATTGGGAGAGCTAAACAATGTGAGAATTTAGGTTACATCTGAATTAAGAGTACATATGACTATCAACATCTTGGTAGTGGATATTACTGAAGATTATGGGTTATTATTGCATATATATTAGTCAAAAATGCTAAATTGATAACTCTCCATGTACTTTTCACATATTTGTCTACCTTAGAGAGGCATAACCAACCTTATCAAAATCAATCGATAACCAATAATGAAGCATCCTATTACAAAATACAATATTTTCTAATGAAGAGGTAAGTTATAAATCTCCTAGTATTATAATTTCACACATTTTCCATGAATCATGAAGCACCATAAATTTTTTTGATCCCTTCCCAATTATAGACTCTCCATTTTGATGGAGCAAGATTGAAGCAAGGATTAGGTGTCGGTATTTATTTGATCAATCCATAAAGAGATAAATTATTAACAGCATATATGCTCAAATTCCCATGCACTAATAATAGATAAAAATATGAATCCTTAATATTGGGATTATATTTTTCCCTTAAGAACCATGCCAAAAAATTGCTCATATACAAAGATTATAAACTCATGGTAAACAAGGTCAAAAAAATATTAGTGTAAATTTTCATATCTAAATAAGTACAATCATCGATCATGGGATTTAATTGAATCATTTGATGCTTTCAACATAATATCTATCCTAAGAGAACAAAATTAATCTATTTATTTAATGGCCACTTTAGCAATAAATTTGGCACCCTTACAGGAGTCAAAAAACCAAAAATTATCCATTCAATTGGTACCATGTCCTTTAGTACCAAACAATGTTAAAAATTTTCAAGTATTTGATAATGAATTACAAATTATCCATTTTTTCACAAATTCTGGGCAATTTGAATCTCAAATTATCTACGATGAATAAGAAACCATTTGTTGTATGAAGAGGCATTATCCAACTAAAAGATAATTTCCTCCCATTGGGAATGGTCACCTCAAAAAGGACCTTCAATACATATCTTTAGGATTAATCATAGAGGCAACTAAAATTTAATGAATCCAAATTAATCTCATAAAATTTTGGTGATGAAAGTAATGCACACTTAATTAATATTTTCTTAAGCTATAGACCTAAATAAATACAAAGAGTCAAGGAACTGATTACCAGGTATAAAAATGTAATTGCATAGACTTATGAAAAATTAAGTGTCTTTAATCCTAGTCATTACCCATAAAATTCTCCTCAAGCATAATCATAAACCATTTAGGCAAACATAGAGGTCAGTTAATCCTATCTTGGAATAATTAATTCAGAAGGAAATGGAAAATATACTGAGTGTTAAGATAGTCTTTCCTATTAGACATTCACCTTCGTTGGCAAATCTAGTTCCATTTTAGAAAAAGAGTGGCAAGATTAGACTTTGCATTGAATTAATAAATATAAACAAAGATTTGGAGAAAGACAATTAACCTTTTCCCTCTCTATATGAGGTAATAAAAATGGTGAGCAACTATGAAATGATGTCTTTCATAGATGGATTTTTAGGTTATAATCAAGTACTAGTCAAATCAGAAGATATGATGAAAATAACATTTTTTATAAAGTGTGTAATATATGCATATAAGATAATTCCATATGGGCTAATCAATGCTAGATACACTTTTTAGAGAGAAATGGATCATGCATTTTAAGGACTGATAGGAAAGTGCATAATTATATACATGGATGATCTCACTATTTTTTCTAAAAATAGAGATAATCATATTGACCATCTTCAGTCCATTTTTGAGAGGTGAAGAAAATTTAGGGTCTCATCTAACCCCAAAAAAATTATATTCAACATTATCAAAGGCAATATGATAGGCCACATTATTACCAATGATTGGATCACCATTGACCCAAACATGATTTAGGGGATATTAAAAATAATGTTTCCAAATAAAAAAAGAAGCTCAAATCATTCTTTGGGAAAATAAATTTCATAAGGAAATTTATATAAAGATTTGTAGATATTTTCATATCTATAAACATAAGGATAAAATAAAATGCAAAAGTGGATTAGATGCTTGAAGCAAAGAAGTTCTTCCAATACAAAAATACAACTATCTTGGAAGCCCCAGTTTTGGTAAGCCCTAATTTCAGCAAAGACTTTTACCTATATTCATTCACCTCAAAACATATTATTTTTATAGTAATTACAGAAAAAGGTAATAAATTAAACACCCTATTGAATTTATAAGTACTAACTTGAAGGACGCAGAGCTTAATTATTCCTTGATCAACAAAAAAACATTTGCTCTTGTCAAGGCAGTCAAAAATTTTAGACACTATATGCTTTAGAATAAGACTATCACCAAATTAATAGAACCTATTATCAATCTCATGCTTGGATAGAACAAATTGGAGGAACATAAAAGTAAATAGATGGTAAAGTTACAATAATTTGATATTGAAATCAAACTAGCTAGCATCATTAGAGGACAAGATGAGTTTAAGTGATAACTAAACCAAACCCATGCATCACTATTAAAGAGGTCTTCCCGACATAGTTCTCCCAAGAAGATTGGAATTTAGGTATTATTTAGTTTTTACTCACTATAGCATGCCACTAGGAACTTAAAAGAGATAAAAAGAGAGTGTTATGACTCAAGGATGCTTATTATATTATTAGAATGGGAATACTTTATAGAAATAATTACAAAGGTATTTATCTAAGGTATGTGTCACATGAATAAGCTTAATAAATATTGGAAAATATTCATCAAATAATAGGTAGCATCCATCTATATAGAAACACTAAAACACATAAAATAATGTGAATGGGATATTATTGGTCAACGGTCTTCAAGGATTCACACTTCCATGTGAGGACGTTCCATGAATGCCAATTTTTGGTTAGAAGAGAAGTACACATAACCATGCCACTATATACAATAATTAAAGGTAGGTTTTTCACCCAATTGGGCCTAGACTTGGTGTTATAAATCCAAATTCTTTAG
The DNA here is from genome assembly GCA_037957365.1 of Torreya grandis. Taxonomy (NCBI): domain Eukaryota; kingdom Viridiplantae; phylum Streptophyta; class Pinopsida; order Cupressales; family Taxaceae; genus Torreya; species Torreya grandis. The sequence goes on along the minus strand of JARHVA010003310.1, from coordinate 1,629,904 downwards.
CTACACACAAGTTTTTTCTCACTCCTATAGATTACTGCACTATATGGACTGAGGTAGTGGCCACCAAGGACTTTAGAGCCCAATATGTGATAATTTTTCTAGAAGAACATATCACAACCAAGTTTATCACTCCCATATCTCTAGTTTATGATAATGTTCCATCCTTTAAATAAACCAAGTTCACTAAGTGAGCCCATGATAATTAGATTGTAATTAGATCATTGACTAATCATTACCTATAAGAGAATGGATTGGTTGAGTCAACTAGTAAGAATCTTATAAATTCAATCAACAAATAAGCTATAGATAAACCAAGGGATTTGCACCTCCTAATAAAGTATGCACTTTGGGCAGATAGGATGAGGTACAAGAAAACCCTTAAAGCTTTGCCATATCTACTAGTATATGGAAAATAACTAGTATTCTCAATTATGTTAAAATTGCCAACATATTTGGTTATACAAGAATACATGTAGCCTAATGACAAAACATAGTCTAGACATCATAAAAATAGAAGATTTTAAGGATAAATAATTGCAAAATAGTAGTCAACATTAGGATGTGGTGAAGAGATGGTTTGATAAGAGAGAAAAATTCAAAACATTCAAGATCTCTAACTTGGTGTTGCTATGGGGCAAAGACCATGAGAAAAAAAGGAATGCATGACAAGTTTACCCTATTTTGGATAGGACCCTATCAAATTTCAAATATTTTGGGTAATAATACATTCTATTTGAAAGATATTCAAGGTAACAATCTGACATATCTAATGAATAAATATTTTTTGAAGCATTAATTCATGGCTACCCCATCTAAAGAGGTCTTTGAGTAACAATAAGACATTGTGGTAGAGGTAAGAATAGATTAGATTTGCTGTATTATTTATTTTATGACTTTTTTTTTCTTTTATTAGATTAGTTTTCATTTTCTAGAGTAGCCTTTTTACTTTCAATAATTTTCTTGCTTTCTAGAGTAGTTTTATTTTGATTTCATGATAGTCAAATTTTGGTTATTCCTATTATAATCAAACATAGTTTGAGGTGTTTTGAGTCCAACATGAATCAATGGATAATACACACTATAGTTCATAACTTATAATAATGTTAAGTAATGATAGAGTTAGCCATGAATATTTCTTGAAACCAAATATTTCATCAATTATGTGAAAGTTACTCCCATAATTATGTGAAAATTTATAAAAAATTATTTATTCCCTTCGGTCAAGTGCATATCAAACATTTGTACTTGATCAAGGTAATAATCATAGACATATGCAAGAGTTAATAGGGAAATTTTTATTGAATCAAAATTTTAACTAAGACGAGATTGTGGTGGTCACATTTTCCCTATTTTTGAAAGAAAACAAACAAAAGAATAAATAGGCATAATCCAAAAAAATTAAAAGAAAGTCAAAAAGGTATTCAAAGCCTACATGATGAAATGAAATCAATGAATCATGCATCATGAAAAATATTATTGATTCTGGTGTTATACACACCACAGTTATAATGAGGTAGCATCTAACTTTTTTGGATATCAATGGAGGTAAAATCCATTCCAAGGCACAATTTGTAGGTATAATATCTATGACAACCTATTGATGGAATAGCTGGTAGGGCATGTAGGTTGTTGACAAGGTTTTTATATAGAGGTGTGGTTCTTAAAAGATTCTGAATCTCTATGTGAATTGGATGGGCAGATTTATTCTAATATAGAGTGGGTGGATCTCAAAACAAACTCAAAAAATTGAGGGAAGGGTAAGGTAAGAAATAAAGCTTCTATGGTTTCTAAGAACTATTTCTCTAGTTAGTTTCTAAAAGGACAAATGCTCTTGAAACCTATCCCTATTTCTAGCAAAAATTGTACACACACAATTAGACATGTCTAAGAAGTCTAAGGAAATGATTATGTAGGAAATTCAAAAGCATCAGATAAAGGCTGATCCTTTTAGGTTAGATGTTGCACACCCTTAATCAAGGGATTATAGATCAAGCTAGTGAATTATCTAAGGCAACGGTTGTACACACACATAAAACTACATCAAATAAAGCACTCATGCATAATAAAAATTATGAATCAATTTAAAATTGACTATCTTAACCGATATATTAACCAATATTTTGATAGTTATTGGACATCTACAGATTAGTATATCAATCAAAACAATAAAGAATCCATTCATAGATTTTACACACTAAAGATTATTGAAACATATAACCAAAAAGTAACAACTAATTACATAGAAATTAGAAAGAAAATACACAAACATGTTCATTGATGATCAAAAACTAATGTTACTCTTGTATTAAAAAATTCTCTAACCAAAATCTAAGTTGGATTACAATTGTTTATATAGACTTGGGGAAGGGGTCACCTTATCCTCAAAGTTCATGAAAGGTCATTACATGTGATAGTTAGAAAATGTAGATATAAATATGGCATAAAATTATATAAGAGTCAATTTATCAATTTAATTTAACCTTTTCCAAAGTTATGCAACATTTGCATGTATATAAAGATAGTGGAAATATTTTTACAATTATAGCTTGAACTGTATGAAAACTATGAATAGATGCACCATTTACCAAAAATGCACATATCTCCTTTTATAGGTTATGAGAAAAAATATTGATATTTCATATTATATAGCTTCAAATGGAGCTTAGACATATACATGAAGGACAAAAATCACTTTAAGAATGTTTTAGAACTATCGGCACTATTCTTAGCCATGACTAATCTGAACTACGCATTGTATGCTCACCTATGCCTTTTATAAAATCTATATCTTCACTTTTATATTTGATTTATAGATTAAGACATGCATGTTTATACTCTAGTTCAACTATGAGACCCAATTTATATCAATAAATATAGCTCAAGTGTCAAAATATCTAAGTATTCTACCCATAATGTCATGTTAGCTTTCGAAATGTGACATGTGTCAACACTTGATTGAATCTAGGATCTTTGAAAAGTCTTCCTAAGACTCACATTATTTATCCCTTGTGTGATGGAACATGATTGTCCCACTTGATAGTTATTCAATAGTTTCAAGACCTTTGAAAATTCCATGTTGTTCTCACACTGTAAATCTTTATGTACTAGTTTAACATGGTTTGTTGGATCTATGCACTTGGATGACTACTTATTCATGTGGGTCATTGGATCTGTGTACTAGGATATTATGATGGTGACACTTATCACTCTCATATAGATTTGAAAATTTAACTCACTTTTTCATTATTTGATTAAATGGGCCTGAGTGGATGCACACTGTAGGAACTTTATTTGAATCTAAATAGGTAATTTATGAGGTTAAATTGAACATTCATGCAACCATCAACTGACATCCAAATGACTATAAAATTTAATTTTATAAATTATCTATTATCAAGGTTAAATTTTATGTCTACATGACTATCAAATGATGTCCCCATTACTATTAAATTATGTCTCTATGACTATCAAATTTAATCTCATCAACTTAGCATAATACTTTTGTAAACTATGAATAAAGGACCCTACATAAATATTCTTGCCAAAGATCTTAGTATTAGTAAAATATGATCTGAACCTAGGCTAATAATATATAAAAGAGCTCCTATATTTTATATTGATGACCTAGAATATAAAAAGATGATTGGGAACCTTGGCTAAAATTTAAATCAAGCTCAAGACATAATGAAAATGTTCTCTAAGCAAGGGTGCCACTTGGTAGTATGTTATTGGTCTCAGGTTAATTTTTATGGGAGAATTATTTTGGAATAATTATCATAGGAGAAATATTTAGGGGAATTTTTTGGACAAAATGTCTGTAATAATTATCCTGAAGACTCAATTCTCTCAAACAAAATGTCCTAAGGAATTATTGAAGGGATGGTGTCAAAAGGGTTGAAGGGCATGATGTTTTGGATAAAATGTCTAAAGGAATTAGCTAAAGAATAAAGGCCAAGGACAAAAGTCTCAAATGGTAAGTCTCAAAGGGAAAAGGGTCCAGGGTGAAGTCCTGAAGGCTAAGTGGTAACCTTAAAAACCCAAAGGGCCTTTTTCAAAATATTTGAAGGGTAGGTTTAAAAACTTTAAAGGACATTTGTCCTTGGGGTAATTATTTTGGGCCATTTTCATTGGACAAAATGTCCAAAACACAAATTACAAAGGAATTGGCCTAGGGTAAAATTCTTGAAGGATGGGATGATAAGGTAAAAGGCCATTACAAAAGTCTTGAAGGGTAACCACAAAAGTCCTAAAGGGCACTTTCAAAATTCTAAAGGGTATGTTAAAAATTTATGAAGGGCATGTTCCCTTGGGGGAATTATTTTAGGCCTTTTGCATTACACAAAATGTTCAAGACACAAATTCTAAAGGAAATGGCCTAAGGCTAAAGGTCCCAAGGGATAGGCTCAAAGGGAAAAAATGCTCAAAACAAAGTCTTTAAAGGCATGTTCAAATGGGCCAAAGGGTCTACTTCATAGGGTACATTTTGATGGGAAAGGGATCTTATAAAAGTCTTGAAGGGCAACCAAAAATGTCTTAAAGGTTACTTTCAAAAGTTTAAATGGCATGTTTAAAAAGTTTGAAGGTATATGTGTCCTTGACAAAACTTCTGAAGGGTAAGTCAGAGGAAAAGGGTTATTTCAAAAGTCCCAAAGGAGTTCCATCAGGGGAATTTTTTTAGACAAAATGTCCACAAAAATTCTCTTGAAGACCTAATTATTTTAGACAAAATGGTTATGAAAAAATTCCAAAGGGTCTACTTCATATGGAAAATATATCAAATGATGTACTTCATAAGGAAAAGAGGGCCCATGAGAAAAATACTAAAGGGTAGGTTTTCAGGATGTTAGGTGTATCAAACAATTTTTTTGAAAACCAAATTCTATCAAGAAAAGGACCCACAGACCCAATTCCTTCTAGGGAATTATTTCAAAAAAAATGTCCATAATAATTTCCTTGACATATATAGGTCCATAGCAAAATTCCTAAAAGAATAAGTCCCAAGAGGATAGAAAGGTTAGTCCATGAAAATATAATTCCTTAAAAATCAGCTTGAAGTAACAAACCTAATAAAATAAAAGATTTAGTCTATGGAAACACAATACCAATGCCATCTTGCCAAAATATAAAAGGTGAAATCATGATCTCTTCACAAAATTTACATAAACACATAAAAGAGGGGGCTCAAATTCAAGACAATTATCTAAAAAAAGTGGGTCCCCATTTCCTTATGGGAAAAGTGGGTGTGTTAGGTACAATAAATATAGAGGAATAGGTGATCAAAGGTATATATGTTGGGGTTATGGATGCCTAGCTAGCAATAAATCAATGCCTAAGCTCCCCACTATACATATAATGCCAAATCAAAATGAAACCTACAACTCACCTTTATGTCTTTGCCTAAAACCCTAAAACAAGATGTAAAGAACAACACTTTTCACACACAGATTCAAGGTGTAAGTAAATCTAGTATGTAATGTAGGATTTATTAAGAGTCTCTTTCCATTTTTATTTTAGTCATTTATTTTGGGATAATTTTTTGTTGATATTTGGATTGTAAAACCATGGATTTTGGGGTCTTGAAAACTCTGGAGTTTTCACCCTTGTGAGTCACCATTTTTTGTATTCAACACACCCACCTTGTATTTTTATTTGAAAAGTGGGAATTCCCCCCTTTTTTTAAATAATGAATATCTTGGATGGGTACCTAATAATTATGAGGGTTATGATACTTTTATTATTCATATAAATTTCATGCTTTTAACATTGAATCATGTTATAGTATACTTTTTCATTTGGAAGTACTTGTTTAGACTAACTATTTAATGAAAAAGATGGAAAGAATGGCTTTGCATGATAATAATTTACATTAATTTAGTTTGGAGTATTTTCTCTTCAAAAAATTTAGTCTTCAATAACTTTGCTTCAGAAATTTCTCTTCAGAAAGATTCTATATAGAAATTTTCTTGTCAGTAACTTTCATTCCAAAATATTTGCTTCAGAAAGATTTTATGTGAAAACTTTATGTTGGTAGTTCTATTTTAGGAAGTTTCTCATTGGCAAATTTCATTCATAAATATTCACTTTGAAAAGATTATTTGTAAAAACATCATGTTTATAACTTTATTTTATGAAGTTTAATATTGGTAATAATTAATTTGATAGGTTTTCATCAGAGACTTAGTCTTCAAGAACTTTCATTTTGGAAAATTTCATCAAAAGGTTTGTTTCTGAAAGATTCTCTTTAGAAAGATTCTCACTAAAGGATTTTATATTAGGAAATTTCACATCAAGGACATTGATTTTAAAACTTTGTGTCAACAACTTTCATTTTAAAAACTTTCACACTGAAGGATTTTCATCAGAAGGATTCCTTTGGTAACATTAGTCATTGGCAACTTCATTTTAGGAGATTTTATTTTGGGAACTTTGAGAGCATATATTTATAAAGAAAATTCTACATTTTAATGTCTTTTGGCCTAAAGGTAAAGGTTGATTTCCTTTAACTAGGCTACCCAATGACACATGGAAAAAGAATAAAAGCTACACGGTGGCTTCCCCAATGATAAGGCATCCTATGTGGCATGTACACTAGGACAAGGTGGTTGAATTTGAACTAAATAAAGGTGACGAGCTCATAGATGTTAATGAGTAATGGTGAAAAAACTATAAATTAATATAGGAAATATATTTACATTGATCTCTCAACTGAATTCACATCATTTAATATCTAATCTTGAATATACTTTATCCTTAAGTAATCCCAAAAGCCCTAACTGCTATCATAGTGATTTGTGATTTCCAAAATTCAACTCAATGAAGAGATGCCATTATTAAAATATTGGAGCATACTCGTATTAGTCAAATCACCATGGCATCATTATCTAGGTATTATAAAGGAGGCCTGACACCATCTAGGTTCTCAATCAAGGATTCAATAGAGTACTTGGACATAGTGTTTGATGCTACTATATTTTAAGTATGTTATTCAAATTACTCAAAATTTTTAGAAGTGATGGATAATTTATATTCATTTACACTGAAAAAAGATATTGTAACTGATAATAAGTAGCTGGTAAAGGATTTTATCACTTTCAAACATCAAGCCCTACATTATGTAGCTATGAATCTAGAGGTGATGTCATGTATTGATCTACTATAGGGCCTGTTATTTTAAGGGAGAATAATGGATGGAGGATATATTTATTATGTAGAAAATAACATTATTTTCATGTATATTGTAGAAGTGATTAAAAATTATTTGAGTTTACCCATTATGGATGTTACTTTTGATTTTCACACTATCATCACATGGAATAAGGTCAATAATCTAGAGTGATCTCTTTAAATATGATAACTCCTTTGGGAAAATATCGCTATGAAGGAACATGATAAGAGCCCCATCCCCATCACATGATTTAGAATTGGAATCCATGTGGGAATGGCATTATTTAATAAACTATTTTTCCATGATAGTATATGTTTCATACACCTGAAATGGGTTCCTATAGTAGACCTATTGACTACATCAGAATGCACTTATGCTTTGGTATAAATCATTAATGCACACCTCCAAGAGTAAATTATGTATAAGGATTAGAGGCTATTAGGAGAAAACTTATACATGATGTCTTATTTAAAAACATAGTCATGGGCATAGTGTATAGACATAATGGATTCTTATGGGATCCCAACACTGAAGTCACAAAGAATAGGATTTATGACTACTATAATTTTGTGCACATGTATTCATATGTAAGGAATATAGCCAAGAATATTGAGGATATTTACCTACATTTTTGGATGGTAATACATGACTAGCCTTTGATAAAAATTTATCCTAGCATAGCTTAGACACTGGGCAAAAACATAGGAGACTAATGAGTTTATCATACTACATATTAATCATGGTGGTAGGTCAAAAGTTAGATCTTCTATAACTTCTACATTTCATTCTAGATAAGGTAGTTGAGTAGGAAATTGTTTATCAAATTTGGAATGGCATTGATGAATAATTAACAAAACATTAGGGCATATGCCATAGATCCCACATCACCATTGGGAAATTATAATATATAATTTGTAGGAAATTCAAAATAGCTAGGAATGCCAAGAAAGTGTATGCATTTCCCACCTTACCTTATAGATATTGAGATCATCAAGGCAAATTCCAAAATAAAATTAATAACCTTGGCCTTGCCTATAAGAATGATCATATGGATAATGATTTTCTCTTTCTAAATGCCAAGGACAATGAGGAGGTCAAAGAAGAAGCCACAATTTTAGGACTAAGTGAGAAATTATTGAGAGTGTTTCAAGTAGAACCATCTCTAACACTCAGTGAAGTGATGTTTATAATTCCACCTCTTTGAGAATGTAGATCCTTATATTTTTAGAGTAGAAGTTAATCACAACAACTAGAAAAAAAGTGACCTAATCCCCAATAAGCTCAAAGATAGCCTCAACACCAATAATAATTAGTATTTGAGGTACCACTCATTGGATAATAAGAATAAAAAATACCTAATTCCACACAAGTAGAAGAGGAACCAGTGCCCCCAACCTAGGCTTCAGTAATTGAATTGATAAAATTCAAGAAAGAGTTGATTGGGGATCTAACTATAGTGTTAAGCACGAGATATACTAAGAGGGGGGGTGAATCACTATATCATATATCTTATAAAACTTTCATTTAACCAGATTCCACTTAATCAAACATTCAAGATATGTAATAAACCTCAAACAATAAACACCACAGAAGATAGAGAGAGATACCAGATATAACATGGAAACCCAATGTGGGAAAAACCACAGAGAACAATCTCAAGTATATGAATGATCACTAACCCAAACAATATTCATAAGCACTAACTTGTAGGAATACCAACCCCTTTGCTGAGAAGTAACCCAACAACTATTCATGATCACCAACCCATAGGAGCACCTACCCCTTTGCTGAACACCATCCTAGCAACAATTCATGAGCACCAACCCATAGGAGCACCAACCCAACAATAATTCGTGAGCACCAACCCATAGGATCACTAACCCCTTTACCGAGCACCAACCCACAAGAGCACCAACCCCTTTGTCGAGCACCAACCTAGCAAAAATTATTGAGCACCAACCCATAGTAGCACCAACCCCTTTATCGAGCACCAACTTAGCAACAATTCATGAGCACCAACCCATAGGAGCACCAACCCCTTTGTGTATACCACACACGTATCTCTCAATGTTGCTATCTCAACAAATGATAGTTCAATACAACATTTCTTTCCTCTCTCTCACCTTTGCTCTTCAAAGCTAGATATAACAAATACAAATCATATTCATCTCTCACAATTGCTCTTATAAGCTAGATATTACAATATTAAATCAACCTCTCTCTTCCATATTACAAATGGCTTCTCAAGCCTTTATTTATAGCTTTCCAAATGACCTTTGGCCTTCCCCATATGTGACCCTTTAACCCTCATGGAAAATGGTGCCAAACTTTTATGACCCTTCATATTCTTGCCTTTGAAAAGTCATGTGGTGACCCTTCATGACCAAAAACATCCTTCCGACTTTTGTCCTTATCTTGGTGACTTTTCGTATTCCTCAAAGTGTCCCTTCATGAGAAATTAGGCCCTTCCTCTTTTGTCTTCACTTGGTGACTCTTGTAATTCCCCAAGATGACTCTTCATGGGAAAATGCATCCCATCCTTCTTTTGTCTTTACCCCATGCCTCTTTGACTTCTCCATGGGCCCTTATTTTGTCTCATATCCAACAAAAAATATATTCATTAATATTAAATAAATATTAACTCACATTAGCCAAGATATATCTATTAAAAACATCAATAAATGCAATGGGGCCTTTATCACCAATAATTCTAGACCTTTGACATCAATGACAATATTTCCAACAATCTCCCCCTTTGTCATTGATGGTAACCTCTATCCTAAAATTTCCACATCCTATCACCTGCACATACTATCATCTAAAAACATACAGTAGATCCCCCTTATTGTAGCAACTTGTACCTATTCCCTATACCTATTTTTTACACCTATACCTGTACCTATTATTCTCCCCCTTTGACATCAATGTCAAAGGGCCTACCTAGAGCTAATACTTAGCTCCCCCTTAATTGATGTTGAAAATCAATCTCAGGAAGTAATATAAATTACTCCCAACTCCTCTTGTAGATCTTTGAATGTGTCCTTTGATCGTGCCTTTGAGAAGATATCTGACAATACATATACATTGTTCCCTATCCTTTGAGCATCTACAATAAACTCATTTTAATCTTTTCTTCTAATCTCACAACCTTCAACATGAAAATTTAATGTGTATCCTTGATCACATATTTTACTAACACTCAATAAATTATGCTTAAGACCTTTTACATACAAAACATTCTTAGTCTTAGTTCTACCATAATCCAAACTCAAAGTACCTTTTCCATCTATCTTGGTAGTGGTTTTATCTCTAAATCTCACTATACCACCATTGATCTTCTTTAGAGATATGAACTTACTTTTATATCCTTTCATATGCCTCAAACATCCATTATCAATTAACCATGGCTGATCTTTACTTCTTACATGCAGAGCTGTCTGAACCATCATAGAATCTTTAGGTTGTTTCTTCTGCCATGAACATGTCTAAACCTTATTCTTGATGAATGGAGCTTTGAAACTCTGATCCTTCTTGACTGACTCAAACACACTTCTACAATACTAAGCTATGTGTCCAAAGTTATTGCCCTTGTAGCATACTATGGTCTCTTCATCAAAGCTTGATAGAGGAGCAAAAGAGTTGTGGCTTCTGCTTGACTCTACTTAAATTTCCTTCTCCTTATTTCTAAAATTATTAGCTATTTTTCTACATTCTAATTTCTTGTGATCATATCCATTACAATAAAAATAATAGCCATGAAAATAAGACATGTCTATATATCTCTGACCTGATTGCCTTTTGTAGCTTTGTTCCCTCTAGCCTTCTTTGTTTGAAATTTCTTCTATATTATTCACTTCTCCCCTTGTTTCCTCTTTTGTAAGAGCTTCAACATATATCTTCTTTTCAAATCTGATCCCTATCTTATCTGAATTTACTTTTTGACTTTCCAATATCTTATTTAGCATGTTAGTGCTATCTTCAAATTTTGAGTCACTAACTACTTTATCATTGACTGCTTTCTTAATATCTTCTTTTAAAGAGGCAATTTCAGTAACATACCTTTGACATTCTTTTCTTGTTATTTCCAACTATGCTATGAGATCTTCTTCATTCTTCTTGGCTTCTTCCAAGTGTGTTGTTAGATCATCAATAATTTTCTTTGACTCCTTTTCATTTTTCTTGATCTGGTGCTTTAATCTTTGATTCTTCTTCTCAACAGATTTTAACTCTTCAAGGGCACAAATGAGTTATCCTTCCATATTCACTTTAGCTTCCTCCTCTTCTTCTTCTTGATCATCTTCATGTATGGCCATAAATATAATCTCTTCTTCTTCCATCGTCAAACTTTCAAACTATTTTCTAAAAGTCTGAATCTTAGCTTGCTAAACCTTTCCATCACCTTTGTAAATATTCTCAAGTTTTACCCAAGTTTCATGAGTAGATTTACATTTCATAACTTTAATAAATTCAGATTCACATAAACCACATAAAATAGCATTTATAGCTTTAGCATTACATTCACTTGCCTTCTTTTTTACTGGAGTAATTGCAAATGTCTGTGGCTCTTCATATTCCTCCACCACTACTTTCCATATGTCAAATCCAAGGGCCATAAAATAAATATTCATTCTCATGCTCAAAAAAGCATAAATCATCCCATCAAACAAAGGTTCCTTATTGTAGAAAATCCTTCATGTGACCCAGCCATCATGTTTTCTCGATCTACCTTCAAGCTATAAAACTTTTCAAAAAGGAACCTGCTCTGATACCAATTGTTAAGCATGGGATATACTGAGAGGGGGGGTGAATCATTATATCATATATCTTATAAAACATTCCTTTAACCAAATTCCACTTAATCAAACATTTAAGATATGTAATAAAACTCAAACAATAAACACCACACAAGATAGAGAGAGACATCAGATATAATGTGGAAACCCAATGTGGGAAAAAACATGGAGAACAATCTCAAGTATATGAATGAGCACCAACCCAATCAATATTCACAAGCACCAACTTCCAAGAGAACCAAACCCTTTGTTGAGCACCAACCCAGTAACTATTCATGAGCACCAACCCATAAGAGCACCAACCCCTTTATCGAGCACCAACCTAGCAATAATTCATGAGCACCAACCCACAGGAATACCAACCCCTTTACCAAGCACCAACCTAGCAACAATTCATGATCACCAACCCATAGGAGCACCAACCCCTTTGCCGAGCACCAACCCATAGGAGCACCAACCCCTTTGCTGAGCACCAACCCAACAACAATTCGTGAGCACTAACCCACATGAGCACTAATAACTTTATGTATACCACACACCTATCTCTTAATGTTGATATCTAAACAAATGATAGTTTAATACAACATCTCTTTCCTCTCTCTCTCACCTTTGCTCTTCTAAGCTAGATATAACAAATACAAATCATATTCATCTCTTATAATTGCTCTTCTAAGCTAGATATTACAATATAAAATCAACCTCTCTCTTCCATATTACAAATGGTTTTTAAATCCTTTATTTATAGCTTTCCAAATGACCTTTGGCCTTTCCCCTTTGTGACCCTTCAATCCTCATGGAAAATGGGACCAAACTTGTATTACCCTTCATATTCTTGCCTTTGAAAAGTCATGTGGTGACCCTTCATGACCAAAAACGTCCTTCCCACTTTTGTCCTTATCTTGGTGACTTTTCATATTCCTCAAAGTGTCCCTTCATGAGAAATTGGGCCCTTCCTCTTTTGTCTTCACTTGGTGACTCTTGGAATTACCCAAGATGACTCTTCATAGGAAAATACATCCCATCCTTATTTTGTCTTTACCCCGTGGCTCTTTGAATTCTCCATGGGCCCTTCTTTTGTCTCATATGCAACCAAAAATATATTCATTAATATTAAATAAATACTAACTCACATTAGCCAAGATATATCTATTAAAAACATCAATAAATGCAATGGGGTCTTTATCACCAATAATGTTAGACCTTTGACATCAATGAAAATATTTCCAACATATAGTAGGAGGTAGTAAACAAGTAGAATCTAGGATTATATGATTTGATTCATTTGATAAAGAGGAAACATTAGCTACCTCAGCCCCAATGAAAATCATTATTCCCCCTTTTCTTACATCATAGTCCTTAGGTCTAAAATTAGGAAGAGTAACTAATACATATGAAATAAATCCTAAGGGAGACCAACCATAGAACCATCCAACCCAAGAGGTGGATGAGGAGTAACTATATTAGGCAAAGGTATTAAGGCTACAATCACTTAAGGCCAAACACATATCATAGGTAAACCATCTGATAATGTTCCCTTACTCACAAATCCTTTTATTCTTTCCTCTTTGATGCCTTTACCTATAATTTATATCACCCTTAGGATAGTGGTTCCCACATTCATTCCCCAGTAGAAACTCTCGATAGGTTTACTTTTTTTCATCCATCCATGAGTCTGCCTACAACTAATTTACATACTCTACCCTCCACTGCTCTAATTTATTAATCTCTATGGTTTCCATCACTTTAATTTCCATTCCATTAACATCTACCTCATCAATACTAGCTTTGTTTATTCTTATCATTTCCTAATCCATGACATTAACTACATCTCCTTTTACCCAATTGGGTTCACCCTTAGCTTCTTCCACTCTAACAAATATAACCACAATAGTTACTACCAAGAGGGTACCTAGGAGATAATTAGTGTTTTTTGTTGATCCAATGCAACTATATGTAAACATAGATTGTTCAAAGATCATTTGGATATTAATGCCAAATCCTTCCACATAAACTGAGTGAGAATTTGAAGAACATGAAAAAGTTGAAGCCCAACCCTCAGATCCCTCAAATATCACTCTTCTATATTAGGCTAAGAAATTAGGAACCTTAACCTCTAAGAGGAGCAATCTGAATATAACAAAATTGTCAATGGTGAGCTCTTTGTTTGACAAAGACACTACATCAGTATAGAGGGTAATGAAGAGGAAAATTGAAGATATCTTAGGTATAACCTTAATCATAGAAGATAGAAAAGAAGTGTACTCCCTAAGTAAGATGTGGAATAGACAAAAGGGTCAGCCTCCTTATATTGAAGACTTGAATTCCTATATGGATACCCATATATAAACCATCACTACCATACATCAAGAGATTGAAATGGATAGATAGGTACTCAATAAAGAGTTAGAGACACCCATAGAAAAAAATAATTGGTTCAAGTTACCCATGGTATTGAGTAGGATGTGCAAGATATTGGTCTTAGGTTATACTAAATTCTTGACTATATCCATTCTTTTAGAGTCAATTTGGATCCTAATGTCAATAACATAACCAAATTATTTATAAGCCATAAACAAGATGTTAATAAGCTAAATTTACAAGTGATCTATGCCCCTAGTAATTAATTTGGCCATTTAGACTTGATGACCTATTTAAAGGCATCTAATGCTTTCAATGTAGCATTAATAAGAACATAGGAGTCCCAAGATTGGGTATTATCCTCTAAGGATTTAGTGAATAAGTTGGTCAAGAAAGAGAAAGATGCCAAAAAAAATTTGATAGAAAGGAACTGGATATAATTTGAGATAACCAAGGTAGGCTGGTGACCTAGGCTACATTTTATCAAATGAAAAAAGATCCTCTAATATCTTCAAGTAGAGTATGTAAGTTTTGAGCCTAGAAGACATTGAGGCCAAATTGAGCATAGTGAGGAAGAAAGCAATAAAGGTGTAAGTGTTTAGGGTTGGCTTCAGATCCACCAAGGTATAACATAATGAGTTAATGGGGAATACAAGTAGGGTGATTAGGCCACACCTCCTAGATATGAATCTAATTAGATAACAACATGCTAAGGCATACAAACACCACCATGATTTAGATGCAAAGAATAAATTAGCTCAAAAAACTCCACTTTCTAGTTCTACTATGCCTACTCCACCTAAAATAACAAAAATAATAACCATGTCAACACCACCTGATACTACAATTCCCATAGTAACCACTATTCAATTAACCAATGAATCTTCAAGTGTAACTCTAGTTACTTTGGAATCAACTATGAATAATATTATAGTTCCCATGATAATTTTGAGATAACTCAAGTAAGAGCTAATTTAGATCAAGGATAATTTTGTACATTTTACATGTAATAGTCATAACCAAATAGTTGGGTCTTAGTTACACACACACACACACACACACACACACACACACACACACACACACACACACACACACACACACACACACACACACACACACACACACACACACACACACATTGTAATTAACTAATTATCTTGTCAACATGCACATGTTGCATGACTATGATATCTGAAAGAAATCAATATGTAACCAAGAATTTTATTATAGTTTTTTTATATGTAAATGAAGTGTTCTAATATTGGAGGTTGAGGCAATCCCTTCCCCAAAATCTCTCTCTCTCTCTCTCTCTCTCTCTCTCTATATATATATATATATATATATATATATATATATATATATATAGAAGCCTCTTTTTAAAGGGTCAAATTTTTTGAATGAAATATAGGGGAAAATAAGGATTTGATTGTCATGCAATTGTGTTTGTTCTTTCTTATTCTCTTTATATGTTAATGAACTATAAGTTTCTTTATTTTCATTGATTCAATAATGTTGATGTGTGCCAATTCTGTATATGAATCTAACTATTATGTTAATGAATTCTATTCTTAAATGTGTAACAACTATTGAATATTGATATGTTTCATTGATTTATATAGTTAGTATAGTTTTAATTGATAATCCAAAGTGTGTAGAAGTGTCTTATTTGATATAGTATTCTAAGCATGAGGCATAATTACCCTGGATAACTTATTGGTCTAAGATGTAACCTCTTATATAAAGGTATATAAAAATAGACTTAAAAGGATAAACATTCAGTTGAGACCATTGCATGACAGAGTTGACTTCTTTACAAAATTATCAACATAATGACACTTGTCCAAAGATGAAGATGTGACATTCCTTTAAATATATGGAAAGGATATGTGGAATACATACCAAATTAAAGTGGAAAATTTATAATTAAAATCAATAAATAAAGCCTAGATTTGTTAGAAATTAATAGCATGTAAACCAAAAATAAATCCTCCATACTTGAGATATATGATAAAACTATGAAGGGACATTATACTTTATTGATTACTGAAAATATCAATCTAATTTGTATGTTGAGAGAACTCAAATTCCTATCTACACATGTCTATTTGAAAGCTACTTATAGAGAGTGACCAATGAGTTGAATTATCATTATAATTACTTAGGTAAAATGTAGTGATATGGCTTCATCTTTCAGGGTGTTCAGGGGAGTTTCTCCACCATTCAAGCTCTCCATTAAAGATTCCATAGAGTATATAGATATAATATTTGACATGTTAGTGTTCAAACATGAATATTATAATTACATAGCACTATGGGATGTGATTGAGAAAATGGATACACATTTAATTGCAAAGGACCTAATAGTTGGGTAGAAACAAATAGTAGTTGACTTGATACCATTAAAACAATTATAGATCCATTTTGTAGCCACCAAGACAAAAGTAATACCATGAGTCGATCTACTCTAGGACCTATTCTTTATGGGTAAGTTCTGTAATGGTTTTATTCATCTTAAACACAAAATAGTTGTGGCTTGCATTTATTTAGATGGATTCTAGAGATACCTTCATATACATATTTTAGATTCCATATATGATGGCCCCATATTGACATTGTGGAAGAAACAAAACATAGTGGATAAATTATTGTGAAAATGGATAATACCAAGGGAGAGACTAACTCTCAAAGACCTTATTCATATTTCAATTACAAAATTTAGAATGGGAATTATAATTTGGATGGTCCTACTCAATAAGTTATTTTAGTGTGATAACATACAATACCTCTAATTGGATAGGTGTTACTCCTTGATTCATTACTGACCTCAGAATTGATGTATACCCTTAGGGAAATCAATAGTGCCAATTTGGTGGAACATATGTTTCATAAGGACAAGATACCCATGGGAGGTAGATTATTCATGATGTCTTACTTGTTGGATGCTATTATGGCCACTATCTACATCCATGATGGACCACTCTATTGTCTAACCCCAAATTACATTAAGAATAGGGTATATGACTATTTTTTCTATTTACATATATACTAATACATGAGGAACCTTTTAGGATTATCATTAATGTTTAATGAAAAATATTGAAAATAATTAATGAGAAACCCATTCCCCAATTATCTTAGGGCATAAATAAAATATTAGGGCCAAGGGAAGATTACTAGTTATACCTTGATTATAAAGTAATCATTTTTTTCAAGGACCAAGTTTTCACCCTTGTGTCTACCTAAATATGTTCCTAAAAAATTGGTTGAACAAGAAATTAAAAATAAACACAAAAACCTTTTCCACAAGTCTTATATGATGTTTAGTTGTATGTGCTACACAAATAGGAGACATTTTGGATAGGTTGGGAGAATCTAAGAGTCAAATCCATTATCTTGATTATAATATAGGGATTGGGATCCCCATGTCTTTATTCAAAATCATATCTAAGGCCTAAGAATTCATTACCAACATGAGCCATATGAGCATGATTTTATATTTTTAAATGCTAAGGATGATGTTGAGGTCTTGGAGAGGGAACTTATGATTCATTTAAGATAATATCAATGAAGATATGAAAAATAAACATAAAAACCTTTTACACAAGTCTTCTATTATGATTGGTTGGATGTGATACACAAATAGGAGACATTTTGGATAGGTTAGGATAATTTGAGAGTCAAATCCATTGGATTCATTATAATATAGTGATTGGGATCCCCATGTTTGTATTCAAAAGCATATCCAAGGCCAAGGCATTCCTTACCAACATGAGCCATATTAGAATGATTTTATATTTTTAAATGATAAGGATGACATTAAGGTCTTAGAGAGGGAAAATATGATTCAATTAAGATAATATCAATTGAAATCCATTCAAAGTGATACTTACCTCAGCATTAATAAGGAACATAATGGGTTTCTACTTCTAGGTGTACATGCATCAACAAAATACTTGTCTTCAAGGCATTTTAAATGGATTGGGATCTAAAGGGAACCATACCAACCCCCATTGATTATGATGATGGTTGTTAATAAATATCCAGGTGTGGAAGAGAACACTGATGCTAGTAGCACTTTGGGAAGAGAACATCAATCATTCAACATTGAACCATCTAACTCTGAGAATGCTAGTCATGGTACTAAAAGGAAATTTTCTATTATCATATGTATAAATGTTCCATTCATCCTCATCAACAAGCTATTCCTGTAATGAAAAAAATTGTTTTACATTATAAGAGGAATCCTAGATATCCTAAGGGTCATACTCAATTAATTGAGACATATATAAGTTTGAACATAGATACATCATCACAAGTAGGGAATGAAGACTAAGATAAGACCCTATGAGAGACATAGGTAATGGTGAAATGTGAAAAAAATCCTATTTTATTACCTTAAGGATGGGGATGATGAGGAGGAGATAGAAAAGGCTAAGGTATTGATCTTTTAAGGACTAAAAGGAAAGACACCAATGGAGCCTAAATCATCAAGTGATCCTATTTCTATGGTTATCCTTTAAATTCATATTATTTCTTAAATTCCTATTATTTCCCTAGTCTCTACTATTTATACATCCCTTGTAGTGTCTTCAATTCCTATTGTTGATTCTCTTCTAATTAATTTTTTAGTTCCTAGTATTTCCATGTTTCTCTAATTACTATTGACCTTATTGTTCTTAAGACCAAGAAGGTATACTTCAAGAAACTTGTCAAAAAAATTACATCTATATAAGGGTCAATCCAAACCATTCAATTTGGTCTCCCCATGTCAAAAAATAATACCACTCAAATTAATACTATGGAAACATATAACAGAGTTGGGAGAAACGTGTCTTACACAATGCATCACGTCACACAAATTGGTAATGTAGATTGGCATAAGATCGTGTGTCCTTACTTGCTAACCCCACTTAATATGGAGGCATTAAGATAATATTCAAGAGATCTTTTGTTAGAATATTCTTCCAAAGACACTTATCTAATTTATCATACACAATTGGTGATCTCACAATAGGCTATAGATCTTAAGGCCCAAGATGTTCAAAGGCCTAACTTAATGATTATAGATCTACCCATGGTAAGATATATTTTTTATAAGGCCATAGGAAATATGAAAATGGTAAAGAAGAGGAAAATACAAGATTAATATGCAAGAGGCATAATTTTAGAGAAAATATAAGATGACTTATCCCTATCTAAGAGGAATAATCAAAAACTATGAGAGTCTCCATATAATGAGGAATTATCAGCATACCTGAGGCCTTAGACTGAGGATCTAGGTGAATTGCATAGAGGCAAAAAGTAGGATAGGGAAGAAATAAAATAAGATCTAGAACAAATATGGGAACACCAATAAATTATGCACATTCCCATGGAAATTTAAGATGACATAAAGAATTCAGCCCTTAGGATATATAACATTTTGGACACTATTGGGATAATAAAAGCTAAAATGTCTCATATTGTTGAAACATCCAAATTATTCAATTATTTGAAAGAATATGATAATAAGCTCAAATTATTGTTCCCACATATAAAAAATGAGTAATACTACCATTTGGACCTAATGACACCACTTGAAGTAGCTAATTCACTCAATATGGTGGTTATCAAAACATAAGAAGTGAAAGATTAGTTGTCAAGTTGTCAAGTGTTCAAGTCTTGATCCCTAAAGTAGCATAAAAAAACAAGTTTTTAAAATTTTAGATGAGTTTAAATTAACTCAAACTTGAGACTCAATAATAAATTTTATTTCCAAGGCCAATTTTGATATATTATTACAACAATCATCTACCAATTTGAAGCAGAGCCTTCAAGGATGTACATTGGAAGAAATTGGGTAGGAAATTAGTTTTATAAGAAATAAAGTAATAGAGGTAAAAAATTTGAGTTGAATTTATAACCACTATGGTCAACCATGGATGCATATTGTAGGAAGTTAATAGGGTCCAGAGGCCATTTTTATTGAACATAGACATTATCAATTTCTCATATATTATGGCATATAATCTCTATGAATATTTGAAAGTAAGTAAATGGGCATCATCAAATGAAATTCATCTAGTAACCATATCAGTTACACTTAGGTCTTCAATAGTTGGGCCCTCTATGACTAAAACATTTTTTATAATGGAAGCAACTACCAACATGGAAGTGTTATCTTCTATAGCTTTTTCTTCATAGGCAAATTATTTTTATCATTTCCTATTATAGTTATAAATCTAATTATGTTGTAATGATTTTTTTTATTTTGTGAATCATTGGTTGCATCTTATCCATTCATGTCATACATGGCTCTTATTGTATGAGATATTCAAAAAATGGTGTAACTTTGGGTATTTATTCAGAGACAAGACATCCCCATCCCAAGCCTTTATATACATGTACCTTCCTCATTCTAAAGAGTGGATAAAATTTTGGATATTCAATACAGATAAAAAATCCTTTAGGTTGTTCTATAAATTTATATTATATGACTATCTTTTTAAATTTTGTACTTTATTGATCCTATGGCTTGATCTAACTAGTAGTTTAGATATTTGATATGTGATATATCAATTTCATATGTCATGTGGCTAAGTAGTATAATTCTATCAATTAAGAATATGCAATAGTAGTTTTTAAGTTGATGGCTTTTTGCTTTCATGGATTATGTTTATTGGGCTAATATTTGGATTTATGTAGAAGTACAATTTGATGCAAATTCTTAGACTAAGCAATAGCTAATTTAAGGTGATTTCTATTTATTAACTAAAATATCTTATTAGGAGGTGTAATAATAATTTTAATAAAAATAGTCTTTAGCTACTAACTTTGAGTTAATTATGTTTTATACCTTCGACTTATTCACTATATTTTTAAGTTATATGTGCCAAAGAAACAAGATACAAGCATTGGTTCTTAGTACTTATCCTTATTAGGAACCAATTTGAAATAATCCCTTTTGTTTATTTATAGATTTTCTTTTCTTCCTTACCCTTCCTTCTATTTGTATTTTATTTGAGTCATGCCAACCTTAGGATAAATACATCACCATTATATAGATCTCAAGTAGATATAGGATTCATATCCATATCTAAAACATCTTGGGTTGGAAATTTATTTAATCATTACCATTATACCAAAGGTTACTATAAACCTTATACCCTACAACTTGTTCCCTAGTGTGGAGTTCACTTCTATTGAGATCCTAAAACATTAGAGGTTACCTCATAAGATTACTTAGTGTGCATAAAAACCACATAAATATGATCTTAATTTGGTGTTATAAGGAGGGCCTCTTTCATTTCTTAGACATAAAGTCCACTTGGGTTTCACTGGGTATATCCAAAATATTGAAAAGGTCCACCTCTAGAAATAACTTGCTACATTCACCCTTGTAGACCCATAAAAAGGATATGTCAGATAGAGGTGTCTTGAGAAGATCTATATTTGAATCATATTCTCTAAACATGTGGCTTTGCCCATGTCTAATGACATAGACTTGGTTAACTATTTCTTCCTTTAACATTCTAGGAGATGTTCATGATTTACCCAAAAATACTGAGAAGTACCTCCCTACGTTTTCTCCCTTAACAGGTAAGACCATTGAGGAGCATGTGAAAGCCTTTATGAATACTTTAGGAATATTAAATATTTTCCATGAGTATGTAGCTTATAGTCTCTTTCATTTTAAGCTACAAATTCCACCTATGATTGTTTTCTTAATGTTACTAAAGGATTAATTATAGCTATGAATATGTTATAGACTACCTTTCTAGGTTATTTTATCCAAATCACCAGCCTTAACATTATGTGAAATATCTTTTCTAACATGAAAATATATCCTAATAAAACCATTAGGAATTTAATGTGATGATTCAAAAAATGTAGTTAGATAGACACTTCATATAATATAGATGCTATATTATCCCTTGAGGTGTACAAAAATTATTTAGATCCTAAAATTGTAGTGTTTGTACATAGAACAACATGTGTTATTAACATAACATAGGCATATATAGAGGTTATAAAGGTTACCAAAAAAATGAACCCTCAATCACAAGGCTTAGCAGGGATAAATTCTTATCAAGCCTACCCAACATTAAATCCAATCCCAAAATGTAAATAAAATTATGGATCATAGTCAAACCCAGACCCATATGCAATAAATTATGTCTCATGTTACACCTAAATAGAGGTTGATATTATTGAATAATATTTTTCAAACATCTAATCCCATTGAGGTCAAACTTTAGTTCTAGTCAATACTTCCACCACCCAAGGTGTCACTACTATCTCTAATAAATTTAAGTTAGACACCATTCAAAGGATGGTTAAAAATTTTAGTAATGAATTATTAAGTATGTAAAAGTGCATGGGAAATTATGGAGGTCATGAAACCAATTATATTTTTATTTACTAGAGGGGCAACTAACCCTTTAATAGATTGGGGAATAATATCAAGCAACCATATAACAAGATTATTGATATAAACATCTTGGAGGTAGTATTTCTAAATTGGTGTAGGGTTCATAGTGAAACCAAAAATGGACAATAGATTTGCATAAAATGTTGTACAACCTTTGAAATATTTCAAAGAGAGATGGATAGATAAGGGATACTAAAAATTATATGAGATCCATCTTCTTTAAGTAGTCTAGGTCATTCCAAAATGATAATGGTATTTGATACCTATTATTTTCCATTCCCTATGGAAAATGAGAATGATCTAGAGGATAAAATATACATGATCCATGTAATATATAAATTTTGAAGGAGTAACTACAATCTAGGGAAAACACAGACTCACTTATTTTATGCCTCCCAATAACAATGCCACCACTCCTCTAAATCTATGGGGAAATAACAAACCACCTCCTCCAAAGAAAAAATATCAATTCAAACCCATGAAATCACAAACCAAAAGAGGATACAACATCATATAAGACATAAAAAAGATCAAAACTAACATTACTCTACATTAGTTAGCCTAGATCATTAAACAAAGAGAAATGATTCTTAAAGCCTTCAATGGAATGTCTTTTTTAGATGACAAGTCAAAGGCTACACATAAAAATGTAATGATTAAAAAATACAAACATGAGGTCCCACATTTCTTATTGATGGTGATAATGTTTGTTAAGAATGTTCATAATTATCTAGTATACTCAAGAGATTTAGCCAATGTGATGCCTAAAACTATTATCAATAAACTAGGGCTAACCCTAGATAATTCCAAAAGAGTGGTCCTACAATTAGACATGTCCTCAATAGCTTATGTTGGGGAATTATTAAATGTATAGATATAACTAGCATCTAAGGCATGTGTGTATAAATATATAGACATCCTAGTACTTACCATTATAGAGGCTAATAGTTTGCCTATTAGTCTAGATTTATTGAAGACATTGAATGGATACACAGCCACTAATTTCTTGTGTCTACCATAGAAGAGGTTAACCAATTATAAAAAAAATTGATAGAGATATAAAGATGAATTACTTGATCATAAATTATAATGCCAAAAAAGAGAAGGTTAAATTTGGATCCGCACATGATGGTGTCTATACATTCACAATAGAACATGGGCCTCAATTACATGAATTTGGAGGTCCTTCACAATGTTTGACTCTTCTTTTTTATGGTGCTTGATCTAAATAAGTTTATTCTCTTGGTGTGGCTCTAAAAGACCTAGAAGGTAAACAATACTTCATATAGATTTTAGTTCCCTTACACCAATAACCAAGCTGAATATGAGGCACCAACCCTAGTATTATAATATACATTAAATCATGATGTCAATAAGCTATAAATATTTGGTGATTTAGAATTGGTGGTCAACTAGATCAAAATAAAATATCAATGTAAGTTGGAATATCTAAAGAAATATGAGCATATAGCCTAGGAGCTAATTGTGTCTTTTAAAGCCTTTGACATTAAATCTATTCTAAGAGAATAAAACTAGGTGCTAGATTATTTGGTAACTTCAGATGCCAACTTGGCACTAATCCAAGAGTTTAAGATGTAAATTTTTTTTATGGAGCATGTACATTGTCCCTCGGTCCCTAACAATACAAAAAATTTCCATGTCTTTGAAAATGATCAGTAGATTGTCCAATTCATAAATAATTTTAGGGATTTTGAAGACCAAATTATAGATGAGAAGGATTTAGTACATGTAACTATCAACTATATTGGGGATTATGGTATTTTATAGCCCAAATAAAATAGAGTCCTGATGGGGATGGTGTCTTTGGCTAGAATATTTAACATATATCCTCCAGTTAAAAAGAAAAAAAAAACTAAAGACAAACTAATTAGATTTTATCAAAGAGAATTTGTAAATAATGATCATTGGATGTAGAATATATAGACTATCATTGAATCTAAGGAAGAGTATCTTTGGAGTTATAGAAGGCAAGTTGTTAGGCCACATTATCACCAAGGATGGGATTTCCATCAACCCAAAATCAATTCAAGTCATTCCAAGGATGAAACCTCCCAATAGCATAAAGTAATTAAATTAAATATTTGGTAAGATCAATTTTGTATGAAAATTATCTGTGAGTTTGTATAAATTGTCAAACCATTGAATGTCATGGCGAATAAGGACACCAAGATAGAGTGGAAAACTAAATCTCTAAATTCATTCTAATCTATTAAGATGGTTATTGATCAAAACCTAGTATTTATTAGTCCTTTTTTACAAAGGATTTATCTGTATATTCCTTTGATTCAGAATAGATTATAGTTGAAGTACTCACCCAAAAAGTGGAAGACAATGACCATCTAATTGATTTCATGAGTACTAACCTAAGAGTTGTAGAATTGAAGTATTTAATGATAGGCAAAAAATATATATACACCGATCAAAGTTGTGAAAAAGTAAAAAAACTACATGTTGAAGAATAAGACATATGTTGTTGTCCTAGATCTATTAGTTATGCTCACTCTCAATCAAAATTATTTGAGTGAGAGAAGACGCAAGTGGATATTAAAGCTATAATATTTTGATCTAAAGATCAGACCAACCAAAATGGTGAGAGGATAGGGGATCATCTAGATCATGATTGAAATATATACATGCATTTATATTGAATGGATTAATGAATTTCAAGTGTCTAGAAGTGAATGATATTCTCAAATCATTCATTGTTTACTCATAGGAGCATTCCCCCCTGAGATGAATAAATAAAAAAGATGATCTCTAAGGATCAAATATGCCCATTATATGATAAAATGGAGAGTATTTTATCACTATAAATTTTAATAATCTACCTAAGATGTGTCTCAAGAGAATAATCTATAAATATCTTAGATAACCCACACTAAAAACTAGGTAGTGGACACCCTTCTAGGACTACAATAGCTCAAAAAATATTGAAAATGGGGTATTATTGACCCATTATTTTTATATATTCCCATGACCATGCCAATACCTAACATAAATGCCAAGTATTTCAAAAAATAGAAGTTAATGCTACCATGCCACTATAATCAGTCATTGTGGGTTATCCTTTTACAGAATGGGGTCTAAACTTAATTGAGATGATCAATCCTAATTTCTAGGTAGAGCATAAGTCTATCCTTATATCCATTGATTATTATGTTAGGTTGATAAAATTTTTGGCAACAAAGAACTCTAGAGCTTAGGATGTCATCAAGTTCCTTAAATAAAATATAATAAAAAGGTTTAGTACTCATATATATTTAGTCAATGATAATGGTCTTTCTTTCCAATCAATTGAATTCACTGAGTGGGATTTCCATAATAAAATATTGTTCAAACAATTACCCCCAAGGTAATGGATTAGTTTAATATATAAATAATAACTTAACAATTACCATCAAAAATTCATCTCAAGATAAGCCAATATAATGGCACCTACTACTAAAATATGCATTATGGGTAGATAGGACAAGACACAAAGGCCCCCAAAATCTCACCTTTTCTATTAGTATATGGATGATAGCCTAGTTTCCCTATCTCTCTCAAAATACCAACCTATCAATTCGTGCAACACTATATGGGAGGAGATCAAGGCATTCATTATATATTATTAGATATTGTCCATTTAGAAGATGCAAGGAAAGAAACACTACAAAGCTTCAACAATCATCAAGACATTTTTAAAATATGGTTTGACAAGAGCTCCAAAATCAAGGACTTTTAGATTTCAAACCTAGAAATATTATGGAAAAATCTCATGGGAAGAAATGAAAACATGACAAGTTTAATCCCTTGTGGATTGGACCATATTAGGTTTACGAGATCTTGGGTAATAATGCTTTCTATTTGAATGACCTTGTAGGTAATGACCTAGCCTTCCCAATGAATGTAATTTTTTTGAAGCACTACTTCATGGATACTCCCACTAAATATATCTTTGAATAATAAAAAACACTATAATAAAGGTAGGAGTAGAGTAGGTTTCATTGATTTTATAGGTATTTTTCCTATTTTATGTCATTTTCTTTAATTATATTAGTTTTGATGCTTTCTATATTAGTCCTCCCTACTTTCTATCTTTTGTTTCCTTAGATTAGGTATTTGGTTTCTATAATAGGTGTCTTTTAGTTTTTGGTACTCTGATTGGCTTCTTCCATATGATCTAATTGATATTTAATTTACTATGCTTCTCATTCATACTTGATATTTTCATACCAAATCCATGAGGTCATGCCTAAAATAGGATAACAAGTATAATAAAATATTAAACAAAGTGAACAAGTCAAATTTTTATAGGTTTTACATGCATGTGTTTAGGATTTTTAGAATTTAGGTAAGGAAATAAAAAGTGGACTATAGTTATATCACAATTAAATACTTTTATTAGTTATGTAAAATTTGCTCTCATTTTCTTTATAAAAATTTATAAAGTTTTTTCATACCTTGGATCAGACATGCTTTCCATGATAATACTTATTTTAAGGAAAGAAACATTGATATGTATGTGAAGGGAAGGGACATTATAATAGATTAAGTCTTTCGTTATCTCAATCATAACCAAATCATAGTGGTTCCCAACCCTTTATTCTATTTTTATTCCAGAAAAGGGCCCAATACATCCTAAAGTGTGATCAATAAACCTAAAATAAAATATAAAGGTGATCAAGGCTCACATGATGAAATAATATCAATGTATCATGCATCATCCAGGTTTATAAAATAATGGAATCAAAGGTATATATATCAAAATTATGGATGCCTAGTTGGTAGTAGGTCAATGCCTGACTTTCCAAAAAAAATCTAATGCTTCAAAGAAACAATAATGAAACCTATAGTTTATTTCATGTCTTTCCTAAAATTTTCAAAATAATAATTAAATAAGATCACTCCATCAAACACATATCTATGGTATGAACAAGGTTAGTATGTTGCATGAAAATTTTGGGAGTCTCTTTGATGTTTTTGGTTTAATTATCCTTTTATGGTATGATTCATGTTCTATTTATAGTTTATAACTGAATATTTTAGGTTCCTTAATACTCTAGAGTGTTCCCCCTATAAATCACCATTTGTTGTACTCAACACACATCCCTCTCAAAAAAATTGAAGTAGGGACCCATTATGGCTTGAAAGGACATAATTTCATTATCATAATTATTTTTATTGGCATTCATGTGTACTTGAAAAAATCAAGCTTTAACATACTTATTTATCATATTGATGATTCTTGTTAAGTATGCCATTTTATGTTAATACAATTGAAATTTCCTCAATTATCTAGGTTTTCAATATATTTTTTATTTAGACTAACCTATTAATGGATTTCAGGAGTTTTACATGAATGTAGGATTTTTGAATTTTCCTAAAAACTATGGACTAAAATTCTTAAGTTTTAAAATTAATTTGCTTTACACTTCATAGGTTTTGCATGCTGTGAGTTTGGTCTTCAAAAGTTTTGTACTTCAAAACTTTTTCTGTTCATGCATTTTGCACATTTCGCAAATTCTATATCTTTTCATAATTTATTTATGACTTTTTTATTTGGAACTTTTATCATCAAAAATTTTGTCTTTGACATTTTTATAAAATTATCAAGCCTTAAAAAAAAAATTGTCTTCAAAAGTTTTATTCAATGCTTCTTTTGAGTCTTCACATATTTTTTCTCTATATCCTTTTGTCTTCACATACTTTACACTTTGGAATTTTTTGGCCTTCATGAGATTTCTTGTTTGTAACATGTTTTGTTATTATTTTTTCATTATAAGATTTATTATTAACAAATTTTATTTGCATCACTCATATTAGTCTCTGTGACTTTGTAGGTTTTGGTCTTCACTAATTTATATTCATATAAAATAGGAAATGGTGATTTGAACAAAAGTTATGACACTTTAATTTTTAGAGAATTCCATGTGGTAGAGCTAGTTTCTTTGTAAAATTATTGATAGAGTGACACTTGTCTAAATATGATAGCGTGACATTCCTCCAAATGTATGGAAAGTATATGTGGCATACTTTCTAAAGTATAGTGGAAATTTTTTAATTAAAATGAGTAAATCAAGCCTAGAGTCATTAGAAATTAATGGCACATGAACCATAAATAAAATCTCTATTCTCAGTCTATATAATCAAAATATGAAGGGACATTATTATTTATCGATTATCAAAAATATCAAGATAATTTTCACTCTGAGAGAAATAAAAGTCCTAGATACCTATGGCTACTTACAAGCTACTTATAGAGAGTGACCAGCTAGCTTAATTATCACCAAAATTACTAAAGTAAAACATACAGTGATATGGATTCATATTCTAGGGTGCTTAGGGTAATTTATCCACCATCCAAGTTCTCTATTAAAGATTCCATATATTACATAGATACAATATTTGATGTAGTAGTGTTCAATTACGAGTATGCCAATTACACAACACTATATGACATGATTTAGAATATGGACACACATTCAATTGAGGAGGACTTAATAGTTAATAAGGAGAAATTGGTAGTTGAATTTATACCATTAAAATGATAATAGGTCCATTTTATAGCCACCAATCCAAAAGTAATGTTATGCATTTATCTTCTCCAAGACATATTATCTATGAGTAAGGTCTATCATTATTTTATTAATCATATTAAACACAAAATATTTATGGCTTGCATTTCTAGGGATGCTTTTTAGAGATAGATTCATCTCCCTATTATAGATTCCACATATGATGGACCTAGATTGACATTATGTAAAAAAACCAACACAATGGAAAAAGAACTGTGAAAGTGGATAATAATATGGGAAATAGTGAATCTCAAATCCACCACTCCTATATGAATTACAAAATTTAAAATGGGATTTAGAATTAGGATTCCCTATTCAATATTTGTTTAGGTGTGTTAGCATCCAATACATCTAACTAGGAGGTGTCACTCAATTTATTAATGACATTAGAATTGACATATGACCTTGGTTAAATCATTAGTTTTAAGTTGATGGAATAATTTTTTTAGAAAGATAAGAGACCTGTGGGAGGTAGATTCTTCATTATGTACTTTTTGGACACTATTATGGCCATTATTTACATCCATGATGGATCACTTTGGAATCCAACCCAAAACTACTTAACCTAATTCAAAACATAGATTAACCATATATTTTTATTTAGTTATTATAAAAATGATCTAGAAAAAGATTCTTAACCTAATGTGAGGACAAATATGAGGAAACACTAACCTAGCCTATGACAGAAGACCTTATGTGCCCAAATATTGGGTAGCATACATATTCACTCCTCGGCATCAAGGTCATATGTAGTTATCCATTCAAACTTGTGAATAGTCTCCTCCATGAGATGACATCACTAAAAAGGGTTAGAAATATGATACAAAATAAGGAATGTATAATGACCACACCTAAACAAGCTTCTATAAGCTATAGAAATGAAACCCCAAAAAAGGACCACTAATCTGAAATAAATTTAGCTTAAGGAACTTCAACATCCTAAGGTTACTGTGCTAACATAAAATCACTATCTTACAAGGGTCCTATTTATGTAGGTTTATGACCCACTACAATATTTTAATGGGATAAATCCATATCATTTTATAGCCATGAGGTATGATTTAGGGAATGAATTGTAGATATTTAGTTTTACAATATTCATTCTTTGGGATAGTGATTGGAACATTTTAGTTATTTTTTACCTATAAATGCTTCAAACATTTTAATAGGACAATCTATCCTAATAATAAATAACTATTTATAGACCTATAATTAGTTTATTCACTTATTAAACTTGTAGTAAAATGGTGTGAATTTGATTAAAAGAATAGAAAGAAGGTAAGGTAGTGAAGAAAGTAAATATGTCCTATATCATCAAGAATTAAACCCTTCAATAAAATAAATTTAGTTAGATTCAAAATGAATCTTGAACTAACATCTACCTTATTCTAGTTATTCTTAGACTAAGATTGAAAAAATAGATAATATAAGAAGATTAGTTTTAAAATAATTCCATGACATTATCTAGAAGGATATTAATCTATAATAGATTAATTTATACACATTAAATTATGAATCATAATTAAATAAATTTCTTTCCACACAAAATAATTAGAATAATTTTTAGCTCAATATAAATTTTAAAAAACCATAAAAATAAATCAATCTTACAAATCACTAAACTCAATTAAAATTATTTATATAGAACACAAAACTAGGAAAGTGAACAAAAATAAAGCTCATAGACTTTCTTATGAATTATTTATCTTATACTGAAGTTTACAAAATATTCCTCCCTTTTGATAGATAAAATATGAATTATATATAAGCTAATCATGGCATTGTCACATCTAAGATAAAGCTCATACAATTTTTAAGTCAACACTATATTTTGCATATTACATTTTCGATAGAATTATTTTAAATTATTGGGAATGATCTAGTGCTTGAGTAGTAATTAGAGCCAATGAAGAAATGGGAATTGTAATTATGGTATAATTTATTTGATTTATTTTGAGAAAAAGTGTGGAAATCCTTAGAGCCTGGAAAAGATGGGGGGAAATTCTATGAATCTCTCTCTCTACCTCCCACGATTTACCCCTAGATGATGGGTTTATAACTTGCTCAAAAAATGAAAGAGGTAAGAAAAAGGCAAATATTTGAATTGCTCCTAAACTTGTGGGTATATCCCAAAGAATGGTCACAAGATACTTAGAAACTATAAAAGAGATTGATAAGGTCTCTCAAAAAACTCTTAAGGTCCAATGTGATAAAAAAAATGAAAGTTCTTTCATGCAATGTACGAGGTCTAAATAATCATAAGAAATAAAGGACCCTTTAAAATACTATAAGATTAAATCCTTATATCCTTCTCATTCAATAAATAAAAATGTTTGACTATATTCTTAAATCTAAGATGGAAATTTTGTAAAATAACACCCAAGCCCTCTCCTCAGAGTCTATAATCACCTCGAGTGGTTTGGTAGTCTTCTATAACCCAAATGTCTTGGGAAGAGAAATTTTATGGAAATCCAACAACCAAATTTTGGTTTTATTTATAGATATTGACAATAAAGACAAATGGATTTTAATAAATGTCTATGCCCTAAATTCTAAACCTACTAGGAATTTCTTATGGAGAGCCTTATTGAAATTTTCAAGGACCTGTATCAATTGAAATTGGATTGTTTTTAGAGACTTAAAAACCCCACTCACTCCTAGGGAAAATAAAGGTGGATTTATTGATGTCATGAATAATATGTTTGCTTTTAATGACTTCATTGCTAATGTAGGCCTTATGGATGTAGACCTTAATGGTATTCCATTTACATGGTCTAAAAAAATACCAGGAGAGAATTTAATTCAAGTCCACTTGGATAGGTTTTTAATTTCACTAAATTAGGACATACACTTTTCCATTAGGATATCTTCTTTGCCAAAGATAGGGTCTGATCATAATCCCTTCATGTTCAAAGCTAACAAGATCTCAAAACACAAATGCAATGTCAGGGGAACTACGAAACAATAAATATGCTCCGATCCCTACTGAGTCAGGACCTTGCTCTACTAAATAGAACACATGTGATTACTTCTTGTATTGGCAACTAAACACGAAATTATACCAGAATCAATAAGTAACTAGAAATATGAAACAACACAGGAATATGAGAGACAATACACAATTGTATTAATAATCACTGAGAAGAATATACAATAAGGAAGATGCCACTTCTTCCTCCACTTCAAAGGTTCACCACGCCTCAAGACATTCTTCGCTCTCTCTCTCGGTCCCAATAATCAACTCCAATATAGAATTGATGTTCACCTCTCTAACCAGTCAGTAACAC
Organism: Torreya grandis; assembly: GCA_037957365.1. NCBI lineage: Eukaryota > Viridiplantae > Streptophyta > Pinopsida > Cupressales > Taxaceae > Torreya > Torreya grandis. The sequence continues at coordinate 1,597,310 of JARHVA010003310.1, read as the reverse complement.
GCTGCCAGTTCACCAAGTACACAACCATACTCCAAGTAGATCTCCTGCTCTCTACTGCTACCTATAAATCACTAGACCTTACTCACCATGTAGATATCTCTACACCCCTAAAGAACCCTTGTCCTTGCCTCATCAAGTCCTTATGATTCTTCAACCAGTACCCCGGTGGATCAGCTCCTTGACCTTGCAGACCTTGTAACTCTCCCTGATCATACACACTCAGCACCCCTTTGGAACTAGGAGGAGTTAATCTAGCTCTCTCTAAAAGCTCTATGGCTTTCTAGCACACTTTTACAATACAATCATGAGTCCATATATAGATCTCATCCAAACAATAATTAGACAATAGTACAATAATTAAATTTGCAGCTCTCAGTCTAAAATTAGCTCTAAACATGCAAACACTTGGTTCGTCAACCAACTGCCCATAATTTACTCACAGCTCAAACCACAGGTGACTGGTGCCGGTCCCTGACTACCTAGGGGTGCCGACACTGGCCGATCCATGACCGATGTTGGTTGCCTTCTGTCTCCTTCCTGTCGTCATTAATTGTCCTGACCGACGCCGGTGTCTGTGACACTCCACAACTCTTTTGCAACATCCTCCATGTCTGCATCAGTGAAGCTTTTAGCTCCACAACCTAACAATCTCCCACTTGGAGATAAATAGCTGCACCTGTACCTATATTTATAGCTCATCTAATCTATTTCCTGGCTTGTATCCCTCTTCAAGATCAATCCTAAAGACTAACCACCACACAACCTGTGATGCTATGTCTATCATTTAAGTAACCTGCCACATCTGAACCTACACATCCATGTAGTGAAGAGCTTGACCCTGCATAACAAGAATCCCTACTGCTAGTCCCACTGAACTGCCCTCCACTACTCCTTCCTTGAATTGGCTCCATACTTTCTGACAACCCCCACTGATTGGGAAAACTTAGCTCTACAATAGACCTCATGTGATTTCGAACCCTATTTCAAGCTAAGCTTAAACTATCCAGCCATTGGTGTGCTTTCTGATTCTGCATCTTGCGTAATGAACCTCACCAACACCATCTTCACATCAACTCCCACTGGAGATAAAATCTCCATGTCTTTTATGCCAAAGAATTTCACTGCTCCAAATTCTTCATGAAACACCTCTGAAATAACCTTACCTTTTAGCTCAGCAAATCCCTGTATGTACAAAACCTGCTAGCAAACCATCCACATACAGTAACTAGATAATGTCACGACTCATCATCCACCTGGTAAGAACGAAAATCACAATAGTTACACTGACATTGACTAAAGCCATGCTTAGTCATCTACCTGTCAAAACCTGTACCACTATCTTGTAGCTTCTTCAAGACCATATGCCTTGGCCTTCTGTCTCATGTATCCATCCACTCTCTTCTTTAGAATGGGAATCCATCCATCTCTCAGTGCTTTCTTCCAGTTGACAACTCTACCAACAAATACCTATTTGGTTCTTTCTCCAAGGACTCACACTCCTCATCCATGCCAAGCTCCCACTGTATCTGGACTCTACCTGCATTACCTCTTCACATCTTCCTAGTTCTTGACCATCAATAAGCAATATAAAGAAGGTGAACAATGAATATGAGGTTCACTTACCCTTTTTGACCTCCACATGAGTGTTTGAGACTTGCTGTCTGCCCAATATCCGTTCCAGTGACTGATCTCGGCCATCTCCCAGTTTGCTCTCGACCGACGTCGGTTCCCTGCACTGACCCTGACTGCCGACATCATCTCCCTGGCTGACACTGGTATCCTTTCTACCAACGTCAATTCCTTCATGACCAATGTTGATCTTCCTATTGCCGATGTTAGTTAATGTATGACTGACACTAGTACCTGTGTTCGTCTGTGAGTGATAACTTTTTACCCACGAGCTCTCCATGGATTAAAATCCTAATCAAATCAACCCTGCTCTACTCAAAATAATTCAATTCTCTCACCTGATCTCTATCTGTCATCTCCTCCATGAACACCAAGGCTTTCCAGTTCTTTAGCTTGTCAAAAACATCTATCTTCCACTTCAAAACATGCATTCCCCTCCTACATATGTAACCAAGCCTACAAAGCCACATCTCTGTAACAGAAGGTGAATCATTAATATAAGTAGATAGATAAAGGATACCTACTTTATTACCACCATCTAATTCAAGTGTATCCACTATGAGAGTTACAGTACATCTCCCATCACCCAAATTTCCTAAAGAAATTAGACTCATCTCCAAGACCGGTACCTGCATGACTTCCTTCAACCACTGAGTGTCGTCCATCTGCAATTTCAGCTTCACTTCCCCTTTGCCAATTCTTTGGCAAGGCTCACCAGCTCCTCTCCTCAGGGCTGCATGGAAAGAGGAAACATAATCTGTTATCCAAGATTCAACTTTATCCAAGAAACCTCCCAATGCATCTTGTGCAACAACACCTGCAACATCTGCATCTTCAGTGCCTTCATGATGATCTGCTACCAACCAACAATATCTTTTTCTCTACTCTTTCTTTACATCAATCAGACCATTCGTGCTATTTAGTTTCTCCATTCGTAGCTTACTTTCTTCTACCATTGCTATACTACCACTCAATCAAAAACTCCTGTGAGTAACCTGTAATCAACAAACACTACCAGATCTGAAACCACATGTTAGTAACCCAACCTAGCTCTGATACCACATGTCAGGGGAACCACGAAACATTAAATATGCTCTGATCCCTACTGAGTCAGGACCTTGCTCTACTAATTAGAACACATGTGATTACTTCTTGTATTAGCAACTAAACACAGAATTATACCAGAATCAATAAGTAACTAGAAATATGAAACAACACAGGAATATGAGAGACAATACACAATTGTATTAATAATCACTGAGAAGAATATACAATAAGGAAGATGCCACTTCTTCCTCCACCTCAAAGGTTTGCCATGCCTCAAGACCTTCTTCCCTCTCTCTCTCAGTCCCAACAATCAATGCCAATATAGAATTGATGTTCACCTCTCCAACCAGTCAGTAACACGCTGCCAGTTCACCAAGTACACAATCATACTCTAAGTAGATCTCCTGCTCTCTGCTGCTACCTGCAAATCACTAGACCTTACTCACCATGTAGATATCTCTACACCCCTGAAGAACCCTTGTCCTTGCCTCACCAAGTCCTTATGATTCTTCAACCAGTACCCCAATGGATCAGCGCCTTAACCTTGCAGACCTTGCAACTCTCCCTGATCATACACACTCAACACCCCTTTGGAACTAGGAGGAGCTAATCTAGCTCTCTCTAAAAGCTCTATGGCTTTCTAGCACAATTTTACAATACAATCATGAGTCCACATATAGATCTCATCCAAACAATAAGTAAACAATAGTACAATAATTAAATCCGTAGCTCTCAGTCTAAAATTATCTCTAAACATGCAAACACTTGGTTCGTCAACCAACTGCCCGTAATATACTCGTAGCTCGAACCACAGGTGACCGACGTCGGTCCCTGACTGCCTGGGGGTGCCGATGCCGGCCGATCCATGACCGATGTTGGTTGCGTTTTGTCTCCTTCCTGCCATCGTCAGTTGTCCTGACTGACGTCGGTGTCTGTGACACTCCGCAACTCTTCTGCAACCTCCTCCATGTCTGCATCAGTGAAGCTTTTAGCTCCACAACCTAACATGCAACCCATTCACATTTTAAAATATGTGGATCCATCACCCTACCCTCATAGATTACCTAAAATATAGGTGAAAATAACCCATCTCATGTTTTTCCATATTTATCCTCATGAAAAAACTCAAATTTCTTAAAACCAAATTGAAAATTTGGAATACAAAATTTTATGGGGATGTTTTCTTACAAAAAAAGGCTCTGAAAGCAAAACTTTTTGGAAATTGAAGAGCTCAATGCCCCTATAAATTACAATGAGATTAATAGCCTCAAATGATAAATACCTCTTATGTCATTTTCATAACCTAGAATAAAAATAAGTCATGGAAAAAAAATATAGAGGCTTATGGCTAAAATAGGGTCATAGGAACATAAAAGTTTTACAGCATTCTTCCTCAAGGCATAGGAATATCAATAGAATTTCCCAATTATTAATTGGAAAATGGAACCATCAGAAAAGATGAAGATGATATCTCTCACCATACTATAAATTTCTTTAGGGACCTTTTCTTAGATGAAGGAGTACCTGATGGCTCTCATATCTCTTTTTCCCTCACTAATTTTGATAAAGTCTTCATAGCTACTGACAATGTTTCCCCCACCAAGATTCCCTTGAATAAGAAAATAAAAAGTGTTGTCTTATCTATGGAAGGATTCAAGGCATTGGACCTAATGGATTTCTACCTTTTTCTTCCAAAAATTATAGGATATTATCCATTTAGAGGTCTAAGATGCTACTAGAGATTTTTTGAAATCTAAATATTTTCTAAAGGAAATCAACAACATTTTCCTTGTCTTAATACTAGAAAACAAAGGTGATACTAAAATTCAAGACTTTTATCCCATTATCTTGTTCAACACCACTTATAAAATATGCTCCTCTATCTTGGTGAAACTCTTGCAATCTTTACTTCATAAAGTCATTCAGGAGCAATAAGGGACCTTTATGGTAGGAAGACAAACCATAGATGACATTATTTTGAATCATGAAACTATTTAGTTTATTTTTAAATCCTTAAGGTAGGGCATGTTTCTCAAGTTGGATATGTTTAAAGCTTATGATTAGGTCTCCTATCATTTCCTTATGAAGATTTTGGAAAAGTTGGGGCTAATTCAAGAAACCATAAAGATTATTTATAATTACATATCCACCCCCAAATTTTCCATTATTTTAAATGGTGTTCTAAAAGGCTTCTTTTCTACTTCAAGAAGATTAAGACAAGGGGATGCCATCTCTCCCTTCCTCTTCATCATTTTAGTATAAACTTTGGGAAGAAGCTTAAGGAGGGCGTACACTCAAGGAATTATGAAGGGTATCTCAGTGATCATTAATACAAATCCTATCACCCACAAAAATTTTACTGATGACACTATTATCTTATGATATGCCTCTTCTGAGGAAGAAAATAATGAAAATTCATCTTAAATATCTATTAAAATGTTTTCAATTAGGATATTAACTTTCAAAAGAGCTCCCTATCTTTATCAATAATCCACCCCTTCAACAAAAAAGAATAGCCAAAATATTGCACTATCAAGTGAGAAATCTATCAGTAAGTCACTTAGGCATCTATTTATTTATAGAAAAATGGAATCTAAGATTCTAAACCCCTTAATAGATCACATCCAAATAAAAATAGTGGGTTAGACGGGATACCTTCTCACTCAGGTAGGAAAATACTAGCTCTTCAAGGCTCAATATAGAACATTCTTGTCTACCAAATGTCTATATTTAGAATGATATCCAAAGTTGAATATGAAATTAAAAAAATTCAAAAAATTTTCTTTAGAGGGGCACTAAATAAATATTTAGATACAATATTATTTCTTGGGAAAAAGTTTGTCTTCCAAAAGCCAATAGAATTTTGGGCCTAAGAAGCATCACATCTATGAATAGAATCCTATTGGAAAAAAATGGGTTGGTACTTGATGAAGTAAAATGAGGAGTGGGATAAAACTATCAAGGATAAATACCTAAAATGAATGGAAGAGGATTAATTCCTATGAGAAGAATGCTCTTCTGATAGATCCACCTTTTGGAAAGCCATAACTAGTTGTAAGGATCTCTTAAAGAAAGACATCTTATGGAAAATTGGCAATGGTGAGAAAATTAACTTTTGGGAAGATACCTGGCTATCTCCCACCCCACTCTCCACTCAGGGGATTTAGACATGGTGATTTATAAATCTCAAGAAAAGATGGTGATCCAAGATTAAATATTAATAAGAAATAAAGTAATAAGCAAAGTGCTAGAAATTCCTCCTCAAAGATGGGTTATCACTGAAAGAATCTCAGTATATTCAAAACCTCAATCTATTACTAATACAGGTTCACATCCCTTCCTTCTAGAAGGATGACCATTTTATTTGGAAATCACAAGATAATGAATCCTAATTGGTGGCCTTAGGACATGCCATGGAACTTAACTTGGAAAGTGAATGGTATTTTTGGAAAAACTTTTGAGTAAAACATTTGACTCCCAAAGTTAATTTATTTTTTGCCTTATAACATAGGATAAAATTTTGATGGTGGACAACTTGTCCAAAAGAGAATTTTTAGTCCCCAATAAGTTCCCAATTTGTTATAGTGTGCAAGATTCAATTCATCATATCTTTTTTGAGTGTACCTTCAGCTTGACATTGTTCAATTGGTTGATCAATTGCCTTAACCTAGCCAAAGTCAAACTAAACAATATCATGGACCTCATTATGCAATGAAATTCCCCCTAGAATCTCAATTCCATTATACTACTTTAGCATATTTCTCTCCCCCATTGGTTCTAATGTCTCTATAAAATTCATAATGATAAACTCTTCCTTAACAAAAAATACTAGCTATAAGGCATCTTCCTTCACCTTTGCCAGACCATTTAAAAAAATTGGAAAGCCTTCACCCTAAATACAAAGAACCACCCCTCCCTCTACCTTGTAATTCCTTAAAAAATAAGATATTAAATAAGTTTTATATTCTCCCTCAAAATGTTTAATCCACAAGCACACTAAATGGAAGGATCCATCAGAAGTCTAGGTGAAGCTAAACTTTGATGGTACCTCCAAAGGCAACCTGAGTCCTAGGGGTGGAGGAGTTATAAATAATTAAAATAAGGAGATGGTGGTTTCTTTTGTAGGTCATATAGGAACCCAAAAAACCCACCTAGTAGAGGCCAAGGTGGATCTTTTATGTTTACATTTGACATCAAGAATGAATCATTATAGGATAACTATGGAGGGTAACTCATTGAATTATATAAACACCTTGGAATGGAAAATAACCCCCTATCATACCATCAAAGACATCATTGATGATACCAAAAAACTATTGAAGGGCATGTATCACTTCCAAATTATCCACACTTATAGGGAAGGAAATGGGGTGGTCGACCTCCTCATTAGCATTAGAGTTGAACTCTACTCTTTAACTAACTATCATGGTGCAAGCAACATCCCCATCAATGTTTTTAATGTCTTACAAGATGAAGGTACTGATGCATGTCGAAATCATCATGTCTCCACACATGCATCATCTCAATTCAAAGGGGTGGATCTTATTTAGGCTTATTCATAATTATTTCACATGATGAGAGTTAAGTGGTGCATATGCATACACATGATATTTTCACAAATTTTCTTATAGCGTCTTGTTGATGCATTAATATCCTTGAATTCACACCTTAAGGTTTAGATTAGGAATAGGGTGGGATAGATGAGTGGTAATTTGTGAGAGATGTTTTACTTAATAAAATATTAATACCTCCTATTATGTCTCCATGAATATGGATAAATTTGATATATTGAAATCCTAAAATTTGGTAAATTCTAAAATATATTAGGACACTCCACATCCTATAATCTACATTATAACTACTAGAGGTTTTAAAAAACTCTCAAATATCTATATTTATATGTGTATATATATATATACATACATACATATATATAAATATAGATGTTTGAGAGTGGTTTCAAACCTCTAGTAGTTATAATGTATGAACACCTTGGAATGGAAAACAACCCCCTATCATACCATCAAAGACATTGTTGATGATACCAAAAAAATATTGAAGGGCATGTCTCACTTCCAAATTATCCACACTTATAGGGAAGGAAATGGGGTGTTTAACCTCCTCATTAGCATTAGAGTTGAACTCCACTCTTTAATTAACTATCATGGTGCAAACAACATCCCCATCAATGTTTTTAATGTATTACAAGATGAAGGTACTGATGCATGTCAAAATCATCATGTCTCCACACAACATCATCTCAATTCAATGGGGTGGATCTTATTTAAGCTTATTCATAATTATTTAACATGATGAGAGTTAAGTGGTGCAACAAATGATGAGAGTTAAGTGGTGCATATGCATACACATGATATTTTTACAAATTTTCATATAGGGTCTTGTTGATGCATTAATATCCTTGAATCCACACCTTAAGGTTTAGATTAGGAATAGGGTGGGATAGATGAGTGGTAATTTGTGAAAGATGTTTTACTTAATAAAATATTAATACCTCCTATTATGTCTCCATGAATATGGATAAATTTGAGATATTGAAATCCTAAAATTCGGTAAAGTCTAAAATATATTAGGACACTCCAAATCCTATAATCTACATTATAACTACTAGAGGTTTGAAACCAATCTCAAGCATCTATATTTGTGTGTGTGTGTGTGTGTGTGTGTGTGTGTGTGTGTGTGTACACACACACACACACACACATACACATACATACATACATCCATACATATATATAAAACATAAATTATTAGAAACTATATGTAAATTTATACTTACTAGTTGTTTTACTCTTATCTAGTCCTTTCTTACATTTTAATCAACCTAGTTTTATTAGTTATTTTTAGGGTGTTAGAGCCATATATATGGGTGGTATTTAATTCATAAATAATATATCACATTCATACACTCTATTAATGCTCACATTTATTCTATGATTAAATATCTCGGAGTGAAGGGTTTAAAACCTTACCTTAGAAGCCTTTTTTGATGGTGTAATTGAAGTTAAATAGGAGGACTAATTTGGAGTTATTAATTAACATATCTATCTCTTCATCCATAAATTTTAGTTCTTCAATCTATAACATCTCTTGTAATTATCCACTTGATGTAAGGGGAAGATTTAAGCATTGATGGGTCCACCCCAAGATAAGTATTTTATATACGTATAATATGTCCTATAATTAGTAGATTAGACATTGTTTATTGCTTTATGGATGTATGTATCCTTTATTATGGTATTATTTATACTAAATAAGTTTGTATAAGTATATGATTATTTATCTTTCCATTAATCACCTTAGGCTGCATAGACCCCCATTTGGTTGACCATCTCATCTTAACCCATATCTATAGCCATCTAACCCGTCATTTAATTTTCATTAATTTGTATGCCTTTATAAAAATTTACTTTACTTGCATATTTACAATCATATTTTACCACCACTTATCTTTGTTTCAGTCTAGTGAGACTTATATCCTTGTGTCATAGGCTTAGAATATGTAACCCTTTCCTTTTGACATTTAATTTTTTGGTTACCCTCTACTATATCTATGAAATATATGTGTATGTGTGTGTGTACACACACACATGCATGCGCACACACACACACACACACACACACACACACACACACACACACACACACACACACACACACACACACACACACACACACACACACACACACACACACACACACACACACACACACACACACACACATATGTGTACACACACACAAGTGTATGTATGTATGTATGTATGTATATACATACACACACATGAATGCATGCATACATACATACATGTATATATAACTTAAATTATTAGAAACTATATGTATATTTATATGTAATTTTATACTTACTAGTTGTTTTACTCTTATCTAGTCCTTTCTTACATTTTAATCAACCTAGTTTCATTAGATCCTTTTAGGGTGTTGGAGCCATATATATATGAGTAGTATTTAATTAACAAATAATATATCACATTCATACACTCTATTAATTGTCACATTTATTCTATGAGTAAATATTTTGGAGTGAAGGGTTTAAAACCTCACCTTGGAAGCCTTTTTTGATTGTGTAATTAAAGTTCAATAGGAGGACTAATGACGAGTTATTAATTAACATATCTATCTCTTCATCCATAAATTTTAGGTATTCAACCTACAACATCTCTTTAAATTGTCCACATGATCTAAGGGAAATATTTAAGCATTGATGGGTCCACCCCAAGATGAGTATTTTATATACATATAATATGTCCTCTAATTTGTAGATTAGACTTTTTTTATTGCTTTGTGGATGTATGTATCCTTTCTTAGGGTATTATTTATAGTGAATAGGTTTGTATCAATATATTATTACTTAGCTTTCCATTAATAACCTTAGGTTTCATAGACCCCCATTTGGTTGACCATTTCATCTGAACCCCTATTTATATCCATCTAACCCATCATTTAATTTAATTTAATTTCTATGCCTTTATATCCACTTACTTTACTTGCATATTTACAATTATATTTTAATACCACTTACCTTTGTTGAGGTATAGTGAGACTTATATCCTTGTGTCATAGGCTTAGGATATGTGACCCACTCCTCTTGACATTTAATTTTTTGGTTACCCTATACTATATCTGTGAAATATATGTGTATATATGTATGTATGTATGTATTATATATATATATATATATATATATATATATATATATATATATATATATATATATATATATATATATATATATATATATATATATATATAAAATACATACATACATACTATATATATATATATATATATATATATAATAAATTATTATAAACTATATGTATATTTATATGTAAATTTATACTTACTAGTTGTTTTACTCTTATCTAGTCCTTTCTTACATTTTAATCAACCTAGTTTCATTGGATCCTTTTAGGGTTTTGGAACCATATATATATGGGTGCTATTAAATTCACAAATAATATATCACATTCATACACTCTATTAATTCTCTCATTTATTCTATGATTAAATATTTTGGAGTGAAGGGTTTAAAACCTTACCTTGGAAGCCTTTTTTGATGGTGTAATTTAAGTTCAATAGGAGGACTAATGAGGAGTTATTAATTAACATATCTATCCATAAATTTTAGGTCTTCAACCTACAACATCTCTTGAAATTGTCCACATGATCTAAGGGGAATATTTAACCATTGATGGGTCCACCCCAAGATGAGTATTTTATATACATATAATATTTCCTCTAATTAGTAGATTAGACTTTGTTTATTGCTTTGTTGATGTATGTATCCTTTATTAGGGTATTATTTATACTGAATAAGTTTGTATAAATATATTATTACTTAGATTTCCATTAATAACCTTAGGTTTCATAGACCCCCATTTGGTTGACCATTTCATCTGAACCCCTATTTATATCCATCTAACCCATCATTTAATTTACTTTAATTTACATGCCTTTATATCCATTTACTTTACTTGCATTTTTACAATTATATTTTAATACCACTTACCTTTGTTGAGGTATAGTGAGACTTATATCCTTGTGTCATAGGCTTAGGATATGTAACCCTTTCCTCTTGACATGTAATTTTTTTGTTACCCTGTACTATATCTATGAAATATATGTGTATGTATATATGTATGTATGTATATATATATATATATATATATATATATATATGTATGTGTATATATATATGTATATATATATATATATATGTATATATATGTGCGTGTGTGTATATATATATATATATATGTATGTATGTATGTATGTATGTATGGACACACACATGCATGGATACATACATACATACATATATATATAACATATATTATTTAAAATATATGTATATTTATATGTAAATTTATACTTACTAGTTGTTTTACTCTTATCTAGTCCTTTCTTACATTTTAATCAACCTAGTTTCATTGGTTACTTTTAGGGTGTTGGATCGATATATATATATATATATATATATATATATATATATATATATATATATATATATGGGTGGTATTTAATTCCTAAATAATATATCACATTCATACACTCTATTAATGCTCACATTTATTCTAAGAGTAAATATTTGGCAGTGATGGGTTTAAAACCTTACTTTGGAACCCTTTTTTGATGGTGTAATTTAAGTTCAAATTGAGGACTAATGAGGAGTTATTAATTAACATATCTACCTCTTCATCCATAAATTTTATGTGTTCAACCTATGACATCTCTTGAAATTATCTACTTGATCTAAGTGGAAAATTTAAGCATTGGTGGGTCGACCCCAAGATAAGTGTTTTATATACATATAATATGTACTATAATTAGTATATTAGACATTGCTTATTTATTTGTGGATGTATGTATCCTTTCTTAAGGTATTATTTATACTGAATAAGTTTATATAAATATATGATTATTTAGCTTTCCATTAATCACCTTAGGTTTCATACACCCCCATTTGGTTGACCATTTCATCTTAACCCCTATTTATATCCATATAACCCATCATTTAATTTACTTTAATTTGTATGCCTTTATAACCATTTACTTTACTTGCATATTTACTATCATATTTTACTACCACTTACCTTTATTGAGGTCTAGTGAGAGTTATATCCTTGTGTCATAGGCTTAGGATTTATAACCCTTTCCTCTTGACATTTATTTTTTTGGTTACCCTCTACTATATATTTGAATATAATTTATCTTACCCAGGTCATCCAAGTATATACAAGATATATTTGACATACCTTATTCAATTACTAGTATATTTAGATAAAGAGGAATGTTTTAGTTCATCTGAGCTCATGCATACATCTAGTCTTTGCAATTTATATTTAAATAATTATAATACCCTCTTTACCATGTATCCTATATAAGTGATGAGTAATTTAGGGTCCTCAAATAACTCATCATTTTCACCTAGTCTAGTTCTTATTCCATTTTTTAAGGTGAAGATTTATTCCTCAGTCTAACATATGACTATCTTGGAAGCTTGGGTGAAATTAATTTTTTATATCCTCTTCATTGAGACCATATCATACTAAAATTTCATCATGAAATTGGTATTCTCAAATTAGCCAGTTCTTACCTTTGTAATTTGGCAACCTTCAATTTATATATCCATGCTTTCCCTTGAAAAGGAAAAGTAAGCTTCAAAGTAATAGAGGTTAGAAGACATAAAGAACAAGAAAACATTAATATGGGTACTTTTTGGTTAGATAACACAAAATAATTACATGTATATGGTGGATAAGTATGAATGGTATGGGAAGGTATGGGTTCACTAATAACATGAGATGTTATGATGAAGGAAGGTGGAAGTGATTATTTTCCTTACTTTTGCATGTATTTTACTTTCTTGGGTTTTGAGAAAGGAAATGCAATTATCATTGGAAATCCTAGAATTATTTTAACCTTAGAGTATGGTGAAATTAGGATTGGGTTAAAATTAAACATATGACATGATTGGTGTTTTTGAATGGATTGAATCTATTCAATATATGATTAAAATCAATACATTGTAGGTTACTCTTTGGCTAGTATGGATTGGAACTTAAGACAGAATTTTCTACTCAAATGAGTAATATTTATTTCAATGATTAAAAAATTTTGAGTAAGAATACCAATTTAGGCCCTTTTAGCATGCGACAAAAATACAGTGGTAGAGGAGCCTTGAATGATATGATTTGGGACTATGTTCCTTGTATAAACCTTTAGAATTTGGATATCCCTTTTAAAGGTTATTAGTTCACCATTGTGCTCTTATTGCATAAGGTTAAGAGTAGGGATATAAAGTGGCACAAATTCTTTTTCTAGAATGATATGGGAAAGGGGATGAATATAATGCATGTGGTAGACAAGAAGAATTATATAAGAAATGTGAACATTTTTTAATTCACTGACCTGCAAAGTAAGCTCATGTAAATCAAAAAACTTATTAACAATAAATATTTTAATTGAAGGATTTAAAATATGTAACTAAATTACTTGATATGTAATATATTCTCTTTAATAAGCTTATGTATTGTAATAACTTACAATATTTACCTTTTTAATTACGTGTTATTAGAAGGAAAATATTCTTCATATTATAGTGACTTAGGTATTTCTTCTACTCATCCCAAAATTTAGTTGTTTTGTAGTATATATTATTATTCTAGTAGTCTAAATATTCCTTTAAACCTCTTATTCACCTTAGACATTTAAAAATACCCATTCAAAAGTATTTGGCTCATTATGATGCATTAATCAAACTTTTCCCCTTAGTGGCCCTAGATGTGTAGTCATTATCCCCTTGGGGTCCGAACGTCTAAGATCATTATTTTTTAATGAGAATAAGCACATGTGAGATACATTTTATTAAATTATGGTTATACCTTGAAATTATACCTTCCAATAGTAATAATAAGTGTGTGCACAATGACAAGTTTAATTATTTTACAAGCACCATCAACTCCATGAGTGATCTAATATGTTATTTATTATTATACCAATTTATCTAATACAAACCTATGAAGTATTAATGGATCTTATAGAGTGAATTAAAATATAATCATGGTATAATTTGGGTATTAATAATAATCATCAATAACTTTATATGTTATCATCATTTCCTTTGACAATCTATGCATAATATTTTCATTAATAGCCTATAAACTAGTGGATAAAATAGGTCAAAATGATCTAGACATTTTGTGTAAATTTATGAATATATAGCCCTGATAAGGATGAATTAACTAATATTAAATATTCATGGGTCCATGTGGGAATGTTTTGGAAATAATTTGTTGCACAAATTTAATCTATCAAATATGATAACATATATAAGTTGCCTCATTCATTTACTATTAAAATATGTTATTTCAAGTTGAAACAAATGATGTATAATAGGGTATGGATTTTACTATCATAAAATATCATTAAAATCAAGGTTATACATATCTCATCCACATTTTATAAGTTAAAAACTCCAAATATGACATTCATTAAGTCCATTTCTAGTCAAACACCTTGTAAAAACTAATTAATAAGGATGGTATTGATTTATCATTTTCCAAAAACATGATCTAAATAATTAGAATAATCCCTAAGGACTCCTATAATATCATTATTATTTAACCATTATAAGGATACTTAATAAAAATAAACTATATTAAGCTTGTGTAGTCTATAATATCCTTCATAGGTGACACCAATGATATAGGCAATTAGGTTATTCATTTTCTATGACTACACTATGTGTGTTTTACAAGACGTAAGGCATAAAATATTATAAATTAGATCTAAAAAAGTTAATACCTTTAGTTTATCCACTACATGGTGCATACTATCTATTTTTATGGCCATGACATATGAATACTCACACAGAGCTAATGGTAGCTCATCATTATCACTTTCATCCTTATTGTTTTTCACCTCATTGAAGATGAAATTATAGTGTCTCAAACCCATACTCATTGCTTCCTAATCAAATTATATATCTTTAAGGACCTATTATATTCCAAATGAATAAATATATGGAATATTAGTGTGCATGTTGAATTATAATGACTTTACATTTATGAGGGTTTTTTATATTCAAATGTAGTAGTATAAAGTTTTTATGTAGTTGGAGGAAATAGTAATTAAGTAACCATGGTTTTGTTAATTTTCATAATTTATTTAAATTAATTTGATTAGCATTCACATACCAATAGATTTTAATGTAATGGAAATTATTTTCTTTCATTTAATTTAATTTACTTGAATAGCCTTTTCCAACTCTTAATTTTTTAATTTTTATTATAATCATTTTATGTGGGTAAATTTTATTGGGACACTTTTCATTATATCACACTCCAATGGAAGGTCACTAATGTGATTAGTTATCCTCATATGATAAGTATTACCCTTTATATTTTTTGAGTCAAATCCTATGTTATTTTAATATTTTATGTTTTTGTGTCTCTGTGTCATTCTTATTTATTGTTGGAACTACACGAAATCATAACATAAAATCATGACCTTGAAATAAGGGTTTTTATATAAAGTCCCATTTTCATTAAAATAATTGTTATGCTGATGTGTGGTGTTTATCCATTGAGTCATAGTAATAAAAGGTATGAGTATCAAAGAATTTTTTTCTTTCAATTTTACCATATAATGTTGTGAGAATGTGACAAGTGGTAGTATATCATAAGGTTTAATTCTTGGAGATAGTAAATTTTTTTTCCAAATTTTTTTATAAATAAACTAAGAAAGTTATGACTAAATGAATTATTAACACATATCATTGTTTGATTGACTTAGATCATTACATGAATTAACCCCTTATGAAAATGTGATGATACTAGGACATATAGTGTGACAAGATACATGACTAACATGTGGAATCTACTTGTGTTCAATATCTTAAATGAGTACTACATGAATTAAAAATGTTACAAAAATGTGACAAATGAAATGACTTATTAATTTTTAAATTTGGAAACGGATGAATAAAAATGTGACACCATGTGATTGAGTTTGATTTCATGTGACTAAATGTGAATAGTATATATAAATTTCATACTAAAATAAAAATGTAGATTAAACCATGTAATGGAAACTTAATTAATAAAATTGACATAAAAATCTCCAAAAATGTCTCATTAGTCATCATTGACCCCAAAAATACAAAAAAAATAATATATGGAAATTAATTCTTTTAATAGATGAATAGAGTCCTACATTCAAGGCACTTAAAAATAATGTTAGAAGTCAAAAATCAAAAATCAAAAGTGTGACTAATATGTCAAATTCAAATTGAATATAGATGAGAGATTAATCAATTACCCGAATCCAATACTAATAAGATTATAACTTGATGAGATTGATTCATTCAAATCAAGGTGTTCTCTATTTCAAAATAAATGTGGGTGTGTTGATGGATAAAAAATGGTGAATTAAATATGGAAACAATGTACATCATTATAACATAAAATATATGGTTAAGGTAATAAAATTGATTAATACTATACAATTAAATTTTATGTTGATATTAAATTTAAAACTTCTAAGTTAAATAACTACCTAATGATAGAAAATTCAGGATATTTTAGAAAGAATAATATATGTGTGTGAAATGATTAAATTACTATTACCATGGGTTTTATTAATAAAACTTAGGGGGATTTGGTGGGAATTCCATTATTGTTTTTTTAATTTTATGTTAAAATTTAAGCTTGAAATTAAAGATTTTGGTATTGCTATAGTACTAGTTAGGTGTCTATATCCATGGCATAATTACATTTATCTCCAATCTAGGCTTTTATAAACTTCCATTTTAACATCCATATCCCTAATGGATATTTCCTAAATCACCTTCTAAGGAGAAAATTGCTTTCTGAATTTTATTTTAAATTTTTTATTTTTCCCCTTTTCTATGTTTATTACTTTAAAATCCCTTAGAAAGTTGGGAACCAATATATTCAAGTTGATGGATTTATCAAATAATTATTTTAAGTGATAATTTATTTATTATATACCTCCACCTAAGAAATTTTAAATTTTTTCAAGTGTAAGCAAGTCTTTTATATAACATAAAGACTATTCTCTTAATAAGTGATAACTTAGTTGTATGGATTTTAGATCATAATAAAACATGGAGTATTCAAGAATAGTTATTGATAAAAATTTAGATCTTAGTGTTCCTCAATATTAAATGTTTAATCAAGGATTCTATTTTACGTAATCCCATTTGTTAGCCTATAATACGTATGAGTTATAATCTTTGCACAAAATATTTATTCAACTAAACTATTGTCTTAAAATACATATTTTACAACTATAATTAAGAAAATAAAACTATTTTACCAATATAAAATAGCATCTAACTATGAAGTCAAGACATACTAATTAAGAAAACAAAACAAGCACAAAATAAATTTGAAATAATCTAATGACCTTCCTATTCGTAATTCTAAACTATGAATTACAGTCACTCCATAGGAGATGACAATGGTAGAGTCAAGAAGTACAAATTTGGGTAATACCCATTAATGATAAATTCCAAATAATTACCTTGTAGATATTTTAATTTAGAAGTTTTGTTTTTTTAGTATTTATAAAATTTAATTAGACAAATCCATAATGCTAAGAATCTGTTTGGATGTCCTTTTTCATGTGATTTATCCCATAATAAGACCAATTATGAAATATTTTACTTTTAATCTCTTATAAAATCATCTCTTAATAAATTTTTGATGTTTAATAAAGTTGTGAATGTATTATTCACTCTCATATTCCATTTGGATTATATTTATCAATATTGATAGAATTATAACATAATCTTCCATGTATTATTTCATAAATTGGTAAGTATGAAATAATAGTGTAATTGGTAAAATTTATTCTTGACCACATACTAATAGAAATGGGAATGAATTAGGAACTTTCTTGTATCTAATTATATCCACCCATAATGTATAGTTAAACAAAGCTTTCCACTTTTTTGACTTATTACCTACATATTTATTTATTCCATTAATTAAATTCTTATTGGTGGATTCCACTACACCATTTGCCTATGGGTAATAGTTAGAATAAAAATTTACCATAATCATATTTTCATAGGCCCACTCTATAAATTATGTTGATCGAAAAGTAGTCCCATTGTCACACACTAA
The DNA here is from genome assembly GCA_037957365.1 of Torreya grandis. Taxonomy (NCBI): domain Eukaryota; kingdom Viridiplantae; phylum Streptophyta; class Pinopsida; order Cupressales; family Taxaceae; genus Torreya; species Torreya grandis. Next base: position 1,578,939 of record JARHVA010003310.1, on the reverse strand, counting down.
TTAAAATGGTATACCAAATATCATGATAATGTTTTCTTCAAGAAATTTGATACCATGTTTTGATCTACAGTTTTTTTTGTAGCAATAACTTCAATCCATATTGTAAAATAATTAGTTTTTGATAACATAAATTTATTACATTAAGATGAATTGGGATTGATAACACCAAAAATGTATAATATACATTGGGAAAAGGGGGTAACCTCCAATCATGAGTTGAAGTCACATAACTATGCATAATTATCTTTTATCAATTATCTAACACTAATGATATATTCTGACATGACTATGTGCATTCTTAAAAATGTGTCTTACCCCCATCCTAACTAATGGTTATATGAGTGATAATCATTATAATATTATTGATATATCATTTAATTTTATTTATATATTATTTATGTAATTGTGTTCTTTTGTCTTAAGTGGTCATCATTGGAGGAAGCCAATTGTGTAAATAAATTATTGATATTGTGAAGCTTAAGTTATATCTAATGATATTATTTTTTATGTTTCTTTGGACTAAATCACTAATTTTTTTTGTTTTAATTTTAGGCCTTGACTATTACTCTTGTAAAATCACTCCAAAAAGCCAACAAATAACCATCCTTATTATTTAGCCTAACTTTGCTAAGTATAATCAATATTAGACCTTGGCAGTTCCTATGACCTTAACTTATAATGCATTTATGAATATGTGTGGTCGAATTGGCTTGAATACTTTTCATTTTATATTACTCAATTTATCTATGTTCTTATTATGGTCAACCTATGGAATAACCATGTCTAAGTAGAGTATATATATGAGGTTTTGGTTAGTATTTTATCATAATGTTATGAATTCTAATTGCATTGAGTTATTATGGGCATTGGAACCTCAAATTGACTGAGTCATTATTATCAATAGTTCTACTCTTTTAAATTATTACTATGCATATGATTATTTTTCTCTTATTTCTTTGATATATTATTCCATTATTATGAAACATATAAGTAATTTCATTACAAGTGGTGTGAGATCATTTAATTTAATTAGTTTCTATGGTGTTGTTTTTATTGGAAGAATCTACTAAGACGGTGGCGGGGGGGGGGGGTGGTGAATCAGTTTCTTTACATAATATATTCAATTCCATTCATCATGTCATGAAGCATTTATTTACATAAAATATCAAGTGCATAAGCAAACAACTATACAAGCAAACCACAAGAGAACATAAGAGATATGTGGGAAACCCTGTTAGGGAATAAAAACCATTGAACCATGCACATGGAATATACTCATATAATCTAAATATCAAATTTTTAATGAATCCCCAACTTCAAAAGGAGCTTTAACCCCTACCAAGTTGAGTACCCACTCAACTAATCTTATGCAAACTCTATCTTGTAAGGAGGCTCCAAACCCATAAGTAAATTAGAACTAACAAAGTCACCTATAATATATTATAACCTTATAAAAACTATTTATAATATTAAAATTATTATGACCTCCTTTCTTTTCACTCTTTACCCTTCAATCTCACTCAAACAACCTCTTTGGCCTTCTCGCTCAAATAGCCCTCTCTTTGGTAAAAATAAGTCAAATAACTTCATTAATAGATATATAAAAATATTTATATAATCATGGAATGTTTTTCTTAGATTTTTTATGATATTAAATATCTTAAAATATTCTCAAAAATCCTATTTCTTTTGCTCAATAACTCAACCATATAACTAGTCAATTTAGGTCTATTAAGCCGTCTTAAGTACTTGACCCTTGCTCTCACCCATATTATTCAGCCATGAAACTTAAATTACATTAAATAAATTTTTAATATATTAAAATACATGTTAAAATGTTAAATAAACAATTCAAAAGTTGGTCATAGTCTATAACTACCAAATCCTTCATTAGGCCTAATGGAGACCTAATGCAATTAAGTTTATTCTATCCACACATTAATATTATGACGCTTAGGGACACTTTTCATCTTATAAAATGGATAAAAATAATAATAAATTAATATATTATATAATTTATATGTTCACCTTGGTTCCCCAACTCTATTTGGCTTATTTCACTACTTGGACCTACCAATTATGTCTCCTCGCGAATAGGCCTTCTTACTACCTATAAGTCTATCTTTAAAATTTGAAACAAATATATAAATATATCACATAAAAAATTAATAAAACCATATTAATATGATAATAATTACTTTAAAAATTTAAAAAAAAATTGTTATCTCCACCAAACATGCCAAAGGGATGACTTACATAGAAACACTAAACTTTGTCAATACACAACAAAAATCATTTGACTCTGAAACTTCAATAAGGAAATTAAAATGAGAAAAAATGAATTAAAATTATCATATTATTTATTTATAAAACATTTAATATCTTTTTATCATTCATCTTAGTTAAAATTGACTCAAGGACATCCTTTTCACACACAAAAAAGTTGGCTATGGGACCAAAAACATAGTCAAGAAAATAAACTTATAGAACACCTGTGGGAACACTTATGTGATATTAAAATGGATATTTTTAACCTTTATAATATTTATAAAATATATAAAAATATATATTTTATGTTCATGTATTAATATTGGTCTTACAGACCAATCTCACTATGTCACTCTATACAGCCTCCAATGTGCTAGACAGACGAGTTTAATGACAACTTTTTTCATAGGTGTAGGCATCATAAACAATTATATACAAAATGGATATGATGGATATGTATTTTATAATTACCCCAATCATTAATATCCATCCCTAGTCCTCTACAATCAATCCCTAATCTCATTCTCATTCTCACCTAGTTTTCTCAATATTCTACTCATTAGGCCAATTTAGCGATAAGCTACCTTCCATGACCAATTTTTAAAATTTTTGGTTTAAAACCTGATCATAAAATTTGAAGAGAATAAAATATAGGTCTTTAACATCATCCTCCATCTAATTTAATTCTTTGACTTTGTCAACCCTACTTGTAACATAAAAAACACTAAAAATAAGGGTTTTTATATAGCTTCTACTCACTATTAGGACAAAAAGAACCACCTAATGAAAACATGAACAGTAACTCACATGTTCTAAACACAAAAATAGGTCAAATATACAATTTTTATCCATAAAAAATTAGATATTTCTTATCAAGTCTTTTTAAGGGTTTTGATTACCTTACCTTCTAGGCAAGCATTCATAAAGGATTGCCTCTAAATCCCAAAACCAATGCCAATTAATTATATATATGAAAATTAAAAAACTACCATGAAGTAATAAGGTTATCATTAAAAGGTTGCATGAGCCAATGACCATGAGAAACTCCTTTTTAAGTTTGTAATACCCAATTATGTGCACATAATCAACCTTATCACCAAATTTATTACTTTCTACTATATGATATGACTTAAGTCTTTGTAAAAATTATTATCATGACCTATCACACCTATTTAAATTCTATTAATATATATACCTTATTTGGAATTAAATTGACCCTTGCTTAGGCCATTATAGGTCACTTTGTATATTAGGTCTCATACTACCAAGTATAATTTGAGTATTATCATGCCTTTAAACCTCTTTAATTATCTTAAAAATTATAACCTTATGTCATTAAACATCATATCATGATATCAAACTATCACCCTTTCTCATATAAGTCATATAAAACTTATCTTACTAAGTCACCAATCATGTATCTTCTCATTAGGTCTCTTCATGCAAGAGCTAAGCTTCAAAACTTGACCTTTGACCTTATTTAAATACTCACTTGACTCTTTATGATGTTTAAGAAACTTATAACACTTAGTCATTATTTTACATACCCATAACACAAAAATTTATTGTGCATCATGCATATATCTTCTACATAGAGATAGACCAAACTACTCAAAATACCTAGTGCTCAGAGTTTGGACATAAATAGGCTAGTTCAATGATGTCATGATTTAAACATGATTTACTAAATACAAGTACATTATCAAAAAAAATTATGTGATTTTTCACATTATAATTTTGTATCAAGACCTCATGTTGTATGCAAGGACTTGTTGACCCATGTGATTTCCTTGTATGCTTCTTAGTACATAGAGTTAAAACAAGATGCTTCTCTTGTATCTTGAACATGATCTTGACATGTAAAAAAACCTTAGAAAGGATACCTTAAAATTTTCTCTCAATATATAAAAAAACTTTCCTAGTCACACATGATTTCCCCAATCCTGACATCAACTCTATCTTTTGTCATGAAGGACATTCAACTTGACTTTGACATCAATGACAACTTTAATGCTTCAATACCAACACTATAATCATACCTCAATAATATCCCTCTTTGTCATTAATTTAAACCATTCTTAATCATAACAAATAATTATCTAATAATTGAACATGAAATAAGAACTTTCTCCCCCTTTTACAGTAATGACAATGGTTCACCTTCTTAGCAGTTATTTGATCCTTGAACATGGGGAATCAACTTTTATTACAAAAAAAATTCATCAAACCTTTATTTATCATAGAAATAGTTCACATACCTACTCATGAGACACGATTGACTCCCTTTATCTCCATGAAAATTCAAGACAATTTCAAAACTATGACTTGGTTGGATCAAGTCATCATACCAACTTTTTGTGACTTGTCTCTTGAAATCACACCTATAGAAGATTTATTTGACTAAAATTAGAACCTAAATATCTCATAAGACCAAAAAACTCCCCATATGACTAGGCATCGTTCATGTTTCTTTCTTGTTATCTAAGTGCCTCCATGAAGCCTAATGTAATTGCCTATGCTCTAGAGAGCTAGAACAACATAAATTCAAGAGATTCCCAGATCTCCATGTCCTTGTAGGAATAAAACTCATCCATGATCTTCTTATGCTTTATTTTTCCTTTTGGATTGATCACCTCAATATTTTTTGGGTATCATTTTGGCTTTATGTATTGGTATTATCTCCTTCATCAACAAACTATGATGATAGAGAAAATTCTTGGCACTCTTTTTCATCTTTATTTTTTTCTATAATGGAAATTATTCCATTTGAAATTTAACACTAATTATCAACCTTATCCATCTTAGGTTTCTACTTAGTGTTTTTCTCTTGTGTTCTAGAAGCCTTAAAATTCTTATCTTGTATTAAAAAGTTATGCGTAAATTACTTTGAAATTTGACCAACATTATAATAGTTAAATCATGTTATCCATCTAGATGGAAACATGCCATGACTCATATATTTTGGATGATGGTTATCCTCATAGTTCCATGCAAATTCATTCTTGAAGGGCCTTCTATAATGCCTTGATTTATGACAAAATTGATTACATGTATAACAATATCCATTTAAAGGATTATCATACCTTATGTTATTAGAATTATTTATAGTTTTGACCTTTGTTCTATTATAATCCTCATTATTTTATTGATATTTGAAATTTTTGATAATATTCGTGTCCTTCTCTTGATCTCTAATAAAACCAAAACCTATCTTGTCATTAGTAGTCTTTTGAATACTCATAAGGTTGTCTAGATCATTGCTTCTCTTTTAAAACCTTATAAAGGACTTAACCTTATTTGATGCTTATTTCTATTTAGATCTTAAAGAGTTCACTTTAGCCACATACCTTTCATATTCTTGTTCTTTTGATTTTAGGCCTACAATCACAATTTCAAGTTGAATTTCCACTTGTTTGACTATTTCCTCTTACTCCTTGGAGTTGTTGCTTAGTCTATCTTCAAAAAGGTTGATTTTATACTTATATTATTTAATAAGGGACCTCATAACCCTATTATTTTTGTTGACCATATTTAGTTCTTCTAAATTATTCATTAACTTAGCTTCAAGATCCAACTCATCTCCTTATTCATCGAAATCACCAAAAAGACCTCCAATACATATGGATTCTTCTTTATTTGAGTAGGTTTATTCTTTAGCCATGAAGATAATGTAATTGAAATCAAGACCATAACCTTTAGGATCACTCTCTGAATCACTTATTTTACTATCATTAGATAAGCTACAGTCTTCCTTGGTATAATGGCTACTTTTATTTCTTAAGAACCTTTTATTATTATCATATCTCCTAAATATTTTATTACTCTTATCAGATTTATAAGAATTTTTATCGTCATTGTGATCTTCATTATGTTATATATATTCCTTTGGATTATGTTTGTGAGGACATTTTTTGGCAAAGTGTCCAAGCTCTCCATAATTTAAGTATTTGAAAGGTATCTTGATTTTGTATTTACCTACACCTATCTTCAAATTTATTGAAAACATAACTATTAACTCATAATCATCTATATCAGATTCATCATTATTTATGAATTTAATACCTTGTGACTTATTTTTTTTAGATTCTTTTCTATTTTGAATACAAATTACTTCTTTGCAGGTCTTCCTTCACTAGTCCTCATCTCATAAGCTATTAGGGTTCCATAGAGTCCATCCATTTCAACTTTGTCTAGATATTGAATTTATTCAGTGGCACATACCTAGGACTCAAATTTGAGAGTTAGAGACCTTAAAATATTTTTAACAATAGTAGTTTCTTTCAATTATTCTCCTATACCTCTTATGATGTTGACCATCTCATCAAACATCAACAAGTAAGCCACAATGGTCTCATCTTCATTCATTTTAAGACTTTCAAATTATCTTCTGTGAGTTTACAACTTGGCCAATTTAACATTGGAATTTCCCTCATGAATATTTTTGAAATTATCCAACATTTATTTGGTAGATATATAATGAATAACCTTCATAAGTTTTTCTTTAAATAAACCACACATAATTCCATTAATTACATTTGAGTTGCTATGATTGTCCTTCTTACCTATTACACACATAGGAGGAATATGGGGTGAAGTATACCCATACAAAATTGATTGAAAATAATCATGACCTTGATACATCATATATGTCCTCACCCTCACACCAACAAATGTAATTAGATCCACTGAACAATGAAGCTTTTCTTGTATAGAAGCCACCTTGAACTTGACTAACCATCGTAGCTTGTTTAAAATCTCCTTTAGGTTTTAAGACATCCTTAAAAGAACCTACTATGATACCAATTTTTGGATAAATATAATAATATGGGGGGATTAATAATTTTATTGAAAAAATCTATTCAATTTCATTCATTATTTCACAAAGCATTCATTTAAATAAAATATCAAGTGCATATGAAAGCGACTATATAAGCATACAAAAAGAGAACATCAAAGATATGTGGGAAACCCTATTTTGGAATAAAACCCACTAAAACATTCTCATTTACTATATTCATATATTTTTAAGATCCAAGTTTTAGTGAAGCACCAAATTCACAAGGAGCTTCAACCCTTACCTAGTTTAGCACCCACTCAACTAGTCTTCTACAACCTCTATCTTGGAAGAAGGCTCCAAAACCATAGGTAAATTAGAACTAAAAAAGTCACCTATGATATATGATCACCTTATAACACATATTTATTATCTTAAATTTAAGATGACCTTATTTTTTTGCACTTTTTACCCTTCAATCTCACTCAAATAGCCTCTTCGGTTGTCTCGCTCAAATAGCCCTCTATATGGTAGAAATAGGTAAAATAACCTCATTAATACCTATATAAAAATAGTTATATAATCATGTCATGTTTTTATCATATTATTTATGATCTTAAATCTCTTAACCTATTCTCAAAAACACTATTTCCTTCACTCAATAGCTCAACCACTCAACTAGTCAATTTAGGTCTAGTAAGCCTTCCTAAGTACTTGACCCTTGATCTCACCCATTTTATTTGGACATGAACATTTAAATACATTAAATAAATTTTTATAGGATTAAAATACATATTTAAAAGGTTAAACAAACATTCCACAAGTCATTCATAGTCCATAAGGACCAAATTCTTCATTAGTCCTAATGGATACCTAATGCAATTAGGTTTGTCCTATCCACACATTACTCTTTTAACACTTAATAAAACTTATTGATTTATAAAATATACCATTTATAATTTCACCATGGTTCCCTAACTCCATTTGGCCCATTTTACCACTTGGACCTACCAATTAGGTCTCCTTGCCAATAGGCCTTCTCAGTGCGTGTATGCCTATCTTGAAAATTTGAAAAATACAAATATTTATCACATAAATAAAGAATAATATTAATAGGATAATCATGACTTAAAAAACTTCCCAAAATTATTTTTTATTCACCACATAGGCCAAAGGGTCTCAAGAACATTCATGTAGATTATTTACTTAGAAACACTAAACATCGTCAATACATAGTCAAAATCATTTGACTATCCAATTTTGATCAGGGACTTAAAATGAGAAAAAATTAATTAATATTATCCAATTATTCCTTCATAACAAATTTTATTAACTTTTTATCATTCATATTTTTTAAAATTTACTCAGGGACTTGTTTTTCACACATAAAAAATTTGCTTGTAGGACCAAAAACATAGTCAAGAAAATCAACTTATAATACACCTATGGGAGAAATTATATGATATTCAAATGAATTTTTTTGAACCTTTATAATAATTATAACATATATTTAAATATATATTTCATTTTCATGTATCAATATTGGTCTTATAGACTAATCGCACTATGTCACTCTCCATAGACTCCACTGTGCTAGATAGACTACTTTGATGACAAATTTTTGCATAGATGTAGGCACCATTAACAATTATATACCAATAGGATATGATTTATAGTTATTTAATAATTAAATAACTATATAATTTCCATCCATTTTCTTCTACAACCAATCCCTAATCTCATTCTAATTCTCCCCTAGTTTTCTCACTATTTTGCTCATTAGGCCAAATTAGTGATAGGCTACCTTCTGTGACCAATTTTGCACATTTTTGGTTATAAAAATCATTATAAAATTTTATTATAATAACATATAATTATTTAACATCATATTACATATAATTTCATGTTTTTGACTTGGTCAACCCTACCTATAGCAACAAAAACCTTGAAAATAAGGGTTTTCCTATAGCTTCTACTCATTATCAGGACAAAAGAACCACCCAAGGAAACCTTGAAGAGTAATTTACATTTTATATAAAATAAAATGTGTCAAATTTACTATTATAATACATAAATTATTGTATCTCTCTTATCAGGTCTTTGTAAGGGTTTTACGAGGGTTTTGACTACCTTACCTTCTTAGTAATCATTCATAAAGAATTGCCCCTTAATCCCAAAACCAATGACAATAAATTAAATATAGGTACATTAACAAACTAACATGAAATTATTAGGCTCTCAATAAAAGGTTTCACATTTCAATGAGCATGAGAAACTTCTTCTTGGGTTTACAACACCCAATTTTGTGCAGACAGTAAACATTATTACCAGATTTCTTGCTTTCTACTATAGGCTATGACTTAAAACTTTTTTAAAATGAATTTAATGGAATATAAAACATATTTAAATTATATAAATATATATTACATCTTTTTAAATTAAATCTACCCCTACTTAGTCCAATATAGGTCATTTTATACACTAGGCCTCATACTGCTAAGCATACTTCGAGTATGATCATGCCTTGAAGCCTATATAAAAATATTAAAAACTATACCATTATTTCATAAAACATCATATAATTCTCTCACACTATTACACTTAATCACATAAGTCATAAATAGCTTATCTTACTAGGTCATCAAGCATGTATCTTCTCACTAGATGTCTTCATGTAGGAGTTAAACTTCAAATATTGACTTTTTACCTTATATTTTAACTTATTTTACTATAATTTTTTTTTAAGAAACTTATAACACATAATAATTCATGTAAAAACCTGAAACATAGCACTTTATGATGAATCATGCATATATCTTCTTCACATAGCTAAAGTAGACTACTCAAGATACCTAGTGCTAAGAGTTTGGACATCAATGATGTCATAATTTAATAAAGATAAGTCCATTATAAATATAATTTATGAGCTCTTCACATTAAAATTTTGTATCAAGACCTCATGAAGTATGTCAGGACTTATTGAACCATGTGATTTCCTTATATGCTTCTTAGTACTTACAGTTCAAGAAAGATGCTTCTCTTGTATCTTGAACATGATCTTGATATGTAAATAAACATTAGAAATAATAATAGGTTACCTTCATTTTTTTATCTCAATAGATAAATATAACTTATTAGTCACACACTATTTCACCAATCATGACATCAAATCTATCTTTTGTTATAAAGGACATTCAACTTGACTTTGACATCAATGACAACATTAGTGCTTCAATACCAACACTAGGAACATACCTCAACAATTTTTTAGATATTTTGTCATAGCAATCTAAATATTTGAAGGATAAAAAAAATAACTTATGATTTGATAAGAATTTATTTTTGTCACCACTGTAATATTGTTCAAACCATTTTTTAAGTTTGGATTTTTTTATACGCTTACAAAGATTAATAGTCATTGGATTCATCTTGGTGAGATGATTTAAATGGTATAATATATTGGTACAAATTTTTTTAGGTGAAAAATCATCTATCCTATGATTTGTGCATGGATAATCCTAATACTCATAGATACGATAATGGTCAACACACTCCAAAAACTCTTCAATATGATGACATGGAGTCTATAAATTAAAATATGTTAGTTTTTAAGGTGGTTTAATAAATTTTATCAAATATACAAATCATGTTGAGGAAATATGATCTTGATACAAAACATGTGAAAATGTATTCTATGAAGGATCAATTGTCAATTATGAGTGATTAGTTAACCTATATTATGGCCAAAATTATGTAAGATAATAATCCACTCCTCTAATCAAGCTCTACCACTCAAAAAAATCACAAATATAATACAAGTTTTAAGCACATGTCACTAAAAGTGGAAGTGTGCATGTTTTATGGTAAGGATCCACTCAATTAGATTAATAAAATATAAAATTTACTTGATCTACATTATACTCCATGTGTGTAAAAGGTGATCCTAAAATATCTCTATCTATAACTTGTGTAGTTAATTTGGTAGAGGTGGTTGTGTGTTAAAAATAAAATAAGGTCACTCCTATTACCTGATTAGTGTTTACCAAGGAGCTAAAGTACATTATCATAATAACATCTCATAAAAATACTTCATATAGTTAGAAAATTTGTAGTAGATAACTATTGTAAAGTATTATATTTATTAATTCCATAATATATCCTCATGTGTGGATGACATCACTAAGAAAATAATTTCTAACCTATTATTATGGGGGATTAAAAATAACATCCAACATTAGGGTTGTATGTTTCACCCATCATCCATTTTTGAAGCCATATTATTTGTGTGCAAAGGAAAATTATTTGGTTAAAATAAGGGATTTCACTCATGGCCATGAACACAATTTCATAGCACCATCATATTTCTAACCTACAATATTTACCCGTCAATAAATTGAAGTGAAGTATTCCAAAGGGTTATGTTTTATTTATGACAACAAGTACAGTAAAGGAAATAAATGTGGTTAAAATAAGGTGTTCTACACTAAAGGTGAAAATGAATATGATGATGATGATGAGGCCTTAGGTGAGGGTATAGATGAACCAAAGGAGGAATTTGAATATTCTCACCCTATTATCTCATGTCATGCTATTTTAGGTATAAGTATTCCTCAAACTATTAAGGTGGTAGACTTACTCAAGAAATATAAGGTAAAAATATTTATTGACTCAATAAGTACACATAATTTCATTAATATTAATTTGGATACTCATTTGAATTATTTTACTTATCTAAATCCAAAATTTTTAGTCATGATTATAAATGAAACACTATCGACTATTCAAGAAAATGCCATAGTATTTTGATTTCCATGGGGGACTACGTAATTTATACTCCTATGTTTCTTATTCCCATGGGTGGGGATAACATATTTTTGGGAGTATAATGGTTCATGAGTTTGAGAACAATAGAGATTAATTTATAATAACTATTCATGTCATATCATTTTTTAAGTAGGATAATTGAATTCAAGGGTTCATAGGAAAATAATCCCTAATTGGTTAGTTCACATCTAATTATGAATATTTTTTATAAAGGGGTTGAAGGATTTGTAGCATAGTTATTTTACTTAGAAGTTCAACTAACACATGTATACATATGTTTATTTTAAAATTATTCTTGATGACCATCTAACATTTGTTATGTCGTAACCCCAAAATATCAAGTTATCAAACACTAATTTCATGAAGATTAATCTTAAGAATTCCAACATCAGGTCAAAAAAGTACCATGGATTCAATAGTACAAATAACTTAATTATATGAATTACAACAAGGATTAAATAACCTTGGCATAAAAAATAGTGTGTAGTGAAAGGTTTTCACATGAAAGCCAAAGTGGTTAGGATCGATTCACTCCTTTATAACAGTTTACAATAATTAAGGATTTATTATACATTAGAAAAAATGAACTACTCAAATCCATTGTATCAATCATAGTATGCTAAATTATGAAACAATCTGATTTTAAATTAAAATAAAAGATATACATGAAATTTTAAACTCCATGTTAGTGTTTTTGATAAAAAATTTCATTAAAATTACTTGAGATCATTAGTGGTAGCTTTGGTCATAGCCTTAGCCTAGAAAACATTGCTCATTAACAATATTAAAAAAATTAACCTTTCTAGCTACGTAGTGTAGGTATGAGATTACCATGCCAATCATGAAATTATCAGTATCCCACAGATAGGGTTTAAAAATAATTTATTTCCATAGATCATTTATGTATTGCCTTATCACCATTATTCATTTAATTTATAATGATGGATATTTTTAAAGTGAATAAGCATAAACATTAAAATATATACAAATATTTTATTAATACCATTGTTTATACCCTAAAATATAGATTGGATTATTTAGGGTTAACAAAATATAAATGAATAAACACAAGGGTGATAAATGAATATATAGTAGTCTAATTGGTTGTCAAAATTTGATAGAACATATATTAAATTTATTATACTACAATTTAATAAAAATGGAAAGTATATATGTGATATATATTATAATTATAATGAAAACAAGTACTTAGTTGATTCTAATCCTAATATAGATTTGAATCTAGAATAAGTACAAAGTAGATTAGAAGTGTATTATAGAACAATCACCAAATTCTAAATTTAGTACCTCTATAGTTTCAAACACTTTCATCAGTCTTAGATAGTTATGTCAACATTAGTGTCTAGGTTGGATGAGGGATTTATATCATGAATACCTATTAGAAAAATATGTGACCACCTATATGCTTCTAGGATATTCATCACCTTCACTCTAATGTATTTAGATTTGATTCATAGACTGCCACTCCTTATCAGATATTAAAACCATAGTTCTTAATCCTTGTAGTTGCTATGGAAAAAATGGGTTATGAGCACATAATGTTGAGATACCATAAAGATACCTCTATTAACAATCACTACCTATATAGCCAATAATCTGAAGATGGCCTTAGACTTATGTAGTTCTCCCATACATATTAGATTGTGTGTGAATCATGACATGTGATAAGCAAGTACAACAATGACCTAGCTTGTAAATTCATAAATATAGATCTTGGGTTGTTCTTTTAGTACTTTAGATCTATGTATGTGTTATTCCTATCACTAATATGATAATAAGAGAAAATAGGAAAGCTTCGATTTAATGAGTGTTTGATTTAATGCTTTTGATAGGTTACCTTGGTCTATGCTAGGTGAGGAATGGATTAGGGTTGATATTATATTTATACCAATATAGCTTATATTAAATCACTTATGTCAACCTTTAAGATATATTTCATTTATAAATTATATAAATTTAATGCATTGGACACTTGTGTTGGAGCATGACCCATGTGTTGATACATGTGTCTATATGGCACATAAGTGTTTATGGAACAAGAAAGTAGGTACAAGCTTATAAATTGTAGAGGCATAAGATAACTAGTTTTTAAGAATTATGGGAAATATAAATGGCATGGGTCATTAGTATAAGATTAGTTAGATTAAAAGATAGGCCAAGGGGAAAAATAGATTATATACGAGAGGTGGGGAAATGGGAAAGGTATAGAACTAAGAGCAAAACCTAAGGTATAATTTTTCCAAGTTACAAGACTAATGTGTTATATAATTCATAAATAGTATCTACATTCCCCCCATTTAATATAGTCATGACATTTCTAGTTTTTAAGGAAAGGAATGCATACATGGTTGTGTATAACACACAATATCTTTACTTGATTCTAACTTAAGTAATTTTTTGGTGAGTGACCTGCAACCAAGAGAATCTTATAATATATAATCAATGAATTAATCTGAAATTTAAAGTATTGAATTTATTGAAATAGAGTAAGGTTTATGATTACACACATGTATCAATGCAACCATCTTGCCTATTGATGATTTTATTTGAAAGATGTATCATTATGAATCACTAAAACTAATATTAGGATAGATATAAATCTTAAAAGTTCATATGTCTAAGGAGATAGAGAGAGAGAGAGAGATAAATATAGGAAGGCCCATTCCCCCACCTTACAACAAAAGATGAATTGACACCTAACATTTGATACTAGCTCAACCATATAATTAAATCATACTTATAACTTGGTGAGTGTGAGTGAACCAAGTCAACTCACACTATATAAAATCAATTCTAAATTGAAATTTTATCAATATTGGGTGAGTTAGTCATCTCCACCATACCAAAAAGTGAATCAACTACTATAGTATATTGGCTCAATATTGTTCATAAAAGTCTAACCTAGTGGGCGTTAACAGTCCTTTAGAGTGTTTAAAATCTAAAACTAACTTGGATTTGGTAATATTAGGCACACATTTCATAACATATGGACCTTATATATGTCTCATGTTTAAAATGTGTGTAACAATGGTACATATATATATATATATATATATATATATATATATATATATATAATTCTACCACAAATGTGTATTTGAATCATATAATTGTATTTTGGTCAATTTGGAAATTTGAACAAGTGTGGGTGACATGTTACTATAAAATGCTCCCATTATACATGGATAAAATATTAAAATTTATAAAAGTTCTAAGGTTTAGAACATGTTTTCAAAACATACCACCACTATAATCTAGGTATGTTAAATACTGAATAAGTGTGGAGAACATGTTTCCAAAAGATTCCCGCACTATATATCTGAAATATTGAATGTGTTGAAGCCATGTATTTATGACATTCCCCCACTAAATCTAAAACTTCAATGTGTGTGGAATCCATTTCTATAGGAAATTATTCCATTGATATTCCCCCCATTTTAGGTCAGCAAAGAATATAAACTAGTAGTTACCTCACCTCAAAACAATAAGATACCCATATAATTGTGAATGAATCATGTATCATATAGGATAAAATTTATAGGTAAATGTATCATTAAATTTCATATAATTAAATCACATCAAGGCCTAAGATTCATTATTAATATCATAACATCATATATTTATTAACACTATAATCTTAAAAATCAAATCAAACACACACACAAGAGCACTCAAAAGTAATCCAAAAGGAAAATGTCCTAGGAGACCAAAATCAAGGGGCTTGTTAAAAATGCCTCACAATCAAAAAGGACATGACTTATTCAAATGACCACAAAATCAATAGTGACATATTCAAATGTCCATATAATAAAAAATGACATATTCATATCTCATAGAAGCAATAATAACATAGGGTTGTAAATAGTGGAACATATTCAATTTCTCGACAAATAAGACAATACCAAGGTAAGACAGTCAAGGAAGTACATAAAGAAAAACACAAGTAACTCACATACACATATCAAAGTAACCCATGGATCAAATGTGTTATTAAAACATGTAAATTACATAGCATATCAAGTACACTGTGAAAGTTATAAGCATGGATAATTTCATGTGTAAGTAAATATATGAGCTCAAACATGATAATGTAAAGTGACCATGTAATTATATAATCTTTAAGTATCATGATCAAATAATGTGGATGCCCCCAATGTATTGGTGACATGATTAGAAGGAAATACCAACATCCAAAAGTGCATAAATAATGTATCTATTTGTGTACGTATCACACTCAAATAGAAGTGTGAAATATGTGTGTATGTAGAAGTAACTGATATGTTATCCATCAACATGAAACTAACACATATATGCCAAGGATCCAATAGAATATGTAGATGCCTAAAATATTTTTGGATTTTTGAATGTTATTATTTTTTTGGTATCTTTGGAATATTGGAATAAATAAACATCACATAATATATTTATGCAAGTGCATAATTTTTATTGGACTCTTTAGAGGTTTTCTTTCAAGTGTAGTAAGGCAGTATATGCCTTTTTCCAAATTTTTGTAACTATAGATGGTCCTAACCAATTTGGTTTAAACTTCCCTTTCTTGTATTTTTTTGTAATGATATTCTTTTGATTTTATTTTAGTACCAAGTCACCCTCAACAAAGTCATTTGGATTAACCTTTTTATTATATTTTCACTTAACACAATATTTATAAATGCGTAAGTGTTTAGTAGTTTAAATGTTTTTTTCACTCATCTATTCTAAATGATACAATATATTTTCATGGTATTCACTAAGTTTAATGATGTATTTGAGAAAAACATATAATGCATCTCAAGATAAATCATTAAAACTACCTCTATACCATATACCAAAGAATAATGTGTAGTCTAGGTAGATGTGTGAATACTAGGTCATATGCCCATAGAACATAAACCATATGTTGGTGTTAATCAATACTAAATCACTTAACTATATTACCGATTATCTTGATAATAGTGTTATTGGCTTCCTTTTCCTATCCATTACCCTATGGGTAATAAGGTGTAGAAAATCTATTTTTTATTTTGTATATACTACAAAGCATTTTATCTTCTTCTTTGCCATTATCAAAAATAATAGTTGAAGGTATGCCAGAATGATAAATAATATAGGTCATCAAAAATTTACATATTTCATCCCCTATGGCAAACTCAAGTGTAATTTTTTTCACTAACTTTTTAAAATATTTTGTATCTATTATTATAAATTTGTGTCCTCCTACGAATACTAGATTTATCTTTCCAATCAAGTCAAAATTGCATAAGGAAAAAGGTCATGGTGAAATAATAATTTGAAATTCATATGATGGTACATGATTTAAATTATTATATTTATATAATTTTAAACATAATTTTTCATGTTTAATACATTATTGTTCCATGTTAGGCAAATAATAACCTTGGCATAATAGCTTTTGGGAATGGCTCATCTGCGAAAATGCCCACCACACTTGCTATCAAGCATTTCAAAGAGTGTAGTGTGGAATTAATATTTACTTGAACATAGAATTAATTATCCATCAAAACCTCATTTGAACAAATAATTTACATTAATAACATGATGAAGTGTTTTGTATTATAATTTTCAATTTTGATTATATGTAAAGTGGTCTAGTATATAAGCATAATTTAGAGGAAATTATAAATGTCATTATACCATTATGTGTTTATATAAATTTTAGTAATATAAAAAATGCATAAGGAATTCATATTATCAAAATAAACAAAATAATCCAATAAATATCATATGGAAAAGTCCATACAATCATCATTGATAAAAAAAAAGGCATCAAGGATGTTGCACTTGCTATGGCATCTGCATGGTGGTTATATATATGGGGAATAATATCAATAGAAAATGTATCAATTATCTATGTGAGCTTATCCACCATTTATTTATATGGTATAATATGCTCCTCTTTGTTTAATTAATTATTGGTAACTTGGTTAACAACCAATTTAGAATCACCAAAAACTTTAATGTCCTTTATATGAAGCTTGCGTGTTATGGACAACCTGATTATCAAGGCCTCATATTTATCTATATTATTGGTGCAATAAAAGGATAATTTATAGGATAAAGACATGTATTCTCCATCTAGGATTTAAAAATACAATTCCAACACTTTCCTCTAATCTACTTCTGGATACATCGAAGAACATTATCCATGGATTGGGAGATATATATTATATGCCACAAACTCAACATATAAAGATTTGGTGAATGGAAAAGGAGGTAGTAAGGGAGTTTCAACTAATTGGTAAATTAAAACTTGACATTTTATTAAATTTTAGGATACAAATTTTATATCAAACTCTATAAGTTACATCACCCATTTTTTAATTTGACTGGTTAGGTGTGTCTTACTCATAAGTAACTTTAATGGATCTTCATTAATTATAACATAAACCTCATTATTGAGAAAATAATTTCATAAATTTTGGGGAGTTAAAAATAAGGATACACATATTTTTCTCCATTGATGTATATTTGTGTTCATAATTTAAAAATTAGTGATTGATATAATAGATTGCTCACTCTTTGTGATCATCATCATATTATGATAATAGGGCCCCAAAAGCCTTGTGAGTGGTTGAGATATAAAAAATTAATGGTCTATCTAGAATAGGAGGTACGATTACTTGTGGGTTTAATAAATATACTTTTATTTTATCAAAACATTGTTGGCAAACATCATACCATATAAAATTTTCACCCTTCTTTATCAAAACATGAAAGGAATTGTTTTATCAACCAGCTGAGAAATGAAGCATTGGATATCCTAAATACTATCCTATAAACATCATAACTTGTTTAGTGTGTTTGGTGGTGGAATTTTAACAGTGGATTTTATATTTTTTAGTAAGTTAATGCCTTGTTGATAAATAGTATACCTGAGGATCTTCCCCAAATATATTTTAAAAACAAATTTTGGGGGATTTAATCAAACATTAATTTTTCACAAGCATTCAAATATTTGTGCTAGATTAGTAGCATGGTCTTGGTGGTGTTTGGATTTTTAAATTAAATCATCAACATAATCCTCAACAATTTTTTAAATTAAATCATGAAATATATGAGTCATGGCCCTTTCATATGTGGCTCCTAAATTTTTGAGTCCAAAAGGCATGACCATATTAAAAAATGTGTCCCATAATATAGTAAATGTTGTCTTTTCTTTATCCATGGATTTAATTTTAATTTGATTATATCTGGAAAAGCCATCCATAAATAAAAATGTCTCATATCTAGATGTAAAATTGATAATCATGTTGATATTAGGTAATGGAAATTCATTTATTGGAAAAGCCTTGTTTAAATTATGATAATTGGTACAAATAGGAATATCAACATTAAATATTTTAATAGGCAAAATGTTGGGCACCTAGTCAGAATATGCAATAGCTATTATAAATCCTACATCTAAGAGTTTTTGAATTTAATATTTCACTAATAATTCCACTTTAGTATATATCTTTTGAATCTTTGATTTAATTGACTTTGAATTGGGGTATACTAATATATTATGAATTTCTACTAGTTGATCAATCCTAGTCACATATGAATAAGCCTACTTAAAAAATTTAGGAAAATCATGAAGGAATTTTTGATAAGACCTTCATCATATTGCATCATTGTAGTAAGTATAACTGGTCAAGGGTGTTTATCTATTGTATACTTATATTTAACTATTTATTTATTTAGTAAAGTATACCTATTTGTGATGAATTATGTAGTAGGAATAATGTTTGATGCTTTATGTTGGTCATTCGTATCATTTTTCTTATAAAATTGGTCATGAGCAGAGGTGGCATGAATAAACCTATTCTTTTGATGGAAGGAAGGGAGATCCTCATATACCCCTAAGTATGATAGTAATGACTCATCATTGTAAAACTCATCCAATGTCAAAAATTTTAAGGAATATGTCTCATGTATTAGATGATATTTACTCAATTGGAGTTCCATTCTAGAAGTATTCATGCATTTTATTTTATCCTTTTAAAAATAAATTATATTATATCAATTTTTTTTGTGACTTTTAATTTTTTGTGAAAACCTAAAATCGTGATGGTTTTTATTTTTTTTAGATGGGATGGATGAGCTACTACTTATTCATTTTTACCTAACCTTTATATTTTGTAGATGTATTCGAGTAAATATCGAGAACCAAGATCATGATTGTAGGATTACAGTGTCAGATTATACATTTATTAAACCATTACAAATGTTTGAAGGGATTAGTATCCATTGAATAGGTTTAAATGAATTATAGATGATTAAATTTAAAACATGCATGAAAATTATATAAAACTACATAAATCTCATATATCTAAGGTCATCTTGAAACAATTTTATAGTTATAATCATTTAACATGAAAGTAGGTAATGCATGGGCACCCATGTTAATATTCAATGTTACTTGTCCCAACACCTATCATGAAATATTATCAAATCCATTGATGCTCATATTATATGGCTCTAAATATTAAGGTCCAATTTCAATTAAGGAGAGAAATGTGATGTTACAAATTTTGAGCCCCAAACAATTGCCCATAAAAACTTGCTTTACTATATTATTATAAACACATACTTAGATGTAGAGTGGAAAATAGCTATTTATAATATGTTAAGGTGGAAAATAATCCTTTTCAAAATTGTATATTGTGATTAATATATTTTATGGAGTTAAAAAAATCCACATATGTTGGTCCCATATTGCAAGGTAATATGGTCATATCAATGTATTCAAAAGGATATATTTGTAATGGGATAAATGATGTCACAGGTCTAAGAGTAAAGTTATAGAAATAATATCCTTCAATTGGGTATAAAATATTGACCACTTTCTAGTCTTAGAAATATAAATAGGTCAACACAATTCCTTCATTCATGATTCATCATTGACACCATAGTTAGCATTCATATCATGAGTATGAGAGGGTTGTTCAAGCAGTCTATAGCCTTTCCATGCTACATTTTTGTCTTGTTAGTCCTTATGTGTATTCATATCTCCTTTAAAACATAATTCAAGTAGTGTCATCATGTTCAAAAGTGATTATATTTTATTTCATCTCTTTTACGGGTCCCCAACATGTGAAATATGCCATGATGATGGTGAACTGAGGAGGCAGTTTGATAGAGGCTTAGAGGCACATTGGTTCTACCTGATCATCAGAGGTATGATCATTTTAAATATTTCAAGGAACATCATCGAAAGGTACTAAGTTTAATTTTATGCTTATCATATATCATAAGTTTCTTTTATATGTGTTAACATAATAATTCAATTTAAACTCCCTTCTAAGGTCATATATGTGTGTAAAATTAATGGTTTTTTTGTTATAATGAGACAAAATATGACCTTAATAGACCACTAAACTACCCATAACACCTATATTAGACATCATAAACCTCATCATGCCATAAAAATAATATTTCATACCTCATTTTGATCCACTACCACCATGGTCAATTCCATTTCCTCCCAAAAGGGCACCACACATGCTAAATTATGACTCTTAAAATCCCTCAACTCATAATACCAAGTTAAAAGTGTTTTATGGCCCTTACTTTCCATCCAAAACACTTGATATAATTTTTTTAGTTCTAAAACAAGGAGGATTTATAGGAAAAATGATAGTTTGTAGAGGTTTGTTTAGAAGTACAAATCTTTACTATACAGACAAGCCCATGTAGGGTCGTGATTTTGCAAAAGGAGTTAAAAGATATAAAATGGTGAAGAAAGAATTGTTAATTAGTGTCTTAAGAGATAAAATCCATTTCATTTCTCTTTAAATATCTTTTACATGTTTAAAATACTCTTTAGGTTCATGCGCATACCATACAGAGGAGAGAGAATGGAGGCCTAAGCTCATAACCATAAAAAGTAAACTCAGGTATATTTCATCCATGGGAATTTATCTAGGTATTAGTTTCCTAATATTTATGAACATTCCTTAAGAACTTAAGGATTTCATATGCCTTTATTATCTACATAAGTCTATTTAGACTAAGCAAATTTAAGAGATTTTTACTTTAAACACTCAAACCAATCATGGATGTTTATTCCTTGAGTCTTGAGTGATCCTTACATACCATTATTATCACTTGAATCACACATGTGAGCTAACATTATTTTAAAATCTTAATAATTACCTCATGTGTATGATATATAGATAGGTCTATGTAAAAGATAGAGGTTTTATGGCTTCACCAGAGTTTGTGGACTAGATTGAAGAGTTTGGAAAGGTGTTACAGTGATTACAATGCCTTATTTATCAATTGAAAATTCTAATTGCCCATTGTTACCTTAGAATATCTCAAGGAATAAAGGCTTATGCATGGGTGAAGATCACTATGTGATAAATATTGTGTGTAGCTCAAAGTCATATGAAGAGCTTCAAATGTAACCTAAAATCAAGGAAATAGAGGTTAAATTAATGATATATCATCCTTAGGTCCTTAAAAAAAATTTAAGCCTCTATAATGGTCTCATAGGCCTAAAAACAACCTTATTTTTCTAAAAAATTACTTAGTCCCTTTTTATCAAAGTTTACGGTCTTTTTGTAAAAGTTAAGGTTTTTTGAGTTTTTGAGGTTTCAATTTAGGGATATGTATATTATGTTTATACCTCCAATGTTTCATGATTGCTTAGGAGTATGTCTAAGGACATTTAATATCCATTTGGTATATATAGTAAGGTCATTATACTCCATCCTAATCACTTTCATGCCCCTAAATTTTCACTATGTTTCCACTATCAATTGCACTATGTTACCCTTATCTTCATGCATCACACTCTATATGTCTCCACTACCACCATCCTCCATTTATCTAACCTCACTTCCTAGGTTATATCATTTATAAATACCTCCAATCCCATTTATAACCATCAAATATGATGAAACCATATAATTTTGGACTCATATGTTCATATAGTTATTTGAAGATGAAAATGTGTGCCTACAACCAACCCTTTTAGGGATACTATAGCAGAATCCTAGGAGACACTATGAAAAACATCTAAGGCATGATAATTGGTGTGATTATTATGGAAAATACATCAAAATTAATTTAATGGTGATATGATATACTCTCTTAATATTTTTAATAACTATACATATCACCTTCATCTTATACATGCCTCATAACAAAGCCCTATAAAAAGTTATTTTAGCATATGGTTATAGGTTAAATCAATAGTCTATATTAGTGTCCCCATCTCAAAAGGGATAAAAAGGAAATTAATATACAATAAAGTTTAAAAAATTTTACCATTGATAATGCAACATAGTGGTTATCACCACTAAGAAGGCAAACTAACCCCTAAATAGGTTTAAAATGCCACAGGCATATGCAAACATGAGACCTAAGCTTGAGTGAAAGGGTAAGGAGTACAATGGAATAAATATTTGAAAACAATAATATAAGCATGATAATTTACCTAATAATATTATTAACACATCTATGAACCTAAACATCTCAAGGGGCAATGTTATAGGTCATACTAGAAATTTACATGCCTGAATGCACATTCAACAAGCAGTTTAAAGTTAGTTTGAGCCAAAATGGTAATTTGAGACCTATTTAAGAATGGATAAGTCATAAAAATTGATAATAATTTTCATAATTACTCATTAAAATAACTCATATGTTTAATTGGGCTAGATAAATAGTGGGTATACCCATTGGTTTGTCTCAGACCAAAGCTTATCTGTTATGGTTGCTCAATGAATTAAAAGATGCACCAATGGTATTTAAGATTTGGAGATAGTATATAACCATAAAAAATATTTTATTTTAGTTAATAATGATTTTTAATTATTCTCAAACCCCCTCCAAAGGTCTAACACCTAGATTTACACTCAAGAGCCTTACAGATGGACTAGCACAATCAGGGACATATGCCTGCACATAGACCCTAGTGTCATATTATGGTTCCTTCCAAATATTTTAATTATTTTAATGGATAGTGTAATATTTATGAGGGTTTTTAATACCCAAAAATAAGGTTTTAATTTCCAATATGTGACAAAGTTGATTCAAGTTCCCTCAAAGCCATCTTGAGCCAACCAACTTATACATAGGAAATTCAAATGACATCTTTAAATGCTCACCCACTCCACCACATGCATGCTCAGTGTCAAACATAATAGGGAATTTTAAGTATCCATATGGACTAAATATATATGAAATATTGATTGGAAGTTAGGTTTTATGCTTTATAAACAAATATTAAGAAAATAGTCACTCATAACTACCTGTAAACAACCATAACCTCATCTTCTAAGGCTCATATATCTAAGCACCATCTACATGGGAACCTAGCACATTCATGAAATATGAGGAGGTAATTACCATAAACATCCATGTATTTTGGTCCTACTTTGGATTTCCATACTCTATGAATCATTATTAAGATGGTGGATGTCTTAAACCCTGCACAAACCCTAAAAATGACTTGATGGTATAATTTTACACTAAAACCCATCTAAATGAGTTAGTTTGATCATCAAATGAACTTTTAGGTCTCATAAGGTCCTTTTATGATCATAGTGACCTATTAATTAGCATGTGTAAGGGTAAAACTATATAAATAGAGTTTAAAGTGCTAGTTTAAGATCAAAAGAAAGGATACTAGGAGTATTTTTTTGCAAAATTAGTTTGAGAATTGAAAATTAGTCTTAAAACATATTAAAAAGACCTAAAACATCCTATATATTGACCTCAATGATTGTTTCATCCAGTATAAAGGTTTAAGCATATGAATTCATGATTGTATGCACCTAAAAGGAGTCAAATAGTTCAATCAGGATAATGATGCCACTCCATGAGGTCTTGAACATGATGTTAATGTCATATATGATGCAAAGGTGGCTCAAAAATCTAGTGTATATATCAGGGTTCATGAATCAAGTTTGGAGATATACCAATCCACAACCTCCACCAAGACTGTGTCATAAAAAGGTGAAGTAGAAGACAAATTGGGAAGTATGAATGCTTCAAATAAAAAAGGGGATATCTATTATAGTTTTTGAAAACCCTTTGGCTAATCGAGATCCATGGAAAGGCTATTACAGTATAACTTTCTACTTGTAGACATATATAGGTCACTTAAAGGGTATGTTCTTAACACAAAGGCTATCTTCAAGTTTTCATCACAACTTGAATCTTATGCATTTGGATTCTAACACTTTAGAGAAGGTAATAAGGTCCATTGGCTTGAGTTTGGTGTAATTGATTTAGAGATCCAAACCTTGATCTCCATGAACCATCTATAAGAACCTTGAACACTCTTAAACCTCCCTTAAACCCTAATATTGACCCATCTAAAGAGGTTTAGGAAAAAAATTATTCAAATTATAAGAAGTTGCTTATCTAAAACTTAGATGCTATTTCCAGATTAGTTTGGCTCATGTCCATAGCCTTGGATGATACAAAAAATGTATGAAAACTTCTTAAAAAGGTAAATTTTTAAGTTTTTCAGATTAATTTTTTTTAAAAGGCCTTGTTATAAGTTCTAAATCATGGAAATTGTAAGTTCATGACTTATTATACTCATTAAATACTAATATGTTTCATGAAACTAATTGAAAATATCTTTGATATCTCCATCTGAACTACTAGTCTATGAAGCAATCAAAATGGCCTAGTCATGTAAGGATAATATAAATTTATAGGTTAAAAAAATTGAAGGATATCAAGACCAATACATAATGGGTTATTCAGATATTATCTATGTCTTGTTAGGTGGATTGGGAACCTAGTTTAACAATTTTATCATTCAAGTAATGTATATGAATAGAATGTTGAAAGATAACCAAATAGTCCTAATTATCTTTTAGATATAAATACCTAACATGTAAATAATGGTGTAGAATAATTTATTTATCTTAAAACATTGGTAACTATCATGTAGGAGAGCACACCCCCAAATTGAGGTCATTATGACAAGTTAGATGTAGTTTCATGGACCATTCAGCATGCATATTAAAAAAAAGGTTAAATAATACCTTAAGAAGGCCTATTTAAACTCCATTATAATTGAGTAACTATCATTTGAAGGAATATTGGGATATTTAAATCATGTTTAAGGTTTTCATCAGGTCAAATTTTGGAGTTACAGCCTTCACATCTTCACCAAACACCAAAATGGGCTTATTGATATCATGTCAATGTTTGAGGAAGTAAAGAGGCCTATTTTAACTACCATTATCCACATTGGCCTCACTCATATAACCTCCCACATATAATTTCTCTCTCTTCTCCTTAAAAATTTATATCTAATTAGGCATTCAGATATTTCTTTGGCATCCCTCGACTGGGTGTTGCGAAGCTCTACCAAAATTGCCTTGTAACTCTTAGAGTCAATATAAGACATTTATGGATTATTTTTTAATGGTATTGTGCTTATTTAGAGTTTTATTTAAATAATTAATTCATTGTATTGTCTATCTAGGTCCTTTCATGTCCCTAACTTTAGGTTTTAGTTCATTATAGGTTATATGAAGTGTGAGCAAGTAGGAGTCTTCTTGAAGTGTCATGAGTCTATAGTGTCTTGAGCATATATATGCCTTTATCATTCATTTTTCAAAATAATATCCAAACTCCATTTAAAACATTCATTATTTTAACACCATCAATGAGTCTAATCAATCATTGTCTCTATTAGGTACATTAGTAGGTTTTAAAAGATACAACTAAGAGTGGATTTTTTATCAATTGGTGCATCACCATTTAGAGTAGGTTCCTTCATTGGTATTAATATCTCTTTAAATTTTCATTGTGACAATTTTAGGTGATATAAAGAATTAAAATTTCCAAATTAGGAAATATATAACCTTAAAGTATAGAGGTGTGACCTGCATATTAGGTAAACCGCAGTCTATAATCAATCCCATATTGGAATAAGTTTGAGGTTTGGATATGAACACTCTTATCCATAGTGAGGGTGAAAACTATAATCTCCAATAGTTATTTAATTCTTAGTTAGACTAGTAATCAATTTTTGTAGATACCTACTTTGAAAATCTTGACATGTGGGAGGACATCTACAAGGCTCAAGACAATCAATAGTAGATTGGAAGGTAATTTTATGCACCAAGTTTTTAGTAGGACATAATTAACACTAGAATTAACAATGAGAAATAATGTTCCTATATTTAATCCACATCCCACACCCCAAAATTCTCCTAAGTCTCCCAACTCTAATAATTCTATCCATACATAGCATGCTACAAGTCCACCAATTAATTGCAAGGTCTAGACTGCAAGCATTTTTACCTTTAAATGGTGGTAACCCTATTTAACTCAACTAATATTATGACATTAAAAATAATTCCTTGAATATTTTACCATATTTCATATTTGAAAACTCCACCAATCCTATAGAGCACATAATTGATATAAAAAACCTATGATCATTCCACAACATCACCCAAGAAAATGTAACCATGAGACTCCTAACAACTTGTATGAGAGGAAAATACCTTTAGTGGCATAGAGGTGTTACTCATAACTATATAAACACTTGTGATAAGTTTTTTAAGTGCATCTATAAACACTTTGAAGATAGAAGTGACCATGTGTTAATAGTTGAGCAACTCACCTCAATGAAGAGGGCACCACAAGAATCTATGGTTGACTTTAACTATAGATTATAAAATAATTTGGATAGAATCCATATTATCATAAATAATACACCTAATTATGCCCTTATATACTACCTAAGATCCTTAAATTTATATGTTTTAGTAATGATACAATCCATGGGTGGGATAACATTGCCAGAGGTCTATTAAATCTCCATCAAGGTATAACATTTCTTGATATAAGTAGGGAAATTGACTCCTGTACCCCTCATGCTGCTATTTATTGAGATTAAACCTAATAACCCTATAATTTAGACATTACCTACTAAAAATAATTAAGGACAATCTAATGATAACTAAGTATATAGGCTTGGAAAGATTTAAGGTTTGTTAAAAACATAAAATAAGAAGTTGGTAACCTTAGAAAGGTAATAACAAACCTCTTACAGACCCTACCAACCCCATATCAATATACATACCCATATTATACTTAAAATAGACCACATTACACACAAAATCAACAAGCCTAAGGTTAGATCACATAGACTAGACCATACAATAGCTATAATCCCAATGTTATAAGAAGCTCAAGGGAATTGGTGCCAACACAAAACAATATTGCACAAAAGGGTCAATGGTCTACTCCATGGGGGAAATAAAATAAGATGGTAAATTCAATGAGTGAATAAATATATAAAAATACTATTACTTGGTAGCATCCTCCATTTCAAATTCATGACACCATGCCTCCTCCACCATAAGGTCCTCTAATGCCTCATGGTGACATGTCTATCATGAAAACATTATAAGTTATAATTCAAAAACAAGGAAGTGTGGAAAAATAACCTAATGACACAACCTTTGTGAATTTAAAATTAGGAGAGCATACCTTTTATCATGTGTCATCAAACTTGGGGTAAAATACACTAAATTTAGATGATGTAGTTATAACCCATACAAGGGATAAAGGGAGAATGGTAAATGATAGATTGGGGCATTCCAAGGCCATTCCAACTCATACTCAAGTGAATCAATAGCCTAAAAAATAAATTAAAATCACTAAAACAACTCCTACTCATCAAACACCTCAAACTCATGGGTAGTAGTACAAGGCTCCATTCATTCCTTAAGTTACTCAAGTCTCAAGTGATGCTCATACTTCCAAGCTACAACCCAAGAGTGATAGTTCTCCATTCAACATTGTGGACTACATGAATATATACAATCTTATCATTCCTTTTTGAGATCATATAATAATTCTAGGGAATAAATTTATTCTCTATCAAGATCTCTCTAAGATCTCCCTCATGAACAAGCCTATTGATAAAGTAAGGGATGTTTATGTCAATGATGGCCAGCTTAGTGAAGTCCAAGATCCAAAAATTATTAATCCACATCAATTTTACTTATCATTAATAATAGGATATTATCTTGTCCATATATATATGATATATAATGGTGACTTAACCTTAGTCATGCCAAAAGCCATAACATATAAACTAGAACTGAAGTATGTGCCCAATGAGAAAGGAGTCTTTCAACTAGATAGGTCTCCCACAAAGATATTAGGTATCTTAAATAACCTTAAAATAGTGTTGGAAGAATTATCCAAATTAACTACCACTTAATATGTCATGGTTGTTTATTTATCTCCATACTTTTCCCTATGCCTATCTAAAGACTTAATTATAAATATTGGGGATACCTTTTATCTAACTGGTCATACATGGTTTTTAGCACCAGATATGGGACTAGGGTCACTATTAGGTCTTAACCTATTTCTAGGTTCCATTTAGAGGCCTATATGCCCACATTTCAAATGTAAATTGCACTATGCTTGATGAGGATGGGAATTTTAGTGAACAAGAACCCAAGGATCA
The DNA here is from genome assembly GCA_037957365.1 of Torreya grandis. Taxonomy (NCBI): domain Eukaryota; kingdom Viridiplantae; phylum Streptophyta; class Pinopsida; order Cupressales; family Taxaceae; genus Torreya; species Torreya grandis. Next base: position 1,549,582 of record JARHVA010003310.1, on the reverse strand, counting down.
TCTTGAAGGCATCTCATATCTACTATTTGATGAATGGGTAGCTAATAAACATGAAGTTGACCCCTATAATATTATTGAGGAAGTATACCTAGGAGTGTATTACATGTATGAGGAAGGGTTTGTCATTCCTAGTCTCATAATATCAGTCCAAGAGCATGATGGAATATGGACCTTGTTTTCTGATGGATCAAGATCAAAGAATGGTAGTGGGGTTGGGGTAATTCTAGTTTCCCCTTAAAATTATAAGTATTACTTGAATTTAAGGTTCCAATTTAGTTTCACTTCAAACACAGTTGAGTATGAATCATTATACATGGGATACAAGAATCAAGGAGGAGAGGCATCAAAATTTTGTAAGTAAAAGGTGATAGTGAGATTATAGTGTAATAGGTGAAGGGTGTTAGTGTAATTAAGAACCATTTATTGAAGGAATACAAGCATTGATTATGGGATGTATTAGATTACTTCTTGGCATTCAACATCTATTCTATACCAAGGAAGTCTAATCACCATGTATATAGACTTGAATCTATTGGTGCCCGATATGACATTGTAAATTGAGTCAAGGTCCCTCAATGACTATAAAAAATCATTCCAAGGTAAGTTGGTAGGTCTTTGATAGTTATGATAAAATTATGTGCTTTCTCATGTAAGAGGTAAAATTCTATCATAAGAATCAAGGTAAACTGAAACATCAATTTGATGATAAGATAGTGAAGCTAAGGTATAATAAATTACCAAAGTGAGTAGTTAAATTGGAGAGAATATTCAATGAAGATGATCAAATGAGAAGGGACAAGGTAGGCATCTCAACTAAAGAAGAGAACTATGAAAAGATAGTCAGCTTTAAGGACAAGCTACTTAAGTTGGAAAATGTAAACATAAAAAAAGAGAGAGATACCTTCATTACCTTGTGCCAAGAGTATGTAGATGTTTTTTCATGGGATTATCATTATCTAAAGGGTTTTGACACCAAAATTTCCCAATAGACCATTGAATTGGAAAACAATGCAAAAATGATAAGGCAAAAGTAAAGGCCTATCAATCCTAAGGTGAAAGAGATCATTAGAAGAGAGTTGTTAAAATTGATTGAATATAAGATAATATTTCCCATAAATCACTCCTCATGTGTAGAAAACATTTTTCCTATGAGGAATAATAATGGGTAAATACACCTATGTGTTGACTTTAGAGACCTTAACAAGGTGTCTTAAAGGGACCATTACCCACTTCCCTCAATGGATCAGATAATTCATAAGGTTTTAGGATCTCAGAGGTTATCCTTGCTTGATGGTTACTCTAGTTACAATCAAATCATCATCAAATAGGAGGATAGACATAAGAATACCTTCAGTACAAAGTGGGGAACTTATGCATAAATGAAAATGCCCTTTGGACTTTCCAATGCAAGGGAAAACTTCCAAAGAGCAATGGATGTTGCCTTTGAGGGATTAATTAATGAAATGGTGATCATATATATTGATGATATAGCTATGTTCTCAAAGGATCCAATAGACCACATGGCTCATTTTAAATTGGTCTTTGATAGATGTAGGTAGTTTGGAGTGTCCTCGAATTCCAAGAAATGCATCTTTAATGTTCATAAGGGCATATTGTTAGGACATGTAGTTTAAAAGGATAATATTTATATAGACCCTAAGAGAGTGGAATACATTTTTTCCTTACCCCTTCCTAAACTTAATAAAGGTTTTCAATTATTCTTAGGGAAGATCAACTTCATAAGGAGATTTATCCTAGGCTTTGTAGAGTTGGTTAAACCTCTTATTCACATGATAAGGAAGCATAAAGAATTTACGTGGACAAAGGAAGGTGAGAGGATATTTTAGGACATAAAAGAGTCCATTTCTCAATCCCTTACACTCCTAAATCTTTATTTTAACAAAAATGCTTTCCTGCATGTTTTTTATACATTAAATACAATTTATGTTATGGTTATGTAGTAGAATGATGATGGCCTAGAACAACCAATTACCTTATATAGTTAGGCCATAGAAGTATATTAATAAATATATACTTTTTTGGAGAATCATGTACTTAATATGATGTTAATATTGAATAATTTTAGGCACATGGTGTCAAAAAACAAGGCCATAGTCATGGTGGTGTACCAAAACATCAAATAATTTATACTCAATAGAGATTTAAGTGAGAAGAGATCTAGGTCGATAAAAAATTGCATGGAATATGAAATTGAGGTGATAATGACAAATATTATCAGATGAAAAGGTTTATGTGATCATCTCATAGTATAAGTAAATGAAGGCAAAGACCAAGTGTTGGTGATTTATGATAGTCAACAGGTAATTACAAACGACACTACCCTTAGCTAGACCAATGATGTGGTCAAATTCATTCAAATAAGATAATGTCCTATGGGCTTGGATAGGGTGAAAGGGAGGAAATTTATACTGTATACCATAACCTATGTCATGATAGATGAAGTGATCTTTAATAAAGACATAGGAGGCATAATTTTGAGATACATTGAATTAATCCAAGTTGATAAGATGCTTGAACAATTTCATGATGGCCCTGCTAGTGGGTAATTTTATAACAAGACCACAACCTCCAAAATCATCAAAGATAGATACTTTAGTTGTAAATTATTTATATATTCACATAGTTGGGTGATAAAGTGCAAGTGTGCCATGTTCACTAGAAAGCAGAAGTTAGCTTCCTTTCCTTTGTAACCAATTTAAGTTGAACAACCCTTCATGTAGTGGGTATTATATTTCATATGAATGATCCATACCCCTTTTATTTCTATTCACAAGTGGGTAATCATAACCACTAACTAATTCACAATATGGGTATAGGAAACTACACATAGGGAAGTTAATGAGAATTCTATCTTTAAGTTTGATGAGAATATTGTGACTAGGCTTGGAGTTCCATGAACAATCATATTTGACAATGGGTTGGAATTTAGTAGTACTAAGGTATGTGATTGGGATATTATAAATGGAATCTACCTCAAGGTATCCTCCAACTATTATCCATATGGAAATGGACTAGTAGAGTCCACAAATAATAATATGATAATGATCATCAAAAGAGCCAAGGAGGATAACCAAAGGGAGTGGAATAAAATATTAAGAACTACCTTGTGGGTGGATAGGGTGACACCTAAGAGGTCTACTAGACACTCTCCATACCACCTTGTCTATGGTAGAGAGTCAAGATTACCTATTTCCATTGAACCTCCTACCTTAAAACTTGTTCATCAATTAGAGCTATTAGAAGATGATCCTATATAAGTGAGGATGAATGATCTAAGATAATTAGAGGAGAAAAGAGATAGTGCCATAAATTACATGTCATCTAACCAACATCAATTTAAGAAGACATTTGAAAAAAGGGCATCATCTAGAACATTAAAATGGGGAGATGTAGTCCTCAAGTAGGATAAGGACCATGTAAAGCCAAGAAAACACTCCAAATTTGGTAGCCTTTGGAGTGGACCTTACATCATCACTTGTTGTAAAGAATCTAATGCATTTGAGATTTATAAATTGAATGGTGAGGAACTCCCCATCCCTTTAAATAGGAGGTTCCTCAAATTCTATTACTAGTCTCTTTTAGTTTCCTCTTGTATATAGGTGGATAGAGTTTATACCTTTCCTCCAAGTGCTTCTATATATATGTTGTGTTTGTGGTTTAGTAGTTGTGTGTGTCTTTTTTTTCCTTATTTTTTTGGTTGTGTCTCATTATTTCAAGAGTATGTAAGGTATGAGGCAAATTTCATGTGTAATAATGTTCCATCTACTAAGTCATCAAGAGCAGGTTCAATAATTTTTTTGAGTTCCTTGACCAATAGGTTGGTCAAGCCAACTAAGTCACCAAAAATGTTAATCACTTTCTAGTCTCATTCCTAGAAACATGTCAACACAATACTTTAAGTCATGATTCATCATTTTCACCATGATTATCATTCATATCATTAGTATGAGAAGTTTTTTCAAGCAATCTATAGTCTTATTATACAACATCTTTGCCTTTTCAATATTTATGTGTCTTCATGTCTCCTTTTCAACCTAATTCAAATAGTGCCATGATGTTAAAATGTGCTTAGATGGTCTTTTATCTCTTTGATGGGTCCCCAACATGTAAAATATGCCATGATGAAAATCAAATGAAAAGGCAATTTGATAGAGGCTTAGATGCACATTGGTTCTGCATGATCATCAGAGGTATGCTCATTTTCAATATTTTAAGGAACATCTTAGAAATGTCATAAGATTAATTTAATGTTTATCATATATCATAAGGGTATTTTATATGTGTTACATAATAATTCAATTATCATACCCTTCTAAGGTCATAGATGTGTGTAAAATCAATGGTCTTTTGTCATAATGAGACTAAATCTAACCTTACTAGACCATTAAACCACCCCACACACCTCTAACAGACCTCATAAACATCTTCAAGCCATCACTAAACTATTTAACACCTCATTTGGATCCACTAGCACTATGGTCAACATCATTTACTCCCAAAAGGGTCTCACATGTGCTAAATTATGACTCTTTAACTCCCTTAATTTGTATCACCAGGTTGAAAGTGTTATATGGCCCCTATTTTTCCTCCACAATAGCTACTAGCAATGTTCTAGGTATGAAACAACAAGAATTTACAAGAAAATGATAGTTTTTAGATATTTCTTCTATATTTTGGATCCATACTATATGAAATAACTCAGGTAGGGTCATGATTTGGTAGAAGGATATCAAAGATATCAAATGGTGAAGATATCAAATTTGTTTCATCTCTCCTTTGAGCTCATTGACAGGTTCAGAGGACTCTTCAGGTTCATGCTCATACCATATAGAGGAGAGATAATGGGGGCCCAAGATCATAACCAAAGGAAGTACACTCAAGTATCTTAAATCCATAGGGATTTATTTGGGTATTGGTTTCCTAATATTTATTAACATTCCTTAAAAATTTAAGGAATTACTATGCCTTTCTCATCTACAAAGGCCCATTTAGACTAAACAATTTTTAGATATTTTTGCCTTGTATGCTCAAAATAATAATGGTTGCACTTATTTGAGTCTTAAATAATTATTCCATATCATTATCAGCACTTAACTCATAAGTGTGATCTCACATGACTGAAAATTCTTCATAACTAGATCCTATGTATGGTTTGTAGATAAGTCTATGTAAAAGATAGAGGTTTGATGCCTTCACCAGAATTTGTGGACTAGATTAAAGAGTTTACAGAGGTGTTACAATGCTTCCAATGCCTTATTTATCAAGTAAAAATTCTAATGGCCCTTTTTTACCTCTGAATAGATAAAGGAAGAAAGGCTTATGCATGGGTGAAGTTCACTATGTGACAAAGACTATGTGTAGCTCAAAGTCATATGGAGAGCTTCAAATGTAACCCAAAAACATGGAAATAGAGATTGAATTGATGGTAGATCATCCCAAACACCTTAAAATAAAACTTATGAACCTTCATAATGGTCTCATAGGCCTACAAACCACCTTTTTATCTACAAATTTATTCAGTCCCTTTTTAGCAAAGTTTAAGGTCTTTTTGTGAAAGTTAAAGTTTTATGAGTTTGAGGTTTTAATTTATGTATATGTATACTATGTTTATGCCTCTAAAGTTTCATGATTGTTTATGAATATGTCTAAGGTCATTAAATATCCATTTGGATTGTATAGGAAGGGTCATTGGACTCCATCCCACATCACTTTCATTTCCCTATAGTTTCACTATGTTTCTACTATCAATTACACTATGTTACCCTCTCTTCATGCATCACACTCCATATGTCTCCACAACCACCCTCCTCCATTAATCCATCCTTACTTCCTAGGTTAGATCATTTAAATATAGCTCCACTCCCCTTTGGAACCATCAAGGATGATGAAAATATAGAATGTTGGACTCATATGTTCAGATAGAGATTTGAAGATGCAAATGTGTAGCTACAACTAGCCCTTTTAGGGATACTATAGTAGAGTCCCAAGAAAAACTGTGTAAACCATATAATACATGAGAATTTGTGTGATTATTAGGGAATGTAAATCTCAAGAAAGTGAATGGTGATATGAGATAGTCACTCAAGATTTTTAAGAACTATATAAATCAACTTCATCCTATATAGGCTTGATAATAAAGCCTTGTAAATAGTCATCCTAACAGATGCTTACATGTGGCATCACTAGTCTATATTAGTGTCTCCATTTAAAAAGGAATAAAAATGCAATTATAATACAATAAAGGGTCAATTTTATACTATTGAGAATATAACCTAGTGGTTAACACCACTAAGAAGGTAGAGTAACCTTTAAAGAGGTTTAAAATACCATAGGCATATGTAAACATGAGACCTTATCTTGAGTAAAAGTGTAAGGTGTAAAAGGGATTAAAAATTGGGAAAAAATCATATAATTATGATAATTTCCCTAAGAATATGATGAAAAAATACATGACCCTAAACATCTCAAGAGACAATGTTACAGGACATACTCAGAATTTAGATGCCTATGTGCACAATCAATAGGTAGTTTGAAGTTAGTTTGAGAAAAATGGTGATTTAAGACATATTTAGGCATAGATAAGTATAAAAAATTGGTAAAAATGGTCATCATGACAAATTAAAATCATGCATATGTTTACTAGGGCTATAGAAATAGTGGGTATACCCACTATTTTTTCTCAGACCAAAGCTTGTCTGTTATGGTTGCTCAGTGAATTGAAAGGTGAACCCATGCTATGTAAGGTTTTAAAATAGTATGGAACACCAAAAAATATTTTTTTTAGTGAATAATTATTTTTAAGGATTAAAAAAACCTATTCAAAGGTTGAAGAACTATAGTTTCACTCAATACCCTTAGAGATGGGATAACACTGTTAACCACACAAGCTTGCACACAAACCCTAGTGCCATATCAAGGTTCCTTCAAGTTATTGTAATTAATTTAATGTCCAATGTGATATGTATTAAGTTGTTTAAGACCCAAAAATTAGTTTTAAATCTCTAATATTTTAATTTTTTATTCAAGTGTCCTCAAACCTAGCTTGAGCCAATCAATTTTTACATGAGAAATGTAGGTGCCATCTTGAAATGCACACCTACTCCACCACATGCATGCTCAAGGTCAAAGATCATATGGAATTTTTAGTATCCTTATGGAATAAATGTCAGTGTAATATTTATTGGAAATTTTTAGTTAGGCTTTATGAATGAATGTTAAGAAAATAGGTACTCATAACTACTTGAAAACGACCCTACCTTCATCTTCTAATGCTCATATCTCTAAGCACCCTCTGCGTGGTAACCCAAACCAAGTATTAAAGATGAGGAGGTTAATTAGATAAACATCCATGTAGTTTTTTCTTGGTTTATACATTCATACTCTATGAACCATGATTAAGATGGTGGATGTCTCAAACCCTACACAAACCCCATAATTGACCTGATGGTGGAATTTTACCCCAAAAGCAATAAAAATGAGGTATTTTGATAATGAAATTATTTTTAAGGTCTCATAAGATCTTATGAGCATCACATTGACCCATGATTTGGCACATGTAGGGGTAAATTTATATGAAATAGACCTTAAAGAGCTAGTTTGAGATCAAAAGAAAGGATACTAGGAGTATTTATGTGTATAATGAGTTTTAAAAGGGAGAATGAGTCCTAAAACATCTTAAAAAACCCTCTAATAGCCTCCATTTTTACATCCATGACTGGTTCATTGAGTAAAATGGTGTAAGTATATGAATTCTTGATTGTATGCACCCAAAAAGAATCAAACAGTTTAATCAAGATAATGATGCCACTCCATAAAATCTTCAAGGTGATGTTCATGTCATTTATGATGAAAAATTGTCTCATAGCTTGAGTGTTCAGATCAAGGTTCATGACTTAGATTTAGAGATAGTCTAATCCATAACCTCCACCAAGACTATGCCATCAAAAGGTAAAGTAGAAGATAAATTTGGAAGTATGAATGCTTCCAATAAAAATGGGGAAGTCTATAATAGTATTTTAAAAACCTTTAGCTAACTCAAATCCCTAGAAATGCCATTACAATGGAACTTTCTACTTGCAAACACGTAGAGGTTACTTAAAGGGAATGTTCTTCACATAAAATATATATTCAAGTGTTCGTCATATCTTGAATATTATGCATGTGTATTATAACACTTTAAGGAAGTTAATAAGTTCCATTGGCTTTATTTTGGTGAAATTGTTTCAAAGATCCAAGCCTTGATCTCCATGAACCATCCCTAAGAACCCCAAACACTCCTAAACCTCCATTAAACCCTAATAGTGACCCTTATAAAGAGGTTAATTAGGGAAAAATGAATTCAAATGCTCAGAAGTTACTTATCTAACACATGAATGTTTTTTTTATCTTAGACAAGCTTATGTCCATAGCTTTGGATGGTACAGAAACTGTATGAACCCTTCTTAAAAAAGAAAACTTGTAGGGTTTTAGGCATAAATTATATTTTAAATACTAACTAAAAGTTATAAATCATGGAAATAGTAAGTTTAATACATGTTATACTCATTCAATTAAAATATGGTTCATGTAACTAAATAAAAATTTATTTGATATCTCCATATAAACTGCTAGTCTATGAAGCATTCCAAATGGCCTAGTCATGCAAGGCTAATATGGATTTGTAGGTAAAAATCACTTTAAGGATATCAAAAATAATACATAAGGGGTTATTAAAATATTATCTAAGTCTCATTAGGTTTATTGGGATCCCATTTCAATTATTTTATCATTTAATCAATGGATATGAGTTGAAGGTTGAAAGACACGTAAATATGCCTACTTATCTTACAGGTTGAAAGATATAGTAGGCAAAAAATGGCATAAAAGAATTTATTTATCATATTAAAACATTATTAACTATCATATAGATGATCACACCCCAAAATGGAGGTCATTATGATAGGTTATAAGTAGTTTTATGAACCATTCAACATGCACATTAAAGGAGAGGCTACCAAATGCCTCAAGGAGACCTATTTACACTATGTTAGTGTTGAGTAACTATAATTGGAGGGAATTTTGGGATTTTTAATTGTGTTTAAGGTCTACATCAGGTCAAATTTTGGATTTATATCCTCCAAATCTTCACTAAATACTAAAGTTGGCTTATTGATAGCATGTCAATGCCTGAGAAAGGATATAGGCCTATTGTTACTTCCATATGCCACATTGGCCTCATTCATGGCATCTCCCATGCCTATATTTCTCTCTCTTATCCTTAAAAATTTATGTTTAATTATGAATTGATTTATTTATTTGGTATCCCTAGGTTAGGTGTACCAAATCTATACCAAAATTGCCTTATAACTCTTTAAATCAATATAAGACATTTACATATTCATGTTGAATGGTGGTGTGATTCTTGATATTTTGATTTCTAGAATGTATGAATTATATGGTTATATGAAATTCATTTCATGTAAATAAATTAATATTTTATTTAATTATAGGTTGTATGAATTTTTATCAAGTAGGATTATTCTTGAAGAGTCATGAGTCCATAGTGTATTGAGGAGATCTATGCCTTTATCCTTAAACTTGAAAAATCCTATCCAACCTCCATACAAAACATTCAAGATTTAAACACCATATAAGAGTCTAAGTATTCATTATCTCTATCAATTTCATTAGTAGGTTTTAAAGTATGCATCTAAGATTGGATCTTTGATCGATTGGTATATTACCATTTAGAGTAGGTTCTTTCATTGGTACTGATATCTCTTTCCATTTTCATTGTGACATGTTTAGGTCCTAGAAAGAGTTAAAATTGAAAAATTCGGGGAGTTATCCCATTAAAATCTAGAGGTATGACATACATATTAGGAAACCCATAGTCTAAGGTCACTCCCATGTTGGACTATGTTTGTGGTTTGGACATGAACACTCTTCTCCTCAATAAGGGTGGAACCTAGAATATCGAAAGACAAATAAATAGGCCTAATTATCTTGTAGGTAGAAAGATATAGAAAGAAAATAATGGCATAAAATCATTTATTTATCATATTAGAACATTGGTAACTATTATCTAGGGGATCACACCCCAATATGGAGGTCATTATGATAAGTTAGAGTTAGTTTCATGGACCATTCAACATGCACATTGAAATGGAGGCTTCCCAACACCTTAGGGAGGCCTATTTACAATCCATTAACATTGAGTAACTATAATCTCTGCCTCTGTAAAAGTATTACAATTTGATATGATAATAATGCAACTTGTGCAATTATAAAAAATGCTCTTCTCTCCATAATTCTTATTCGTGACAAATTTTATTGACATCAATGACATCCATAGTGCTAACTATCTCCCTTTTAACATCACTTACAATCATATTTCCAACAATATCCCCCTTTGTCATTGATGGAAAAATAAATACCATGATCTTGTAATACATGCTCTCCTCCTTTCACATTGATTATACTTACATTATATTCTAATGAATGTGAGATAAAGCTATTCATAACAGAATATCTCCCCGTTAATCAATTGAACATTTGCCTAAACACACTTTGGACACATGATTTTTTCCTTCTTTGATAAACATAAAGCTTTTAAAGAGAGGATTTTCACTTTTTCTCCCCCATTAACATTAATGACAAAGGGACTCCAACTTCATCACTATTTATCCAAAATTTTCTCCCCCTTCATCAAATAAAGGAGTTTATCCAAGAATCCACAACCATTAACTCATTGTAAATTTCTAAAAATATGCATACGTGATTTTCCTTTTCTCTCTTCTTCTAGGGATTAAAAATGTTTTTGTGATCCTCCCCATGGACTTGTGCTCTATTAATAAGATATAGTGGTTTGATGTAGGAGAAAAAACTCTAAATTTATACCTAAAATACTCAAAGTATTCCTAGGGAAGATTTTTGGTGAATATGTCTACAACTTGATTCTATGTTGGCACATATTCTATTATGACATCTTGATCTGCAACCTTTTCTCTTAAAAAGTGATGATTGATTGATATATGCTTTTTATAGAATACAACACTAGATTATTTGATATATTAATATCAATTTAGTTGTCATAAAGAATATAGATAGGTGATTTATATTATACCTTATTGTCTTTAAATGTTTAATTCATCTACAAGACTTGAGTGTAACATGCCACTATTACAACATACTCTTCTTCCACTATAGAAAGAGTAACTGACTCTTGTTTTTTTATCAGACATGAAAGAAGTTTATTTCTAGGGAAAAATCCACCATCACTAGTGATTATTATATCATCCACACTTCATGCCCAATCAACATCTATATATGATGTCGAAGTGAAACCTTCATCCTCTTCTTAAGAAGATTATGATGTCAAACGGATACCATAGGCCATAATCAATTATACTCTTGATATATCTAAAGATTCTTTTTAATGTATTGACATGTGATTGTTTTGGACTAGCTTAAAATCTTGAAGCTATGCACATTGATTTCATGATATCTAGTCTTGATGTAGTTAGGTATAACAAGATACCTATCATTGATCTATACAAAGTCTAATTTTCATCAAGGGACACAATCTTTTTTCTCAACTTACATATAGTTATCATAAGAGTACCTACTAGTTTATTGTCTTCCATTCCAATTTATTTGATAATTTCTTTAGAATACTTGGATTAATATATAAATATCCCTTCATTAGTTTGTGATATATGTATACCAAATAAGAAATTAATTTTCTCCAAGCATAGACATCTCAAACTCAATTTGCATTTGAATAGCAAATTCTTTGCACATTTTGTTCTTGCTACCACTAAAAAGGATATCATCTACATATAAAAAAATAATCAACATATGTTCATATTCTAATTTTAAGTACAATTTTTTGTGTACACATCCTTTATTGAATCCTTATTGTTTCAAGTATCGGTCTAATCTTGAATACCATGCTCTAGGTGCCTATTTTAGACCATACAAAGATTTCTTCAGTCTACACACATAATCTTCTTCTTCTGATAGCTAAAGACCTTTCAATTTTTCTATGTAGACTTCCTCTTCTAGGTTTTCGTTCAATAAATTAGACTTAATATCCATTTTATATTCTTTAAATTTCTTATAAATATGGAATGCTAGAAACATACTTATGGCTTCCAATCTAGCAACTAGAGTAAATGTTTCCTCAAAATATATGCCTTCAACTTGTGTATATCCTTTGTACACCAATTTGGCCTTATTACTTATAAAAATTTCATCCTCATTGATTTTATTTCTAAAGACCCACTTTTTACCTATTACATTCTTATTTGAAGGTCTTGGAACCAACTCCTAGGTTTTGTTCTTTTCAATTTTTCTTAGTTCTTCTTTCATGGATTTTAGCCAATTCTCATCCTTGCTAGCTTCAACATAATTATTAGGCTTAATTTCATATATTAGAATAAAAATTAATTTATATTTGTTCATTAAAAATCCTCTCCTTGTCTAAACTCCTTCATTTTTATTTCTAATGATCTACTCTATAGGATGATCCTTTTGAAAAAATCTTGTATGTGGATTTTTATTTACATCCTCAGTCTTTTCATTAGATACTTCCTCTTCAGACTCTAATTATTCTTCATAGATGTCTCTATTAGGTTTAACATAATTCAAGCCTTTATCAACCTTGATATTGATAATCTCTATAATCTTTTTTAGCCTTTTGTTGTAACATATGTAGGCTTTGCTTTGGGTGGAATAACCAAGAAATATTCCTTCATCACATCTTGATCCAAATCTTCCCAAGTTATCTTATTTTCTCCTGATGTAGTATTTCTACAAAACACTCTCAAATACTTAATAGAGATAGATTTTCCATACCATAATTCATAAGGGGGTTTTATCACTATTTACCCTCAATTAAACTCTATCCAAGATATATACTATTATTTGTACTCCTTCTTGCAAGTATCCATTAGGGAACTCAGCCTATTTGGGATTTTTTTGACCATCTCCTTGAATGTTGTGTTATTTATTTCAACAACTCCATTCTATTGTGGATCCTTTACTTCAAAGTAATGCCTTTTGATTCCATGATTTTCATAATATTTTATGAACTCATTTGAGGTGAATTCAGCACCTCTATCAGATCTTAAGCATTTGATTTTTTGGCCAATCTCATTCTCTACCATAGTCTAAAAGATATTAAATATTTCAAATGCCAGAGACTTGTCCTTAAAAAATATTACCTATGTCATTATTGAGTATCATCTATTTTAAACCTGATGTATCTTTATCCTTTAGATCTGATTATCTTAGTAAGACCACAAAGATCAATATGAACTAATTCTAAAGGCTTTGTAGTTTCATACTCCTTTGTTTTAAATATGAACCTTATTTACTTACCTTACAACCATTCCTTGAAAGTAGTGTCTGCAAGTTTGGTTATCTAAGGCATATGTCTAATTCACTTATTTGATATCACTTTTACTAGGTTATAAAAGTTGACATGACCCATTCTTTTATGTCATAACAAAATCTCATCAATCTTTTCTATCAAGAAACTATTACCATTCACTCTACTTAGATAATAAATATTTATTTCAATTATTTTATGTAAATAATCTTCTATATCTCCTTATCTTATATACTTATTCATTAAATGTGACCTTATATCCATTCTCACACATTTGGTTGACACTTAGTAGATTGTGTTTCAATCCTTCAACATAAAGGACATCATGTATAGGTAGTTTTACATATATATTCAAGGTTCCTTTACCATGCATCTTTATTATAGTATTGTCCCCCAAGATAATATATCCTTCCTTATATTTACTCAATTTGATGAACTTGATCTTGTCACTAGTCATGTGTTTTGAGCAACCACTATCTATTACCCATAAATTTTATTCCTTGACATACAGTGTAGTTTGAAAAATCATAGATTGTATAACTCTCTAACCTTTCACTTTCCACACATCCTTAGGTTTTTTTTTTGGCTTATTTTTCCCTTTTTTAGATACTTGTGAACCTTTTTTCACACTTTAAGCCATGATTTTATTTTCACTTTGTATTTTTTGTCTTACAAAGTTTGTTATACATTGTTTAGCTATGTGACCAAAATTATTGTAGTTATAGTATATTACATTTGTATCTAACAAGGGTGAAAATGAATTTATTCTCACAAAGTTGTTCTCCCTTTAGGTATAACTCTACATTCACTATCCCTATGACCAAACTAATTATAGGTATAATAATAACCAAATAGAAATGAGGAATATCTAGTCATATCATTTCATTATGTAGGATGAGGAAATCTTCTTAACTCTAGCTTATTCAAGTATTTCACTCATATGTAACCATCTACATCAACTACATTTGTCTTCTACATCTTCTTTAAATTTGTAGATATTGACTCATTATTCTTCTTCTTTTCTCAAAGATTATTTTCTCCTTCAATGTTCTTCATATCAATAGTGCTTGTGTTTGTCTATGTATCTTTGGAGGCATTCATGCAAGTTTATACTTTAATTATTAATAATTCTACTTTTGCTTTGAAGTTACCATATAAATTTATAGATGTACTAGTTATGAGACTTTTACCTTTTTCAAAACCAAGACAAGATTTCTCTTTTGATGGCTTTTGAGAATTGATCAATTCATCAGGAATTTCTAAACTTCATTTCAACTTCAAACCTATGTCTATTTTTTCTTTATATTTTTAATTTTTTTCTCAAAGCCATTATTTTTATTCTAACTTCATGCATTCATCAGATTTAGATTTTAGTTTAAATTTGACTACATATTCTATTATTTTAGCCTCTTCATCTTATGTCTTTAGGCTAACTACCATCTAATAAGATTTTCTAATACTTTTGGATAGTTTTTCAATATCTTTTTTGTGCTTACTTATTCTAATTTGATATCTCTTTTCTTAGATTTTCAATTTCATCTAGAGCACATATGAGTTCACCCTTTAGATCCACTTCTTCTTCTTCTTCATCAAAGTCTTTAGATTCTTATTTTTAATGATCCATATAAGTCAATTCTAGTGTCATGAATAGATATTAATTTCCCTCAGCCATAAAGGCACAATCATGGTCATCATCTAAGCTATCACTCTCATCTAATTAATCACTATCTTATTTTATGTACAAGATCTTATTTTTGAGTTTCTTCATCTTGGAGTAGTGGAATTTCATCTTTTTACTATCCCCTTCTTTCTCATAGTTATCCTTTTTGTTATAAGGGAATTTAGATACAAAATGTCCTACCTTACCATAGTTAAATCATTTAAATGGTAACTTACCTTTGTATTTTATAGATACTCTTCGTAATTTTATAATAGATTTGGATTCTTCTTCATCAGTCTCTTGAAATCTGGATGCAGGTGATTTTACTTTTACATGTTTGGTTATTTTGAATGCAACTTCTCTCTTAAAGTATCTTCTTCTCCCATTCTCATCTCATAGGATATGAAGGTTCCATGCAAATAATCAATAATGATTATATATATATATATATATATCTTAATTCCTTTAATGCATATATTTTTGAGTCATACCTAGATGGAAGAGATCTTAGGACCTTTTTGGTAATGATTGAATCTTCATCTCTTCTCCAATGACTCTAATTGCATTAAATGTTTCATCTACTCTAAGAAGGTAGTCTAAAATTTCTCTTCTTCATTTATTTTAAGACTTTTAAAATTACCCATATATGTTTTTAGCTTGGCTTCATTTACCTTATCATCAAATTCATAGATGATCTTCAACTTGTTCCATACATCATGTGCACTTTGACAATGCATGACTTTAACAAACTTTGAGTTAGATAGTCCATAAAGGATAACATTATTTTCTTTGGCATTATTCTCATATGATTTTCTGGTAGCTTGATTAGTAGGAGTTATAGTAAGCATTATATATCTATTTACAATAGATATCCATACATCAAACCATAATGAAGATAAATATGTTTCCATTCTAATGTTCCAAAATGCATATTTTGATCCATCAAAGAGAGGTAATTTTTTTAGGAAGAGTCTTCTTGACTAATCATTTGTGTTCACTGTCCAAGATCTACCTAAACTAATTAAGCTTATTATAAAGAACCAAGGATTTGATGCCAATAGTTGGAACACAACTATATATTGAGAGTGGGGGGTGAATCAATATATTAATTAAACATAGTCCTTTAATACCTTTAATGAAAATTTAAAAGTATATTCAGAGATCACACAAAAACAAATACACATAAAATTTAGTGTACATGGAAAACCTAGTATGAGAAAAACCATGGTGAGAATAGTTACTAGAATCTATTATTCTAATCCAGACTCACAATCAAAACCTCACTAGTTACATGTTTAAGGGCACTAACCCTAAGGATAAACCGATACCCTAGTTTAAGAGCACCTACTATAAGGAATCACCTAATCCCTAATTGAGAACCAAATAATATCTTTTGATGGCACCCACCTATCAGATCTATTATAGAGCTATAATTCTAGATTATAAAATTGATTAAAAAATCAATCTAGTTCTATGTTACAGGCTTGTTTTATAACTACTCATAATCTACACTTATTTTCTCTATTCCTTTCTGCTTCTCTCCCTATCAATTCAAATATTTTTTTTACTTAGTGTATATCCTAGATGATGTATATATTCACTATATCTAGGTATCAAATCTTTTATGTGTTCACTTTGGTCTTTAACACATAATGCGCCATTGTTTTAGAACTTAGTTCATATTTATTTAATGACAAATTTCCTTCTTCTTGAAATCACACACCACCACCATAATTATATATATTTTATTATATTTATCATATATCAATCTCTATTTTTGATACACATACCATTTTATTCAACTTGGATTGATTACAATAATAGATATTTTTTTCTATGTCATAAAAAGTATCTTACCTAAGTGTTTCATCACTTGACCATTGAGATGAACAAATATTCAAATACTAACCATTTATCTTAAGTTTCATTCCAAGATATGATGATACTCATTCAATTGTGACAACATTCAAATTCAACCATTAGATTAAGCTCACACACTCTGTAAGATCTTTGCAAGCTTCCAAATTTTAACACCTTAATTTTAAGTGACAACCATTAATATTTGTCTTAGTCTCCTTATATTAGGACACTTTTAAATATCATGTTACTTCTAAGCACTTTATTATTAGTCTCCACACTTGTGACACTTATCACTCTCATGTACCTTGTACACATTGATGTCAGTTCCCACTCTTGTGACACTTGACATCCTCATGTGCCTTTTGCACATTATCAATTCTCATGCTTATGACACTTGGCATCTTCACATAAATTATGCACATTACTATTATTTCCATTTATTGAGACACTTGGTGCCTTTGTATTGATCATTGACTATTTGACTTTGAATTGCACTATAGATCTACTGTTCAAGCTTTGTGATCATGACACATGTCATCAACATATTCATTCTCAGGTTATTTGACTTATTAACTTTTTTCCATGTCATTATATCTTCATCATGTGATTAATCACTCACTATTGATCAAATTTAGACAAATATTAAGTTGAGGACTTAGGAATATTAAATTATTTTATCACTACTCCAAGATAGTAATTATTAGGTTGAAGGGGCTAGTTTCACAATGATGAAGAAGGCTTAAGTTATGAATTAAGTGAGTAGTTCCCACCTATATATATTCAAAATAAAAATATAAGTTCATGTGAATTCCATGTCCAAAAACCATAAGTTTTTGTTGATAAACCCTACTAATGGGTAAGAGTAAATATAAATCATTTTTGAGCTCATTTATCTTCATTTGAACCTAAAAACCATATATATGGGATCCACTTGAAAAACCCATATCATATATTCTATAAATTTTTATAAAAACATTTATAAATGTTCTTTGTAAAATAATGACAACTTTATATGACAATATTGTAACTTTTGCAATTATAAAACATGTTCTTCTCTCCATCAATCTTGTTTATGACTAATTTTCTTGACATCAATGACATCCATAATGCTAACTATATCCCTTTTGACATTAATGAAAACCATATTTACAACATTACATGGTGTGCATATCATGATTCCTCACTTCCTCCAAGGCCATTAGTTCTACCCATCTTATCCCCATAGGATCATTCTCCAGCCTCTAGAGATAATGTGCTAACTCAAGATTTGGAAAATCATGGTGAAATAGGTAAATATTTGCCAATTTTTTCCCACATACCAATATTATAATTATATGTATGATATGTATAGATTCATGGATGTAATGATTAGTCTAAATATCATAAACAACTTGCAAAACTTATGAAATACTTTAAGTAAACTTAAAGTGTAGTTTGTCAAAATTTGAGAAAGTAATTTTACATGGTGATCATAGTTTTAAAAACATCAATAAATTTTTCATAAGCCTAAAATTTTCATTTAAGCCTTGAATATTCAAACAAAAATTCAAGCACAAGTTTAAAAGATAGGCTAGACCGTCATGACACATCATGTAGAAATGGATAGGCCAGTCTAGTTGCATGTTTAATAAGTGCACTTGGGAAATTTATCATGGTCAAAAGTTACATGGATATGATTTTTTTAATTCCTTAAACATATTCCATAAATTATTTATCTTTATGAGTTTTCTATCTCAAGATATAAACATTCAAAGGTGACCTAGCAAAGTGGGACATGTGCAGGGAAGTCAAGTTAAAGTTATAAAAAATAACCATTTGAATTAAAATTTTCCAAGGATGAATGCATGAGTGATAAGTGGAAATATTTTATTTGCCCATATTGATACCTAACAGTGCATGGTGATTGATGAAGATAATGGGTCCAAGTTGATTGATGTTATATGATCGATTATGCAAATGTAGATCAGTGGTGAGTGAGAAGTCAAAAAGTCAACAAATATCAAAGATAAATGATAAGTTAAAAAGTGTCATAAACATATTAACTTATAGGTAAATCAATGGTATGTATTTTAGTCATGAAAAATAAGATAGACTATGTGTGTAAGGTCAAAGGATCAATTGAGCTTAGGATAAATACAAAACCACCATGTGGTACAAGTGCGAAAAAAAGAACGAAATGGTTATAAGGCCCATGTAATGAATGGGTTTCTAAAAATTGACACAATATGAGAAGCCTAGATTGAGATTGATGGTTGATATCAAAATTCAAAGCTAGGAGAATTTAAGTATAGGTTGCATATGGTTCACATTGAATTCAGAAAAATATTTTAAAGGGTGCCATTAAAGCTAAGTCAAGACCTCTATTAAATGATCCAAATCATGTAAAATTGGCTTTCTTATGGTTTTAACATATTTTCATGATTGTGTTCCTTATGTGTAGTGGATTCTTGATTCCCACAATGCTCACTAGCAAAAATAGGTCTTTTTAAGCCTAATAGAGATCAAAGATGGACAACTAGCTGTTAAAATGAGATCAAGCAACCCACATATCTCCATCAAGATTATGGCTATATTAAAACCTATAAATTAATTGGTTTTTAATATATAGTAAACCTATGTTTAGGTTTGGATTAGTGGTAGATATAAACAAGATATATAAGAATGTCTTATCTTCCAAAATAGTTATATCCTCAACAAGCAGGTACTTATAGCTAATTAAAACATATATAGTTATGGATTTATTAGGTTTAAGGTATGAGGACTTATCCTTAATATTAAATCAAGTGGAAGGTGGTTTGGAAGATCAAAGTAATGAAATTTTTTGGTTAGAGAAGAAATTGGAGCATTCAATGTTATTTAGGTCTTAAGGATATTTCTTCTTTGGAAGGATCATGAATCATCATCTATAAAATATATTCTTATCCTCTAGTGTATTACCTTAACAATGATAAGAACTTAAAGACTAATTTGAACAAATATAGGCTAATTTATTGATGAAAGGGTAATCTAAATTCAATTAAGAGTGGTAGAGCATTAATTGAAATGTGGTAGCTCATTGATTATTCTTAGTTAACATGCTTCCTCTTCTCTCCTCTTCCTTTCTCAATATTACCCATTCTTTCCCATTTTTAATCTCTCTCTCTCTTAGATTCAAGATTATCACAAGGAATATTTGATTTTAAAGAGTAGGGGAACCTCTAAGATATTGTAAAATATGCTCATCTTGATTAGGCTAAACCTTATCAAGAATTTATAATAACTACCTATTGATGCAATAAAAGACTTTCTTTAGCTATCTCTTGCCTTAGATTAGTGTTTAGTGAGTTTTGCATGATGGAATTATGATATAGAATCTTCCTCATCCATTTTCTTCATTTTTGACCACATTTAGGGTGTTTTCAAGCTATTGTAAGTATGGATTAGTGTTCTACTTGAACTTAGTCCATGAAACACTTATACACTGAGCTAGATTATGAGATTATGTGAGCTAACATTATCTTCTACAAATATAGTATGGGTTCAAGCTTATGGGATTTACCTATTTTTATTTGGTTCATCACTTGGTTAACTTTATTAGGATCCCTTCCCCCCTTTCTAAGCCTTCTCCATGTAGTAGCATTAGTTTAGGTGATCTATTAAGAGGAAGCCAACCTTTTTTAGAGTTCTAAACCAACCATAAAATACCCACATCTTGGGGTTTATCCCATATTATGATTAGGAGTGGGGTAGCCTAAATAACTCCTCCACAAGGTTGAAATCTCATGCCATAATAGTTTCTAGCATACTCGGTGGGACTTACTATATTGTTAGCTGGTGAAGCATTTTGGTGTTATCTCCATCTAATCAGCCTTTGAAGGCATGTGTGCATACATTAATGGTGACTCTAAGCATCTATCAAATAGTTTGAACATCCTAACTAAGTGCATAATCATCATAATCTGATATGTATAATCAACCATCTTTTGATCCGTATCCTTATTTTGTACCTTAACATCACACCTATCATGAAAATAATGTTTATGTGTTCCCCCCAAGTGTCCCTCAAATAGCCTATCAGACGTATTATGTCCTTTGTCCTCCTCCCACCCATGCATATGACCAGGGTCAACCTATTTTTATTTTAACTCAGTCATCCAATTCCCCTTGTTAAGACTAGGCTTATCTTATTTAATCCTTACCAGGAGTCAAACAAGCATTATCATTTTATATTGAGTTGATAAGAGAGATTGGTATGGGTTTGGAGTTTTCTATATTCAACCCTATCCATGTTATAAAAGAGGCAAGGTGTGTTATTTGGTTGGTCAAGAATAGATGTTCAATTTTTGAGGGTGAATAATGGTCATCTTGTAATAATGAGGACATAGTAATGATGAGAACATGATCTAGAACATAGACAGTGTGTTGTTATATTAAAGATATCAATAGGCTCATTTGGATCAATCTTATGTTTCCTCTCAAGTCTAAGAGCCTCAAGCTCAACCTATAAGAGTTCCTAATCATCAACCTAGTCCATCTTTATCAAAAGTTAGAGAGGCAATACTGGACCAAGGTAGAACAATCATGAAAATAAATAAGGGGGTTAAGCTTGGACAATAATTCCCCATTCATTCCATGGAGGTGATAGGAATCTTCTTGTACGAGTTTTGGAACATGTGGACACTAATTGGGGAATTTGAATAGCCACATGTTGAGTAGCAAGTATTAAAAAGATTGGTATTATCCATTGAAAATGTGTTTGAGTAATGGGTGAAAGAGTATGTCAAACCTAAGTCAATTAGTTTTCCCTATCCTACCCCTACACCCATTCCCAATCAAGAGCATGAATCCATTGCATCATGGATATTCTCTAACACATTCGACCCTGGCTATGTCATGCCATCTCTTATGAGACCACCCTATCATATAACCATTCAAAAAGAAGAAAAGGTGTCTATTAATGTTTTCACTTTCATCATGAATATTAGTTAATAAGGGCATAAATAAGGATGAGGTGTTAGTTATTGAGGTCCAATCACTAGTTCAATAGCCACTAAAGAATCCATTCAACGACCCTAGATGGAGACACTCTCTTAATCTATAAATAAGGTAAACTTCTTCACCCTCCCAAAATATCCCTCTTTGATAAATATCTTATTTTACAAAGGATATAAGAGGATATTATAGTATTAAGTGATCCATAAGAGAATAATGTAAGTTTTTATGATGAAGAAATTATGATAGGCAATCTAATTCATAGGGAAGATGATGTTTCAGCTTTCAAGTTATAGGATCATGATGAGAAGTAAGAGGAAAACCTTCATTAACCTATTATGGAGGTTAATTTCAACTCAAGAAACTTATAAGATCAAGGGAAACATTTGTCCTTAGATTTCTTGAGTGAAATGGAGAAACTTAAGTTTACAAACTTGCTTGAGGAAGATAATCCTCAAGCTAAACATGGGACAAACCTTTAATGGACTACTAAAAGTCCATTTTACATAGATTAAGAAGAGGTTTAGAATAATGTGCTTGAGGTTGGTCCACTTTAATATGAGGTGTCAGTTGAGGATAGCTCTGATATGTTGGAGTAAGAGGAAAATAGATCAGATCTTAAGCAAGATAGGTGTGATATTTTAGACCTTAGATGGTAGAATCAACCCTCATTTGTAGTTGAATAATAAGATGAAATCTTGAGTAAGGTTGACGAAAGAGACATATCAAGTTATTAGGTTATGTTATTTGATGAACATACCAATAAAGACCCTAAAGAGTTGTGGAAGCAGTTCAATGCCATAAGCAAAGAGTTTGATGAGGCTAAGACACATGTCTTTCTTCCAAAATATTATGTGTATGTTGATCTAAGTAGGATCAATCCTAATTTTCACAAGGATAAGGAGGAATAACATGGTCATTTTGAACCACCAAATTAACCAAGTGTAGTTTCTCCCAAGAGCCTCAATGAAGTCTTTAAGTAAGGCTTTCTCAAGAGTGATGATGAACATCAAGCAAGTGCTCTTGAATTCCAAGATGAACCAAACTTTGAATACTTGGACCAATATTTCTATGTTGGAGGCATGTTTGATCCTTTTCATCTATTAGAGAGCACATTAAAAGGATTGGCCATCAAGCTGCCTCATTCACCAATTTTGGTAACTCCAAAGCAAGGTATTTTTCATCTTAGTTTGTTATAAGTGAATGATACTAAATTTTTCCCATTTTACCTAGGAGGGAGGTACTTGTAAATTTATATAAAATATTATATATATATTAGATTAGATTTCATGCTTTCCTCTAAGTGCATTTTGTACTTTTTTAGTAGGTTAGTTGTTGGTTTTATTTCCTCCAAGTGTCTGCATGCACTTGCCTTTATTTGATTTTTTTATTTTGTCTATTTTGATTTGAAAAGAATTATTTTTGAAAGGGGTAACCTTTTATCATTTTCATGATCAACTAGGAACAAATAATTGAGACTTTAGATGCCTAATGGATTAGTTTAAGGCTACCAATATCTTGCATAGTAGGCACAAAAACCCAGGATGTCACTAAAAATTTTGGATAATTTTGGCCCACTTACCAATATTCTACTTGGATTGATGAGATTAATAGAGATATATATGTAATTAATGGTCCAAATATCACATACAACTTATAAATCTTTTGAAACACTTTAAGTAAACTTAAAGTATTGTTTTTCAAAATTTGAGAAAATAGGTTTCCATGGGGATCATAGCATTCAAGAACATGAATTATGTTTTCACAACCCTCAAAATTTCATTCAAGCCTTGGATATTAAAACAATAGATCAAGCACAAGTCTAGAAGATGGGCTAGACCATCATGACATGCCATGTAAAAATGTATAGGTCAGTTTGGTTGTATGTTTAATAATTTCACTTGGGAAATCAATTAGGAGTGAAGGTCAAATAGACATGATGTTTTTCATGCCTTGAACATCTCTTAAAATTCTATATCTTGTTGTGGTTTGTATCTCAATATATAAACATTCAAAGATGAACTAGTAGAGTGGGATGTGTGCAGGGATGTCAAGTTAAAGATAAAAAAATAGCCATTTGAATTTAAATGTTCCAAAGATGAACATGTGGATGAAAAGTATAAATATATCAGGTACCCATATGGATATATAATGACATGTATTTATTGATGAATATAATTTGTCTAATTTTATCGATGGTGCATGATCCATCATGTAAAGGCAGATCAATGGTAAGTGAGAAGTCAATAAGTCATCAAATATTTATGATAAATGATAAGATACCAAGTGTCATGACCGTGGTAACTTCTAGGTAAATCAATGGCATGAATTAAAACCAAAAAAAATAATATCTATGATGCACATAAGGTTAAAGGGTCAACTTAGCTTAGGATGAATGTGAGGCCACCACATGGTGTAAGTGCAATAACAGGACGTAAATGGCTATAGTGTCCATATAAAGAATTAGGTGATAAAAATTGGCATAATATGAGAATCCTAGATCAAGATTGATGGTTTATTTCAAAATTCAAATTTAGGAGACTTAAAGGAGAGGTTGAATAAGGTTCAGGTTGAACCAAGAGCAAATACTTCAAAGGGTGCCATTAAAGCTCAATTAAGATATCTATTCGAAGATCCAAAACATGAAGACTTGATTTTATTATGGTTTCAACATAATTTCATGATTATATTCCTTATGTGTAGTGGTTTCTCAAATTTTAAAATGCTCAAAGGTAAAAATAGGTCTTTTTAGGCTTAATAGAGATCAAAGATGGGTATCTAGTTGTTGATATGAGATCAACCAACTTGCATATCTCCATTGTAATTATAGATATATGAAAACAAATAAATGGATTGGTTTTCAATATATATTAGACCTATTATTAGGTTTGTAATAAGGGTAGATATAAACAAGATATGGAAGGGTGTATTATCTTCCAAAATAGTCATATCCTTAATAAAAAGGTACTTGTAGCCACTTAAAATAGATAGAGTTATGGATTTTTTAGGTTTAAGGTATGAGGATTTTGTCATTACAGTGAAGTAAATTGGAAGGTGGCATGGAAGATCAAATCAAAGAGATCTGGTCATTAGAGAAGCAGTTGGAGCATTCAATGTTATTTAGATATTAAGGATCTTTCTTCCTTCAAAGGATCATGATTCATCATCTACAAAATAGACTCTTTTCCTCTAGTGTATTTCTCAAACAATGAGAATAACTTCAAAACTAATTGGATAAAATACATGTTAACTTATTAATTAAGGGCTAGTCTAGATTGGGCTAAGTGTGGTGGAGAACTCATTAGAATGTGGTAGCTCATTAATTATTCTTGGTTAACATGTTCCCTCTTCTCTCCTCTCTCTTTTTATATTTTGACCATTCTTTCCCATTTTTACTCTCTCTCTCTCTCTCAGATTTGAGACTCTCACAAGGACTCTTTGATTTTGAAGAGTAGGGGACTCTCTAAGATATAAAAATATATATTCATCTTGAATAGGCTAAACCCTATCAAGCATTTGTAAAAATTACCTCTTGATGCAATAATAGACTTTATTTAATTTTCTTTTGCCTTAGATATGTGTTGAGTGAGTTGTGCAAGATGGAATTATGAAGGAGAATCTTATTTTTTCATTGTTCTCCTTTATAACATCTTTTAGGGTGTTTTAAAGCTATTGCAGGTCTATATTAGTGTTCTACCTAAACCTAGTGTATGAAACACTTATGAAATCAATTGGTCTATGAGGTTGTCTGAGCTAAAATTATCTTCTAAAGATCTAGTGTGGGTTAAATAATAAAAGAGTTTCCCATATTTATTTGGTGCATCACCTTTTATCCTTATTAGGATCCCTTTTGCCCTTTCTAGCCATTTTATTCTTGACAACATTAGTTTATTTGATTCATCAAGAGGAAGATGGCCTTCTCTAGAGGTTCAACCTTACTATAGGATACCCATATCCTAGATTTGTTCCCATATTATGAATAGGAGTGGAGGATCCTAAAGAATTATTCTAAAAGGGTGAAATCTCACATCACAATAGTAACTTAGCTTCTCTTCCATAGATAATCATATAAGTAGATTTACCAATAGAAACCTTGGGAGTTATCATGTAAACCCATAGGGTTATTAGTTTAGTATGCCAAATCCTTTGATTATCATTTATATTTTTATTTATAATTCTAATTAGGCTCTTATTATTGGACTCAAACCCATTACCTTAGGTATAGTAATTAAAGGAAGTAATCAAGTAGATGCCATATTGTAGAGCCCATTCCATTTTTCTACCCCACTAAAATCCACTATATTATGAAAAATTATGGTTATAGGTACTCCAAAACTTGTTACTATGCTCTCATAAAAGTCTATAACTGAATTTTCATTAGTCCCCTTGATGAATACTACCTCTACCCATATTTTGAAATATCTTTTAGTTGTAAGAACCCATTTGTGACCAAATCTAGATGGAGGGTTGATCATTCCAATAAAATCAATCCACCATTGCATGAATGGTTGTTAAAATTAGATTGGGTAAATATTAAGGGTTACAAGTATTTATTTACCTAAAAAAATACACACTTTTGACACTTTATAACCCAATCATATGCATCCTTGAATAGGTTTGGACAATAGTAACTATCCCTCAATATTTTTACATTTATGATTCTAGGTGCAAAATGACCTTCTATTGGCACATCATGGAAGTATTATAAGATTTTATCAAAATAATATATCTATAAACATATTATTATTACCATATTTATTTATTTCCCAAAAAAAACTCCATGCATAAGGACATGAGTTATTTCTTACAATTCAAATTATCTCTTTTTTCCTTGATCTAAACCCCTAGGACACTCACCTGTTTGATGGAATCTTAGCATCTATTATTTAAAATTTGTAGCAGATAAATTACTAGTTGTAATATAACCTTATTTAAATGATAAAAAAATATATTTTTATTCTTTTAGGTCTGATTCTAGGTCCTCACATAGCCCTTTTACTCTTACTAGCTTGGTAGCCTTGATATCAACATCATATTCCATCACTTTAGTTATCCACCTAGCCCTTTCTCATTAAATTCCTTATTAAAGAGTAAATATTTTGTGCTTGGATGGGTTACCATCACATTATATTTTTATTTTACACCATATGTATGAATTTATTAAGACTTCTTATCATAACCAACACTTGTTTCTCAACATATGTATACCTATATTCATAGTGTTCTAGTCCTTGAATAAAAAATGATACAGGTTGTTATAGTCCATCATTTTTTTTAATAAACATAGAATATATTATTTTTTTTATAAAAATAATAAAATAATAAATATTTATATAAATCTATATTAATTAGTGTGGGTGCTTGAGCAATAACTTGCTTGATGGCCTCAAAACTCGCTTTTCCTTCTTTTGTCCATTGAAATGATTTATTATTATTTAACAAGGTTTTTATGGGATTAAAAAGACTATAATATATAGGTATGAAACATATAAAAAATTTAATATTTATAATGAAACTTTTCAAAGCCTTCATATGCTTGGGTAGTGACAAAGCTAGAATAACCTCAACTCTATCAGGATCAATAACTAGTCCATCTTTAGAAATAATGTGTCCAACTAACTTACCTTCATAAAAAAACACACTTATTTGGATTGATATAAACTCCATATTTTCTAAACCTATCAAATAATAATCTTATATTCTTCAAGTGGTCACTAACATTCTTGTACAAAACTATTTTGTCATCAATATATATCAATACCATCTCATTGTTCAAGCTTTATAAAGACATATCCATGGCTATTTTGAATGTATCACCGACACTTAAAAACCCAAATGACATAATATTATATGAATATGTTACCCATTTTTTAGTTAAGTATATCTAATATTTGTCTACTTTTTTGACCAACACTTGGTTACATCTTGAACATCCATCTAAGAGTGAAAAACATTGATAACCTACTACTTGAAGTATTTCATCCATGAAAGGTAGAGGATAATGTTATTAAAATGAGACCATATTAAAGTATATAAATTAAAAAAATAACCTAATTCCACAAATTTTATTTCTCAAATTAATAATAATGGAAACCCATGAAGAGTGTTTCATAGGAAAGATAGTCTTTGACTCAATCAACTTGGTAAGTTCCTTTCTCATGAGCATCTCCACCTTAGGATTGATTGGATTTTTAATTTTCCTTATAGGATTATCATTGGGATAAATTTAAATTTTGTTTTGAGCCAATGAGGTACCAAACCCCTAGAGGTCACTATACTCCCAAGAAAAGATATCCTCAAAATCTATACATAGTTCAATGAATGTTGCATTTTCTTCTTATGTATATAACTCCACAAGCTTGAGTAATTTTTATTTGAAGATAACTACCCTCTCATGGTGTTATTAATTATTGGATATACTTACCTTATCCCTCCTAATTTTATCACTTTAATTGAATATAGTATTAAGAGTAAACAATCCTTCAGGGAGATTATTAGACCTTAGTTATACAATTTTTCTGCATATTGATGCTGCAACTTATTCTAGTTTTTGGAAGAGAACTTAGATTCACGTTCTAAGAAACATGATATTTATTTATCACTTTTAAACACCTTCTAGTTTAAATCATTATCCATTATGGAAGGACTTACAACTACCTTTACTAATCACTATGATTTTTGGTTCTTTCCATCATTGGGAATGTCAAATTGTGCTCCAACTAATTCCAACCTATCAACATGTTGATTCTCTTCCCTTGGGATTAATTTGATGTCAAAATATTAAAATTCCTTAATAAGGTTCCACACTTTATACTTACATGATTTCAACACTATGTTATTAGATGCACTTATACCTCTTCCTTGGTGTATAACATGTTCACTATCTCTAATGGCTTAAATTTTCTTGATTTCCCTCTTCCTTTCCTATGCAATCCCATGAATTAGAGCTTCATAATCTACTAATTTTTAATAAAAACTAAATTTAAACTTAATATCTGAGTATTACATTTAATTTTATGGATAAAAAATCATCATTAGTGTACCTACTCCATCCTTACTTCTTGAGCCATCAAGAAACAACTTCCATAAACCACCACCACCACCACCACCACCACCACCATCATCATCATCATCATCATCATCATCATCATCATCATCATCATCATCATCATTATAAATATAAGGTATGGTTTTAATTTATTCATGTAAACAATATAATCCAATAACAACCTCTTTAATCCCTATATATGGATCAAACTCATGGTTTTCTTCCTCCCATTCATCAAGGAAAAGGTTTGAAATGTCTTCAAGATGAAAAATTAGTTATTGATCCCTAGGCTAATCTTGTTCTTCAATAATGGTAAACTTTATGTTAGTGACATTTAATTTGTATGGATCAATATGAAACCTTGAGATAGGTTATGATCTTATAGTCACTTTGGTGGTTTATCTTGTCTTAAATTACATATAAGACCAATTTGATGATAAGTATCCACCTATCTTTGTCATGAAGTCTCTTGACAAGAAAAAGGAAAATTATGGTGGTAGATCAATGATAACAAAATATTGAGCAATAGAGAAGTTAGGAAAAGCATGAAGAGTTATATTGAAACACTTAACAACACCAAATATCCTAGTGGATGATCCATCTAGTTGTAAAACACCTTTAGCATGAGATTCATACTTAAGGCCTAGTTTGTATATGCCCCACTATCTATCATTAAATTATGAACCAAGAAATCACCAATGATGACTAAAACATAGAATGGAGGAGGCTTTTTCACTTTACCTTATTGTGTCTCACCAATCTGATATGTGTTTGCATATATAGGAGTACCTTTCCTTGTTGACTTTGATGATAAATTAATCTTAGATAGTTTTTTTTGCAATGTATCCCTTTTCCCCAAAATTTAAAAAGTTTCCCACATAGGTATACTTACATGAACCTTTTTCAATTAATATAGTATGTTAAGAGAAGAAGCATCAATCCTTGGTTATCCTATAATACTCATAGTATCACCTTCAACCTACTTATTTTTATATACAAAATTACCATTTCCATTATGATTTTTATGATGTTATTGATCCTTCATAGGTACATTAGATTCTCTTACCCTTGATTAATGGATGGAAATACACTTTAACCTTTGACACTCTCTTATAACTCTTTAACAACCCTTCCTTTAGACCTACAATTGGCTAAAACTAAGCTATCCACCCCTTTACTTGAGTATCCCACCCAATTTAATATGAAACAATAATCTTATTATAATTTAGAAATGGTATCACATGATTGACCTTGATATTAAATATTCATAACATGATTAGAGACCTCATCTTGAATCACATAAGTAAAGGTTCTTTATTGTGCCACACAAGTTTGATTCAGTGTCCCATTTTGATTGCTAGATTATTCATGAACTTGGTTCCATTGAGGAGGATATTATTTCTCTTTCATTAGGTTTTTTTTAGTGGTGACTAATGTTCTTGATGTATAGGCTAATTTCGATTTAAACTTCATATGGTTTAGTATTTGTGATAAGATCTTGTCTTTGAACATTTCCTTAATAAGGTTGCCTATTTGGTCGATACAGATGGTGGGATTGATCTTGAGGTTGGTAATTTCTATGAAACTAATTTTTATACCTTTCCATGGACATGAAATTTTTTTCATGTGTCTTAAGAAGTCCTTTCACATCATTTGTTTTACTATCTTGACTAGGGGTATCCAATTCATGACCAATTAAGGTATGAATTGGGGCAAGATATAGAGTTTAAGATTAAATATCAAGAAAAAAAGGTAAAATATGTCTTGGAGAAAATTTTCCATCTTGTATCAATTTGTTCTCAACTAGTATGGAAATGTCATATGCATTTGGTAATGTATTCCCACCCATGGATTTGATCATGACTTCAATATCACTATTCAATGCCTTGAGATAATAAATAAAATATTAGTTTGGAGTGGGTCTAATAATTATTAGGATTATATCCCATGTATTTTGAAACATAACATTAAAATATTGCATGAATTCTTGGGGGGGTATTTTTATGGTAGTGAATTATTCAGCCAAGGATAAATGGTCACTTTTAACTTCAAATCTCTTTCTCAACTTCTCTCATAAATCATCACATAAGTCACTTGAATTAAGAGATAGGGTCATATACCACTCAAAATTTTTGCCTTTGAAAATGATTTCTAACAACCTTATTTCCACATTCTCTTGTCTAATGTTATGGATGTTAAAAAAGTTGGCCATGTCTCTAATGTGTTCAACTAGAGTAAGAGAGGTATCTCTATTGAAATAGAGCACAATATTAAGGAAAGACATGGGAATATCATCATATTGTTGAAGGTTCAAAGGAAAGTCACCATTAAATGTAATAAAGGGAAGATTTATAGCCATGACGTCAACCTTAGGAGAACTTGGATAATCTAAAATAAAGAGTCTCCTTCTAGGTGACTTAGTGTATGGGAGAATATCACAAAATCTCTATCTTATATGAATGTAAAGGTAATTCAATAAAATAAAAGGTAATACCTTTCACTTTTGACCTTATTGGAACCTTTAGCATGAAAGTCGGATCACTAGTAAAAATCATGGATTTTAAATCATTTTGGAGTTTCCAAATGCTACATTAAGAATGCTACTACCAATAAAATACTGCTAAGACCAACATATATCTTAGACAACCTCTTTTATTTTGGGTCTCACCAGGTGTGCTAGAATTATTAAAGATCAAAATGCACCCTATGAGAAGATTCAAACCCTATCTCTTTGATCTATGCAATTGGATTGACCCAAGGTCATGGGTTATGTTGGAAGCAAAATGACTAATGGGTGGTGTGAATCAATCTATTCAAAAATTTCTTAAAAATCTCACTTAACAATCATGAAACATTCAAACAAACATATGGATCTTGCAATAATAAACACCTATCCACATAAGCATGAAACATAAGAACACATCACATATGTGAAAAGCCCTCAAGGGGAAGAAAACCTATTTATATTTGTAAATGGACTATAGTACTATAATAAAAACACCAAATTTAGTGAAGCACCCACTTCACATGGATCACCAACCCCAACTAGCTATGCACTAACTTAGTTAGGCTTTACCAAGCACCAAATTAAAAGGAGGCACTGACCCCCTATATGACTCAACACCAACATATAAACCTATTTATTTTTATCACCTTCATAAAACCTTATTTCTCAACCAACCGATGATGACCACCTCTTTGGCTCTTCACACTATTATCCCTCTCAAATTGCCTTCTAGGCCTCTTCGCTCAACTAGCCCTCTTCTATACTTGATTAGGTCACATGACATTGATTTTCATACATATAACCTCTATAAAATATTTATTATATTTTATATATTCTATCCATATGTTATATAAGAAATTATTCTACTTACCAATACACTATTTCATTTTATTTCACTCTACGTACAAAATAGACCTAAAATTGCTTGGTATTTATACAAGTCTCTTATTCATATCCTTATTGGTCGGCCAAACACCCTTACCCTATTAGGTCATACATGGAAAAATGTCTTATTACATCTCATAAACATTATTCAAACATTATTTTATTCCCTTTAGGTATGACATACCTCAATTAGGTCTTATTTCATCTTTAGGTCTCATGGAGACCTAATCCTATTAGGTATACTCTAGGACATGTTACACTTTGTCTTCATTATAACACATTAAAACACATAACATGGAAATAACATAGAATATTCCACTCAAATAGAACCTTTCTAGGCTCCATAACACGTTTATCTCTATCCTTCACTTGAAGAATGGCATTAACACTTTTCATAATTAGGCAAGTGCATACCCAAAAAGTTTTTATTAAACAAATGAAGAATAGACACAATTTTATAAATAACCATGAAAAATATCACATATACATAAGATAAATGACCTTAGGGTCATCACCATACTATTTATAATTCACAACTTAGGGTAAAAGGACTTAAATCCTTCTCTACAGATAGCCTACTCAGAATTGTAAACTAGCCTCAAAACATAGTCATGGAAACTTGAACTTTTTATATTATAAAGAACATAATAAAGGACATACAATGCATGAAAATGAACTTAAAACATCCTAATAAAAATCTCAAACAAAGAGATCATAATCTCTAATAACAATTATTAGTCTTCTAGACCAATTTGTTGACCTTCTCTCTCCTAGACGTCACTCAGCAAAACAAGCCATTTTGGCTTCAATGTTTCAACCTCTTACACTAAATTCAAATATTATGAAAATAATGTGTAGGACATAAAATTACCCAATAACGACATCATGTGAATTATATAAATTAACTCATGGCATAGAGTCTCAAACTCATCTTTGCAACTTTATTACATAGAACTACTAGCATAGTCATGGCAAAAATGACTCCTAACACATATATGACCACTTTCAAAGATTTCAAATGAATTTAGTTTTATAACCAACATTACCCTTTTATTTAAGAATAAATGGGGACCCATTTTTTTTTTCATTGTTTTTTTGGTTTTCCTATACATAACTATACATGTTCTATTAGATTGCTCCTTAATCTTTGCACTTGGAAGTACAAACAATGGTATTATACATTTTTTACTAACTTATTAGTACCTTATAGGAGATTTTGTACTATGTAGGTTCTAGGAGTTAGTTTTATTTGGATAAATTATTTATAACTTGGTCCTCAGACATCTTTCTTGAGGCTTTTTTTGGGAACTTTGTTCTTTGGAACTTTTGTTTGAGATGTATTCATTAGAGTTTCTATATCAGACATTTTGTTTTCAATTTTAGTTTGAAATATTTATTTGGTATTTGATAATCAAGTTTTTTTTTCACTATTATATTTAGATTAAATTTTATTTAGTGGTTTTATTTTAAATAGTCTTCATCAGTGTTTTTGATCAGACATTTTGTTTGAAGTTTATACAACATGAATTTTATTTGGAATTTTTGTTCTAATGATTATTCCAAAGGACATGGTTTTATTCAAAAATCCTTAATAGGAATTTTTATATCAAAACTTTTGTTTGGGAATTGTCATTAGATAATTTGTATAAATAGTCATCATCAGCTTTATATGCTTCAGATGTTTCATTCAGATGTTTTGTTCATAGCTTTTGACTAAACATTTTATTCTAAGGTATTTGTGTTTGGAGCCATTGGTCACAAGAATTATTGGCTTTGTACTAACATGAAAAATGAATCCTGACTACTGAATCCTAACTGTCAAAATCCCACTATACTTTTCCAATAAAGGAGAACTACTTCCCAACACTTGCCAAAGAACATAACCTACCAACTAAACTAACCAAATTTGATCTATGCAGGTAAAATAAATACATGAAAATTTGATATGAAAATTACATGAACTAGAATTGAATGCAAAATTCTATATATATAACGTGTATCTATCAATTTATTCATTGTTCACAAGTGAATTTGTACTCAATTACTACTATGTGAACAAATCCCTAGCTACCTATGAATCCATTGCAAACAAGCAACCAACAAAAATGAGTTTTAACGAGACACATATATAGGCTTTGAGCACATTGAATAACTGTAATAGATTCATCATCCAAGAGTTTTAGAGGAGCATTTATGCCATCCCCATTCTCCATTAAGGATTACACAAAGTTCACATAGTGTTTGATGTAAAAATATTCAACAATAAGTGTAATTACTCAGAATTATGGGATGATGTTGATCCTATATATGCATTTTCACATGAAATAAATATATCACCTACACAATGACAATTAGTTACAAACTTGCTTGCTCTTAAGATATAAAGACTATAGTTCATGATAGCTAAGCTTGATGTTATTACCTACATTGACCTACTTTGGGAGTTGTTCTTCATTGGAAAGATTTAAACAAGATACCTTATTACACAATATGGTTGTGGCCTGCATCATTAGTGATGATTTTAAAAGGTACCTCTCTCTACCGATTCTAGATGTAATATTTTATAAACATAGGTTGGTTACATGGAATAAGAAAAAATCAATTGAAAAAGTCCTGAGGTCATGGCTTATTCCTAAGGACACTATGGTCCTCAAGGGAAAGTTTCCCACCACCATTAGCAAATTTAGAGAAAGGGTTCATATTAGAATGGCCTATTAAATAAACTATATGGTGATTTGAAGTATCCATTTTATTTACTTGGATTAGTTTCCATTTATAGATATGATAATGATTAGTGATGTAACATTTGATCTAGGATAAATTATTAGTTTTAAGTTGAGGAAATAAGTTCTGCACAAATCCAAGAGACCCAATTCAACTTGCTAGTTTTATACGATGCCTTACCTTCTGGATGTAGTATATAGGGATTTAGGGGATATTTAGAGCCCAACCATATATTTTATAAAGAATCACATTTGTGATTATTTTTAATTCATGTATATATATGCATACACAAAAAATATAACCCAAATTTTTAAGGACATGTACCCTCAACTATGGCAGGAAATTTATGAGACTCCACTGCCTAGGATTTCAAAGAGCATCATAAATACACTTGCTTATAGGGGTAACTAATGGCTATACATCTAATATATGGTGATGATGGTTACTGGTCATAAATTCCACCCACTATGCCTCCCCAAGTATGTACTAGATAATATTTCAAAGTAATAAATTACATATCAACTTTAGTGGAGTGTGGAGGAGGATTTGATAAAATATAAGAAAAGCACATTCTATGGATCTCACATTATTATTGGTAGGATGTGTTATACCATGAAAAATAATTTTGGGGATATAGGAAACAAGATAAAACATTATCAATTTCCCACCTTACCACACAAATATTGGGACCTCCATGGTTAGATATAAAAACATATCCAGGGCTTTGGTATCCCATACCAACATATCTTCTATGACCATGATTTTTTATTCATGAATGCAAAGGATGATGCCTAGGTCTTAGAAAGGGTAAACCTTATAGTCATTAAGGAGGATAATTTGATTATTATATAGCAAGAGCCTTAAATTTTAGTTTAGTAAATGCATATTAGGATAACACCTCCTGAAAGATGGGCTAATTTTGAATTTTGGGTAAATGTACCATAAAATCAAACAAAATTACAAGAAGGGCCTTCTAAAGGAATTACAATAATATTGAGGGGTGTTAATAAATATCCTAGGTTGACTAACACTAATTTTAAGGGAGGACAAGAGGATCTAATTAACATATACTCCTCTAATACATAAGACTAGGAACACCTTATTTTAGTGCCCTTGTAAACACTTACATCTACACCATAATTATAGTAATCTATGGTACGAGAGGTTGCTATAGAGTGGGATAATTCCTCAATCTAGTAAGACTCTTCACCATCATTTAAGACTACTATTTTTTATAAGAGGAATCCAAGGCTTCCTCTCCTCATAGATAATCTAGTTACTAACGAACCACAAATAAATACACCTCCAATCCATCAACAAACAAAGATAAAACAAGAACTAAATGAGGAAGATGAGTTGTAAATATCCAAGGCACTAGGCCTTAAAACTAATAAATGGAAGACACCAACAAATATGACAAATTAGGTAAGAAGGCTAAGCCTTTATAACCTTCCTCCCAAGTTATCTTGTTTGTTCCCATTTTTTGTTCAGTTCTTATTAATGTTATTTTGAGAACCTCATTACTCACTCTAAAGGTATATGATGTCACCTCAACCCCTAGAATTTTAATTTCCCCCATTTATATATTTAAAATAACTTTTCTCACTTCCAAGGTAGAGGATGTTTCTTCCACCACTATTACTTCATTTCCCCATTAGTTCGAGCCACATCCATTATTGCCACCACTACTAATATTTCATTTAGGACTGTCATAGTCCAAACCATGAAAAATAAAAGGGCCACTAATAAAATTAGAACATAATTGGATAATTCCCAACTCTATGTCTCTTCCACATATATTAATTTACCTATACCTTCCACCAGTTCATCCCAAGAGACTACTCTCATATCCTCAGAGAAGGACAAAAGGTGTAAAATAGTCTATATAGTCCATCAACTCCCCTAATATTGAGGTTTGGATTGGTCCAAAATCATATGTTCCTCCCTTACTAACATATTCCTTAAAGGATCCATAGAACAAATAATATAATATCTAGTAGTGGAGGCTATAAATAAGGATATGCAATCAAAAGACCTAACTTAGCTAGTGATTCCACCATGGGTAGTTGATCTTAGAGCTAAGGATTCCCAAAAGCCTAAATCAAAAATTATATGATTTCCATCCATAACCTCATTGTTGATAAGCCCTTATGGAGAATTCAAAGGCTTATAAAGAGGAAACTAGAGGATGAATCTGGGAGGGAGATCATTCTTTAAGAAAGCTAGGAAGTATATACCTTATCTAAAAAAAGAATAGATAACTAATGCAATCCCCATACATAGAGGATTTTATGTCCCTAGCATAAACCCATAAGGATGATATGATATCATTACATGAGGTAACTAACATGGAAAATCAATATCTAGAGCAGGAACTAGAGTAAATCAAAGAATATTTAAATATTCCATATTCCATCAAGAATTAAGATTGAAGTTCAAGAAGCTGCTTCAAAATGCTATAATGTTCTAAAGGCTATTGAAACAATGAGGGTTGAATTGGCCCACCATATAACATATACACATCAATTGTTTAGTTATTTAAATTAATATGTGGATAAACTAAAATTATTAGTTTTATATACTAACTATAAGGCATACAACCATTTGGATTTAATGATGCCATTGAAGATATCAAATACCCTCAATTTGGTGGTCATCAGAACACAAGAAGATAAAGAGTGGATGACAATAGTAAGGGTAGTAATGCACAAATACATAGATCAAAAAACTCTTATCTTGCATATCTTGGATGAATTAAAATTTTCAAATGCAAGGGATGCTACTAGTAAGTTGATTATCGAAATCAATTTTGACCAATGCATTCAAGAAGCATATGGAATTTTTAAGAAGAGTTTAAATGGATTAGCACTAGAGGAAATTGAATTTTAATTGATTTTTTCAATAAATAATGTAATGGAGGTTAAAATTTTTAAGATCAACTTCCAAAATATGAAGGTTGAGCATGTAAAACTCTTAGATCAAGTTAACAAGGTGAACAAAGCATCATTACTTAACCTAGATATCATACAACAATATTATGATGCAAGTCACAAATTTTATCTTGAGATGGAGGAAAAGAACAAGAATATTGAGGTTGTAACATCCAATTCAATACCAACACAAATAGTGATGACTCCCATAAAAGTTAATGCATCCATGCAGATGTCCACTCAACCTTAGTTGAAAGTGACAATTTTGGTGCATGTCAATTCAATGTAATGGCATTAAGTTTTGTACTGATAGATTTATTATACTTATAACTTCATATAAATTTTTCCTAAAATGTTTTGTAAAAATTCATGCATTACATAATATTGTAAAGTATAGCTTAATTTTTTATAATTATAAGTTAAATCTATGTATACATTACATATAGTTTTGAAACTCTAGTTATCATTAAAGTTATAACTATGCCGTTTAATAAAATTTTGCATGTAATTGGAGGATGAGGTGACCCCTCCCCAAGTATATTTAAACATATGTAACCCACATTTTTAAAGGGTTGGAAAATTTCAATTCAGAAGGAAAATAAATATTGATTATCAGTGAATGTATTTATGTATTTTCTTTCCAAGCTCTATGTAATTAGGATTAATATCTTTTTTGTTTGATTACATAATTCTTAGTTTGAAATAGTTGAAAGGAATTATTTCTTATCATGATTAATATGATAGTTTTATATGTGAAATAACTATTGAATAATTACCAATTAGATTAATTATTGGCAAGTGAGTTTATTTTTTCATTATTCTAAGTGAGTAGAGGTGATCTCAATGATATAGTATTATATGCATGTGAAACAACTATCTTATATACCTCCCTTGTTCAAGTCATAATATCTTCAAGAAATGTGTAAAATAACTACTCTAAAAGGGGCAACCTTTGACTGAGACCTCTAAGTTTCCTATATCAAATTATCTTAGACTACTTGACCATGTTTGTCTATGTGTGTGTAACATATAATAACAATAGACATTGGTTCTAAAAGCTCTTTTCCACTTAGAATCTAGCTTGAGAGTTGATTCCTAAAGCCATAGAATCATTATTTTATGCTCTACCCTTTCCTCTATTTTTGAATTTATTCTTGAGATATACCCATTCTAGATTAACAACCATCCATCCAAAAACTCACCTAAATTTTGACTTTCTTATATAAAACATTGATCTATTCATCATTCTTATTAACAACTTGCATGCACTGCTTGCTATTCTATCATCTATTTGTTAAAACTACATACCTACAACTCATTCCCTAGACTGGAGTTTACCTCCATTAAGATCTTAAAACATTAGAATCTACCTCATAATGAATTAGTGTACATAAAAAACACATCAACATTATTTTTGGTGATATAGGGAGGGTTTGAGCTTCTTTGATAAAAGAGGTTAGTGTAGACACTCTAAAATTACATAGTTTTAGATGTCGATACAAATTGAGCACCTACCCAAATTTGAGGCTATTTGACCACCTAGTGGACTTTTCCCATTTATCAATTACTAACATAACTTCTTAATTCACCCCTTTTTAACCCATTTTCCTCTAAAAACTCAACCATCGATGGTTAGTCTAACTTTCTATGATTAGCCTAACCATTGACATTTGGGTCTCCAATCCTACTTTAAATCTTTAAAACATTTATAGTTGTATGAGATAAGCATGACACATTTATCAACTTCATTTTGTGATGAAAAATAGTTTTAAAGCACCATAATTAACAACTTTCTATTTTATCCAATTAGTAACCTCTTCTTGCACATTTAATAAAATGAGAGAAGCAGGATGAGAAAAGGATCCAAAAATAGAGCAATCTACATTAAATCTATCTTGAATCCAAGTATCCAACATACCTTCAACAAGCAAGTAGTATCAACAGAGACCCAAACCTCTATCAGAATCACTTTTGGAGGCCAAGGTATTGTTACTCTGGCCAAATTACTTCAGCCTTCCACTACCAACCTATAGGTATGTCTTGATTATTTTATTTTATTTATATTACATTTCTAACTTCCTTTCCCTATCATACCCATTAGTATATAATATTTCATTTCAATAATCCATAATAGACCTATTTTTTCCCAATTACCAAATCTATAATCCTTTTTTTGTTATTCTTATAATCACACAGGTAACTATTGATGGTTAGCTCAACCATCAATGGTCACCCAACTATTGATGATTAGCCTAACCATGGATGGTTCACCTAACCATTGATGGTCACTATGGCAAAAATCCATAGCAAGTTATTTTCACCCACTTGACCCTAACCAAACCCTATTTTTGGTGTTCTTACATATTCATAGAGACTTTTTTTATTTTCTAAATTTGACCCTGACTATCTTAGCATAAGTATTGACCTAGTTTTGTTATATTTATTATTTTTGTTTAACAATAAATTTACTTTCATCTCATCTTACATGCATTTATTTTCTAGTTATTGAATTCAATTTTCCTTTCTTTTCATTTATATCAACTTAATTATTATAAATAGTGGATTGATAGCCTCTTATTAAGCATGCATTTCTTAGATCTAGCTCACACTAGGCAGTCCACTCAATCATCCATATAACAACCCCTTTCCTAGTCTCTTTCTTATCTACATGTTATTCCTTATAATCCAAAGAGTTCTCACCATCATCTGGATCATGCGTGTATTTTTACTAGGTATTCTTCTACACACCTTATTACTAGCTTCATTAATTGCTTCAAAATTAAGAAATGATCAACAAATAATACGAAACATTTTGGCATGCCTGGTGGGACCTAACATCCCTTTTTCCTCCTTTATTATATGCTCATCAAATGAAATATAAAATTTCTTTTAGGATTAAAATAATTATTTTGCATACATTGATTTTTTTCTTATTTTAGTTCATTTAGTAACTTAAAATCAAAGTAATTAATAATATATTTCACTCTTGTATCACACACTTTTGCCAAATATTGTGACCAGTCAACACATCAAAACATAGTTGAGACAAGGCTTGACTAGAATTTCATCACCTAAAGTAAACCTTACCCTTTCCCAATAATCCTACTTGAAGGTCATTACCAAGGGGATAACCAACTCAACACTCTAGCTGAGTATAAACTCTAATATTTTATATATTTTGGCTAAGCACCTAACACCCTTATCACTATAGTGTGTGAAGTAAAGGGGTAGGCCCCAATACCAAGACACATACTAAAGAATAATATAGATTTCTCTCTTGAGAACCTAAACATAACTTGAAACCAACCTTAGATTTCCTCTTTTGTACTTGATCTACAAACCACATTTCCTCTTTACACTCTCTAAGGCATAAGCTAAAAGTGATTTAAAAATAACCCTAAGTTGTTAAAATAACTTTAATGTATGTTTTATTTCCTTGTGTTATTTTATTTTTCTTGCTCTTTGTTTGAGGTGTGAGTTTCATCATTTTATCTTCTACTTCCTCTCATGGTCTTTACTAGACAACATTTAAGGAATCAAACCAACCGACAACCCCATTCTTCTTCTTCTAGGTTCCCCTCATTTTTCTCTCCCTCCTATTAGGCCTCTAATCATTATTGAGGGTGATCCTAACTTTTCCACCTTCCTCAATAACAACCCCATGGCTCTTCAACATTACTTAAACACCTTAACTAACTGTACCTTTCTTATTT
This sequence comes from Torreya grandis, assembly GCA_037957365.1. Classification (NCBI taxonomy): domain Eukaryota; kingdom Viridiplantae; phylum Streptophyta; class Pinopsida; order Cupressales; family Taxaceae; genus Torreya; species Torreya grandis. The sequence continues at coordinate 1,507,892 of JARHVA010003310.1, read as the reverse complement.
TGGTCCCTCCTATGAATCCTACCTATGGTATACCTCCCCATCTTCTAGTTGGTGCCACCTCAACCCAACCCATGCTCACCCAAACCTCTTCTTCTTCCAATATCCCGCTTAACACCACTCCCTAAACTCCATTCAACATCCCAACCAGTAACCAAACACCTACTACCCCAACCAATACCTCTAACCTTAGATCAAATTTACCTCTTATTAACTATACTCATTTTACTATGGGGGTATCTTATACCCCTATTTCTACCATTCCCATTACTATATCAAACCCACCAACTTTTACCCCACTTCAGAGTTTGGTACTCTCCATACCTCAAAACCTCCCACCTATTATCACTAGAGTTACAACCCACCAAAAACTAACTATCACTTTCATACCCCCAACCCAATCTATGTCCCTTCCATTATTTACCAGATCAAACATACCTCTAACACAACCCATATCATCCACCCCAACAAGTACCCACAACATCTTACCCATATGTTTCTAAACCCCAAGGATACATATCACCTTTTTCCCAACCATTTGTGTTAATCAATCCTTATGTAGCACTATCACAATCTCCTATGACCACTTACTAATATGTGTCTTCTTTAGCACCCTCTATCACTTATCAATACATTACAACCACCCAACCTCAATAAAGCTTACCACATTAGTATGTAACTTCCCAACCTCAAATAGATTTGGTCTAGATGTTAATGGACAAAATGGCCAACCTAGATTCATCTATCTCTAGGTCTCATAACATTTTATCCTATGATAAAATCTATAATGAATCCATCCATCCATCTATTCCTATCCATTCTTATCCTCCTCAATTGGAATTACCCAAGTTTTCCAAATTCTAAGGTAAGGAGGGCCCCCAACAACATTTGAGAGCATTTCATCATTCTTCTTATTTGATCATGTATGATGATGCTCTCCTCCTTTTTACCTTCCCCATGTCTTTATTAGGACCAGCCCTTGACTGGTATAGTTCCCTCACCAAGAAATCCATATTTTCATTCTCCCAACTTGCTTTTAGAGAATTTCTCAGTAAATATATAAAAAAAGGTTTCTAGTACCAACCAATATTATATTATCTAATTTGATGATAAATCAATTATTGATTTTGTAGCAAGATGGAGATGTCTCATTAAAAAACTTTCTTTCTCCTTACCCCAACCTAAGTTGATTGAGATATTCTCTTGTATTTGTGCCAAAAATATTTCCCCCACTCTTCAAGTTAAAAATTTTATAATTGTTGATGAGGCATTTATCATGGCATATAAACTTTAAAATTAAGCCATTAACAAAGGGAAATTGAAACTACAAAACAAGAATTCTAGCTTTAAATCCAATAGTCCTCCCTACACCAAAGCAACTAACCAATCCAACCATCCTAATAATAAAACATAAGCATTTGTAAACTCATTTGTCCTAAAAATTACTCCATCACCAACTATCAACCAACCCTATCAAACTAGTGCTTCCAACCATACCTACCAATAAAACCAAAACCAAAACTAAGATCCTCGAAAATAATACACTCCCATAGGCGAGTCTTATGCTTCAATTTTGGACAAATTTCTCAAATCTAACCTCATCCAAATTACAATTATTAAACCACCCCAATAATTTGATGCTTTTCATCACATGCTTAGATGGTACAATGAGGTTGACCATTGTCCCTTTCACTGAGCTATTGGACATGACATCAATAGATGCAATACATTCATAAGTATTTTATAAATATTAATTGATAGTGGATAAATTTAATTTGATAATCATAATACACTTCCTAATCATTCCCTTGACATCTTCTACAAACCTTTTCCCAATCATGCTCCTTCTACCCATCACCATGACAACAAACCAAAATCATCTCACTCTCATGAGGAAAATACAATCAATGTTATTATTAGTGAGCCCATAATTGAGGAGACTAATACCTTGACCACTTCTTCCTCTATTTCACTTATGAAATTAGTGTACTTACCTTATATTCCTTTGGATACTCAAATGGAGGAATTAACCACCCCTCTCTCTTCACTTAATGAGACACTAACTTTATATACCTCTCCTTTGATGGAAACACCAAAGGAGGTAACCTTTGATTTAATCATTTCTTCTTATTTTACTCCACCAATTAAATTGGTATAACTACCCTTAATTCCTTTGGACACCCACTCAAAGGAAGAAACCTTATCTATTACTTCAATTTTAGATACCATACCTACCTCCCCATCATATAACCATCCATTCCCTCTTTGAAAACCATCCAGTAAGAGATAGTTACCTCATCCACCCAACCACCAATTTTAGAACCTCCCATCAAGTTTAAGATAGAGGATCCATTCCATTTTCTCCACCTAGGGTTTTAATCTTTGAAAGCAATGACTAGGGAAGTAAACCCATCTATAAGCCCTTTTCTAGACTATTCCAAAGTCTGGAGTTCACTTCTCAACCCAAATTTGATAGATCCACCTTTTGGAATCATCTAGGGCTTCCTTACCAAAAGAAATCTAAATCGTTAACCTCACTTGCATCAACCCTTCAACCCATTATTACCCATCCATCAAATACCTCTTCTTCCAAAATAATAGGTGAACCATCCCAAGTACCTCCATATAACATTACCAAATCAGCTTATGCCTCTCTTACCAAATTTATCAAAAATCTATGAATCCTTCCCACACCTAGTTAAACTCACTCCTCTTTGAAGCTAGATTTAACACCATCTACTCCACCAAAGAAACCCCTAACTAAACCAATCAAAAAAGTAGAGTTACCCAAAACTCAACCTCAAACTAAACCCGTACCACCTCCTTATAACTTTACTTCTTTATTAGGACCCCATCCTTCTACCATCTCAATTACATATTCTTCTTCTAATAATTCATCCCCCTTTTATTTACCTAAAGCTACACCCACTAAGTCATCTAGTTCTTCTTCATTCTTAACTAACCTATGTACCTCTACTTTCCCACCTCTATCCAACCCCTCAACATCTAAATATTAAACCTCCAAATAATTTACCTTGAGGTAATTCTAACTAAGTAATCCCAACAATAACCAAAACCATTCCACTACCTATAACGTCTAAGGTGAAAATTGATTCTAAGAAGGCTTCTGTCCCTAAAACTATAAACCCATCACCTCCAACATCTTTGAATGAATATTATTCAACCATATTACATAGGTTATTGTAATCTTATTCCATTGCTTTACCCCCTATCAAACCATTCTACCCTTCCAATACCAAACCCTCTTGGTTAAATGATAACTTGATCTTTGCATACCATAGGGCACCAAGACATGACATGGAGAATTACAACTCTAAGCAATTTTTCATAGCCTATATGATGAAGATAATATGTTATTTGATGATCTTCTCTTACCCCCATTACCAATATAACCATAAACTCAAAATATCTATCATTTAACTACTTCACCACTCTCACTCAAAAGTGTGGAAGAACCACAACAACCATCAAATTTGATAAATCCCCCCATCTACACTATTCATATGGTTACTCGATCTCAAGCCCAATAGAATGATGAGGAAAAATCAAAATTATACATTTATTGGATATACCCTTCAACCCCTTAGCCTTCTAACCAAATCCAAACACCTAAAATTTTACAACCACCAAAACCCAAAATGTCTATTTTAAAACCCTCTCCCTCCAACCCTTCTAAATCCATCCAATGTATCATGTTGAAATAACTTCACTAGGAATCAATGAAGATGACCTTTATAAACTAATCAACACCTTACCCTACCATCATTAAGCACTGATAGAGGCTATGCAATCTATAAAGGCTCAACTAAATGACCCACAACCTCTTGTACCCTTTATTAAAGCCCTCTAAATTTTGGCCTTTATCACCTTTCATGATTTTGAAATACTCTTATTCATCCTAAGATTCTAATCCTCCCCTCTTTATTACCACATACATCATTCACACCTACATCAAATGGGTAATGATTGATGGAGGATCTAGCATCAACATTATCTCTTCCCATCCTTATGACCAATTATAGCTACCCAAAAACATCATGTCAGAAAATATAATGGTTCTTTTCTCCTTTAATGATACCATGGCCAAAACCTTGGGGATAGTTTTCCTTCATAACTGCTTGGGACCCCACACCATTCCTTAACTATTTTACATTATAGAGGGAAAATTCCAATACAATGTGTTACTCAAACACCCTTGGATCTATGTCATGAGTTGTGTCGCTTCCACCTTACATCAATATGTCAAATTTGAACATGAAGGTTGAGTTATTACCATCAAATCTGACTTAAATCCTTTTACCTCTTGAAATGTGACACATCATCCTAATGACATTCTTATTCCTCCTTCATCCACCTCACCATCAAATACTAGCAACACCACCTCACCACCAACTAAAAATAACAACACTCTCATCCATATTGATGATGAATCTTTAACTAGCTCATATATCCCTTCTTCATAGATTCCTATAGTGGACCCCTTGCAATCCACATTCCAATGACTCTCCCTTAGGGAATATCATAGTTTATCCTTGGATGTTTTCCCTACTCCATAAGAGTATGGGAAACTCAAACACAACCCTTCCTATGATCTCAACATCAAAACCATCATCCCTTTTGGACTCCCAAACCATAAAAAAATTCATTTATGTGGGACTTGATCAGTGATTTCTCACTCCCACCACTACTTCATCCATCTAACCATTCACCTCTGACTTCTCCTATCTTAACAAACTAGCCTTTGGTAAAGCTTACTTTTTTAGGTGTGCTAAGAAGGGGTTTGGCTTGGCCCTTTATGAATAAGGACCTCATGAGATACCCATAATAAAAACTCAAAAAAATCATGAGTTATTTGGCCTTGGGTTTGTACCACCAAAATAACCCACCTCACCAAAACCCATCACCACCATTGATGACAAGGATGTCTCATCTTCACCAACCCCATCTCCCTCAAAGTCTAAAGACTCTAATATCATCCCATATAACTTTTTTTATCAGCACCATTAGTTTGGGCCCCTTGACCTATCAAAAGGGTGGTCAAACTAAAACCCTTTTTCTCATCCATCTTGTAATGATCGAGCGTGATTCCCCTATCAAAAACATGATCCATCATCAAGATGATGATTATATTTTGACCTACCTTGGTGTAGGGGATTCTTCTATCCATAAGTCCATTATTATACTAAACTAAACCATGTTTAATGAATTACTATAAATGTCAACCTGGGTACTTAGGATAACCCCCATATCATCAAAATCATCTAATCCTCAAATTCCATGGGGCAACAAGATTACGCTTATTTATTTCATGACCCTATCATAGCCTTTGCATGGTCCTATCAGGGTATGCCCATAATTGACCATTTTATTTACCTCCATATCATTTTCACCCATTTATAGGTTAATCCATTATGGTAAAAGATTCATGGGATGCATCCTTGCATTGGCCTTTTAGTCAAAGATGAACTTCAACATCTCTTATACATTGATTTCATTCAACCCATCAACTATCCATAATTGGTTTCCAACATTGTTTTGATCACAAAAACCATAGGGGGACTTTACCTCTACATCAAATTTCATTACCTTAACCTCACATTCCCAAAGGATGACTTCCCTTTGCCCAACATTGACAAACTTGTTCATCTTAAAGATGGCCACAACATGTTATCCCTTATGGATAGTTTCTCAGGATAAAATTAGATCTTGATTTCCCCTAAAGATCAACATAAAAATTCCTTTATCACCCCATGGGGACATTCTATTATATGGTCATGTCTTTTGGTCTAAAATTTTTTGGATCAACCTATCAATGTGTCATGACCTACATTTTTCATGATCTCATCCATAAAATTTTAGAAGACTATGTGGATGGTCTCCTTGGGAAATCCAAACACTGTAAATATCATCTAGCCATTCTCACAATCATCTTTGACTGACTAATCCATTATCATGTCAAGCTTAACCCTAAAAAATGCATTTTTGGGGTTTTATCTAGAAAAATACTTAGCTTTATCATCTCTCTTAGGGAATAAAAATAGAAATAAATTTTGGAGATGCCTACTCCTACTAATCTTAAGCAACTTTGCAACCTATAAGGAAAAATCCAATCCATTCATCACTTCATTTCCTAGTTATCAGATAAATGACAACCTTTTCACCATCTCTTCAAGAAAGACACCTCTTTTAAATGGACCAACGACTATCAGAAATACTTTGATTTAATCAAGGAGTACCTTGTTTCTCTATCATTCTTATTCCTCCTAAAGAGGACCAACCCTTCTACCTTTATATATCTACCATGGACCATTCCCTAGGGGTAATGCTCACTCACTATGATGAGCAAAACAAATATCAAGTTATCTACTACATTAGCTACACACTTATATAATATAAGAATTGATGTACTCATCCTATGAAAATTTACCTCACCTTAGTATTTGTGTCCTCCAAAATCTATCACTATGTTCTTAATCACAAAACCTATGTCATCACTAACACCTACCCACTCAAATACATGCACTCTAAACCATACCAAAATTAGTGGATGGCTAAGTGGCTCATGATCCTAGCTAAATTTGATATTTATTTCCTTAGAAAAAAATCCATTAAAGGGAATTCATCACTAACCAATTTTTTGAAGCTCCTCTATCAAAAAATATACCACTTCCTCTTGATTTTCCAGACAAGTCCATTACAACTCTTTCCCTAGAAGAACCCACCTAACAAATGACCATGTTTTTTTATGTCTCTAAATTCCAACATGGTAGGGGTGATAGATTTATTCTCATTCCCCTTAATGGTGATCCTCTTCCCCTTTCCTTTAAACTTGATATCAAATACACCAATAATGTAGGTAAGAATCCCTACTCATAGGTCTCCAAATATCTCTATCTTTAGGAGTCAAAATAATCAATATCTTTGATTATTTCCTACTTATGATCAAGTAGGTTAATATATATTATCAATGTAAAAATTATGTCCTATTGAATTTCAAATAACTTGTAGACATACTCTAAACATCATTCGATCATTACCTTATCCAGTCAGTTTCTCAATCTACCAATAAATTCATGGACATGATAGCTTCCCTTACTTCCTAAATTCCATCTCAACCTACCAAATATAAACTATTTGTCACCATTCATCAATTTATCACACCCTCATATATCAGTTCTAACCTTTCTACCATTTTTAGTTTGGAAACATCTCCTTCTAACTTTTGGTATGACCAAAATTTTAACTACCTTAACGTTGGCATTGTTCCTCCCAACCTTTCAAGGAATCCTTGAAGAGTGTTTTCTCAGAGTACCTCTCATTACACCATACTAGGGGGAATCTTTATGAATGTGGCTTTTATGGCCACTTTCCATATTGTCTATGTAGTCATGAATGTTTCCACGCTATCAAAGAAACACATAAGAAAATCTATGGGGAACATTTTAGTGGCCTAGCTACCTCTAAATGTATCCTTCACCTTAGCTATTATTGGCCTACTATTAATTAGTATTTTTATGATTATGTAAAGAATTGTGTCAAATGTTAATGGCATGCTAATTCACTTCATGCACCTACCCATGGCCTTCAAGTATCCAAAGACTATTGGCCCTTCTCGTAATGGGGTCTCAATCTTATTCAGGAAATCAATCCTCATTCTTCATAACAACACCAATCCATCATTACCAAAACTACATTTTTCCAAAAATGGTTAGAAGACATCCCCTTTATCAAAACCAAAGTTCACAATATTGTTGATTTCATTACTCACCACATCATTTGCCACTTCCATGTTCCCTATAGGATCATCAATGAGAATTGCAAATTTTTCAAGAAAAATCAAGTCCAAGGGATTTATAATGATTTTGACATTAAATTAAGATTTTCCTCTCCCTATTGTCTACAAGTAAATAGACAGGCAAATGCCTCTAAAAAAATCCTCAATAAAATGTTAACCATACTAGTCAATGCTTCAAGTCAAGATTGGCACTTGCACATTCCCTTCGATTTATGGGCTTATCATACTAGCATTCAAACCTATATAGGTTCTACCCCTTTCTCTCCCATCTTTGGGGTAGAGGTGGTCTTGCCTCTCAAAGTCCAGTTTCCTTATCTTTATATTTCTTTGCATGCGATCCTTTTTGAGTGTGATTATCATTAGGAATGCCTCACACGTCTTGAACTACTTGGCAAACATCACCTCATAGAACTTAATAACCTTTTTATTTATCAATAAATAATAAAGCATTCATATAACAAACACTTCAAAGAGTGAGAATTCAATATGAAAGACCTCATTCTTAAGGAAAACCAACTTGTAACTAATATGGAGAAAAGTAAAAAAGGAAAGTTTTCATTCAATTGGCTTGGACCTTACATCATAACCCATAAATATGAATCAAGAGCTTATATTTTATATTTTATAAAGGTAAGCCACAACCTGAGCCTCTCAATTCTTCAAATTTGTGTCCTTTCTATTGTTAAAATAAGATCAAACTCACTTTGGTTTCTAACTTAAGCTCATCCCTTGGTTTATGATATTTTCACTTCCCTTCACCTACCTATCCCTATTTCTCTTAGGAATAATTGATTACAACATATGACCATGTGATTATCCATCATAGTTATAACCTCATCATAAGCATAGATACCATGGCTATCCATGGCATGGTTCTCATGGATACTTTTCATCTCTAATAAGATGGAATCCCATGATCATTTATTTTTCAAATAACTTTTCCTCATCCATCATTAACCTTTGTGCTAAAAGTATTACCTCCATAAAGGTAGACCTATAAACCCAAATAGACTTGTCCATGTCTAAATAAAGCATTCAAAATCAAATTGGGATGCTAAAATATTATTTGGGTCCATATCTTTAACATTTCAAACAACTCCTTCAAAGGATAACTACCTAAGAACTCAAATAATTAAAAGATAGACGGCTCACTCGAAGGATAGTTACAACATAATAACAAATCCAAATTCAAACCAGTCTATTAAAAGATGGCTAACTTAAGTTTGTAAAAGCAACCATTTTAAGCTTCGTACATAAATTAACTTTATCCCTTTTATCAAAAACAACAAAATACAAAAAAGGGGGCCTTATATCAAAATAAAAGTGAGTTATCCCAAAGGGTCTATAATTGGCTCTTTCTTATATACTTAGTAGACTTCATGTATTAATCAGTCTACACATTATATTAAGGTATGGACTTGTCTATTTTAGTTTTTCAATCACCTATACAAAGGGGCCAATTAACCCATATTAGGTTACCATATTCCCCATTCAACCATATACCTATCACCTACCTTTACCTTCTTAAACTCTCTAAAATAAAGGGACTATGAGTTTACATGACATAATGTGAACAAAATACCATTTTTATCACACAAAACATGCTAATTTGAATCATTTAAAAATCTTATTTTTGTTGAGACCATCTAACTTTAGTTTTTTTAGATCCTTACCAATGGACACATCATGCCTTTCTTACCTTCTCTTTATTAGTTCATGAAGACATGCATCTCATGATTCTTTTATATTTTTACAACATTTAGTTTTTTACTTATAAAAAATATATGTATCTTCATTATATCCTAATATCACATATCATATCCAAAAATTCAACACATCATTTTCATCATAACATTAATCCATGTGCCTCACAACATTATGAGCCATATCCCATCTATGCACCCAAATATCAAACATATCATACACAATATCATCAACATAACCAAATCAAAACTATCCTATCTATCATCATGAACAAACACCCCATCCATAATATAATCACCTAAAAATCAAGTTCAAACATCTAATCACTAAACACATTTTCATCTCATCATCCATGATCTGTACCTATCAAAACATCATACCTATCAAAACACATGACAAAACATATTGTGTATTTCACATATCCTCATATATACAAATCTCATCTCATAAAATAATGAGGCATGAACATCCTACCATTCATAAACCTCAAAAACACACATCATATATTCATAAATATTGAAACTCATAAGCTAACTATAATCCACATATCCATCAACCTATCCAAAAATCACATCATGTCAACAAATGATATCATCTACCATTTCCTATATGTATCATAAATAATTATCCATCAACCACATCATGAATATGAAATAATAACCATATCCTATCTATACTATCAACATCTATACACTAAATAATATAACTAAAACATAAAGTCACCATGATCATATATACATAAAATCATCTATTTCATATCCATAATCACATCGTAAATACCATCATTCTATGACCAAAATCCAAATCCATCTTTGATAATATATATACCATATCCATCCAATGAACAAATCATATATATCTACATGTGATGTTACTCATAGCATAATCAAATCAATCATCACATATCTACAATCATGCAATGTCCATCAAAATCTATTAATCATAATACATTAATATGTAATCAATACGCATTACAAACATCTATAAACATCATAACATAAGCATCATGTCATCAATATCATCAAATCTCAACATGTCATAAATATACACAAATTCCATAGTCACCACATGATCATCATATAAATCCATAAGGAAATACATGTAATAATATATCTAGGTCTCTCTCACTCATATACATCTAACTTCTTCAACATGCAGGCTGATATCAAAATAATATACATCCATGATAATAAAACTGAACAAATAAAGCCCCAAGAGTGCCACTACTACTGGGTCCACCTACACATATACCTACACTCACATTTAGTGGTGGTCCCCTTAATACCCCTCCTTGATTGATTATGGAGGCCCACTATCCTAGAGTAACTATAGATGGAGACCCTACTAGGCTCACCCTATATTCCCCATATCTCATCTATAATAGCAACTATGCTAGCACTATCTCCTCATAATATCTTAGCTCCTTAATGGTAGCTATGTACCATGTCCTCATAACTATATCAAGTGGTCCTCCTATTGTTGTTGTGGCTGATCCTACCCTCTATCTCAATGAATTTCTCTCCTAAGTCTATAACCCAAGAGAGAAGCTTACTTGATCATGCTCACAAGTTAAAGTTATAGCCTACCCATGTATAGTGACAATCTATGCTTGTAAAGTGGCCAACTATCCTTGTAATCTAGTGATTTGGTCCTGTGTTACTTTCAGTGCTACCTATGCCTATCCATATAGTCCACCACCATATACCAATACCCTAGTGGGATCCACATCCATAGGCTGATGACCACCATCACCCCATCTAATGTTCACTATTATATATATGGCCTAATACTAGGTCACATACCCATATGTAACACCCACATCATCTATAAGATCCCTCACTGGTAACTCTTCCTAGTCTAATACATCTTATGGCTATAACTCTAGGAATAATAACTCAACATCCTCCCTCCTATATTGAAGGAAATTTGGTGGGATCCCCTACACGAGTCCAAACTATCTCCATACTTGGTCAAATGGCATAATCTCCATCTTCTTGTTCTATCTCTCATTGATCTAGTGCTAAATTTATAATGCTAATGTGTGGTAGTTGTACCCTACCCAACTTAGTCGACCCACATAGGGCCTCCACACAACATCACCTACCACCAAACCATCCAAAGCATCTATAAACCACTCTATATCCCTGGTAGCACCACCAACCCTTATCAATACATAATCCCCTCTCCATACCATAAATCCAACCTTGTATTCATTTCATACATAACCATTTGAAGGGTATCAATACTTGAATGTGCTTGTATGCCTATTAGTGGAGCATAAACCCAACACTAATCCCATATTGCTTTTGTGCTTGGCCTAGATATCCTTATAAATCTACACAAATAATATGGAGGCCTAACTAAACATAGTCCTCCCTAATATAATCTCCACTAGTACTCCCAACAACAAACATGAAAACCAACTATTGCTCAAATCTAGTAGCATAAATCAAGACACCCCCATCATCATCATCATCATCATCATCATTAATAAGAACTATTCCCATAGGGCCCTCTGGTATAATGGCCCATAACAAACCCTACGTACATGATATCTAACCTAAACTCAATCTGATTTATATATCAGGTCTATGAAATAATCTCTCTTCACTCTCTACATGATAGATTAGTGCCTCATAAAAGGGTAGCCATGTGATACACTAAAGATCCTCAAAGAGGATCATCATCTCCCTTATTGACAACAAGAAATTGTTCATGGATGAGTCCCATCTCTTGATGAGAGCCATGATTATAACTACATCATGTGGCATGTGTTGGTAGTATCTCATGACCCCTAGGCCAACCTCCTCCATATGCCTATACTCATCATCTATTATCCCATCTCAAACCTTAGTAAATATCCTAGGGTCTTGATCCCTCATCTAGAATTGGTCATAGGCCTGTATAACAATCACATTAGAAAAGCATACTTAATTTTCCATGTCTGCCTAATTGTTACCCTATACCTACTTTTTTTAACCAATTACAACCAAACCATTTACATCTTCCTTCGTTACATATATCCAAACCTTTCACCCCAACCTATATTTTTACCCTAGCACCCACCCCAACACTATCTCACAAAAAGTTATTCATTACCTAATTACTTTGCTACCTATCCATTTATACATCTTTACATCTATCATCTCTCCACCTAATTATTTATGTTTTCTAAACTTTACCCATCAACTCATCCTATCAAACCTATATCACACTCACTAAACTTTACTTATAATTCATTTAGCCCATTCCTAAAAATTTTACCCAAATTTTTCTACATTACATATACCTTATATATCTGATCTCAAACTAAAAAATTTATAATACCTTCCAACCATAACCCCCTTCTAATACCTAACACAATTTATAAAAACTCTACCACCCCTTTATCATTTCTACAAAATCAAATCCATTCAACAAATTCATCAACATTTATAATGATTATAATTACCAACAAGAATTTTAAAAACTAATAACTTTTAAAACAAAACAAATTCCATAAAGACCCCTCACACAACTTTCAACCCCACTAACACCTTTTTTATAAAAATTACTCGGGCCCTTCAATCACTAATAGTTCATATAAATATTGATGGTCCCTCAAGTATCTTTTACCCTTGGTACCCAACCACTGGTAGTTGAGTTGAACCATCGATGGTCACTATGTGTGACCGCTAGTGGCACAACTCAAACCCCAAACTTCCTCACTCCTCTCAAAACACACCTAGATGAACTAGATAGACTACGTAAGGCACTTCATCAACCCATTACCCACCTAAAACACCCTCCAAATCTAAGTTTCATCCACGTGTTTGCCTAATTCCAAAAACCCTAAGACCTAGGACATCATTTGCTTAAACCCATGCCAAACCCTCTTTTTCTCATTTATACCTAATCAATATAGATTTCAAATAGCATATTTCAAATAATTATTCAATTTTGAAAACTCCACCTACCTCATTATATGATCATTGGCATGGTCGAAGTCCTCATACCACTACCTAAACACATCCTCATCTACCCTCCATCGAATCTACACTCAATCATGACTCAAGAACTCAATCCCCCAATCACAACACTCAACCTCAGCTAGATATAATACAAATGGCAAATTACAAAAATTACCTAGATAAAAAATTACACAAGTCAAAATGGTAAAAATAATTTCACATTTTACTTTTATCTTCTTAAGTTTTTAAGGTTTTCTCTAACCTTTGATGGTCAACCCTAGAGATAACCCTAACCATTGATGGTTGGGGTCCCACATTAATTTTCTAATCTTGTATCACCCCACCTAGGTTCTACATTTTTGGGAGATTAACTTCTCTCCCCCACACCAACCACTTGACCTTTTAGAGATTACCCTCCTTTGACTAACCCATCTGACCACATCTACCTTGACATTGGCCAATTTTTACTCAAACATTCACACATTTTGTGATGACCTTCCCTTGATCATTTTGACCACACTGACCAACATTTCCATGTTGAAATTTTGAACTTCATACCACCTCATGCATGACTAGACCAGTTATGTTGTTTCATAAGATCACTTCCTGCCTTAGATACCTACACACAACATTAACCCTATCTATATGACATGATAGGCATGATCCATTCTATTATGACCAATACTATAGGTTGGTTCCCCTATCATATGTCTTCCTAAAACATAAGCTTATTTTTATCAACATTAGAGAATTTAGTCTCTGTGTGATCTTTATTATTGCACTTAGTCATATTTTGTGTGCATGTTTGTATGTCAAATACCCAACCCTTTTTTATCACCTACCTCATGACTCATATACCATTTATCAAACCCTGACCTGATTTCATTTTCACTCCATTACCTCCTAGTTTGTGGGGGAATACGTCCTCCCATACTCAAGGAAATCATACAATGACCAACAATCCATTCTATTTTTTTATAGCTTGTTAATCCAAATTTGCATAACTAAAAGGGGGAAATGTAAAAACATGAAAACTATACATTTTTATATGGTTATACACCTTGAACCCCTACCTGACTCTTAGGCTAGTTGGCCACCTAGTGGACTTATCCCATTTATCAATTACTAACTGAAATTTTAATCTACCCTCTTTTAACCCATTTTCCTCTAGAACCTTGACCACCAATGGTCAACCTAACCATCGATGGTTAGTTTGATCATCAATGGTTAGGTTTCTAGGATTACATTAAATCTTTAAAATATTTCTAGTTGTACAAGATAAGTATGGCACATTTAACAACTTCCATTTTGTGATGCAAAGAAATTTTAAGGCATCATAATTAGCAACATTATCCTTTATAAAATTAGTAACTTGCTCCTACACATTTATTAATTTCATCCTATAAAAGGAGAGAAGCAAGAGGAGAAAAGAATCCAAAAATGGATAAATCTACATCCAAGCTATCTTGCATCTAGGTATCCAACATCCCTTCAGGAAGCAAGTATTATCAATGGAGACCCAAACCTCTATTGGAAGTTATTTTGAAGGCCAGAGTACTATAATTCTAGCCAAATTGCTTTAGTCTTTGACTAATAAGTTATAGGTATCTCTTTATTGGTTTTTTAATTTATATTCCATTTTCAAGTCCCTAGCCTATAAACCCATGAATATCTTATCTTTAATTCCCCCAATCCATAATAGACCTTTATTTTCCCAATTACCCAATCTACAATCCTTTTTATAATCATTCGTAGAATCACATAGTTAACTATTGATGGCTAGCTCAACCATCGATGATCACCTCAACTATTGATGATCACCCAACTATAGACAATTCACCTAACCATAAATGGTCACTATGGTAGAAAATAATAGTAAGTTATTTTCACCCCATTAACCCCAATGAAACCCTATTTTATATGTTCTTCCTATTCATAGAGAATTTTTTGATTTTCTAAACCTAACCTAGACTATCTTAGCATGAGTATTGACCTATTTTTACTATATTTAGTGTTTTTGTTTAACAAGTAATTTAATTTCATCTCATCTTACATGCATTTAATTTATATTTATTGATGCAAGTTTACGTTATTTTCATTTATATCAACTTAATTTTCATAAATAGTGGATTTATGGCCTTCTATCAAGTATGTGCTTCTTATATCTAGCTCATGCTAGGCATTCCACTCAACCATCCATCTAACAACCCCTTTTCCTAGTGTCTTTATTATATGCAAGTTATTCCTTCCAAGCCAAAGAGGATTTATCACCATCATTTGGATCATGTGTGCACCTTTACTAGGTATTATTCTACACACCCTATTACTAGATTCATTACTTTCTTCCAAATTAATAAATTAATGGAAATTAATTTAAAATAGCTAGTTTCTATGTTGATTTGTACTAGAATCACCCAAGAAAGTGACTAGATATAGTGCTCAAGCTAGTCTTCTAGTCTCACCCTTATCAAATCATAGAAATCTTAGATTTGTACCAACTAACCCTAATAATAATAGAGCTAGAACACCTTCCCTATTAAGGAACAATCTCCTTATTAATCATCCCATGGCTCAACCATCTTGGTTTGTTAGATCTACTATTTCCATCCTAGGGGATGTGCATGACCTACCAAGGAATCCTAAATAGTATTTATCATGTTTATCTCCTTTATGAGGAAGAATGATAGAAGAAAAAATCAAGTCTTTCAAAGTTACACTGAGAATGAAGAATTTTATTAATGAAGATATTGAATTTAGGATTTTTCCTTTTACACTAATGGATATTACTTATGATTGGTATCCTAATCTGATAAATAATTTCATCACTTATTAGAATGCATGTTAAGATGATTTCCTTGCATAATTTGGGTAGTTTACCATTACTAATTTGATATACCAACACTTTAATAGCATGAAGAGGGATCCCAATAAACTAATTAGGTCCTTCAATGTAAGATCTTAGAATATGTATACCTAGTTAAGTCTGATGTATAAACCAGATGAAGTATTAGAATTAGAAATGTATAAGAATACTCTAGATCTAATTAATAAAGTCTTATTTCAAAGGTATTATACTATAAAAAAAATTTCATTATCCTATGAAGAGGCTAAAAACATTTATAGAATACTTAATCCTTAAGTACCTGGCACAACTAGTGTCAATAAGTGCGTTCTAATTTTGAATCTAGTTACACATGCAAAGCAAAGCATCCCTATGTTTAATTAGAATTATTTATACATGTAGCTTCCTCTCACATACATAACTCAAATAAATTATATTTTTTTAAATAACCATACACAAGACAATGGTTACCAATAGAATCAATATCTAGATACATCCTATATTACTATTGTTTAGGTCATAGACTCTACAAAAGTAGATCTAGATGCCATAGAAAATATGGTTTATAAGTTAAGAAATTACTTCCTTAACATGTAAAGAAAGATAGGAAATACCAATGGCCTAAATAAAAATCATAATTTTGGGTTCTAGAGGTATAATAAACCATTCAATAGGCCTATAAGTAATATAGAGTATCCCAATAAGCCTCTAGAGCTCAATATAATAGAGACAACTTTTTCACATTGGTACAAAATTCATAACACATCTAAGTATGGTGAACTTGATTGTGTTGAATTTTATACAGCTTTTTAGATCTTTCAAAGAGAGGTGGTAAGACAAGATTTGATGTATAATCCACTAGAATTTTACCAAGACTCTATATCTTCAAGCACTACTATGTTCTTTGACACTCATGAGTTTCCTTTCCTAAGTGAATATGATAACATACCGAAAGACAACATCACTGAGATTCATGATTTCTATAAATTCCATAAATGTGGTTGTAACCTAACGAACAAGTAGCCCCTCATAATATCTATTACTCCAAATAGTATGGCTATTCCACCAAACCCTAAAGCTAGTAACAATCCACCTCCTCCAAAAGGGAATGATCAACGTTAGAATAAGGAGGAACAAAGTAGAGGAAGACAATATTTTAAAATAAATGAACAAAATAAAATAAAAAATCACACTTCATTAATTAGCTCAAATCATTGAATAAAGGGAGCTATTATGGAAGTTTATCATAGGGAATACCCGTGTGGAAAAGTCAAAATCTCCTACAAAGAAAACTAAGGATTCTAATAGTAATGTTACATATAAAATCAATCGATAAGTTCCACCCTTTTTTTTACTATCAGGGCATTTGGTAAGAATACTCATAACTGCTTAGTCAATTCTAGGGTGTCAACAATTATGATGCCTACTTTTATTTATCAAACTCTTAGCCTAACTCTGAGACCATCAAAGATAACAGTCTCATAGTTGGATAAAATAGTAGTATAAATGGTTGGAGAGATAAAAAATGTGAATATCCAATTAGCATCCAAACCACAAGTATAGATAACTATCAATATTCTTATAGTAGACATACCTAAAGGGTATAGATTTTTATTGAGTATGGACTGGTCTAAGACACTTAATAGATATCTCTTAATAGATTTATCTCACATTTGGCTACCATAGAGAGGCCTTCCAAACCAAATCTAAATTGATTAAGAATCAAGAGTGAAGTATCCCATCATAGAGTACAATGTCAAGAATTAAGATGTAATTTATGAATCCCCTAACATTGGTATTTATACTTTCACTACATGAAATGAAAAATAAGAGCCAAAATCAAAGGGCCCTAATTAGTTATAGACTCTTGACTTTGATGATGCCATATCCAAATATGGATTAGGCATATGAATTAAATTATTTGATGCATGAGGAAATATGTTCTTGGTATCATACAAATTACAGTTCCATTTCACCGATAATAGGGCTAAATATGAAGCATTGATTTTGGTATTGCACTTTACACTCAAGAAAAATGTCAAGTAGTTGTTAGTATTTAGGGATTTGGAGTTATTAGTCAATTAGGATAGAAATAAATATTAATGTAAGCTATCTTATCTAAAAATATATAAACACAATGCATAGGATTTGATTTATATCTTTGAGGATTTTAATATAATGGCTATTACTAGGGAGCAAAATCAAGCTATATATTAACTTGTAGCTTCAACTACCAATTTGGAGCCTCTTAAAGAATCCAAGGTAAAAATATTTTCCATCAATTTATTTCCTTTTCCTTCAGTTCCTAACAACATAGATAATTTATAAGTCTTTAACGATGACCAATAGATCATTCAATTTACAACCAACTAAAGATAATTTGAGTCCCAAATCATTGATGATAAGGAAATTATTTATCTCTACCAATAGTATTTAGATAAAAAAGGTGTCCTCTAGCTCAAAGATAACTTTCTCCCAACTAGGTTGGTCTCTTTAGAAAGACTATTTGATATAGATCCTTAATGTAAGCAACAAATGTAACCCAATGTTAATGAATCTAACTTCAAAAGGGGGAATTTGGGTGATGAGCATAACCCACACTACATCAATATTGGTTGCAGTTGAACTCTATAAGAAAGGTAATGGGTGAAGGATTACTCACCTAATATAGAGACGTGATTGCATGGACATATGATGACTTGAAGGTTTATGACCCAAAAGCCATCACCCATACAATCCCACTAAATCTAGACCATAATCTATTTAGACAAAGATAAAGGCAAGTAAGTCCTATCTTATAACCTCTCATTTAAAGAGAAGTGAAAAAGATATTAAGACAAGGATAGTCTTCCTAATTAGGCATTCTCCCAGGGTGGCAAATTTGGTCCTAGTGAGAAAGAAGAATAAAGAGACTAGATTATATGTTGATTTTATAAACTTAAACAAAGATTTTGAGAAGGATAACTATCCACTACTTTCCTTAGATGAGGTTATTTAGATAGTCAATGTCTATGAAATAATGTCCTTCCTAGATGGATTTTTAAGCTATAACCAAGTGCTACTATAACTAGAAGATAAAATGAAAACTAAATTTACCACAAAGTGGGGTACTTATACATATAATAGGATGCCTTTTAACCTAATAAATGTAGAAGCCACATTTCAATGAGTAATGGATCATGCATTTAAAATATTAATAGGTAAATGTATAATCATTTATATGGATGAACTTACTATTTTATCCAAGAGTAGGAATAATCATGTAGGCCACCTTCAATCAATGTTCATAAGATGTTGAAGGTTTGACATCTCCCTAAACCTAAATAAGAACATATTTGGAGTTACTAAGGGCAAGATCTTGGGATATATCATTACCAAAGAATGGATCATCATTAATCTAGATAGAATATAGGGGATTTGAAAGATTACACCACCAAATAACAAGAAAGATCTCAAGTCATTCTTTGGGAAGATTAAATTTTTAAGTAAGTTTATCTTAGGATTTGGAAAAATTGTGAGACCCATGAATGGAATGCTCAAACATGATGTTAAAATATAATGGACAGATGAGGCCTAGATGTCTTATGAAGACATCAAAGATGTTATATCTTAGGCCTCAATATTGATTAGTCTAGATTTTAAAAAGTATTTTTAGTTGTACTCTTTTTCTTTATAACATATAATTGTTTCTATCATAATGCAAAATAAAGATGAAACTGAGCATCCCATTACTTTTATGAGTACAAATATGAAGGATGCATAACTTAGGTAATCAATGATTGATAAATAGATCTTTGATTTTGTGAAAGTGTTGAAAAAATTATGCCATTACATCTTGAGAAACAAGACTATTGATATTGTACCTGATCCTACTGTCAAGCTTACCTTGTCATAATATGAATTGGGAAAACACAGAGGCAAATGGATGGATAAGTTATAAGAGTTTGATATAGAAATAAATCCTTCTAAAATTTTTTTGGGTCAAGGCATCATCCCAATCATGACTAATCTTGATCCACATATTACTATTGAAGAGGCATGTGAAGCCCAAGTATCTAGAAATGAATGCTATAATGGCTTAATTTAAAATCTAATACAAGGTACTTATCCCCTAGAACTCAATAGAGAAGGAAGGAGATATTTGAGGCTTAAATATGCTCAATACATGATTAAGAAAGGAGTTATCTATATAATAAAGTATGAATGCATCTACCTTAGATGTGTATCTATAGAAGAGGCTCAAGATATTATGTAAAACCTTCACCAAAAGATAGGTAGTGGTAATCCATCTAGGAATACCACAATTCAAAAAATCCTAAGGATGGGTAATTAATAGCTAGTAGTCTTCAAGGAAGCTCATCCCCATGTAAGGACATGTCATGAATGTCAAGCTTTAGAAAAAATATAATTACATGTAGTAATTCCCTTGCAACCTATTTTTGAGGTAAGAATTTTTTCCTAGTGGGGGTTAGACTTAATTGGTGTCATTAACCAAAAATATTCAATATGAAATAAGTTTGTACTCACTAGCATAGACTAATACACCCAATGGACTAAGGTAATGGTCACAAATAATTCTAGAGTACAATATGTGATTTGATTCTTGGATGAACACATCACAACTAGATTTATCACTCCCATTACTCTATTTTTTGATAATGGGCCAACATTCATATCAATTGAATTCACTGAATGTGTTTTTTATAATTAGATTAGCATCATTTCATCTTCTAACCATTATCCTCAAGGAAATGAATTGGTTGATTTAACAAATAAGAAATTAATAGATGTAATTAAGAAATTGGATAGAGATAAGCCTAGGGACTAGCATAATATTATTAATTATTCCCTTTGGCTAGATGGAATGAGATATAAGAAGGCATTTAGGGCCTCAGCCTATCTGCTAGTGTATGGATGCAGGCTAATATTCCCAATCATGCTAAAATTATTGACTTATCAATTCATGCAAGAATATATGGAACCAAATGAAAAATTATAATCCTAATTATTGGATATAATATAATTCAAAGACTCAAGGACTAAATCCCTATATACTTTCCATAAACACTAATATTTATTCAAGACATGGTTTAAATAAAAGGGGCAAGGTTAAGGAATTTAAGATATCTGATATAGTAATTATATGGGATAAAGACCATGAAAAGAAAATATAACATGATAAATTTTGCCTACTATGGATTAGACCATGTCATATTTCATAGATCCTAAGCAATAATGAATTCCATCTAAGGGATCTGTAGGGTAATGGACTCACATATCCAATCAATAGATAGTTTTTGAAGCATTAATTCAAAGTTATACCGTCTAAGGATGCCCCCAATTAATGAAAAAAATATGTTAGAGCTAGTATTATTTTACGTTACCTAAGTTAGTTTCCCACTTTATAGTTTAGTTTCTTCCTTTATTAGTTTAGTTTTCTAGCTTTCTAGGTTAGGCATTTTGTTATTTCCTATGACAATTTGAATTGGTTTATTCTAGAATAACCAAGCTAACATCCTACCATATATGACCCTATTGTATGCTTAAACTGATATAGATGGGAAAGGGTAAATTATAAATGGATTTACAACTTGGGGTCTATTCACAAATTGATTATACTTTTGTGTTTAAGGTCTATAGGACTTAAGTATGTAATCACAGTCATTTAGGGTTGTGTCCCAATTGAATATTTCTATCAGGTATGTAAAAGTTACTCTCAAATACTTAATATAAATTTAGAAAGTTTTCTCACTCTAATGTATCAAGAAAACTTTTTTTATTAAGACATATTTGGAGGTGATAATCACTTGTGCAGATGTAGTTGGTAGGGACATTTCGGTAATGATTTATTTTATAAATACACCAGTTCACAGTGGTTTTGGATCTCCTTATTTTCAAATAATAATTAAAAAAAGAACCAATGTGTTCAAAATAGAAATCAATAAAGCCCAAAGACAATCTAAAGGAAATCAAAGGATCACATGATTAAATAATGTCAATGTTACACACATTATGATCAAATAAATGAAGAGAAGAGAAGGAACCCAAGGTATCTTCATTAGGGATATGGATGCCTGAAATAAGTAGAGAAATGATTGAGCTTCCCTAATTTTTATAAGCTTTAAAAGAACTAGACCAAAATCTAAAATTGATCCAAGCCTTTAAAAATATCCTCACAATAAGGGTTAAATGAACATTACTTTAGCACACATAGACCCATGTATTGAAAGGCAAGTATGTTGTCTAATATAGTTGGGAGTCTCTTTCATATTTTTTATTCTAATATTTTTTCTATAACATAATTCAAGTCTAGTTTGAAATTGCTAACCAAATTTATGAGTTATCAAATACTCAAAAGTATTCCCCTTATAAGTCACCATTTTTTGTACCCAACATTCCCCTTTTCTTTAAGAAGAAATAGGGACCCACTTTTTTTTTATGATTTGGACTTTTTTGTTTGGTTTTCCGCTACATGGTTGTGCACATTCTATTGGATTTATTATTAATATTTACACATAAAAGTAAAAACAATGGTATTATACTTTTTTTTACTAGCTTATTAGTATCTTCTAGGAGTTTTTGTACTATGAAGGTTTTGGGACTTAGATTTGTTCTCAAAAAATATTTAAGATTTGGTCTTTAGACATTTTGCTTGAGCCTTATTTTTTGGAAATTAATTCTTCAGAACTTGTGTTTGGTAATTATTCCTCAGATTTTTTGTTCAGATATTTTATATCAGACATTTTTTTTGGACTTTTAGTTCATAATATTTATTTGGTATTTGATCATCAAGTTTTTTGTTCACTATTTATGTTAAAAATTAACTTGTATTCAATGGTTTTACTCAATATTCTTCATTAGAATTTTTGATCAAAAATTTTGTTTGGAATTTTTGCATGAGGCATTTTGTTTGAATGATTGTCCCAAAGGACTTATTTTTATTCAAAACTAATTATACAAAAAATTTGTATCAAAACTTTTGTTCCAGAATTTTCACTAGAAAATTTGTCTGAAATAGTCATCATCAACTTTATGCACTTTAAATGTTTCATTTAGAGGTTTTGTTTAGATATTTTGATCAAAAAAATTTTTCTAAGGGATTTTATCTTTGGTATTTTTGTTTGGATCCTTTGGTTCACAATAATTGTTGGCACGATCCCAACACAAAACCCAAATCTTTACTCCTAACTACCAAAATCCCACTAGACTTAGCCAAAAAAGTATAAATAATTCTTTCCACTTTCCAAACAACATAACCCACCAATTAAAATAACAATATTTGAAATATACAAGTAAAAAATCATATGAATGTTAGACATTAAAAGTGCATGAATGGGAATTGAATACAAAAGGTGTTAGAGGTACAATCCACTAAGAGTGGGGTGAATCAGTGGTGGTAAAAACTCCAAATCAATTTACAAAACCTTGTAAATACTTAAGCATTAAATACAATCATTCATAAAGCATACATATCATTCATATAAATGAATAATGAACATAATACAAGATAAAATTCACAACATAATATGTATTTGGGAAACCCTCTTAGGGAATAAAACCCACTCTCAAGCCTACAAACACATGGACTACTATCCTATAAGATGATCACAAATAATAAACTAATTAAGTCCTTATTAGAAACCTTGGTCAAGTCCTTCTAACCTAAGGCCCTTAATGAAACAATAGTTCCACAAGGAGCACCCACCCCTAAGATGATCAAGTCCTTTTGACCAAAGGTCTTTAGTGAAACCCTATTTCACAAAGACAAACTACCCATAAGGAATATCAAGTACTTTAGACCCTCCTTAAAATGAACACTTTAACCTTAAAACTGATGTCTTCAACATGTGATGATGGACCTATTATTATCTAATAACTACACAAACTCTCTCTAACTTATACAAGCCTCTCAAATAGGCATGCCATAATCTCTCTCCTTATTCACTCAAATAGCCCTCATATGCACTCTCAAATATTTTTTCACAACTTTAAACTTCAAGAACACTACACTATCATTAGAAACATGACCTATAGATCATACACATAGTCCTTAATCTTCTTTGATTATCAACCCATTATCTAGACACTCACTCTCCTCTACTTTCCTTTGCTCTCTAACTCTCTCACATACTATTCTCTTCAAGTCTTCCAAAAACCTAGAAACCATATCATTTCATTCCAAAATTTATATATCAATCATTAGTTAACAAGATTTAAATATTTCCATGTTAGCCTCAAAACATGCCTTCACCCTTAAGACATCTCACATGGGTCACACCTAATCACAATCCACTTTCAAATAAGACTAAGTCAGTTTTAGATCCTATGGAGACCCATTCAACTCTTTGACACTTCTTTGATCAAAATAAAACACATGATTACTTTATAAAAGCATGGACCTAATATTAATTATATATAGGTCCTCCTTAAGTTCCAACATCCATCACAATACCCTTCCTCTTAAGCACAAACTGCTTAAGAAATATTTTATATATATGATCACCATGAATGAATACATAGTTGACTTATAAACCTTTGTTCATAATAAAAAAAATTATTTAATACTTAATAATTCACATAGATCATCCTAGAGTCTAAAACACTTCTTGAAAGGTAATTCACCATGAAACATCAAAACAACATCTACACAAGCTCAATTACTCTTCTCAGGTCAGTTGTAGAACAAGCAAAAACACATAGTCAAGTTTGAACCTTAATATATTTTACTATACACACTTAAAAATATTAAAATAAATTTCATTATATGTATCATGGAGTCATATTCATCTTTTGTTTTTACAGCATGAACAAATTCATTCTAGATCAAAAGATATGACTCAAAAACTAGACACTAGTTTTTCCCTTGTTAAATTCAAATATTTAAATGTCAACAGTCACAATTAAACTTTGAACACAAATCTCACATATCATGTCCATGATGCTCAAATTAAATACACATCATTTATCTTGTCCAAACTTTAATGCATAGGTGACAATTCTCAAACATTAAACATCTGATAGTTTGACCTCATCTCGTGCACCCTTACAATGTTGACTCAATATGCACAATTGATCTTTGCAGATCAACCAAGTTTTTAAATAGAAGTGATCAATATTAGATTAATCTATATGAACACATGATAAATATTAATCTCTATCCTTTACATTTTTCTAGTCATTAAACATCATTCACTTTTTTCCATCTCACTTCTTCTTGACATCTTGAAACCAACATGCTCCTTTTATCGTTTGTAAGATGTTCGATATTTATCTTTGATAAATAGTTGTCACACTAACCCATTTGACTCTAAAAAACTAGTGGATCTAAAAATATGAAATCATATGAACCGTTAGATCTCCACTAGGTCTATATATGTAACATCATGCAAATTAACTAAGGGGACCAATTGCAATATGCCTAAAAAGCCTACTTTGCACAGATACATCTTTTGCCTCGATCAATCTCATGATCTCATATTTATACCATTCGAACACCTTTCATAGGGGATTCCAACCATGTCATAAAATAATATTTAAATATTTGTACATGTGAGATATAATACCATTAAAATACATTCCCAAAATCTTTTATCACAGAGCTAACTATGCTGAGAAAATGTCTGGGAGGCCAACTTTGAACATGCATATCTTTTCTTGTGCTTTGGAACTTGACCTAAAAGTTAGCACGAGTAAAATAGGTATAAAATTGATTAAAAAAAACCCCATATGATCATTGTATCTTTAAATTTTTACACCTGTGAGATATAATATCATCAATATACTTACTTGGTTCTTCTTACCACATTATAAATTTGGCTAAGTATGGGAAATCACCATCAAAATACCTAGGATCCTAACTTTGCACCCAAATATATTTGACTATGCTTAGGCACATGAGATGATATTTAGTACATAGAAATTGGGCAAAAATTTTATAACAACCATATGACCAAATCCTCCTGACTCATCCATATGTGGCAATGGTGACATCAACAAACTACCTACTCAAATTTTCTGCCACTAAACCCACACTATCTAGATGAAAACTATGAACTACTAGATGAATTACACTTATGAACAAAAGATATCAAAGAATATAAAATATATTATAAAACCCCTTTCACATGATAAACACTCCATAATCATCCCTAAACATCTCTAACCATGCCAAAACTAAAGATCAACCAAACCAACTTCAAGCACACTAGGATAATCACATTGCACCCTTTGTCATTATCACTTAGGATATCAAATCACTTCATAAACTCACTAGGAAACATACATGAAATCACCATGACATCACTAAAAAATCTCTAAAAATCTCCCCCTTTTTTATTTATGTCAACAAACATCATATATATCAATATACAACTCACCTTCCTTCTCTATAAAGCACTCCTACAATAGGAACATTCTCCCCCTATTGACACAATGACAAAATGGGAACCAAATTATCCTAAGGACATAAAATTACCATGAAAAATATGAAATTTACATCTTATTAATATGATATAAACTCCCCCTTACTTTGAGCCTACCTCTTCTTACCTTGACAACATCCTTCTTGCTCTATGCCAACACTCACTTCAACCAAAGACTAAAAAAAATGAATAAAAAACACATAAAACATTTAAAATTGATGGAAATAAGTAAAAAAAATTTGAGAGGGACTCTCCCTAAGATTTTTGAGCCATTTCACCTTTTGAGAATCTTCATATATCCATACTCCATAAAGAAATGCCACATAGGCTTTAAAACCTTCTTTCTCAAGCCACCTCAAGAACCACCAATAGAACTTTATTATACACAAAAAATAGGAAAAATGATATAAAACAAATATATATCACCTTGAAATACTCATTCCTTGTTATTTTTTAGAAACTATAATAAAGCACATTTCTTCACACTAGGCATGTCTAGTCTCTTTGTAGCCCTACCTATAACTTGCAGATCCAACAACTTTTAGTAGACACACATTAAATATCTAAAAATTCATATATAGATCAATCACATATTTACCCTCAATAAAACCAATTTAAAACACCTATCTCATCCTCTAAAATATACTTACTTCACAAACTAACTTCCTAATTAGGCCTCCAATTTGACAAAAACTTGAATAACTTGAGAACTAAAAACATTCAAATATTTATGGATCTTCATTTGAAAACCAATTTGTCCCATTAAAAATATTAATAAGACTTAGAAATCAACCCATAAGGCATACCACGTTTTTATAAGAGCCCAAAACCTTAGAATCTCAAAACAAATAAGGTCAACATAACACCTTCCAATCAATGTCCACATTTGAAACTTCTTGTACACATGGACATAACCGTTACACACTTTTGGAACAAGATTTGATATTTCAAACCATTATGAGCCTTGACTTCCTATAACCCATTTTTGGATCTTCCTACTTATAAGCACAAACTAGGAAACCCAAGAGCAAATAATAATCTTCAATTTGACTTAAACATACATTCAAATCACAGAATCACCTAGAGTATGCTATAATAAAGTCAACAAACTTTTATATGAAAAAATATTATGTTGAGAAATCAAAAATACTTCTTTACCATCTAGAAACCTTTAATTTGACCTTGTATACTACTTCCATATCTAGTTATCAACATCATGATATTACCTCAACATATTTTCCATCTAGACATACCTATTCCAATTGAGAACACTCAACTCTAGTCTTCTAGGATCATCTTAAGAACACCATAGCAACACTTGCTTCTCTACTAAAAGGAGTCTCTTAAGAAGCATAGACAAAGACATCCTTTTCACCATAATGTTCTGAAACAAAGTGATGTCTGGAGTGGCCCACATCTCTTCAATAACTACTACAATCCTCTTATAGCTATGATACTTTCATCTCTTGCTCTTATTCTTCTTAGTTTGAAATATGAAAATTGGTTCTTTGTTTATATCACTCTCCTTTTCTTCAAATATAGAATTTACAACACATGGAGAAACTATGGAATCTTGACATGCCTTTTTATTTGAAGCATCAACATTAAAAATTTAAATATCATCACAAGGTATAGATAATTGATGTTATTTTCGTGAAGCTTTCTCATCACTAGCAAGATGTTCAATTGGATCCATACTTACCTGAGAACTAGTCTCAATTAGTACCTTGGTCTTATCCTTGAATTTGGTATCTTCATTCATAACATGAGTATCCAAAGAGAGCTCTTGGCACTACTCAACTTCCAAAGCATTCTCCACCATAGAAAACATATTACATGGACTTGAAAACTTATCATAACTCATACTAACCACCTTTTCTCTCCATGAGTTAACTTGTCTTCTTCCATGTACTATTGGAGCCTACTTAAACCTATTTTGACATGTAGGCCTTTTCTTTCATAAATTAGTAATGTGACCTCTCCATTCATAATTGAAGCACATGATACTTTTTGTAAGAATATTTTTCTACCTTTCCATATTTGGACAAAATTTGGCAATGTGTCCTAGTTCATAACAACTATAGCATTCAATACCTTTAGAAGGAAATTAATATTGACTTACCTTAAATGGAAAATGTTTTACAAAGTGTCCTATATCATGAAAATTAAAATACTCAACCTTGCTTACACATTTTAACTGATGAATCCAATCATAGTTCCAATCAAATTCAATTTTAATAGGTCTCTTACATTCTGTATCCCTATGACCAAATTGATTACAAGTATAATAGTAACAATTGAAATTTACATACCTCATGACATTTGGTTGTCTAATTTATTTTATCTTCAATTTGATATTACCTTCATTCCTTGTTTGATGATTTATCTTCAAAGGATTATCCATCTTTCTCTTATTGACCTTCATGTCAACTTGAGAAGAAATTTTGGCCTCTTCATTAAAACTCAATATAGATTTGTCACTAGCTGACTTTTGACTCTTTAGAAGAGTATATAGATCATTAGAACTTCTATGAAACGTGAAAAATGATTTCGCCTTTCTTGTAGACTTCTCTAACTCAAATTTCAAAGACTCATATTTAGAAACATACCTTGATCATTCTTCTTCTTTGGATCTTAGAATTTTAGACATAGATTCCAATTTAGAATTAAAAAATGTGACAACACCTTCATGCTCCCTAGAGTCTTCAAGAAATATTTCCTCAAACACACTAAATTGATCTACATAGTCCTTGAGTTTATATTTCATCTTCTTATTATTCTCAATATTTATTTCTTCAAGAGAATTCATCAATATAGTCTCACAGTCCACCTCATCTTCATCATTATTTGAATCACTCCAAGTATACTCCTATTGATGTGAGCAAATTCCTTCTTAAACCATGAAAAGTGCTTCATTTTTAGCATGGCCATCATATTTTGAGCCAATATCTTCACTTTCATTTGATGAGCTATAATCTTATATGGTGTATAGAATTTTATTGTCTTTGGAATACTTCTTGTAAAACCTTTTGAATCCATTTTTGTTTTTATCAGACTGAATGATCTCTTACCATCATCATGACATAGATCATGCTCTACATCAATATCCTTCTTTTACTTGTGAGGGAACTTATTAGAAAACTGTCCTACCTCTCCATGATTGAAGCATTTGAAAATTTGCTTACCCTTATACTTTCCTAAACCTATTTTCAATTTCCTTGTAAACAAATCAATTAGTTCATCTTCATCAATATCAAAAATATCATCTTCCTTGTGTTTCTTACATTGGACCTCCATTTTTGGCTTCATATTTGTTTTAAATGTTGATTCCTTCTTTGGTGATATATCATAATTTACTCTCATCCCATATATAGTAAGGGCACCATGCAATTGATCCATCTTCTAATGGGTAGATCATGACTTTCTTCTATAGTAGATACTTTTGGATCAAACTTGAGGCCTTCTAAACTAAAGTAGACTCTTCAAGGTTTTCTCCAAGACCTCTAATGGTGTTTACAATCTCATCAACTCTCTATAGAAAGGATGCCATATAATCTTATTCTTTCATTTTGAGTCTCTCAAATTGTCTTTGATGAGTTTGTAACTTTTTCAACTTAACCTTTGAATCTCCTTCAAAAATAGTCTTCAATTTATCCCATATTTCCTTATCAGATGTGAACTAAATTACTTTGGTGAACTCAGTTTCTATAAGAACACAAGTGATGGAATTTATTTCCTTAATGTTATTCTCAAATAGATTCTTGTTTTCAAGACTAGATGGAGGGACAATAAGAGAAACATAACCATCCAAAATAGATTTCCATATATCAAACCCTAGGGATATAATGAATGTCTTCATCTTAGCACTCTAAATTACATTATTGGATCCATTAAACACCAGTTCTTGTTTAATAGAGAAACCACCTTGCACATTTTGATTATCTAGCATACCTTGGATTACCTTTAAGTTGTCAAGACTTTACCAAAATACCTTACTCTAATACCAATTGTTATAGGTACAATCCACTAAGGGGGGTGAATCAGTGGTGGTAAATAATCTAATTCAATTTTCAAACCCTTGTAAATACTTAAGCATTGAATATAATCATTAATGAAACATACAGATCATTCATAGAAGTGAAAAATGAACATAATGTAAAGATATATGTGGGAAACCCTCTTGGGGAATAAAAACCTCTCTCAAGCCTAAAAACACATGAACTACTATCCTATAAGATGATCACAAATGAGAGACTATTCAAGTCCTTCTGATCGAGAACCCTTGTCATTGTCCTTCTAACCTAAGGCCTTTAGTGAAACAATAGCTCCATAAGGAGAACTTATCATTAATATTATCAAGTCCTTCTAATCACTTAATTATTCAAGTCCTTCTGACCTAAAACCTTGATCAAGTGTTTTCGCCCAAAGGTCTTTAGTGAAACCCTATATCACAATGAGCAACTAAATCTAAGGAAGATAAAGTCTTTTAGATCCTCTATGAAATAAACACTTCCACCTTAGAACTAATGCCTTCAACATGTGATGATGGACCTCTAGTTATTTTATAACTATATAAACTCTCTCTAAATCATACATGCCTCTTACATAGGCATGCAACAATCTCTCTCTTTCTTCACTCAAACAATCCTCATATACACACTCAGATCTTTTTACATAACTTAAAACTAAAAAACACTATACTATCATCAAAAACATGACATATATATCATACACATAGTTCTTAGTCTTCTCTGCTTATCAACCTATATCTGGACACCCTCACTCTCCTCTAATATCCTTCACTTTTCAACTCTCTCACACACCAATCTCTTTAAGTCTTCCAAAAACCTAGAAACCATCTCATTTGGTTCCATAATTTATAGAGTAATCATGAATTAACAATATTATAATCTTTCCTTATTATCCTTAAAACATGCTTTCACCCTTAAGGCATCTCACATGGGTAATACGTAAGCACAATACACTTTCAAATAGGCCTAAGTCACTTTGAGGTCTTATGGAGATCCATTCAATTTTTTGACAATTATCTAAGAAAACTAAAACATAAGAACACTTTACAAAAACATGAACCCTTTCCCCATGATCTATAGGTCTTATTTAAGGGATAACATCCATCACAATACCCTTTTGCTTAAGCACAAATCACTTAAACAATATTTTTTGTATATAATCACCATGAACAAATACATAGTCAGCTTGTAAACCTTTGTTCATACTATATATGATTAGTCAATCCTTCATAATGCACAAAGATCATCCTCATGGAGTATATAACACTCCCTGAAAACTAATTCACCATAAAACATTGAAACAACATCTAGATAACATTAATTACTCTTCTTGAGTCACTTGTAGAACAAGCATAAAAATAGAAACAAATTCAAACTAATATATTTGAATTTACACACTCTCAGATTTTAAAAATAAGATTTAATATATGTACCATGGAGTCTTATTCATCTCTTCTTTTTATACCATGATCAAAATCATTTCAGATTGAAAGATATGACTTAAAAACTAAACACTAGTTTTTCCCTTATTAAATTCAACTATTTAAATGTCAAAGGTCATAGTTAAACTTAGAACAAAAAGCTTGCATCTCATGTCCTCACTTCTTAGGTAAAATATTCACTATTGATATTTTCCAAAATTTAATGCATAGCTGCCAATGCTCAAACTTTAAACATCTAATAATTTGACCTCATCTCATACACCCTTGCAATGTTGACTTAATATACACTATCGATCTCTATAGATCAACTAGGTATTTAACTAGAAAATCTCACCAATAGATAAATATGTATGAAAACATGTTCACCATTGATATCTATATTTTACATTTTCCCCTCCTTCACTTTCCAACTCTCTCACATACTAGTCTCTTTAAGTCTTACAAACACCTAGAAACCATCTCATTTGGTTCCATAATTTATAGATTAATCATGAATTAACAATATTATAATATTTCCTTGTTATCCATAAAACATGTCTTCACCCTTAAGGCATCTCACATGGGTCATAAATAAGCACAATCCACTTTGAAATAGGCCTAAGTCACTTTGAGGTCTTATAGAGATCCATTCAATTTTTTTATAATGCTCTAAGAAAACTAAAACATAAGAACACTTTACAAAAACATGAACCCATTCCCCATGATCTATAGGTCTTCTTTAAGTGCTAACATCCATCACAATACCCTTTTGCTTAAGCACAAATCACTTAAACAATATTTTGTGTACATAATC
Source organism: Torreya grandis (assembly GCA_037957365.1). Lineage (NCBI taxonomy): Eukaryota > Viridiplantae > Streptophyta > Pinopsida > Cupressales > Taxaceae > Torreya > Torreya grandis. Next base: position 1,474,896 of record JARHVA010003310.1, on the reverse strand, counting down.
ACCATAAACAAATACATAGTCAACTTGTAAACCTTTGTTCCTAATATATATGATTAGTCAATCCTTCATAATGCACAAAGATCATCCTCGTGGAGTATATAACACTCCTTGATAGCTAATTCACCAAAAAACATCGAAACAACATCTACATAACATTAATTACACTTCTTGAGTCACTTGTAGAACAAGCATAAACACGTAATCAAATTCAAACTAATATATTTGAATTTACACACTCTCAAATTTTAAAAATAATGTTTATTATATGTACCATGGAGTCTTATTCATCTCTTCTTTTTATACCATGATCAAAATCATTTCAGATTGAAAGATATGACTTAAAAACTAAACACTAGTTTTTCCCTTATTAAATTCAACTATTTAAATGTCAAAGGTCATAGTTAAACTTAGAACAAAAAGCTTGCATCTCATGTCCTCACTTCTTAGGTAAAATATTCACTATTTATATTTTCCAAAATTCAATGCATAGCTGCCAATGCTCAAACTTTAAACATCTAATAATTTGACCTCATCTCATACACCCTTGCAATGTTGACTTAATATACACTATCGATCTCTATAGATCAACTAGGTATTTAACTAGAAAATCTCACCAATAGATAAATATGTATGAAAACATGTTCACCATTGATATCTATATTTTACATTTTCCCCTCCTTCACTTTCCAACTCTCTCACATACTAGTCTCTTTAAGTCTTACAAACACCTAGAAACCATCTCATTTGGTTCCATAATTTATAGATTAATCATGAATTAACAATATTATAATATTTCCTTGTTATCCATAAAACATGTCTTCACCCTTAAGGCATCTCACATGGGTCATAAATAAGCACAATCCACTTTGAAATAGGCCTAAGTCACTTTGAGGTCTTATAGAGATCCATTCAATTTTTTTATAATGCTCTAAGAAAACTAAAACATAAGAACACTTTACAAAAACATGAACCCATTCCCCATGATCTATATGTCTTCTTTAAGTGCTAACATCCATCACAATACCCTTTTGCTTAAGCACAAATCACTTAAACAATATTTTGTGTACATAATCACCATAAACAAATACATAGTCAACTTGTAAACCTTTGTTCCTAATATATATGATTAGTCAATCCTTCATAATGCACAAAGATCATCCTCGTGGAGTATATAACACTCCTTGATAGCTAATTCACCAAAAAACATCGAAACAACATCTACATAACATTAATTACACTTCTTGAGTCACTTGTAGAACAAGCATAAACACGTAATCAAATTCAAACTAATATATTTGAATTTACACACTCTCAAATTTTAAAAATAATGTTTATTATATGTACCATGGAGTCTTATTCATCTCTTCTTTTTATACCATGATCAAAATCATTTCAGATTGAAAGATATGACTTAAAAACTAAACACTAGTTTTTCCCTTATTAAATTCAACTATTTAAATGTCAAAGGTCATAGTTAAACTTAGAACAAAAAGCTTGCATCTCATGTCCTCACTTCTTAGGTAAAATATTCACTATTTATATTTTCCAAAATTCAATGCATAGCTGCCAATGCTCAAACTTTAAACATCTAATAATTTGACCTCATCTCATACACCCTTGCAATGTTGACTTAATATACACTATCAATCTCTATAGATCAACTAGGTATTTAACTAGAAAATCTCACCAATAGATAAATATGTATGAAAACATGTTCACCATTGATATCTATATTTTACATTTTCCCCTCCTTCACTTTCCAACTCTCTCACATACTAGTCTCTTTAAGTCTTACAAACACCTAGAAACCATCTCATTTGGTTCCATAATTTATAGATTAATCATGAATTAACAATATTATAATATTTCCTTGTTATCCATAAAACATGTCTTCACCCTTAAGGCATCTCACATGGGTCATAAATAAGCACAATCCACTTTGAAATAGGCCTAAGTTACTTTGAGGTCTTATGGAGATCCATTCAATTTTTTTATAATGCTCTAAGAAAACTAAAACATAAGAACACTTTACAAAAACATGAACCCATTCCCCATGATCTATAGGTCTTCTTTAAGTGCTAACATCCATCACAATACCCTTTTTTTTAAGCACAAATCACTTAAACAATATTTTGTGTACATAATCACCATAAACAAATACATAGTCAACTTGTAAACCTTTGTTCCTAATATATATGATTAGTCAATCCTTCATAATGCACAAAGATCATCCTCGTGGAGTATATAACACTCCTTGATAGCTAATTCACCAAAAAACATCGAAACAACATCTACATAACATTAATTACACTTCTTGAGTCACTTGTAGAACAAGCATAAACACGTAATCAAATTCAAACTAATATATTTGAATTTACACACTCTCAAATTTTAAAAATAATGTTTATTATATGTACCATGGAGTCTTATTCATCTCTTCTTTTTATACCATGATCAAAATCATTTCAGATTGAAAGATATGACTTAAAAACTAAACACTAGTTCTTTCCTTATTAAATTCAACTATTTAAATGTCAAAGGTCATAGTTAAACTTAGAACAAAAAGCTTGCATCTCATGTCCTCACTTCTTAGGTAAAATATTCACTATTGATATTTTCCAAAATTTAATTCATAGCTACCAATGCTCAAACTTTAAACATCTAATAATTTGACCTCATCTCATACACCCTTGCAATGTTGACTTAATATACACTATCGATCTCTATAGATCAACTAGGTCTTTAAATAGAAAATCTCACCATTAGATCAATATGTACGAAAACATTTTCACCATTGATATCTATATTTTACCTTTTCCCAAATGTTAAACATCATGCACTCTTGCCATGTCACTTCTTCTTGACATCTTAGAGCCAACATGCATTTTTGATCTTCTATAAGATGCTTGGTCTTTATCTTTACTAAATAACTATCACATTGACCCATTTGAATGTACACACACCATTAGATTTGGAAGTATGCACTCCCATTAACCATTGGATCTCCACTAGGTCCAGATCTTTAACATCATGCAAATTAACTAAGTATGGGGACCAACTGCAATATGCCTGGAAAGTTTACTTTACACAGATATATATTTTTCCTTGATCAATATCATGACCTCACATTTTCACCATATAAACACCTTTCATAGGTGGATACAAACATGTCACAAAATAATCCTAAAAAATTCATGCATGTGAGATATAATGCCATAAAAATTCCTTCTCAAAATCTTCTATCACAAATCTAACTATGCTTAGAGCTTGTTTGGGAGGACAACTTTAAACATGCATATCGTTTCCTATGCTTTGGTGCTTGAAATAAAATTTGATGAAAATAAACTAGGTATAAAATTGAGAAAAATTATATGATCACCTTCTCCTAAAACATCCACATGTGTGAGATATAACTTTATCAATATGCTTACTTGGATCTTCTTACCACATTACAAATTTGGCTAAGTATGGAAAAACATAGTCAAAATGCCTAGGAGACCAACTTTGGACCCAAATATCTTTGAATTCTCTTAAGAACATGATTTGAGATTCATTACATAGAAACTATGTCAAAATGTGATCAAAACCATATTACCAAATCCCCCTGACTCATCAACAGATGGCAATGGTGATGTCAACAAACTGCCTACTCAGATTTTCTACCACTAAACCAAAACTATCTAGATGAAAACTATGAACTACCAAATGAATTAAAATCATACACACAAGCACTCAAATCATATAAAAAATATTATAGGACACATTTAATATGTTTAATACTCCATACTCATCCTTGAACATCTCTAACCATGCCAAAACTAAAGATCAACTAAGACAACTTCAAGCACACTAGGACAATGACATTGCACACTTTGTCATTGTCACTTAGGCTATCAACACACTTCATCCAATCACTTGGACACCTTCATGACATCACCATGACATAATTGATAACTCTCTAACAAAAGGATATGTACATGATGTGTAGATATAGATGTATTCATTACTCATAAGTGAATTCAAACTCAATTAATACTCTATGAATAAAGCCCTAGCCACAAATGAATCCATTTTAAATAAGAAACTAAATGAAATGAGTTTTTGAGATACATGTAAAAAAATTTGAGCACACAAAACAATTGTAATGGATTCATCATCCAATATTTTTAGAGGATCATTACAACCATCCCCATTCTCCATTAAGGATTCTATGGAATTCATAGACACAGTGTTTGATGCATAAATATTAGACAATAGGTATGCTAATTAATCATAATTATGGGAGGCTATTGATGTTGTATATACATTTTAACATGAAGTAAATCTATCAACCATATAGTGATAATTAGTTACACACTTAATTTATATTAAGAAATAAATAATACACTTAATGACAACCAAGCCTAAGGTTATGTCTTATATTGACCTACATCAGGACTTATTCCTCACTAGAAATATTACATAAGATGCCTTCTTTCATCAAATGGATCACCAAATGGTCATGGCTTGTGTTAATGGTTATGATTTTTAAAGGTACTTATCTCTATCAATTTTAGATATAATATTTGATAAATATAGGCTAGTTACATGCAACAAGAAAAATTCAATTAACAAAATCTTGAGCTCATGGCTTCTTCTTGGGAAGACTATGGTCCTTAAGGGAAAGTTTCCCATCCCCATTGGTATATTCAAAATGGCAGTCCATATTAGAATGGACTTATTGAATAGACTCTATAGCACGCCAAGTATTTGTTTTATTCACCTAGATTGGGTGCCATACTAGATATGATAACGAATAGAGATGTAACATTTACCCTAGGAGAAATTATTAGTTTTAAGTTGAGGGAACAAGTTATACACAAATATAAGAGGCCCAATTTAATTGGCCATTTTTATAATGTCTTACCTTATAGATGTAGTAATGGGCATAATATATAGGGACTTAGGGGATTTTTAGAGACCAGCCACAAATTATATATAGAATTGCATTTATGATTATTTTTAATTCAGGCATATATATGGATACACAAATCACATGAATTAAATTTCCAAATATCTATATCCTCAAGTATGGTGGGCAATTCATGATGCCCCACTACTCAATATTTTAAAGAGTATCATAGATACACTAGATCCTAGGGGTGACTATTAGTTATACCCAAATTATACAATGATCATGCATGTTGGTCATAAATTCCACCCCTTGAACCTCTCTAAGAATATATCAAATAAGCTATCAGGAGAAGAAATTGCATATTAACTTAGCTAGAAAATGGATAAGGATTTGAGAAAATAGAAGAAAAGCACATTCTATGGATCTCACATGATCATTGGTAGGATGTGTTATATAATGAGGAAGCATTTTTGGGATGTAGGAAATACCAAAAAGCATTATTAGTTTCCCACCTTACCACATAGAGATTGGGACCCCCATGATTGGATCCAAAATAATATCTAGGGATTTGGTATCCCATACTAATATGTCCTCTACAACCATGATTTTCTATTCATGAATGCAAATGATGACACCCATGTCTTATAAAGGTAAAAAATTGTAGGCATTAAGGAGGATCATTTGAGGATTATACAATAAGAGCCATTAATTTTAGTTTAGGAAATGCATGCTAAGTTACCACCTCCTAGAGGATAGGATACTTATGAATTCTAGGGCTATGTACCCTAGAAATAAATAAAATTAAAATAAGGTCCTTCCCAAGGACTTTTTCTACAAGGTTGACTAATATTGATCCCAAGGGTACATAAGAGGATATAATTAACTTGGAATCTTATGATGTAGAATACCAGGAACACCCATCTAAAGTGCCATTGCAAACATTTACAATTGCACCAAAATTACAAGAATTGATGGGAAAATAGGTATCTACAAAGGGGGATAATCACTCAATCTAGTGTGCCTCTTCCCCACCATTGAAGACTACTATCTTATATAAGAGGAAGCTAAGGCACCCTCCCCTCATAGAGAATCTAGTTGCTGAGGAACCAAAAACATATGCATCTTCAATCCACTAATAAATAGAGATAGAAAAAGAACTAAATGAAGAAGAGGAGTTGGAAAGAGCCAAAGAAATAAGAATTATATTTAATAAAGCGATGATACTAAGTAAATATTATAAATCAAGTAAGAAGACTCAATATTTAGATCGTTCTTCCTAAGTTTCCTTGTTTGTTCCCATTTTTGGTTCAATTCCTATTAGTGTTATTTTGAGAACCCTGTTACTCAATCCAAAGGTGGAAGATGTCATCTCCACCCTTGATATTTAAATTTCATCCATTTTTATCTTGTAAATACCATTTATCACTCCCAAGATATAAGATGTTTCTTCTACCACTATTGCTTCATTTTCCCCCATAGTGCCAACCACATCCATTGTTTCCACTACTACTGATATTTCCTCTAGGATTGGTATTGTCCAAAGCATGAAAAAGAAAAGGACCACTAAGAAAATTGAAATAACATTGGCTAGTTCCTAATCCATGTCCCTTTTAAATATATTAATTTACTAATACCTTCCACCAGTTCATCGTAAGAGACTACTGTCATATCTTCAAGGAAGGGAAAAAAACATATACCAATCTATATAGTCCATTCACTCCCCCAATATGGATGTGTGGATTGGTCCAAAATCATATACCCTCCCTTCCTGACCTAATCCTCAAAGAAGCCATGAAATAACCAACAAAATATCTAGAGGTGGAGGCTATAGGTAAGGATAAGCAATCAATAGACCCAACCCAGATACTGATTCCACCATGGGTAATTGATTTTAGAGCTAAGACTACCCAAAAGAATAATTTCATAATTATAGAACTTCCATCCATAACCTAATTATTTTATTAGCCCTTAGTGAGCATTCAAAGGGTTAGAAAGATGAAATTAGGGGATGAATCTAGGAGGGAGATCATTCTTGAAGAAAGGTAAGAATTATATGTCGTGTCAAAAAAAAAGAATATATAACTAGGGAAATATTTATCTATAGAAGATTGTAGGTCCATTTTAAAAACCTAAAAGGATGATATGATAGCATTACATGAGTGGATTGATATGGAAAAGTAATAAATAGAGTAATAACTAGAGTAAATCAGATAATAACAACAAATAATCCATATTCCATCAGGAAATGAAACTAAAGTTCAAGAAGTTGCTTCAAAATGTTATAATGCTCTAGAGGCTATTGAAGCAATGAGGCCTTAATAGACCCCCATATAGCTTAGACAAATTAATTATTTAAAACAAGATGAGAATAAACTAAAATTATTGATTTTGTATACTACGAATAAGGCTTACAACTATTTGGATTTAATGACACCATTAGAGGAATCAAATGCCCTCAATTTGGTGGTCATCAAAACACAAGAATCCAAAGGCTAGGTGAAAGTAGCTAGGGTAGTATTTCCCAAATACCAAGAGCTTGAAACTCTTATCATGTAGATATTAGATTAATTAAAATTTTCAAAGGAAAGGGATGGTACTAGTAAGCTAATTAGCAAAATCAATTTTGACCAACTCATTCAAGAAGCATCCGAGAATTTTAAGTATAGTTTAAATGGGTTAAAACTATAGGATATTGAAGCTAAATTGATTTTTTCAAGAAATAAGGTAATGTAAGTTAAAAATTTCAAGTTTAAATTCCAAAATATTAAGGTCAAGCATGAAAAACTCTTAGAGAAAGTTAACAGGGTGCATAGACCCTCATTACTTAACGTAGATATCATAATGAAGTAGCATGATGTAGGTCACAAATGTTATCTTGAGATAGAGTTGAATAAGAAGAAGAGTGAGGTTGTAATATCCAATTTAGTTCCAACACAAACAATGATGACCCCCAAAAAATTTAACACATCCATGGAGATGTCCACTCAGCCTTAGTTGAAAGGGCTAGTTTTGGTGCATGTCAATTAAATGTAATGGCATTAAGTTTTATGCTCATAGTTTTATTATAATTATAAATTCATGTAAAATTTTCCTAAATTATTTTATAAACATGCATGCATTAAATAATGTTGTAAAGGCTGACTTAATTTCTAATAAATATAAGTTAACTCTATGTATACATTACATATAATTTTAAAACTATAGTTAGAATTGACATTATAACTATGCCATGTAATAAACTTTTGCATGTACTTGGAGGATGAGGTGACCCTTCCCCAAGTATATTTAAACATATGTAACCCATATTTTTAAAGGGTCAAAAATTTTCAATGCAGAAGTACAACCAATTTTGATTTTTAATGAATTTTTTTGTGTATTCTTTCTACAAGCTCTATGTAGTTAGGATTAATATTTTTGGTTGTTTGATTTAATAATTATTATTTTATAATAGTTACAGTTAATTATTTATTATCATAATTAATATTCTAATTTTTTTATGTGTAATAAGTATTAAATAATTATCAATTAGATTGATTATTGACAAGTTGATTATTTCATTATTCTAAGTATGTAGAGGTGATATTAATGATATAGTATTATGTGTATGTTCAAAAACTATCTCAGATACCTCCCTAGTACAAGTCTAACCTCCTGAATGAGTATGTGCATCAAATATTCTAAAAAAGGCAATCTTTGACTAAGACCTTTGAGTTTCTTATATCAAATGATCCTAAAATAATTGATCATGTCTATTTATGTGTGTGAAATAAATACTAGCAATATAAATTGGTTCTTAAATAACTTGTCCACTTAGAATTCAGCCTAAGAGGTGATTCATAAATTCATATAATCCTTCCTTTTTTATCTATCCTTCCCTCTATTTTTGAATTTATTTATGAGAACTACCCACTCTAGATTAGTAACCATCTAGCCACCAACATGCCTATATTTTGACTTTATTTTAGAAACCATTCATTAATTTATCATGCATGTTAATAACTTACATGCACTACGTGTTATTCCATCACCTACTTGTCAAAACCACATACCTACAACTCATGCCCTAGAGTGGAGTTTACCTACACTGAGATCCTAAAATGTTAGAGGACACCTCATTAATAATTGGTGTGCATAAAAATTTCATAAACATTTAGATGATCTTATGATATCATTATTAAATTCTTAGATATAGAGATAACATGGTCAAATGGAAATATTGGTCTTGTAGACCAATCACATAACCTTACACCTTTACTATATTATCTACACTAGACAAATCAACTTATGAGAAATATTTTCATCATATTTATTAACCTCAAAAACTTCTATCCAACATGAAAATGTCTTAAAAGTCTTTAACAATGCCTCTATACACTTGATTCATTCATATTCCATGATAGCACATCCTTAATCACCTTCTCATTTTTGCTTGGGTTTTTCACTATTTCCACCATTAGCCCTATTAGTGAAAGGTTATATTGGATGACTAATTTATCAAACCTAAGGGATATAACCTACTTATAAGCCATAATGGATATCAAATAAAAGTCTCAATCTTTGTCCTTCATCCATTTAGCAACTTTGACGTGGTAAAATCTGACTTTTACAATAGATATCTAAGAAATGAGACATTTTGTATAGGATCCATTCACTCACCTGAAGACTCAATCACACCTATTAATGTATGTGAGATTTGAATATAACTTAAAATAAATTATCTATCCATTTGAGACCATTATGGGATGTTTTGAACAAGATATTTCACATTAGGTCAATGTTAGGGTTTTAAAGAGGGTTTACACTTTATCTAGTGTTAATGATTATTCATAAAGGATTTACCCTTAATTAAAAAACTAATGATTTGAGATATTATCTATGACCTTTCCCCATATTTCATTAATATCCTAGGTTCCCATGTAGAGGTTACATGTGATAATGAATACTTGAAAGTCCTTCTCAAGTTGAGAACCCTTCATTCTATGCACTTGAGAGACCTTGAAACACTTTTTAAAACCTAAAAATTATAAATTTTACCTTATTCTTGTTAAAAAAACTTGGTATAACATATCACATCACTAAAAGTTATAACAAGCTCATTCTTATCATTAAATCTAAATCTCATACCTCATTTAGCCACCATCTCTCTTTGCTCTCTAGACCTTGACCTATAAATCACATTAGGCCTTAAAAATAAACTTCATGCTTATTTAAATGTGGTATCCATATCATTATAATACTAAATAAACATATCTCATTCTCAAAAAATACTCTACATCCTTCATAGGCCTTGACAACACCTTATGACACCTCATTAGGTCAGGAAGGGTCTAAAACTAGTCTAGTTACATACTCAGACTTAATGCCTTACCCTTGTAGGATTACCTTTAAACTCTCATAATTGATCTAATTACTTATAAATATTTAATAAAACTCATAAAACCTCTTATTCCTCTATTCATACATCTTACCAAGCCACCAAACTCATACCCTCTCACAAGGTCTCTATATGTTATGACTAGTGTCATGACTAGACTTCTCAAGCACTTGAAACTTGACAACTTACCTTGAAAAACTTATAAAATTATATTCATTTATCTTACATGATCACATATTCCCAAATTATCTCTCATAATCTTGTGCTTACTTACTTCCCCAAACTTTACTATGTACACCTTCTCATAGAGTCTAGAATAAGCTTCTCAAGATACCTTGTACTCAAGAACTAGTACTCAAACATGATTTACTTGACCTAAACTTTGACATCAGCCTCATAAGAATCATTAAGTTTCTTTAAAATTCTCTCTCAATAGAGAGAAATTAGGTTTCCTTCATATTATCTCTTCTTACATGGCTCATATCTCATAGACCACTCACCATGCATCTTTACTAGATACACATTGACATCAATAACATCAATGAAAATAATTATGAATAAACTCCCACTTTATCATTAATATAATAACATTCTTCAATTTGATCACTATAATCTCCCCCATTTTGGTCAATCTCCCTTCTTTAACATTCTCTCCCTTTGACATTAATGATAAAGGGTCTTCCACAAACTACCATTTAGAATCACACCTTATTACAACATAGGTTATTAAGCATCACAAGAACATGTTCCTCATTACTCCATGCATACCTCCTTCAAATGAACTCAAAACACAATCCCAATTCTCAACATAGATCAAGCTCAATCAACAACCTAAATATTTCCCCCTCAAACAAAACATCAATCATGCTTGTACTACCTGAATAGTGCCTTTAAAAAGAATAATGGAGTCACCTTTTTATATAGAGAACTAAAATAACATAAGTTTAGGAGATTCTAAAATCTCCATGCTCTCACAAGACTAAATATCCTTCAGTATACTTTTATGCTTGACATCTTCATCAACCATTTTATTATCAATATGAGATGACAATAGATATTCCTAACTTGATTTCTCATTTGAAGTATGTTTTACATTTCAAACATTCCACTAGAGCTTGTAGACTGATCATGACTCACCTTTGTTATCTTTCATTTCCATACATTGATTTGCCTTGTCTCTTGCACTCTAGGAGCCTCAAACCTTTTATTTTGACTTAATGACATTCTTACTTTATTAAGACATAATCTTATAATGTGTCCTACACTATGACAACTATAACAAACCACTTTATACATACCATTTAACTAATTTTAACTGTGACTCCTTCTATAGTCCCATGAGTACTCATTCTTAAAGGGTATTCTAGACTCTCTTGCTCTATGAAAACACTAACTACATACAAAATAATAACCAATTAATGAATTATCATACCTCCTATCATTAGGCTATTTGATATGTCTTTTCATTTTGACCTTATTTTATTTAATAGCCTTCTCCTTGACTTGAGCTACCTCCTTTTAATTTTATTTGAAACAAAGTCCTATCTTATCACTTGAAAATTTTTGACTACTCAAGATACCATACAGATTGTTAGTGCTCTTTTCAAACTTCATAAAGGTCTTCACCTTGATATATGCTTGCATTAGAAACAATATCACTAAGAGCGAGGTAATCAATCTTAAAAAAAATTCATTTAATTCTATTTAATCATTTATGAACCATCTTAATAAGCATGCACATCTAAGAAAGCATAAGCATAAAATCATAAGAGAATGAAACATATGAGCACAACATATATGTGGGAAACCCTCATGGGAAATAAAAACCATTGGAATGTAACTTGGACTATCATCTTATAAAGTAATGAATCAATCTTCAAATGAGCACCCACTCAACTTGGAACACCAACCCCAATATATCAAGAACCCACTTAATAGATTCTTTATATGAGCACCATACCAGTAAAGAGCACCAACCCCTAATTTAACATGTACCCACTTGTCTTTAACAAGATTCAAATTTCAAGGAGGCACCAACCCCCTAGTAAACTAAGCACCAACTCAGCCACCTTTTTATTTGATTAACTTCAGAAACCCTTTTTGTTTATACAATAGATGATGACCTACTCATTCAAATATTCACTCACTTCAGTCCCTCTCAAACTAATCTTCATCCCTCTTTTCTAAACTATCCCTCTTCATGGCTTGATTAGGTATTATGACCTTGATATTCATATGTATAAACTTTTTTAGATATTCATAACATTTCTATGATGGTCCACATGACCTATTTCTATTCATTATTGATCTATATCATTCACTTATCATATTTTTATCTCTTTCTCTAATCACATAGAAATAGGCCTAAACTACCATAATTTTATACAAATCACTTTATTATATACTTGTAGGTCAGATATGTTGAGGTCAACATACCCCCTATTTCTAAAAATAGATACACGTGTTAAATTGTGAATTTTTACCTTAATCCTAAAAATCCACATAATCAAAGTGTTACTAACATATTTTCACATTATTCATATTTGAAGATCATCTCCACCATGTCCTTGTTAGTCTATCTATTCATAATTTTGCTTTAGCTTTGCCTAATATTGCTAACCTTGATATTCATATTTCATGTTGTAGATTTAATAAAACCTTTATATAAAATACAACTTGGGTTTTTTATAGCCTTTGGCCTATAGAAATACAAGATAAATATATGTTCAATCTTCCTAAAACCCTCTTTAAAAACCCTAGCTTAGAACCTTTTATTTGAATTGAAAATTAGTGGTAACACTTTTAAAATGATAAGGACTTAAGATTAATTTTTAAACTAAGGCTTCATTGTGTTTTTTAACATGACCAGACCTTAGCCTAAAAATTATAAGCTTGGTCACCATTATGTCTTGAGCCCATTTATTTCCATTTATTTTAATAAGTTCTAACATTAATGTTTTTAGGGTCCTTTTATTACATTTTTAGCTTAGTCTAACCTTTGTTATTATCATGGTCCCTCTTGTTACAACTTAGACTAATGCCTTAGTCCTAAGGCCCCATTCATGTTTATTAACAAAAATTGGACCTTAGTATGAAGAATTTAATTTAAGTCTTATACATTTCCAATTCCTAATTTATGTTGTGTGCTTCTTTTAAGGATCAATGATCTGTAGCTACTCGTACAAAACCAATTGAATGATATGTATCAATTCAAAGTTCTTTGAGACCTATTATTCATAGTACATAAATTATATGTTCTTAAAACCATAAAATGACATCCATGAGGATTTTATTGATGTTTATGAGGATATCATTGACATCCATGAGGTTGTTAAATTTTAATCCCTATGATTAACTATGTGAGCTTAAAATTGACATTCTCATGCCTGTCAAATGACATCCACAAGACCGTCATTGGTGTCCACAAGGACATAAAATTTTAGCCCCTATAAATAATTATATGAGATTAAATTTGAAGTTATCATGACTATCAATTAAGTTCTATGATGTCATCATTAACGTCCTCAAAACTGTCAAATTCAAGCTCAAGAACTAATCTCATTTTGATAACTGAATATATTTGTCTTCATGTTGAAGGATAAATGGGGACCCATTTGGAGAATAATCATGTTTAGAGTTTTTTGTGCTTCAATGATAAAATTGACCTTTCATCTAGCCTTTAGTCCATCATATACCAAGTTCAAATTTTCATGGGATCTATTAAAAACACAATGAACCTAGCTCAAATTTTATTCAAAAGTGTGGCTATGTTTCTAAACATTTGACTAAAATTTAATCTAAAAATCATGCTTGGTACTCATATCTCCCATGACCTTATTTGGGTTTATTTAATTAACATAACCTAACAAATTCAAGGTCCCATTATTTAAAATATAGATTAAAATGTTTTATACCTAAAGCTTTATCATACTTATTAATACAGTAAAACCTTAGGATATAAAACATTTTACTTGGTCCTTTATTATTAAAAGTCCAATATTATTATGATCAAGACCTATATTAAATACTTTATCATATGGTTTATATCATGTTTATCAACATGAAATAAACTATATCCTAAGGTCTTTATCCTAAGTTCTTATATGTCCCTATACTAGTTTGAAACCTGTGCACCTTTGTAGGATCTATGACTCATGTGAGATCATAACAAGATGATTAAATGGAATGAGATATTTGTTCACTATTAAATATAACCTATAAGGACCCACAAGACTTCCACATGGTGAATGCATGCTGACTAATGGAGGTGATAAAGTGTAGAGATGGAAAATCCCCATGGGACTGTCAAGTGGCATAACCATGTGGCCTAGTCTAAATAATGACCAATGACATGAAATTCATAGGATCAAGATAAAAAAACTCATGTTGATCTATGAATTATTATCAAATAGAATGATATGAGTAGGATGTTTCAAAAACCAATAGTCAATTTTTGAATAATAATGGATAAAACACTAAAAAAAGTGCCATGTAGATGCTATGACGACACCACATAGGTAAAAAGTGACAAAAATAGAGATTTTGTGGGTGAGGAAAATAAAAGGTATAAATGCCAAAGTTCAAATCAAATCCAAGGCATAAATTCACTCAAGTGAAAGAGATGTCACCATGAAAGATCAAAGTGACCTGTAGAAAAAACCCTAGGCATTTACAAAGCCCTAATTCAACCACAAATTGATCATAACCAAGCCCAAGAGATTCTAAATGTTATCTAACCAAGTGAAAACTAATTGAGAGATAGAGTATAGACCACTAGTGATAATTTTAATCAAATCATAGTCATGGTGTCATGGAAGCAACATATAAATGTTACAAAGCTCTACTTAACCACAAATTAGGAAGGAAGGGTCTTTAAAGACATAATATTTGATGTTGTGGCATTGAGAACTAGAGATAATAATTGTCCAAGATTTTTTGGATAATTAAAGATTTATAACCCATAACAAGAGAGGATGAGAATATTTCATCCTTAAAGATAATATATTATGACCAAGTTTTAGTATAGATGGTGAGCCTTCACCATGAAACAACAAAACTAGAGGTACTTCACTATATTGATGTCCTCCTTCCTATTTTTAAAGAATGTAAAATTGATAATGGTATGTTGATCAATGAACATACTCAGAAGTGCCTTTCCTATGTGTCTCCCATTGATTTTGGGAAATATTATAAGTTACCTAATACCCAAGTAGATATACCCATAATTAAAAAATGGGATAAAAATATTGATCTCAAAGCCACCTTGGTCCCATTTTTGTATTCTAGAAACCATGTGATTTTTGACCTTAGTGGAAACATTCCCATCAACCAATTTTGACCTAGAATTAGGATGATAATGACCTTGATGAATAGGTGCTATGTACCTAGGGATATGATATATTGATGTATATGGGTTGATGGAGATGCTGACATGTGGCACACATCCCCTTTGTTATATGGGTACACTATATTAGGATAATAGAGTAACTTATGGAAGTAGTACATTGGGTAATGGTCGACCTACATTGGATTAGGAGGTTACCCATCCATGGGTTAGATAGATTTATATATATAGGAGATGATTATCATGGGAAAGATATCAAGTAACGATTGAGTCTTTTATGTAAGAGGATATTGGAGGTTGTCCCCTCGAAGAGACATTGTGGAGTTATTCCTTCCTAAAGGAGTATTATATGGTGTTTCCCTAACTTAAGGGTATTTATTAATATATTGTATATCAAGATCATTAGAAGTGGTATCAGAGCTTTGATTTGGGTAATTTATGTGGAGTGAAACCCTAATATCACTATATATTCTG
Source organism: Torreya grandis (assembly GCA_037957365.1). Lineage (NCBI taxonomy): Eukaryota > Viridiplantae > Streptophyta > Pinopsida > Cupressales > Taxaceae > Torreya > Torreya grandis. Next base: position 1,458,810 of record JARHVA010003310.1, on the reverse strand, counting down.
AAATATAGGGAATTTTTACTCGACATTTTTACTGGAGATGTAAGAAAATATAAGATAAGCGTAGTAAAAATTTCAGAATTTTTTGATTTGTTTTGAGGGAGTTATTTCTATTTTATGGTTTATAATAATTTTTCTATATCTTTCGAAATATAGGGAATTTTTATTTGAAATTTTTACTGGAGATGTAAACAGATTTAAGAGAAGTGCAGTCATAATTTTAGAATTATTGGAGCTGTTTTGAGTGATTTTTTGCTATTTTATGGATTAGTTTTGACATTTTAGGGTTTCATGAACCTTAATTTTTTTTGGATCATGGAGTTGCAAATATTTTCAGGGGATCATGAGTATTATATGGTGTTTCCTAGGTTTCAAGACAATAAACCTTGCCCATCTCAACATATTCATAGGACTTATTATTTATAAAATTTAGGGATTAAGCATGTTGTTTAAGACCTTGGAAAGACTCCTTAGGGATGATAAGGAGTTACCAAATAGGATAAAATAGTTCCTTAAGACCATGATTTCCCGAACTACAATACTTAGTTCCATGGGCATCATTACAAATGATGAATTCAAGAATAAGACTACTTTGGTCATCTAAGAGGTAAAGAACAAGAGCTAAGGTAGGGCTAGGGGTGAAAACATTATGATCATGGATATGATCCTAATTGTAGAAGAAAAGATAGCCAAGGCAAGGAGCATTAAGGAGGCTTTGGAGAGAAATAGTAGAGACCTTAAAGACCTAGCAGATCAAGAGGATGAGATCATCCTTGAAACTATAGTTAATTTGTGACTTATTAATGAGCAACAATAAAAGGTAGTAAAGCTACTATAGTAGAACCAAGGGACATCATCATCATAGGGTCCACCAGTTAGTTAGGAATATTCTAATTTTTAAAAAATTGTAAATGGGATATTCTTTTGTAAAAGCATGTGTATTTTGTTAGAACATTTACCTATAGGTCAGTTCATTTCAAAAAGTTTAGTGTATTATTGAAACTTTATAGAAAGGACAACTATCATTTACATTTTTACTCTTGTAAGTTAATGAAAATGACTAACATACTTCTAGGTTTCTATAAAAGGAGTGTTGTCTACTATAAAAGAGGAGGGGGTTTTGATCCAAAACTTGTATCCTTTTGAGATATTAATGCAAGAAAATAATTTTGAAAATATTGTCCAAATTTGTTTGTATCATTTTTTATATGGTTTATTTCTCAATTGTTTATAATGAATCTTAGATTTTAAATAGTTATTTTAAATTCTTTACAAGTACCTTGTGAGTGCCAAATTGTTAACTTGTACATATGCTAGGTTAATTTAAGGTTCTAAAGTTTGCTTCATTTTATTTGCTCTGTATTTCTATATGTACATTAGCTATCTATTTAAAGGAGTAAAAATTTAAAGTAAATAGGGTTCTTATTTTCATTGTGTCTTATCTTCCTTAGAATTTTGTGTAATATATGTTATAATTCAAGCTTAAGATATTTTATTTCATATATTGGTTTTAATTACATTCTTGGGAAACACCTAAAATTTATCATGATGTTTGAGATGAAGATCAACAACACTTTTTTTTCTCTACCTTACCCTACCTTTTTACTTCATTATAAACCAAATCCCTTTAGTTTAAATATCATTTCAAATATTTACATAGATTAGTCTTAGCTTAATTTTGAACATAATTCAATTTAATTAGCATAGATCATTTTCTTATTTACAAAGATAGAGGCCAAGGTGACTCCCAACTACCAACTAATATAAATGTTTTTGAATAGTTTGGTTTCTTTGACTCTATTCAATCATAGGTAACTGGATTACCACAACCTGCTACATAAGCTTTGAATTCTTCAAATTAATAAATGATAAATGTTATCTAAACATTAATATCACGTATGATACACTTGGAGGAATCAACATGCATAAGATTTTTTGGTGCTAGAATTAGGGCCTTAATAAATCCATGTGAGTTTGTAGGATCTTTGATGGTTTTGATGTATTTTGATCAAAGATCACTTTAATATTCACATATTTGTTTTTTTGCAAGCATAATTGTGTAAAGGTTGGTGATATTCATGGTTTTAGACTAGTCTTTTTTCTCATTTAGATAAACATTGATATTCTTTGAAGACATGTGATATATTTTGGTAAAAATAGATTTATAATTGTGAATTCAATAGATTTGAGGTTAGTAATAGTTATTTTGATCAAAAGGTCATAAAATAATTTGCAAATTTGAGTTTATTTATACTTAAACATATAAATAACATTCATACTTATGTATATGGACACTTATTTGAGCTAATTTAGTTAAATATTGTTGTCTTTTATTGTTCTTTACATGAATCTTTACAAAATTTACTTAATGTGGAGGTCTAATCACTGTTCTTTATAAATATTGATTTGACACATCATATTTAAAATAGGATTCAAAATTATTAAGCTAGAACTACCATAAATCAGAACAAGGTCATGTTCAGAGACCAAGAAACCTCTGCTCGAGTTAGAAGTCCATAGAAGAGGTAGGTAAGACAAAGGTAAACGTAGGCTTTAAAAGTATCTACCAACTTCAAAAAATCATGGTTCTCATGTATTCAATCTCAATCATGGTATGGCTTGGATGGGTGGATCTCCCATCAATATACCAGGTGTAGTACGTGACCTTACCCATAACCCTAGGAAATATTTGCCAACATTTAGTCCTACTAGTATTGTAATTACATAGGAACATTTTAAGTCATTCAAAACTACATTAAGATTGCTAAATGTAGTCCATGAGGATGTATCATGTAAGATATTTTATTTTAATTTTAAATGTGTGTGTGTATGAATTGTTTTTAAATTCACCTAAAAATTACATTAATAGTTGGGACCATTTTAACAATGTTTTCATAACCAATTTGTCAAAATTATTAGTCCTTGTGTCTTGTAACAACAATTCACCACAATCAAAAGGGATGTAAATGAACCTATAAGAGAATTTAATGGTAAGTTATAAAATATGTATATCTAGACAATAGATCCTTAAAATCCTGATGATACTTTGGCTTTGGAAATTTATAAAGATGCTTTAGATCCCATGACCTCTATTTTCAAAATTAGGGATGTTGGACCTATGAATACTCTAGCCTTAGATTATTCTAGAGTAGTGATCATCAGTGATCAAATTCAACCCCAAGTTTAGATGGATTAATTGATTCCCAATGTTAATCCACATATTCCCACTTTGAATATCTTCCCTAATAACAATCAGAATATGCTAAATCTAAATAAAATTCCAACTTTGAACCAATTACCCTTGAGCCAATCTACTCCTAATTAGAACTTAAGATTTTTGAACCATGTTGCAACTAGATTTAATCTAAATGATCAAAAATATTTGGTACAAACCAATGGTGTGAATAATAATTAGGTTCATAATTTATAAACTCCAAAGATTGAAAATGGCTCTATCTTAAGGATGGTCCAAAATATTAACACCAATTTCCTCCAGTCACAAAATTAAGTTATCCATATAAGAGAAAGCTCAAGTAGGAACTTCTCATTTCAAAATTAAATAGACCTAATAATTTATTATAGAATGACAATTCCCATAATAATAAGAACAATAAATCATCTACTAGTAATAAGAACATGGGAATTAATCTTATTGATGTTGCATTAACTAATTAAAATAGAGTTCATTTTACTAATAAGTATGGGGAAATTGATTTCATTAAATTTTTTAAATCTTTTGAATCCTTTCAAGAAGAACTGGACACCTTTGAATTAGTTCCTAACAAAGACAATGGTGTAGGTACACAAATATCTAAGTCTATTGATCAAGACTTCATGGTAGAGACATTTGACTTCCATTTCCAAGAAGATAATGAACTCGATTATATTCCTAAAGTTCATACTTCCTAGTATTTCCTAAAGAAGATCTACCCTCTAAGTAATATAGGGTAGAAGCAACCCTTTACTAATTCAACACCTCCAGAAAACATTGGCACTCCTCCAGACACTACCTTAGATAATATTCTAGAACCTATAAAGGGAAGTACTTTTAATCATAGTACTGATGCATTTAATTCTTCTAATAGAACCAGGTCAAATATTGTGGAAGACATTAAGAAAATTAAGGATAATATTACATAGCATGAATTAACATAGATCAATGATCAAAGGTACCTATTACTGGAGTCCTTATCTAAGAAACCTAGAAATCCATCCAAAAATAATAATGCCAATATTACTATGTATAAATATAAAATAGAATCCCCACCTTGTTTGCTTCGTATTAGAATGTTTGGTAAGAATCTACATAACTATTTGTTAGATTTTAGTGCATCCACCAACATTATGCTAGAATGTATTTGTAAACAACATGGCTTCACTCCTATTAAATCTAATAGAATTGTTACTTAGTTAGATAAATATAGATTCAAAGTAGTTGGGGAATTATTAAATGTTCATATGCAGCTTGTATTTGAGCCTAGAGTAAAGTAATTTATTGAAAATCTAGGTGGTACACATTCTTAATGCTTATGGTTTATTGTTAAGTAGGGAATGGATAAAAGCCCTAAATGGATATATGTAAACTAACTATTCACATTTTTGGCTGCCATGGAAAGGAGTACCAAACCAAATCAAAGTGGAAAGAGAGCCTCAAATGAAGTACACGATCATAAGGTACAATGTTGTGAATGAAAAATGTGAATGTAGTTGACTTTGATTTCAGATTTTTTGCTCTTAAAACTCCCAAGATATGTGATGCTAAACCTTATTATATTATTCTTATATTTTGGAAGGTACATTTTGATGGGGATAGATGTAAGTCTAGGTCCATAGTAGGAGTTATTATAACCAATCTTTTTTCTAAGGAATATCATGATTCCTATAGACTAAAATTTCCATGCACTAATAATCTTATATAATACTAAGAATTGATCTTAGGCCTACAATTTTAAATCAAGTACAAAGTCAAAAATATGTTGATTCATTGTGATTGAAAAATTATAGTCAATGAGGTGAGGAGTAGGTACTAGTGTAAATTGTCATATCTTAAGAGATATAAGTTGAGTCTAGGATTTTCTATAATCTTTTAATGTTTTTAACATTATTTCCATCCCTAGGGGAGAAAATAAAGATATTAATGATCTTACCTTAGTTGTAACCAATCTCATGCTAAACCATGACTCTCAGAACTTTAACATTAAGCTTATTCCATGTCCTTCATCCCTAGATAACATAAACCACATGCAAGTTTTTATTGATGACCATCAAATCCTAGATTTCATGACCAACTCAGGGGTATTTGAGGCCCATGTCATAGATGAAATCAATGAAATTAATCTTGAAGAGGATGGTAGATTTGAGAATAAAGTCATTCAATTGAATGATAATAAAATTTCAAAAGGCATTATTGCCTTGGAGAGGTTATTTGACTAGGATAAGCTAGCTCAGAACACTAGGATTCCAAAGGCAAGTAGGAAATATTACAAGGTAGTTAATTTTGGACCTTAAGATCAATCCTAGCTAGTTAATAATGGAACAACATGTAAGATCATTGAAGATAAAAGATCTAAAGAATTGATAAGTAACTATAAGGACATAATAACATGGTCTTATGATGACTTGAATATTTTTTATCTAAAACTCATCACTCATACCATACCCTTGAAAAAGGAAAACAAACATTTTAGATAAAAACAAAGGCCTATCAACCCTATTTTTAGGGTTAATTTTAAGAATGCCTAGTAGAAAACCTATTGTAAATTTTTTGGTGAATCTAGGAAAATTTGATTCATAGCTATGGTAAAATCTTTATAGGAGTTGAAAAATATACAGGTTGGATTGAATGGATTTAAATCTTAAATATAATAAATAAGAATTAAAAAACTTATAAAAACCTTAATATTATTGCATATTTGGATTCCTCTGGAAGAGCTATGAAATTTAACAAAAATCGTCATAATCTGAGTTTGTATGCAAAAATTATGGCCTTTAAAAGTTGTTGTTCAGTTGAATAATTTAGGTATGTCATATGATCACATCATAGACATGGTCATTTAGTTATGTTATATGACCATGTAATATGACCAAACCAAATGACACAACTAAATGCCATAACTGAATGACACAAGTGAATGACAACTTCTAGAGGCCATAAATTTTACATATAGACTTGGATTGTGATGATTTTTTAAAATTATATAGATCTTTGAGATAAATCCAAATATGAAATAATATTTAGGTTTTTATAAATTATTTCTTAATTTTCAACTCTATTGTTTGGCACTATCATTTAGTACTATCATTTGGCATTATAGTTTGACATTGTTGCTTGGCATTATCATTTAACACTATTATTCGACACTATCATTTGATTCCTTTATTCTACACATTCATTAAACACTATCATTTAACACTACTGTTTGGTTCCTCCATTTGACACTATCATTTAATTCCTCCATTTGGCACTATAATTTGGTACTGTGGTCCTCTAGTTTTAGTTCTAGTTATTAGTTTGTTTAATATTGGGGGGTGGTTATACTATATATATGTGGAAAATTTAAGTGTAATATTATAGATAATTTTAAATGGTTGGTGATTTAAACCATAAAATTATTTATATCCATAAAATTTTGATGATCTAATCCCATATGCTGACCCTAAAAATCACCAAAACCAAAATCCCAAAAATGGAATATTTTTGAATTAATGAATATTCATCGCTAAAATTTACCCTACCTATTTTAAAGCCTATGATTTTCAAAGAAGTAAAATTAGATGACAAGATTGTATTTCCCATTAATCAGTCTTCTTGGGTTGCTAATTTAGTACTAGTTAGGAAAAATAATGGTGAAATAAGACTATGTATTGATTTTACGAATCTCAATAAGTCACTTGAAAAGGATAACTATCCTTTGCCTTCTTTAGATTAAGTTATACAAAGTGTTTATGGTTATAATATGATGTCCTTTCTTAATGTATTTTTAGGGTATAACCAAGTATTGGTGAATCAAGAAGATAAGATCAAGACTAATTTCACAACTAAATAGATCATGTTTGTATACAAGAGGATGCCATTCAGATTGATAAATGTAGAAACAACATTCCAAAGATCCATAGATCATGCTTTCCAAGGCTTGGTAGGTAAATGCATAATTAAATACATGGATTATATGACTATTTTTTCTATAAATATGGAAGACCACATCATGCATTTACAATAGGTTTTGAAAAGGTGTAGATGGTATGGGATTTATCTCAACCCTAAGAAGAGCATCTTTTATGTTACAAAGGGAAAATTTTTATACCATGTAATTAATAATGAGGGAATATATATAGATATAGATATATTAGAATATATATAAAATGTAGAGCCTCCTAATAGTAGGAAATAACTAAAATCATTCTTTGGAAAAATTAACTTTATAAGGAAGTTTATTTTTGGTTTTGCATAAATTGTTAAACCATTGAAAGACATGTTGAAAAAGGATGCAAAAATCACTTGGAATGAAGGAACTATGAAATAATTTAAGGACACCAAGGAGGCTATTGGTTAAGTTTCAATACTAATAAGTTCAGATATCTCCAAGGATTTTTTCCTTTACTCTTTTGGTTCTGACCATACTATTGTTATAGTCTTAACTCATAGAATTGATGGATGTGACCATCTAATTGATTTCATGTTAAAAAATTTTAAGAATTTTGAGTTAAAGTATTATTTGATTGATAATAAAGTATGTGCATTAGTTAAATCAATAAATGAATTCAAGCATTACATTCTTAGGAATAAAATGAATTCCATCCTACCTGAGCCCACTATAAAGATCATGTTGATCTATAATGAACTTAGAGAGAAAAGAGGTAAGTGGATGTCTGTTCTTCAAGAATATGACATTAAACTCAAGAGTATAAAATTTGTAAGGTGCCAAGCTCTGATTCAAATTATTTCTAATGCTAACCCCAAGCTTAATGTCATGTAGGTTGATTAAGAAAGTTTTTACTCCAATGATTGGTATAATCCAATTATTCATCTATTAATCAATGGAACTTGTCCTATAGGTATGACCAAGGATCAAAGAAGAGTCCTAAGAATCAAGATAACCCACTACCTAATTAAATATGGAGTGTTGTATAGGAAAAACTTTGAAGGTATTTATCTTAGGTGTGTATCCAAATAAGAAGCAGCTCAGATAATGAGCACTTTTCATGAAAAGTTAGGAAGTGGACATCCATCTAAAAGGACAAAAAATCACAAAATACTTAGATTTGATTATTATTGGATCACCATATTCAAGGATGCCCATAAGCATGTAATTCAATTCCATTCATGTCAAATATTTAGCATAAAGAGCCCAAGGTAGTCATGCCACTAGAACTAGCGATGATTGGCAAACCATTCACTTAATGGGGACTAAATTTTGTGGGGGTAATCAAACCTAATTCATTAGTAGGTCATAATTATGTTATAAAAAATATTAACTATTACACTAGGTGGACAAAGGCAATGTCCACTAAATAATGTAAAACTAAAGACGTGATCACTTATTTAGAAAAAAACATGTGCACCAGATTTAGAACTCTAGTCTCCCTAGTATGTTCCAATTGATTTGATTTCACTTCCATTGAAATGATAGAATGGGCATATGATAAAAACATTATTCTCAATTTTTCATCCAACCATTACCCTCATATTAATAGATTATTTTAATCTACCAATAATAACTTGATTAAAGCAATAAAGAAGTCTGCTACAGACAAACCCAGAACTTGGTATAAGCTTCTCAAATATTCCTTATGGGAATATAGAAAAAGAGTCAAGTAGGTTCTCAAATCATCACCATTATTATTGGTGTATGGCCTAGAACCCATCTTCCATATCACCCTTAAGTTACCTACATACAATTTGATGCAGGAATACAAGGAGGAATATCATGAACTTGAAAATTTAAGACTATTGGACATTATTTAGATGGAAAATACACAAGAAGAAGATTTTGATAATATTAATAGGCACCAAACCAAAGTGAATATGTGGTTTGAAAAATAATCAAAGACAAAGTTATTTAGATAAGGGGACTTAGTTCTTCTTTTGGACAAGGCATTTGAGCCTAAGGGTAAACATGGGAATTTCAAACCTTTGTGCATAGGTCCCTATAAGACTATTGAGACACCTGGAAATAATACCTTCAAGTTAAAAGACCTACAAGGAGGAGAATAAACATTTCCCACCAATGGATAGTATCTCAAGAATTATTTTTGTGTTACTCCCCCTAGGGTCTTTATGGAGTAAACTGTAAGAATAGTTAGAGTCAGAATAAGTAGGCTAGTTTAATTTCTTTATGATTTTTCCTTCCTATCCCTTATTTTTACATGTTCCTATATATATATATATATATATATATATATATATATATATATATGCTTATCTCTTCTTTCATTTGATTTTAATTTTGTGCATTTTCTTACTTTTCTTTGTTCATTGCTTCTAATAAGTCCTTTGAGATATCCCTTAGCTCAAAGTTCATATATGAATCTCAAGAATTTGTTGGTCATGGGTTTGAAATATAGATTATACTATTGTTTGAAGAAACTAGTAAGGATTGGTATATTGGTCAACTATTCTATGAGTTTTAAACGTTATTTTTATCTAAATTTTATTTCAATAAGAATTGCACATGTGGGATGAGAGATTAAATTATTAAGGCACAATCATGTTTACACTTAACAAATATCCTTGCCTAGGATTAATTTTTAACCATAGGTAATTATCTAAGGATCAAATATTTAACTAAATCTCTAAATCTAGCTAACTTGGTTCACAACCTTTGCTATAAATCCTAAAATATCTAAAAAAATACAAAAGATAATATTTTATTACAAAATCAAAAGTTTTCTAAGCAAAGGTGATTATGGTAATCTCCACCAGAGATATGGATGCCTATATGGTAGTGTATCAAGGCCTTGTTTGAGGAAAATGACATCTCTATCAAGTATATGGATGCTTCACTAGCAGTAGAACAATTCCCAAGCCTTCCCTAAACTAAATCATGGTTATTAATGAATATCCAAACATGCTATAAGTTAATGTTAATGATTAAAGACATGAAACCTAGAATTTGTCTCCTAAATCCCATGGTAAATAGTAAGTGGAATCAAAGTACACACACACACACACCATATCTAGGTTTTGATGTTTGATACTAATTCTATAGGTACAAGGTTTGTTGTAACCATGAACTAATCTTGATAATAGAACTAATCAAGTAGAATAATTAATATAGTTATTTGTCTAAACTAAAGTCTTTGAATTCTAACATATTTCTTTATTTCCCCCAAAATTCACCATTTTTTGAGGTCAACATACCCCCTATTTCTAAAAATTTGAGACCCATGTGTTCAATTATGCATTTTTTACCTTAAAAATAAAAATCCACTTCATCAGTGTGTTACTAAAATATTTTCACATTATTCATATTTGAAGATCATCCACACCATGTCCTAGTTGGTCTATTTATTCATAGTTTCACTTCAGCTTTGCCTACTATTTCTAACCTTGATCTTCATGTTTCAAGTTACAAGTTTAATGGAACCCTCACTAAATAGACCACTTGGGTTTTTTTATATCCTTTGGCCTACGGAAATTCAAGTTAAATCTATGTTCAATCTTCCTAAATCCCTCATTCAGAAACCCTAGCTTAGACCCTTTCATTTAAATTCAGATTTGGTAAGATAGAAATTGGTAGGAGCACTTTTAAAATTCTAAGGACATAATATTAATTTTTAAACTAAGGCTTCACTATGTTTTTTAACACAACCAAAAACTAGCCTAAAATTTATAAACTTGGTCCCCTTTATGTCTTGAGCCCCTTTATTTCCCTTTATTTTAATATGGTCTAACTTTAATGTTTTCAAGGTCCTTTTATTATGTTCTTAGCTTGGTTTGACCTTTGTTATTACTATGGTCCCTCTTATAACATCTTAGACTAATGCCTTAGTACTAAGGCCCAGTTCATATTTATTAACATAAATGGGACCTTAGTCTTAAGACTTTAATTTAAGTCTTATACGTTTCCAAGCCCTAATTTAACTCATGTGCTTTTGTGTAGGATCAATGATCTATGGCTACTCATACAAAACCAATCAAATGACACATATCAATTAAAAGTTCCTCAAGACCTAATGTTCATGGTAATTAATTTTTATGTTATCACACCCATCAAATGATGTCCATGAGTCCATCATTAATGTTCCTTATGCCATCAAATTTTAGTCCCTATGATTAACTATGTGAGCTTAAAATTGGCATTCTCACACCTATCAAATGATGTCCACAAGAACTTCATTGACATCTATGAGGCCATAAAATTTTAGCCCCTATTAATAATTATACAAGATAAAATTTGATTTTCTAATGATTATCAATTAACATCCATGATTCCATCATTGATGTCCCTAAGATCATCAAATTCAAGCTCAAGATATAATCTCATTTTGATAACTAAACATGTTTGTCTTTGTGTTACAAGATCAATGGGTACCCATTTGGATAATAATAATGTTTAGAGTTTTTTTGTTTTATTGATAAAATTGGCCTTTTATTTATCCTTTAACCCATCATAGACTAGGTTTAAATTTTCATGGGATCAATTAAAAACACCATGAAGCTATCTCAAATTTTATCCAAAATTGTGGTCATGTTTCTCAACATTTGACTAAAATTTAGTCTATAAAATCTTGCTTAGTCCTCATATGTCCCATGATCTTATTTGGGTCTATTCCATTAACTTAACCTAACAAATACAAGGTCCCATTATTTAAATGATAACTTAGAATGTTTTATACCCTAAAGTTTTATTATTTTTATTAATACATTAAAACCTTAGGATATAAAGCATTTTACTTGGTCCTTTATTCTTAAAATTCCCCTTTTATTATGATAAAGACCTAGCTTAAATAATTTATCCTATGTTTTATATTTTGTTTATTAACATAAAATAAATTATATCCTAAAGTCTTTAACCTAAGTTATCATATGTTTCAATGCTAACTTAATCGTTGTTCACCTTTGTAGGATCTATGACTCATTTGAGATTAGAGCAATATGATTGAATGGAGCAAGATATATAAGGAATATTCAATAAAACCTCCAAGGATCCATGGTACCACCATGTGGTAAACATGCATAGACTAATAGAGCTAACAAGGTGCATATCTCAGTAAGCCCCATAAGAATACCAAGTATCATAACCATAGGGCCTAGTCCAAACACTAACCAATGGTGTGTAACTTATAGAATTTAGATCAATAGCTCACATTGATCTTTGGAAGATAATATGATTGAATAAGATGAGGTGGATTTTCAAAAACCAATGGTTAGTTTTTAAATAGTAATAGATAAAATGCCATAAAAAGTGCCATGTAGATGCCACATCGGCATAAAGTGACAAAACTAGAGATTTTGTGGGTGTAAAGAAGCAAAAGTATAAATCTCAAGGTTAAAATCTAATCCAATGAATGAATTCACTCAAGTGCAAGAGCCATCACCATTAAATCTTTATGTAACCTATAGAAAAACCTCAAGCATCTACAAATCCCTAATTAAACCATAAATTAATCATAACTAAGCCCAAGAGAATATAATTGTTATCTAAGCAAGTGCAAAATAATAAAGAGGTAGAGTATAGACCATTAGTGATAATTTTAATCAGCTCATAGTCATGGCGGCATGGAAGCAATGTAGAGATGACATGAAACTCTACTTAACCATAGATTCAAAAGTAAGGGTCTTTAAAGACATAGTATTTGATGTTGTCGCATTGAGTACTAGAGACAATAATTGGTCCAAGTTATTTTGGATAATTGAAGATTTATAACCCATAATAAGGTTAGATGAGAATATTGTATCTTTTAAGATAATATATTATGATCTGGTTATAGTACAGATGTAAAGCCTTCACCACATAGTAGAAAAACTAGAGGTACTTCACTTATTGATGTCCTCCTCCCTATTTTTAAAGAATTTAAAATTGAAAAGGGTATGTTGATCAATGAACATACTCAAAATTTCCTTGTCTATATATCTCCCATTAATTTTGAGATATATTATACATTACCTAAGACCCAAGTATATATACCCACACTTAATGAATGGGTTAAAAATAATGACCTCAAAGTCATCCTAGTCCCATGCTTGTATTCTAGAAACCATGTGATTTTTGACCTTAGTGGAAACATTCCCATCAACTAATTATGACCTAGAATTAGGATGATAATGACCTTGATGAATAGGCTATGTGGAAACCCCACTACTACCTATGTTGATAGCATGTAGATACCCCTGGTATACTTTATGATTGAGAAAGAGATCACCCCTCCCATTTTTGATGTTATCAGCTCATGTTTATGTAAGTAGATATTTTTAGTCAACAAAGGGTCTAGGAAAAGCTTATACATGATGTTTTATCTCATATATTCCCTAATTTTCACAATTTATATCCCTAACTTTAGGGGATGGTCACATAGAAGGACATACATAGTATCCCAATTATATTCAAAATTAAATATCTTCAAGTATATGGACCATGTCCAATTTATTTGTGACTGCATCTATCCTTCCTTAACTAAGGCCATAACAAGATGATCAATGCCAAGAGTTAGCCCATTGGCAAATAAATACATTGAGTCCATTAGGGACATTTGGTTTTATTCACACTTCATAATCATGAAGATAAAGGGAACATAGTTCACTCTACTAAGACTACCAGTCCATGTTTTAGATAAATTTGTTGAGGAGGAAGATGCATTCTAAATATGCAAAGGCATTGATGGGCTTTATATAAGTAAAAGGAAAGGATTGTTACATCTTCCACCCTTAGTTATTATTAGAACCATCTTCTAGTATTAAGAAAACATTTAAGATATTGCTAGACATAAAGCATCTATAAAGTTACAACATGATGAATTGAGAGAGTGGGACCCCAATGACAGAATTTGGAAACATTTTATAGCCAAAAAAATAAATTTGACCTATGATCATAGATTATGAGTCCATGAATCAATTTACACTAGGGATGCATACTTCCAAATAGTATTGGATAAGTTAAATAAATGTGGCATCAATCCATAATCTAGATTGATGAGGGACCAAAAAGGAAGTGATGACATTTGGTAGCTTGGTATGAGGTAGTACCACTTGATAGGAGGTCAATCCTCTCAACCTCATCCCATGTATCCATAATCACAAGTGAAAGTCCCAAAGCCTAGATTACAAGCTAAAGAAAGGGTTGAATAAAGGAGACCTAGGGAGGGGACATCATCTTTATCCCAACCTAATGAACTAGGATCTTTAATTGAGTACATTGATATAGTCATATTATACCCAAGTAAGATAGTGGAAGATGCATTGTATATGTTATCCAATGCTTATCAGTATAATGAAAAAGAAATGAAAATGAAATAATATCAAACCCAAGTTGAGGAGTGATAGATATAAATGTGGAAGGAATTATCCATGAGCCCATTTCTAGTTGTTCCTCCATAAAAGAGGAATGTTGAACTTGCATTGGTTCCAATAAGAATAAAGAGGCCTAAACTGACATTCACTCACCCTTTGAGTGAGGTCATTGTCTTTAGTGAATAAAATGTTCTATAAATACCATCCATTCTTGAATGGTTCATCTATGGAAATATGTAAATATTCCTAATCTAAAACACTCTTGGTCCTTAACCAAGATAGTGAACATAACTATCTATGATGAGCCTAAATCATGGATAATTATCTTGCAGAAAGAGGAGAAAGAAATAAATATGCATACCTTTGGGGAGTCAAGTATAACTTATATGGATACTCTTGAGACACAAGTAAATACTCTAGAGCCTCCTCAAATAACTCAGTCATAAGTTGTAGTCTAGTTCAATCTAGAAAATGCAGGTTTGGAGAGGGTGATGTAAAAGAGAACCATGGTTATTAGTGAGGAATTCATTTTTAAGAAGGTGAAACCATTTATTAGTTTAAATATAGTAGGAGGTTATAATCTAGGTGACTACCCCATATTTGAATAATATATACTTATAATATCCCAATCTCAATCAACCTAGATACAAACTAGCATTAAGGGGCTGAAACAATAAATAAACAATATGAAGAAGCAACAGGAAAATCTAGAGAGGTAGGCTATTTTAAATATCCCAAATAATATGATAGACATGTTTGAGGCTTACTTTCATGACATGTTTGATTCTTTAAAGATAATAAATTCAAGATAAGGTGTACTTGGTTAACAAGATGTAGTAGCCAAGGGTTTAATTATTCAGTGGCAGAGTTCAAAGGACAAGATGAAGGATTTAATTAGTATCTTGATAGGGGATAAAATCTTAGGTTTTGAGACAATTAGAATTTCCAATCTCAACACAGTGATGGGATTAATTATTGATAAAATTCATGGATTGAGCATGTGGTCTAAGAGCTTGGAAAGACTCCTCAAGGATGATAAGGAGTTACTAACTAGGATAGAATAGTTCCTTAAGAATATGATTTCCTAACCTACAACACATAGCTCCATGGGTATCATTAAAAATGATGAATTAAATCATAGGACCACTTTGGTCATTTAGGAGGTAAAGATCAAGATATAAGGTAGGTTTGTGGGTGACAATAGTTAGATCATGGATATGATCCTAACTACAGAAGAAAAGAAAGCCAAGGTAAGGAGTACTAAGGAGGCTTTGGAGAGAAATAATAGAGACCTTGAAGACCTAGTGAATCAAGAGTATGAGATATTCCTTGACCATATAGTTAGTTTTAGAATTATTTATGATCAACATCAAAAGGCAATAAATCTATTTCAATATAAACAAGGGACTTCATCAGCACAGGGTCCACCAGTAAGTTAGGAATATTCTCTTTTACTAAAATATTATGAATTGGATATTTTTTGTAAAGGCATGTGCATTTTGTTAACACATTTTCCTATAAGTCAGCTCATTTTATAAACTTTAGTGTATTCTATAAATTTTTTAGAAAGGATAATTTTCCTTTAAATTTGTACACTTTTAAGTTAATAGAAATGACTGACATACTTCTAGGTTCTTATAAAAGGAGTATTGTCTACTATAAAAGAGGGAGTTTTGAGCCAAAAATTGTATAATTTAGAGCTATTAATGCAAAAAATGATTTTGAAAATATTGTCCAATTTTTTTTTATCATTTTTTATATTGTTTCTCTCTCAATGGTTTTTTTTGAATCTTAGATTTGAATAGTTCTTTTAAATGCTTGGCAAGTACCTTGTGAGTGTAGAATTGTTAACTTGCGCATATGCTAGGTTCATTAAAGGTTTTTGAGTTTACTTTTTTTTATTTGCATATTATTTTTAGATGTGCATCATATATCTTCTTACTAGATTAAATATTTAAATTAAATAATGTTTTTATTTGAATTGTATCTTATCTTCCTTAGAATTTTGTCTAATATATGTTGTAATTCAAGATTACATCATTATATTTCATATATTGGTTTTAAGTGCATGCCTAAAAATAACCTAAACATTATCATGATGTCTAAGATGAAGATAAACAATACTTTTATTCTTTACCTTACCCTAACTTTTTACTTCTTTTCTAACTAGATCACTTTAGTTTAAATATCATTGTAAATATTCACATAGATTAGTCTTATCTTAAATTTGAACATAATTTAGTTTAATTAGCATAGATAATTTTATTATTTATAAATATAGATTCCAAGGTGGCTTTCAATCACTAAATAATATAAATATTATGGAAAATTTTGCCTACTCTACTACTATTTCATCATAGATAACTAGATTACCACAACATACTACTCATGCTATGAATTCTAAAATGAGAAGTGTTCTTTAAACACTAAGATCATTTGTGATACAATTAGATGCATAAAAAAGATACATAATCAAATTAATTAGGTTATACATGAATAGGTATTATCATATTAAAATAACATGACTTAATCATGAATCAATCAATACAATAGGTCAGGCATACATTAATTAGCCCTTACTCCTATTTTAGGCTTATGGAGACCTAATATGCCTTCTTAACAACACATTACCATTTTATCTTTTTTGAATCATATATAAAAATATCACATGTTAGGAATAAGTCATACACCACTCAAATAAACCTTATCCAACATTAATTTATGTCCACAATACCTTTTAGTTCTAACTACTTCTTGAACCCTTACTTAAATCACTACTTATAAAAAAACCTACATATATACAAAAACTCTATATTGAATAATTAAGACATATACTCAATTTTTAAAAAAATATGGAAAAAATTACATATTTATAAAAACTATGACCTTAGGGTCATCGTAAAATTCATCTAATGCTCAACTCCAGGTAAACAGGCTCAAATACTTATCTACAAGATGTTCACTCAAAACTAACAAATGACTTAAAAATGCAGTCAAGCAAACATGAACATCTGACACATGATTGAATATATTCAAGGTATTTTAATGAATTTATATGATCTTATAACATACTTAGATAAAATTACATTAATCATATTATGAGATATAATGAAAACTATTACTCTTATAGACCAATCTATCGACATTTTTTCTCACAAACTCTACTCATCTAGATAAGCCATTTTAGATTCAATGTTTCAACCTCTTACATATAATTAAAATATTATTTAAAGCATGGATAGATATATAAATATCCAAAATATATCATCATGTATTTTAATTCATCACTCTTTCATGAAAACACATCAAAATTCATCTTTTTTCTTTTGTCTAATTTCTTTGTTATCTACACCACTAGGTCTATTAGTGAATGATCAAATTGGATCACTAAATTTACACACATAATAATTTGAACCTATAAATAAATATTCATGAATATAAACAACAAGCCTCTAACTTTAATCTTCATCCACTTCACAATTTTGACTCGATCAACTTTATCTTTTACAACAAATTTGTGAAAGACAAGATTTTTTCTTTATAGGGTCTTCTCACTCACATGAGAAACCAATCACACTTAGAGATGGATGGGAGAGTTTAATTTAACCTCTAATAAATTTTTTGATCATATCAAACCATCCTAAGCTACTTAGAATAAGATCTTCAACATTAGGTCATAGTTAGGGTTTTATGAGGATCTATACTATCTTTTAGTCTTATCAATCATTTATATACCTTACTTCCTCTTTCCAAAAGAAGATTATTTGAAATTTTAGATATAATCCTTAATAATTTACCATTAAAAACTTAGGATATCATGATGATGCTACACATGCCAATGATAACTGAGAAAAACTTCTTGGGTAGACAACTCTTCATTTTGTATGCTTGAGAAACCTTGAAATAATTTTCAAGCCTTTTTCTTAAAAACTTATTGGCCATTTTGGCCTAAATACCAATATTTTGACTAGTTTTAATATATGAATAGGTTCCTAATTGTTGAGTGGATTAGTTGGATCATATGTAGACTCAAAATTGTAAGTGGAGGGATCCAAGTAGGTTTTAATGTTACTAAATAGTTGCATGAGTAGGTCGAAAAAGATCCTAAGTTTACACCTTTTCAAATTTTGGCCAATTTTAGCATTCAAAATGCCTCAAAATTAAGTTTTACACAAAAATACCATAACAAATATACAAAAATTAATTATTTCATGAGTGTTATAATTATTTTGGGGGTCTTATTTTGGGTTTTTTATTTAAATGTCAAGAATTGTTTCAAAAATTTTGTCTGAAATAATTTACCTAAAGGGTCATTTCATCAAAAAGGGTCCTTTTCAAAAGCTCCAAAGGGCACTTTTGAAGCCACGTGTCTAAAGAACTTTTCTTGAAGGATCATTCTTTGAGAAAGTGGACCTTTTCAAAAAAATTAAAGGATATCTTATTCAAGAAAAGTGGCCAAGACAATTGCCTCGAAGGGTCTTTTCTTGGGGAAGTGTCTCAAATACTTTTTATGAAAGGTAATTTTCTTCACCAAAAGGTCTAGTGTAATTTCATTAAAGGGCCATTATAAGGACATAATTAATTTAGGAAAGTTATCTGGGACAATTTTCCCAAAGGAATATTTATTTTAGAGCTTTTGTTTTGAGGTAGAAGACTAAAGATGATTTTTTTAGACTTTTTGTCCAAGACAAAAAACCTGAAGACAAGGTTCTACATGGAAGAAGTCTAGGATCTCAATTTTCTCACTAGGCTTTTTAAGACACTTTAGGTTCACTTAAAGTGTAAATTACCATTTTATTAAGGATAGGACCACATTTACATAGCCCCATGGGATGTTAAGAATGTTTGTAATGGCTTGAAAGTGTATGGGATACATTTGGTTCTTCATTGTGTTCATTGAGACACTTGGGCCTAGTATTTTTTTTTAGTAGACACTTTTCTAACATCACCATTTACATGTGTGGATGAGTCAGAGAGAATTGGTCATATGGGTTTGTTCACATTTGTGCCAAGATCATACATGCCAAGTTTTAGGTCTTCCAACAAAACATATAAAAAGTTATAAAGGTCTAAATTTGGCTCCTTAGTCATATTATGCATATTTTCCCATACTTAGACATTTTGTAGGTAGCTAAAATAAAGCCAAATGGATAGATTGAAGATGCTACATCTTACACATATGGTAGCTTTCGGAGGAATTGATCAAATGGGTCTATTAAATTTTGATCCTAGAACATATTCAATAAGTTTCAAGTGCTTCAATGAAGCAAGAATGACATTATACATGTTCAAAGTTGGCTCCTCAAACATAATTTGCCAAGTTTCCATACATAGCCTCTTTTAAGCTAGAACATCATGCAGGATCAAATGGACCAACCAACTTATGCATTTAATACCTTCACTTGGAAATATCCTAAGTCTAATGGATCAAATGGGTTTATTCATTTTGTATTTAATAACATCTCCTAAAATTTTAGTGCCTCTATGAATTTTGTGCTTCAATTTATAGGTCTTCAAAGTTGGACCCATAACATAAGATGACCTTGCAGACATCAAATTTAAGCCCTAGAAAATAATTATCAAAGTTTAAATTTATCAGTGATGATCATGTGGATGTCAATTTTGGGCCTCATAAAATAGTTGTTTACATTTGAAAACCATCAAGGGGGTCCTCGACTAAATGTAGGCTTGACAAGTGTCCAAATATCATATGCATAGAGCAAATATAATCATGAGAAGGTAAGGATAGGATAATGGGCCTAGATTAGATCAATGGATCATGTAAATTCACCTTAAGTAGGTCAGAAAAGTTAGATGATTCAAGAGGTAAAGGATTTGAGTAAGTTCTTGATGACCAATCAAATAAAGGTGAGCCTAAATGACTTATACAAAGGTTGAAAGGTCATTTCTCAATCAAGGTGATTAAGGATGAATGGAGCTGAGCTTGAACATGATCCAATTTGGGTCAAGAAAGGATATTTCGAGATTAGGTGACACCTTTGAGAACCTATAGAGGTGGACACATATATTTTGACTACTTCATCACCAAAGTTAGATGTATGAAAATGACCCTTCTTCCCACTTTGACACACATCAAAAAACTAGTAATGAGTGGTTATACATCAAGAAAAAATGAAAAAAACTTTATCCTACTATTACAACTACTATGGATCATCATAGAGAAGATATTGTAATGATGCAATAGACTAGAGTGACCTACATCAATCAGGAGGGGTTTGAGTGAGCTTGATTCATGGAAGCAGTTTTAATAACTTTTAAAATGGAATTAAACTCATTTGTTTCCCTTTATTAGCACCAAAATTCCCTCTCTCTTTCTTTATTTTTCTATAAATATAGCCTTCAATCTATTTTTTACATCCCTTAGGCTGGTATGACTAGACTCTACCAAAATTATATTTGACACCTTTTGGAGTAGTGAATAGGGTATTTTGAAGTCATTTTGCTAATTTGTATTTAGTTTTTTGTGTTTGTTTAAATATGAAAATATGAATGTTATCTTATTTTTGTATGGCAAAACTCAACCTAAGTGCTAAAAACTCTCTTTGTAGTTCATATATTGTGTCTCAACATTAATATCTCATAGATATAGTGGACAATCAAATTTATGTCTCTTTGATCAAACCTTATTTTTATTACTCCCTAGTTTGAGTGTATCAAATAGACCTATCTACAAAATATTGTTACATAAAATCCATAGTAAACATTGCAATAGCTTTATTTCATAGTTCATTACTGTGTTAAGGAGTCCAAGCTTAAGATTGGATCTAATAAATTCTTGGTTCATCACCACAAACTATAATAGGTTTTATTTTATGTAAACTCAACTCTTTTCACCCCAACTACTTTTTTAGGTTTTAAAAGCAAAGGTCCAAATTGCAAAATATGAGGATATAGCCTCATAGAAAATCCTAGAGGTCTGGTCTAGTTATAAGCAACCCACAACCTTAGACAATTCCCATTTTAGTCTAAGTATGGATCAGATTTGAATGAATATAACCCCTACTAGGGTGCTATATGGATTGCTAATAGTTCTAACATGCCTACTAGGACTTCCAATTTACATAATTAAGCATATATAAGTATAGTAACTAGTTTTAGTGTTTCATTTTTAGATTTTCATAGTTTTTCATGCCACCAAAATTTATCACAAGATCATCCACAAAATTCAAGGAGACATATTTTTATGAGTTACCTTTCTATTCAACAAATAAGAAGAAGAATGCCTCTCATTCAAAATCTACACCTACCCCTCTTATTCCCCTTATTGTTTCCTAGAATCCTCCTATTCAAACATGTATTATTCATCCAAACGTTATTATAAAACCCATACCTTAGATGGATATTCCTAAAAGGAAATCCTTCATGACATTCAGTGGTGGTAGTCCTCTGAATCTTACTTAATGGGATGATATTCCAATCTCAACTTTAAAGGCTGTTACTTACTATATAAAAGAAAATATATTTATTCTTATATATCATATTATAGATATTACTAACCTTTATTTAGTGCATCATGTAACTTAAGAAAATGTAGCAATGAGGTTTTCATCAACTTCTCTCAAAGGGAAATCTCTTTAATAGTATAGAGGATTAGCCCTATGTTAATTAATAGCTAGGATTCATTTGGAGAGGTCATGTGCAAGAACAATGAGGATATGAGTGATCATATTTCACTTGTGAAACAATTTGCAACAATCAAGAGATTTAATCATGAATTCATGGTGGATTTAAACTACATATTATATAATAATTTGGATAAGATTCCTATAGTGATCAAGCCTATGCCCAACTATGCTTTTCTATATTATTTGAAAGCTCTCAATTTGTATGTATCTCTAATAATTCAATCTATGTGAGATAACACCATACTTTGATATTTTTAAGTATTAATTAGGGCTGAAAATTGCCTTATACAAGCAAGTAAGTTGGCTCCAAGGCCACCAATGCCTCTCTTTCTAGAGATACATCCTCCTACCCCAACTATTTCTCTAATTCCATATTCAACAAAGTTTATCAAATAAAATGTGAGAAAACTGATAGACTGGGGAAGATAGAGAGTCTTCTCAAAGCCTAGAACAATAAGTTGGTGGTAATGGTGAGGTAAAAATCTCCACCATATAGGTTGTACCAAAATAATACAAGAAATATAAATATAGTAGGACACCCTATCATCCAAATCAATAAGGATAAAGGTAAAAGCCTTAGTCAAGGAAATACAATCCCAATGCTCCAAGTAATTTTAGAGATATTTTAATAACTCAAAACAACTATGATAAAGAATGTCAATGGTAGTTAGAGGGACACTCTAATGAGATGGTGATGGTCACTACTAGAGACATGTATCAAGACCCTAATTGGTATCATGTTCCTTCATTCCAATATCATGATAAGATTCCTCCTCCTAACTAAGCCCCAAAAAAAAGTCAAGATGACATGCCTACCATATCAGTATCAAAAGCTTAAATCCAACAAGGGAGCATGGGTAGAGTGCCTACTGATACCACATGCATGAATTTTCAAGAAGGGGAATATGTATTTGATCATGTAGTAGCTAATATGAGGTAAGATTCATAGAGGACAAATGAACCAATTATAGGTCAGACAAAGGCTAATAAGAGAATGATAGAGGAAAAATTTGAGTAATCTAAGATTTCTTCATCATCTACACAGACTAGTTAGTAACCTACTTTTTTAGATGTAGCTACTAAAGTTCTTATGAATTAACAAATTCCCCAACCTCATGGATAGTAACACAGGTCCCCCTTTGTTCCTCATGTTACTCAAATTGTAAGTGATGCTTCTACTTCTAAGGTGAAATATAAAGGTACTATCATTTCATTTAATATTATGGATCATTTGAAGAAGGCTAATTTAACTATGCCCATGTATGAAACTCTATCTATCCCAGGCTAAATGTAGATTATCCATCAAATGTTCTCTAAACTTTCTCATGTGGAAAGTATAGTTGATAAAGTGAACACTATTTTCATCAATAATAGTCAGCCTAACCAAGCCCCTATCCAAGTTCCCAATCAATTATCAAGAAAAAGTCAACATAAAAATTTTGTTCACCCTTATAAGGTTGTTAAGCCTCCCCAATTTTATCTATCAATCATCATAAGGGATTGTTTGGCACACAATTACATGATAGACTCAGGCAATTTAGCCTTAGTGATGCCAAAAGCCATAGAAAACAAGCTTGGGCTCAAATATGTGCCTAACAAAAAAGGTGTGCTCTAATTAGATAGATCCCCTACTAATATAGTAGGCATATTTAAAGATCTGTAGGTTATATTAACTTCATGTCTAAATTTTTTCATTAAATAAGATGTAATGGTGGTAGACCTACCTAAATATTTTTCATCTAATTGGATATACATGGTCCTTAGAACCATATATAAAACCAAAGTCACCATAAGTTCTGAGCCTATCACCAAGTTCCACTTAGAACCCTAAATGCCCAATCTTCTAAACACCAATAGTGCCATATTTAAAGAGGTCAAAAAGGTTATTGAAAAAGAACCCCATAGTCATCTTGAAGGAATCTTAGATATGTATTTGGATGAGTGGGAAAAATATAACCATGTATTTGATCTATATAGAAATGTTAAAGAGACATACTTAGGAGTGTACTATATGCATGAGGAAGGTGTTGCAATACCTTCCTTAACTAACACTACTCAAGAAGAGGATGGTATATGGACTTTGTTCTTTGATATATCAAGGTCAAAGAATGGAATTAGAGTGGAAGCCATGTTGATTTAAACTTTAGGTCAAAAATACTATTCTACTAAAAGACTTCAATTTAGTTATACCTCAAATATAATCTAATATGAAGCTCTTTTAAATGATTTTCAAGAAGTAAGAAAGAGAGGTATCCAACTCCTCAAAGTCAAGGGTGATAGTGAAATTGTATTGAAATAAATAAGAGGCTTAATTGAAATCAAGAGTCACCATTTGAAAAACTACAAGCACTAGGTATGGGACCTCATGGAGTATTTCTTGGCATTTGATATCCAGTACATACCAAGAGTAGAAAACCAACATACAGACAAGCTTGCTGCCATTGTTTCCCAACATGAGATAGCCAAAGGAATAAAAGGCAACCAAATCCAAGATAAGATCAAGGTTATGTGTAGACCATCTATACTTGAGAACAAATTGACTTGGTAAGTCTTTGATAATGATGATCGAATCATATGTTTTCAAATGAAAGAGGCAAAATACTACCATAGGAACTAGGATAAGTTCCAAAATCAATATGATGATCAAATAGTATAGCCAAGGTCTAATAAGATACTTAAAGGGATTGTGACATTATAAATAATATTCAATTAATATTACCAAGTAAGGAAAGGTAAGGCATGCATCTCAACTGAGGAGGAACACTATGAAAAGATAGAGATATTTAAGGGCAAGTTGTTGAAACTTAGAAAGGTCAATATAATAGAGGAAAGAGTTTAATTTGTTACTTTTTTCCAAGAATTTTTTGATATTTTCTTGAGAGTACAAAAATTTTAAATGGTTTGACACCAAACTTGAATAACACACTATCAAATTAGAAAGCAATGTCAAGCCAGTTAGGCAGTAATAGAGGCCTATCAACCCAAGAGTGGAGGACCTCATGAGAAGAGAGATCTATAAATTGATTCAATATGAGATAATATTTAAAATTAATCATTCCTCTTTGGTGGAAAACCTTGAGGTAGTGAGGAAAAATAATGGAGAGATTCATTTGTGTTGAATTTAGGGACCTCAATAAGGTGTCCCTAAAGGATCATTACCCACTTCCCTCCAAGGATCAAATTATGCAAAAGGTGGTAGGTTATCATTTCTTGAAGGATATTTTGGCTATAATAAAATCATTGTTAAAGAATAAAATAAACATAAGACTACCTTCACTACAAAATGAGGCACCTATGCATATTTTAAAATTCCCTTTGGACTCTCCAATGCTAGAGCCACCTTCCAAAGAGAAATGTATGTTGCTTTTCATGGTCTTTTGAATGATATGGTTTTATTTCACCTTGATGATATAAAATTATTTTCAAATAATCCTAATGAACATCTGATGCACTTGAGAGTTGTTTTTGATAGATGTAAACAATTTGGAGTTTCTTTGAATCTAAAGAAATTTTAGTGTATGAAGGAAGACTTCTTGAACATGTGGTGTCTAAAGGTAGTATTTCTATTGATCCTAAGAGGATAGAAGGAATACTTGACCTATCACTACATAAACACAAGAAAGGGTTGTAGAGCTTCTTGGGCAAGATCAACTTCATTAGGAGGTTCATTCTAGGCTTTATAGAGATGGTCAAGAATCTCACTCATCTGCTAAGAAAAGGTAAGGAGTTCACATGGAAAAGAGAAGGTAAGAGGAGCTTTTAGGCCATCAAAGAGGCCATATATCATGCCCCCACAATTTTAAATCCATATTTTAATAGGTAATTTTATTTGTATGCTTTCTCTACATTAGATGTAATTTTAGCTATGCTTATGCAGCAAAACGATCAAATTCTAGAGCAACCTATTACTTTCTTCAATCAAGATTTGGAAGGATAAGAAAAACTATATAAATTTGTTGAAAAAAATTTACTTTTCTTAAGAAGTTTGAATAAATTCAAGCAAATAGTTTAAAATAGTAATATTATACTAATGGTGTCTCATCCAAGTGTGAAGGATTTTATCTTGAATAGAGACTTAAATGAAATGAGAGATAGATGGGTCACTAAGTGTATGGAGTAAAAAATTGATGTTAGGATCACAAAGCTAGTCTGAGGAAAGGGATTATGTGAACATCTTGTAGAGGATGTGAGAGAAGAAAAGGAGATAGTTTTAGTAATCCAAGACACTCAACATGAAGATGAAGATACTCTCCTATCTAGATGGACATAGGGTATTGCTAGATTTATCCAAATAAGAGAGGGTCTAATGGATTTAAATGCACCAAAAATACAAAACTTTAGGATAAAATTAGTGCCATACATCCTGATTGATGGAGTCTTGTTCAAAAAATACAATGGAGGTATGCTCTTAAAATGTGTTGAAACTAACCAATTTGATAAGATTCTCAATAAATTTCATGATAGTCCTTAAGGAGGCCATTTTTAAACTAGGACAATAACTAAAAAAATAATTATATTTGGTTAATTTTGGCCTGCATGGGTGAGGAAGTGTTCAAAATGTGTAATGTTTATAGAGAAATAAAAACTAGTTGCTATGACACTGAATCCTATTCAGGTGAAATATCATTTCATGCAATGGGGTTTAAACTTCATTAGATGATTAATAATCCATCTATGAATAGCCACAAGTGGGTCTCGATAGCCACAAACTACTTCACTAGATGGGTGGAAGTAGTTCCCTTGAATGAAATAATTGAAAACTCTATACTTGAGTTCTATGAGAGCCTAGTCACCCATTTTGGGGCACCTTCCATCATAATAGAAGACAATGCTTTGAGATTTAGTAACAAAAATATATGTGAATGGGATATTAAATATAGTATCTATTTAACATATTCATATAATTATTATCCATAGGGTAATGGACTAATTGATTCCACTAATAAGAACCTAATTTAGATCATTAAGAGAACAATGGAAGATAATCAAAGATCTTGGCACACAAAGTTGAAGACTACCTTATGGGCTGATAGGATCACCCTAAAGGAGGCCATTGGTCACTCACCATATCTATTAGTATATGTAAGAGAAAAAATGTTTCCAATTTCATTGGAGCTTCCAAATTTGGAGCTTGCACACTAACTAGAGCTTCTAGGAAATGATGTAATGGATGTCATAATGAATGAACTAAGAAAATTAAAGGAAATAAGGGATGATGACATGCACACCATATTGTATAAATAGTATTAGGTCAATATTACCTTTGAAAATATAGCTTAATTTAAGACATTCCATCAATGTGACATAGTCCTCAAATGGGATGAGGACCATGTAAAACTAGGAAAACACTCCAATTTTGATAGCCTTTGGAGTGGACCCTATGTCATCACATGATGCAAAAAGATAAATGACTTTTAAATTGAAAAATTAAATGGAGAGATCCTTATCATACCTATCAATTTGAGGTATATCATGTTTTTATACTAGTCTCATATCTTTCCCCTTGTACATTAGTAGATAGGTCTATTTTTCCTCCAAGTGCTTTTGCACATTATTATTTTTGTTTGTTCTATTTGTATTTTAGGTTATTGATTTATATTTTATTGATTTTTTATTGTTTTCCCTCCCCATTAATCTAATAATAATTTCCATAATTCATTCATAGTATATTTATGAGTATATTTTCATTTGAACAAGCTTGATCAAGTTTTGGGTTTCATGACCAGCAGGCTGGTCAAGCCAACTGAGTCACCTTAATTGTTGGCCATTATGGCCCACATACAAAGTGTATGACTATTTTGAATAGATTAATAGGATCCCAATTATTGAGTGGATCAAGTGGCTTAGAATCAGGCTCAACATTATAAGTGGAGGGATCCAAGTAGATTTTCATGGTGATGAATAGTTGTAGGAGTAGCTACAGAAAGAGCCTAATTTTAGACATTTTCAAAATTTAACCAAGTATAACATTCTATATT
The DNA here is from genome assembly GCA_037957365.1 of Torreya grandis. NCBI lineage: Eukaryota > Viridiplantae > Streptophyta > Pinopsida > Cupressales > Taxaceae > Torreya > Torreya grandis. The sequence goes on along the minus strand of JARHVA010003310.1, from coordinate 1,430,740 downwards.
CCTTAATAGTAACTGTTCCACATAAATCCCATAACATATAAAAGGTTTAAATATTTTAGGAGTTTTATCCCACTTTATTTGGTTGTGTTTGAATTCTTTCAAGGGTTTTATTTTGGGCTTTTTGTAAAAGGGTTGGGAATTGTTTCAGACATTTTGTTTGAAATAATTTCCTCAAAGGTTCATTTACTTAGAGAGGGTATTTTTCATAATTTACAAAGGGTAATTTTTAATCCAAGTGTCCAGAAAACTTTTCGAAAAGGATCATTCTTTGAGAAAGTAGACCTTTTTAAAAAGCTCAAAGGATATCTTGTTTAATTAAAGTGGACAAGACAATTTACCTGAAGTTACTTTTCTTGAGAAAGTGTCCCAAACACTTTTTTTGAATGGTACTTTTCTCTTTAAAAATATCTAGTGAAATTTTCCTGAAGGGCCATTCTAAGGACATAATCCTTTGTGAAAATTATCTAGGATAATTTTCCTGAATGTAGATTTATTTTGGAGCTTTTGTTATGAGGTAGAAAACTAAAGATGATTTCTTTAAAACTTTTTATCCAAGACAAAAAACACAAATAAAAAATTATGAGATGAAGGAGGAGTATAGGATCTCAATTTGATCACAATGCCTTTTAAGACAATTTAGGTTCACTTAAAGTGGAAATTGCCATTTTATTAAGGATAAGACCAGATTTTTAGAGCCCTATAGGATTGTCAAGAATGCTTGGAATGGCTTGAAAGAGCATAGGATCAGTTTTTTTCTTCATTGTTTTCATTGAGACACATGGGCCTAGTAGTAGAATTTTTGAGTAGGCACTTTGTTGATATCAGCATTTCGACATGTGGATGAGACAAAGAGAATTGGTCATATGAGTTTGCTCATATTTATTCCAAGATCATTTGAACCAAGTTATAGGTCCTGTACCAAATCTCATTAAAAGTAAAAAATGTCCAAATTTGGTTCCTAAATCACATTCTACATGTTTTCCCATACTTATCAATTTTTTAGGGAGCTCAAATAAAGCCAAATGGATAGATTGAAGATGCTACATCTCACATCTGTGGTAGATTATAGAGGATTTGATCAAATTTGTCTATTCAATTTTGAGCCTAGATTCTATGTGATAAGTTTTGGGTCCTTTGACAAAGTAAGAATGGAGTTATTCATGTTCAAATTTTCCTCCTCAAATAGAATTTGCCAAGTTTCCATACTTAGCCTTTGTTGAGCTAGGAAATCACATAGGATAAAATAGACTAGAAATATTATGTGTTTAATATCTTGACCTAAGCTCTTAGGACCAATGTATCAAATGGTTTTGTTAATTTTGACCTTAAGAACATCTCTTTAAAGTTTGGTGTTTCCATGACTTTGAGCTTCAAGTCATAGGCCTTTAATGTTGGACCTATAACATAAGATAGCCCCATAGATGTCAAATTCAAACCCTAGAAAATAACTATTGAAGTTGAAAATTCTTAGTGATAGTCATGAAGATGTCAATTTGGGACTCATAAAATATCCATTTAAATTTAAAAATCATCAAGGGGGTCCCCAACTAAATGTAGGCTTGACAAGTGTCCAAATCTTGAATGGCTAAAACAAATCTAATGAAAAGTAGGTAAGGACAAGATAATGAGCCTAGATCAAATCAATGGATTAGGTTCATTTTTCTTAGGTAGATCAATGGAGTGAGATTAGTTAAGAGGTTAAGGATCTGAGTTAGTTATCAATGCCCAATCAAACCAAGGTGAGCAAGGATTATTGGAACCAATCTCAAACATAATCTAGTTTAGGCTAGGAGTGGATATTTAGGGATTGGGTGATGCCTTTGAGAACCTATAGAGGTAGACAAGTAGACATCAACTGCTTCATCACCAAAGGTAATTGCATGAAAATGACCTTTCTCCCCACTTTGGAATGCATCAACAAACTAGTCATGAGCATTTTAAAATTAGAACAAAATAAAAATGACTTAATCCCATGTTTTTAACGACCATGAAGAATCATAGAGAAGATATTGTAATGATGCAATATATTGAAGTGACCTAGATCTATCAAGAGGGGCTTGAGTGATCTTGATTTGTGGAAGTAATTGTAGCAACTTTTCAAATGGAGTTGAACTCATTTGTTTCCATTTTTGAGTTCCAAAATTCCCTCTCTCTTTCTCTCCTTTTATATAAATACAAACTTCAATCTATTATTGTCCTTCCCTTAGGTTGGTATGACTAGACTCTGCCAAAATTATATTTAACACCTCTTGAAATAGTGAATAGAGTATTTTATAATCATTTTCCTGATATGTATTTAGTGTTATATGTTTTTTTGAATATGAAAATGTGAATTTTAACTTTTTTTTGTATGTCAAAACTCAACCTAAGTGTTAAAAACATTATTTGTAAGTCATATAGTGTGCCTCAGCATTGATCTCTTAAAGATATAGTGAAAAACTAAATTTAAGTTTCTTTGACCAGACTTTATTTTCATTGCTCCCTAATCTAAGTGTATAAATTAGACCTCTATACAAAATATTGTTTCATATAAATGATAGTAAGTATTGCATTATCTTTATTTCATAGTTCATTAGCATCTTAAGGAGTCCAAGCTTAAGAGTGGATTTCATAAATTCTTGGTGCATCACCACAAATTATAGTAAGTTTTATTTTGTGTAAACTCCTTAGGTATTTTATCCCCAACCAATGTTTTAGGTTTTAAAAGAAAATGTATGAATTCTAAAATTTGAGTAACTAGCCTCATAAAAAATCCTAGAGGTTTGGTCTAGTTATAGGCAACCCATAGCCTTAGACCATTTCCATGTTAGTCCAAGTATGGGTCAAACTTGAATGAATCTGACCCCTATTAGGGTTTTATTTGGATTTCTAAAAACACCAAGACCTAAAACTTCATTCAGATATTTAAAACAACTTGGCATGCCTCTGTTAATGTTCATCTACTCACCCATGTCATGGAAACTGATCTTGTTACCTCATCTAGCCACCATTTATCTTCTTATTTTCTAATCCTTGACCTAAAAGTCTTATTAGTCCTTGAATCTACCATTATAAACACTTTGTATAATTTACCTTTAAACTCATATGTGTTTAAATTTTTATTTTTTTATGCCTAAACAACTTCATATACTTACTCTTCTTTTAAGTCTTAGCTAGACTTCTTCAAAGCTACTTAAAAATATTTAGAGATCAATTGTAGCATCTTAATAAATCCATACATAAAAACTCAGAGCTAACCTTTTAATATTTTACAAGGTCCTCAACACCTCATTTACAACCTAAAATAATCTCTCTCATGCTCAAACACTACCAACTGTTCTTCAGAGCATTCTCATCTTCGTATCTCATTTAAAATATCTTCAAAACTGATTTCTTAGATCTTTGAAGTATACTACTTATTATTTTGAGCCTTCTCATTTCATCATGCCACTTATAAATAATATCTCACAAGGTCTAAACAAATCATTACAAGATGTTTTATACTTATTTTACTGAATTGTAGTCAGTCATGCTACTTCTCAATGATTTCACATAAGATGACATCAAATCTTTAGATCACAAATCATTATTTCATCACTACTTTCATATAGCAACAACACTCATTATGTTTTCAATTATAACTCATCTTATACAAACCTCAAGGCTTACTTGACCATGAATTTTCATATGAACCTTTGACATTAATGATATTAGATTGACATCAATGAAAGAACTATGCATCTTCATAATAACTTTTGACATTAATGATAATATTAAATATAAAATCTTAACACTTAATGAAAAGGCTCAAAAATATCTCCCTTAATAATTTTCAATGTTCAATAATCTCCCCCTTTGTCATTGATGGTAAACATACTGAAAATTTTTTATCAATTAATTCTTAATGGCAATCATCTATTAGACTTGGTTCCTACCTTTTCTTTCTCACCTTTTTTGATCTTGCCCCTTTTCTAATCTTTCTCCCTTTCTCAACTTTCTTTTTGTTTTATAATTTTTATCCCCATTTGACATTAATAAAAAATGTCTTCCATAATTATCATCTCTTTCAAGATGAACTCAGATTATAAGATCACTACAACATATATCAAGCTCATTCAATAATCTAAATAGCTTTCCCTCAAACTAAGCATCCAACATGATTTTATTATTAGTAGACATCAAATATAATCTACAATTATTTAAATCACACTCTTATTCCTATGAGCTGATACTATCTCTCAAAGATATTAGATGACACATAGTTTTCATAAACTATGGAAACCACTTATGATAACCATTCTCAAAAACTTCTCAATTAGGTCACTCTCCCAACTGATTCATTAATTGTTCAAAAAATAAGTTCATGAATCATCTCAAAATAAATCTATCCTTAAATCTATGTGTATCAAAAATCAATCAATTTTTGGTCAAATAAAAAAAATAGAGTGACCAAGCTCCTCCTTAAACCATCACATCTTCTTTCAAAATAATTAGGAACTCAATATCACACATAAGGCTATCTAAAAATAAATAAATAAATGATATTAACCAATACCAAATACAAAAATAGGGACTCCCCCTTTATCTTCATAAATCTAGATCAATTGCTCATAACAAATAAATCTAATAAGCTTACCTCTTAAGTATTATTTTTTTGCACTTTGACTTCAGATACCTGATAACAATCTTAGATATCTCATCATGCTTCCTTATTATTTTAATACACCCTCATGATATTTTTGATATAATAATGTCTCCATGAATATTAATGAAGCATCCATTTTTCATAGGGATCTAGAAAAGATAAACTTAGGAGATTCCAAGATATCCATATCCTTTTCACAAGACTAAGTATTCTTCAACATTCTTCTGAACTTGACTAGCTCTTTAGGATTGATATTGTCATCCTTATTCTATTTTATATCCTTGTTAACACATGAAGATAACAAGTGTTTCCTTAAATTCAAACTTATGATCTACAATAACAAACATTTCACCTTGGTTTATGAGTTAATCATGACTGAGCTTATCATTCTTCTTCTTCCTAGCCACCTCTTCATTCTTACTACTTTGATCAACCATATGAGAATGAAGACCTTTCTTGTCTCTTGATATGTGGCTTAAGAAACCACTATCTATACTCTGATATTTCATATAATCTTATTCATTAGTCTTTTGATCCACTTTTACCTTATTTAAAGGGTTTGTCTTCTTGATCCATTTCTTAGTGGCATGATTATGAACCTTCTTGTCTTGACTAGTCTTCTTCATACACCTCATCTTGAAATATTTTTTAATATGTCCTACATTATGAAAAATGGAATAGACCACCTTATATATACCACTTATCTAATTATGACTATGATCTCCCTTTGACTAGTTGATTTTCCTTACATAGTTTTATGAGAACTCATTCTTGGAGGGTCTTCTATATTGTCTTACTCTAAGACCAAAATGATTACATGAAAATAGTAACCATTGAAATAATTACCATACCTTATATCATTGGAATATATAATATGTATTTTCATGTTAACCTTCTTATATTTAATAGTCTTCCATTTGACTTGAGGTGCCTTTTTGGTCTTCTTTGAATCCAAGAACTGTCTGTCATTTTCAGGCTTCAAAATACTTAAAATATCATCTAGATCATATTTTATATTTTTATATTTCACAAATCTATTTAAATTGATATATTTTTTATCCAACTTAAATCTCAAAGATTCTATTTTAGTTTCATATCTTTTGTAGTCTTCTTATTTAGCCTTTAAGCATGTTACCACAATCTCATTTTGGGTTTCAAATTGTTATATGATCTCTTGATATTCCTTGAGAGTGTTTCTCAGCCTTTACTCAAACAAACCAATATATTATTCATAGTCCTAAACTAATGCTTTTAGTTTCCTATTCTTTTTATTCATAATCTTTAGCTCTTCAAGGGAACTTACCAGCTATGCTACAAGATCCACTTTAGTTTCTCCTTATTTATTATCATGTATACTTATTCATTTGATTGTTCATCAAACAAAATTCCTTTCCAATTTGAACAAACCTCATTATTTGACTCTATGATTATGAATAGAGTTTCATTATTATCATATTTAGATTCATACCTGTCATATTCACTATTAGATGGGTATGAATCAATTACATTTGATGAACTATCTTCTTTGGTGTAGATGTTATTCTTATTATTAAGTGACACTTTCCTTCCTTCACCCTTATTAAACTCTCTATTTTTCTTGTTAGACTTATAGGTTCTTCTACCATCTCCATCATGTTCTTCATTTTGCTCAGATCTATCCTTATTAGGACACTTGGTTTAAAAGTGACTAATCTTGTCACAACTAAAATTTTTGAATGGTTAATTACCATTATATTTTCCTAACCCAATCCTCATCTTCCTATCAAACATAACTATGAGTTCATCATCATCAATATTTGAGCACACCTCATATTTATACTTTCTAGCCTTTGATTTCTTTTCAACTTTGAAACTTGCTTCCTTATTGAGAGGTCTTCCTTCATTTGAACTCATCTCATAGGAATACAAAATTCTATAAATCCCATCCATCTCTAGTTTTTCCTAATATTGCATTTATTTTACTATAGATACTTTAGATTCAAACTTAGGAGTGAGTGATCTCAATATGTTCTGGACAACAATGGACTCTTTTACATCTTCTCCCAATCCTCTAATGATATTATCAAATTCATCAACTCTAAAAATATAGGATGAAATGGATTCATCTTTCATTCATCTTCAAGCTTTCAAAATATAATGTGTGGGTTGGAAACTTGGCCATCTTCACCTTGGAATATCCTTCATATATTGTTTTCAGTTTTTCCCATATGAATTTGGTAGAAACATAATGAATTAATTTTAGAAGCTCTACCTATGATAAACCACACATAATGGCATTCATTGTCTTGGATCTATTCTCACTAACCTTCTTAACTATTGAATTTGTTTATGGAATTAAAGGTGCAATATAACCATCCATCACTATCTTCCAAATATCATGTCCTTGTAATATCAAATATATCTTCATTATAACATTCCAAAAGGCATAGTTAGACCTATTAAATAACAAAGCATTTCTGGTATAAAAACCACCTTGAGCTTGCTAACTAGTCATCCTTTATTCTTATTATCTCTTTTAGGCAATCAACCCTATTTAAAAGGACCTAATTTGGTACTAATAGTTGGAAATAAGATGAATGAGAGCGGGGGTGAATCAATATTTAAAAAATTTCATTAAATTCCATTTAATCATTCATGAACCATATTAACAAACATGTACATCTAAGTAAATGTAAAAATCAAATCTCAAGATCATGAAACATATGAACACATCATATATATGGGAAACCCTGATGGGGAATAAAACCCATTGAAACATAGATTAAACTATAGTCCTAGAAAACACTAAATCAATCTTCAATTGATCACCCACTAAATTTGGAATACTAACCCTAATGAATCAATAAAAAACTTAAAAAAGTCTTTAGTTGAGAACCAACACATCAAGGAGTACCAAAACCTAATTTATCAAGTACCCACTTGGATTTAACAAGATCCAAAATTTAAGAAGGTACCAACACCCTAGATGACTTAGCACCAACTTATGCACTTGATTGTTTGATCACCTTTAGAAACTGTTGTTACTTATACAATAGATGATAGCCTAATAACTCATGTCTTCACTCACTTTAGTCACTCTCAAACCAAAATTTATCCCTCTTCACTCAAATATACCTCATCATGGATTGATTAGGTCTTCTGACCTTGATCTTCATATGCAAAACCTCTGTTTGATATTCATAACATTTCTATGATGATATACATGACCTCCTTATATTCACCAATGATATATATCATTTTCCTATACTATTATACCCTCTTTATCTAAGCACACATAGATAGCCCTAAATATCCTTACTTTTATACAAGTCACTTGATCATATGCTTCTAGGTTGGATACATATTTAAATCAATTATGATGACCATGAATAGGTATTAACATATTAAAATAACATGACTTAATAATGAATCAATAAATATATTAAGTTATTTGTACATAAATCAACCCTTACTCCTCTTTTAGGCTTATGGAGACCTAATAGGCCTTCTTAACAACATATTACCCTTTGATCTCTTTTGAAGCATATTCAAACACCTCACATGGTAAAAATAAGTCATACACCAGTCCAATAGACCTTAACTAAATTTTTATTTTTTCAAGTATAAGAATTAAGAAGGGGTAATGAATTAGTGATGCTAGATAATCCAATTCCAATTATAAAACCTTAACCATTCAACACATACAATAATTAACCACACACATCATTCATAACAATGAACACCAAAGATAAATAAAAATCAAGCACATAACACATGACATATGTGGGAAACCATCTTGGGGATAAAACCCACTAAACCCTATAATATGGACTATATAAATATAATAATAAGATCCAAATTTATTGAGACACCCATCCCACAAGGAGCTAAAACCCCTATCTAGTTGAACACCCACATAACTAGATTTTTTTAAGATTTACCTTGCAAGAAGGAAAAAACCCAGTAGGAAACCAAGCACCCAATTAGATACCTTGAAAAATATATCATATTTTAACACATATTTATAATATTCAACTAATTATTACTTCCTTTATTTTAAATATTTCCCCTTTACACTCTCACAAGCTTGCACACACAAGCAATGCATCTAAAACACCCTTTTGGATCACTCTACAATTCTTTGCACATACACAATCAAAAAACCTATATCAAATCTTTCATAACATCACAAATATGATATATATTTCATGCACACACCACTAAACCTACTCTACTCTTCAATCCATCTACTAGGCACACTAACTCAATTAACCTCTAGGGATTACTCACTCAATTTTCCTCTTCTAAACTCATTAGGTCCAATGACCTATGTGTCCACCTGCATTAACCTGATAAAATAATAATGACTAATAATCTTCACTATATGATGGTTATCAATGACCTATACCTTCTCTTTCAAAGTTTTACTCCTTCACTTGGCTCTGCACTTTCTCTATCCTCCACCTCTCAACACTTGAAACCAAAACCTTTTATTTCACTCTTTATAGATCCTTCATGAACATCATCTTATTATTCAGAGATTAGACATGAATTAACCCTTATGTATTCTATCACATATATATATATATATATATATATATATATATATATATATATATATATATATATATATATATATATATATATATATCCATACCACCCTCATATGTCAACCATAACATCGATTGGTCACCCTTAAGTAGTTACACATTTCAATTAGACCTTATTAGCCCTTATAGGTCTAATGGAGACTTATTCACTCCTTTAGCACTTCTTCAAGAAAATTAGTAACACATGATAAATTATAAATTCATAAGTCAATTCCACATGACCCCTAAGACACCTTCAAGTTATTACATCCATTACTACATTCTTATGCATATGCACAATCTACTCAAACATTATCCCTATACACAAGAATACCATTAATGAAAAAATAGTCAAATTTAAAACCCAATAAATACAATGGTATATATATATATATATATATATATGTATGTATATATATATATATATATATATATATATATATATATATATATATATATATAAACCTTTAAACCAATTTTTATGGTGTGTGTGTGTCTATATATATATATATATATATATAAACTTTTCTTTTTACTCCATCTACAAATTCCTCCATATGCTCATGAAATAAGCAAAATAATGCATACTAGTTTTTCCTTTGTTAATTTGAAAATTCAAAATTTGATATTCACTATGTCATTAAAAATATTTAAACACATGTATTCATATCATTACCCATATAAATTTTATCAAATATACTCTATCTATCTCCTTAGGAGTTTCTTAGATTTAAATTTCAGTGCTGGTCATTGATGTTTGATCTGGGATTTTGAGATTGTGATAATTGGCAACCCCACATGCCTTCTGTGAACCCTAATAATAGCCTCTACTCTTACACCACTTAGAATCCTTACATGTATTTTATTTAACCTAATCCATTTATTTAACACACCTACACCACTTGTAAGCCCTATGTGTAATTTGTGTACCTTGGCGTCAATCTTCGTAACACACTTATGTTACTTGGCAGCCCCACATACAACCTAAAATTATTTGAATAATTGAAGTGATAAAAATTATTAATATATTTATTCACATTTGGATAAATTCCATTTATTTCCATCTAATAAATTAAATTCATGTCATTGATTTGATACATATGATTAAATACAAACTATTGATATGTTGCCTAATTCATAGTGTTTGTGACATATGTCACCATCACATTCATTATCAGGATCCTTTAACTTATTGACCTAATGATCATTGTTATATATTTATATTCTCAATTTAATTCTCACCATTATATTATTTATCTTATTTAATTCTTTATATTATATCTCCATATTCAATATTGAATGCTCATTGTAGATCTTTGATATTGTAAATTTGGTTAAGTATGGGAAACATTAAAATCTATTGGGAGGCCATATTTTCACCTTGATATATTTTTATACATACCACTTCATGACCTAAAACTTGAAAAAAATTATATAATCTCATATGGGAATCCATCCATATACCAAACTTCTCCTAAGACCTTTACATGTGTGAAATCTAACATTATCAATCTACTCACTCAGCCTGATTTGCTAAGATGACTAGGAGAACCTTGACATTCATTTTTTTATTTGATTAATTAATTTCACTTCCAAAATCACTCATAACACCCCATAGTTTCTCTAAAACATTACCAAACCATCAATAACATCCATCAACCTACCTATCCATGCACATAGTGAAGAACCATGCAAGAACACTGAAGGACATTGAAACATACTTTGTCATTGTCCTTATAACACACATGAAACCTCATTAACATAATTGGACACCTTGGATACGTAATTTAAAACTATCTAAAAATATCCACCTTTTTCATTTATGTCAACACCCATCACAAATATTATGCTCACATTATTTCTCTTTCTTCAAGCACTTTCTGCCCTTTTGATAAATGACAAATTGGGCTCTTCTTCTGATCCTAAGGAGATGAAAAAACTTCAATTACAAAAAATAGGATAGGACCAGATTTTATAGATGATAAAAACTCCCCCTAACACTATTCATACCTATTCTTACCTTGAACTTCTCAAGCACGCTCCATGACTACAGTCTTTTTTTATCATACATAGCTGTGTGAAGACAAAACACACATCAACACAAAAAACTACTTGAACTCACTTTGAAAACATTAATATAGACTCCCCCTAATTAAATTGATCTTAGGGACCCATTAATCACCTTTATATCATATCCAAATGTGATGAAACAACATAATTACCTTCATAGCTTCTCTTTCAAGCCTCTTCCAAGATCACCAATAGGTAAACAAACTAGTAAAAAAATTATACCACCCATAAATATCTATGTAAATACCTTCAAGACATGAAATTACATATATAAATTAAAATCATATTCCCCCTCATCCATGCCAAAAATAATCATCCAACTCTACATTTTTAATATATCTCCTTTACAAACATCTAGAGCAAGCTCATGAACTTGTTGATCTCCCTTTATTTATGCATGGGGATTCAATACATTATCGAATAAGCTGACTTGGTTTGATCAAGTCATCATATCAAGATGCTTGATTTCACATCTATATCATAGTTATTCTTATCTCCACCATGACTATATCATCTCAAATATGTTCCCCCTCACATTATGTATAACTCTTCAAGCCTTTCAAACTATGTAAGTTAGCTCCACCTAATTCCATGCTCCACTTGGGTAATGACATATTCAATAGGTCTTCTTAACCAATTTCGTTTCGAAACCTAGAAACCTCCATACTCTACCTATATACCAATTATACCATCCTTCAAAGATTGAAAAAAACTTGACTTTAGGACCAATGTTCCTAAAGATACTTTTTTAAGCGTTCCATCACAATGCTTTGGAACAGATTAAAAAAACTCATTTCTCCCCCTTAACCAGACACATATTCAATTTATATTCTTCAAAGATACTCAATGAACACCTCAAAAAGTAATCACCTTTAGATTTTGGAACATCTTCATCTCATTCCACAATAATCCAACACATCCTCTCATGACCTTATGAGGTCACCAAAAGATCAATGAAGCTATTAACATAAATAAATACCTTATGAAACATCATTATTAAACCTTATTAAATAAACATTTAGAAATTTTATATGAAAAATCAAAGCTATAGCATCTTCAAAACTTTGAAACTTCTTAAAACCTTTCTTGTCCTCCAATATCAACCAAAACCCAACTAACATTCATCATGCTTCCTCTTAATGACAAGTGCCTCCTTAAAGCCTAGAGAGAGACACCTCTTTGATATATAGAGACTAAAAGTCCCAAAACTTAAGAGATTCCCAAATGTCTATACTCTCATTTGAATTCCAATTTTACCTCATCATCAAATTGACTTTAAATAGATGCTTCACTTCATTCTTTACTTTAGACTTGTCATCAAATGTAGACCATAGAAAATATTAAATTTTCTTCAGGTTTATCTTGGGAAACAAACCATATTTTATTTCAAATAAATCTCTCCTAATAAACCTAGGTATCCAAATCCATGTTTGATCTCTTCCTTGAATTCTAGGAGCTCCATACACTTTCTTGTGACTTGAGAACCTATCAACCTTACTTGAATAGAATTTTGCAATGTGACCAACATGATGAAAATAGAAATAAATAATGTCTTTCATACCTTTTTTTTAAATAGGGTTGTGATCTCCCTTTGACTCATTGCTTCTTCTTACATAATATTTTTCCCTATGACCAAACTGATTGCAAGTATAGTAGTAACCATTGAAATTGGTATACCTTATTACATTTGGTTCTCTGATTTGATTTATCTTGAATCTGATCTTGACCTAATCTAACTTAATGGATTTCATTCTATCATCCTATTTTTATTGTTTTGATTTATTTTTTTATTCCTCAAGGTTTCCTATCTTGAATATGACCTTTTCATGCTCATCCTTCAGGGAAAAAATATTTGTCTTCAATTAAACACATTCATCTTCTTTATCTATCATGATTTAACTTGTAGCCTCTAACTAAATTCTAAGATCTTTAATGGTTTCCTTATTCTCTTTGGCTTATTTATCTATGTCATCCTTCAATATACATACTTGATCTTTAGGATACTTGATCAGCTCTTGATTCTTCTTCTCATATTTTTGGTATTGCCACATAAACACTCTTCAAGAGCCCTAACTTATGATTCAAGAGCTTTTATCACATACCTCATCTTGTGATTCCTCTAGTTTTTCTTCTTTAGAACACCAAGGGCACTCATGAGCTTAGATTATAGATCCATATCAACTTCTTCTTCTTCATTGTCATGGACAACTTCTTCATCACATATAATGTTTTCTTCTTTTGAACAAATTTCCTCTTTAGACAAGAGTAGAATGCCATTTTCAACTTGATTATAATCATCATCCTTTGAAACATTATTAAAAAAAAGTTAATTGAATACAATTGACTTCCAAGATTTAATCTCATTGCTCTTACATACTTCACTTTTTCTATTAAAACTTCATCATCATCACTTTCAACATCATAAATAGATGAATCACTTTAAACTCCACAAATAGCCATATTTTACCTTAGATCACCTTCAAGTGGTTAAACTTAGAAATAATGTCCTATTATGATACCATTTTTTATAGGTATAATCATTGAGAGGGTGGGAGGATTAATTAGTGATGCTATATAATCCAATTCTAATTCCAAACCCTTAAATATTCAACATATACAATCATGAATTATACACATCATTCATAATAATGAAAAATAAAAATAAAGCAAGATCAACAATATAACACATGACATATGTGGGAAACCTTCTTAGGGGATAAAACCAACTAAAACCTAAAAGATGTAATATAATTTTTTAATTTAAAGATCTAAATTTAGTGATACACCAATATTACAAGGAGCTACATCCCCTATCTAGCTAAGCACCCACACAACTAGATTTTTGAAAGCTTCACATTACAAGGAGGAACCAAACCCCTAGGCAACCAAATACCAAATTATCTAATTTTAAACTCATATCATATTTGAACACCTATTTATACTCCTAAATTAATGATAACCTCCTTTGTTTTTACTCTTTTTACTTTACACTCTCACAAGTTTGCATGCACAAGCAATTCATCTAAAAAACCCTTTTAGATCACTCTACACATCTTCACACATACACAATAAATAAACCTAAAAAAAATATCACAACATCAAAAATATGATATATAGTTCATTCACATTATCCTCAACCTATTTTTCTCTTTAATCCATCCAATAGGCACACTCAATCAACCTCTAGGGCTTACTCACTCAATCTGCCTCTTATAAGCTTATTAGGTCCAATGACCTATGAGTCCACCTAGATCAAATTTTTTATATAAGCATGATTGATCATATTCACTCTTTCATGTTCCTTAGTGACATGTAAATTCTATTTCAAAGGTTCACTCCTTCACTTGGCTCTACACTTTCTCTATCTTCTACCTCTCAACACTTGAAAACATCACTTTTTATTTCACTATTTATACAGCCTTTATAAATATCATCTTCTTGGTCAGCCATCATACTTGAATTAACTCTTAATTTTCCTATCACATAAACACATATATCCATACCACCCTCATAAGATGACCATATCATCTGTGGGTCACCCTTAAGAAGTTACACCTTTCAATTAGGCATTAATAGCTCTTATAGGTCTCAAGATAACCTATTCAGTCATTTATCACATATCTAAGCAAGTCAGGAACAAAATATCACTTCAAAATGCATAGGTCAATTCCACATCACCCCTAAAACACCTTAAAGTTATTACATCCATCACTACATTCCTCTACATATCCAAAATCTACTCAAACATTAGCCTTTTATATAAGAACACCATTAACGAATAAATAGTTGACTTTGGATCCGAATAACTTAAAATATATGGATAGTCAAACATTATAAAAAAATTTGATATCCCTTGGATTCCTTTACAACTTTTTTTTTAATCCATTAGTAATTTCCTCCATATGCTCAAGACATAAGCAAAATAATGCTGACTAGTTTTTACTTTATTAATTTGAAAATTAAAATTCCAATAGTCACTGTGTAATACAAAATCTTCAAGTACATGTATTCATCTCATGAAACCTATAAATATATCAAATACACTCTATCTATCCCCTTGGGATTTTCTTAGCTTTAACTTTTAATATTGGCCATTGATCTTTGGTCTAGGCTTCTGACATTATGCCACTTGGCAGTGCCACATGCCTTTTTGGGTCATTGTTGTGGCATGATATTTCACCTTTGTGGAGGATTTCCTTAGGCTTCCCCACTCCAATTCATAATATGGGAACAACCCTAGGTTATCAGTATCATATAGTAGGGTTAAACATCCATAGAAGTTCGACTTCCTTTTGATGGATCACCTAAACTAATGTTATTGCTGAGAAAAGGGTTAGAAAATGGGAAAATAGGGATCCTAAGAAGGATAAAAGTTTATGCACGAAATAAAAATGGGAAAATCCCATAAGCTTGAACCCACACTAGATCTATAGAAGATAATTCTAGCTCATACAACCTCACAATCTATCTTAGTGCATAAGTGTTTCATGGAGGTTCAGTCAGAACACTAATCAAGACTTGAAATACCTCGAGAACACCCTAAATAAGGTTAGAAAGGAGAAAAATGGATGAGAAAGACTATCCTTCATAATGACATCATGCATAACTCATTAAACACTGATCTAATCTAAGATATACGCAAAGAAATTCTATTATTGATTCAAAAGGTAGTTCTTAAAAATGATTGGCAGGGTTTAGCCTAATCAAGATGAGCATATTTTGTAATATCTTAGATAGTCCCCTACTCTTCAAAATAAAATAGTCTTTGTGAGAGTCTAGAATCTAAGAGAGAGATTACAAATGGGAAATAATGGGTAATATAAAGAAAATGAAAAGGAGGGGAGAAGTAACACATCATCCATCATCAATAAATGAGTTACCACCACCTTTTAATGAATTTTCAACCACATTTTGATCCAATAGAGACCAATCTATCATAGAAAAATTAACTTTCATGTGTCCCAATAGCCCTGCATCTTCTCATTGGCTGAGAAAATATACTAAAGAATAATATTTTATCAAAGATGATGATTAATGATCTTGTCATGAAGAAAATATTTCAAACCCTGAAAATTTATTAAATGCTCTAACTAATTTCTCCAAACACCAAATATCCATATTGGGACTTTATGTTATCTTCCATTGGACCTATTCATGAGAAAAAATCCTTGTATATATAATCTTGATAGATCCATCACCATATATGATTTAGGCATCCATATGTACCTATTTATCAAAGCTATGATTATGTCTTATGATGAGACACTCCACCATATCTCATTTATGTTTGTATATGCCCTGACTTGAATATAGATATTTACTATCGATTGAAAACCAATCCAAACTATTGGTTTTCCTATAGTCATTATATTAATAAAGATCCATATATTGTATAGATTTTTTTTTAGATTATATTAGGTTTAAAAATACCTATCCTAAATCTAAGATTTAATGATAATAGAGCCTCGTTATTAGCAATCATGATTTTATGGCTACATCTACTTTATAGTATTTCACTAAGATTTAATGGAAGTACACACCCTTTGGAACATTTTCTCTTGGTTCAACCTAAACCATATTCAACCTCAATTTGAAGTCTCCTAGATTCAACCTTTAATATTGGTCATTGATGTTGATTTGGGTCCTCAAGATTATAACATTTGTCTTCCTTGCATTGATCCTTAAGATCCTATAGTTAGTCCATTTTTTCCTTGACTTTCACCATGTGGCATCTTTACATTCATCCCTAGGATATACTAAAAAAATAGACTTATGTGCACCATTTATCTTATTTAACATGATTTAAATGCATACCATTGATTTACAAAATAATTAATATAGTTGTGACACTTATAAACTATGCATTTGTCTTTGAGATTAATTGACTTATTGATATTTTTCTTGCCATCAATCTACTTTGGTATAATGGATAACATGTCATTGATCAACATAGACCCACTAGCTTCATTAGTCACTATGCACCATTAGATCTCTATTCAGGTACCCAAGATCTTGACACTTGTTAGCCATGTACTCAAAATCAAGAATAATTTAATTCAAACAACTATTTCATGAGGCCCAAATTAAACATTTGTGTGCACGTCCCACTCTACAAGTTCAACTTTGGAAGCTTATGACTTGAGCTAAAGAACTCATCAAAATAAAAAAAAATTAGTGGAACTTCTTGACATGAAAAAAATCATGTTCATGCAATATTTTAGATTTTAGATGCCTCATAAGTGAACTTATTAAGTGTGCAACCAAATTGACCTATCTATTTTTGCATGATGTTTAACGACGGTCTGGTCTATCTTCTTCACTCACTCAAGTCATTTAATCATTTGGTCAAGAAAGAACTCTACTCATTTGATCTATTTAGTCACAAAAATTTTATGTTGGCCAAATATGACCAATATCTTTAGTGACTCATAGGGAATCATGTCTACTATGATTGATAAGCTAGACTAGTTACCTTGTTTGATCCATTAGACAACGAGTCATAAGTTGATTTTAATTGAGTAATGTTGTCCCCTTATTGAAAACCATCTTGAATCAATAATGATCAAAAGAAACAAAACAAAACAAAGTACCCAAGGCACTTTAGAAAAGGAAACACACAATACGAAAGGAAACTAACCTAAATAAAGCAATGCAAATTAACCTACTAAACATATGTGCACATAGGAACTTAAAAAAAATCATGAAATATACTCTAATATATACAATATTATACAAAAATTTACAATCACCTCCCTCCTAGGTCAAATATAAAATTTTGAGTATCATTCACTTGTAACAAACCAAGATAAAAAAGATACCCTAATTAGGAGGTACCAAAATTGGTGAACTGGGTATCTTGATGGCCAATCCTTTTGATGTTCTCTCAAGTGGATGAAAAGGAAAAAACATGAATCAAATGTAGACAAATTGTTCTATGTCTTCCAACCTTGGTTCATGTTAAAATATAAGAACACTTGCTTAAAGTTTCTCATCAACCTTGAGAAAGTCTTGCATGAAGAATTCATTTATGCTCTTAAGAGCAACTTTGCTTGGTTCACTTAGTGGTTCAAAAAGACCATATCTTTCCCCCTTGTCCTTATGTCAATTAGGACTGATCATGCTTAGAGAAACATTCTCATAGTTTCCTAGAAGAAGGACATGTCACTTAATGTCTTATAAATCTTTGGTTATAACATTGAACCACTACCACAACCCTTCAAATTTTTCACTCGTATGTTCATAAAAATGCATCTCTTGAGAATTTGAGATGTCTATCATCAACCTCACTTAATATTTCATCTTAATATTCAACTAAAAATGAGGGTTGACTTAACCATACAAGTTCTAAAATATCACTCATCTTGCTTAAGATCTGATATACTTTCTTCTAGCTCCAACATATCATGGGTATCCTCAACTAAAACCTCATCTTGAAGTGGACCAAACTCAAGAACCTAGTTCTGATCCTCTTCTTGATCTATGTAGAATGGACCTTCAGTAGTCCATTCAAAGTTTACTCTATTTTTAAATTGAGGATTGTCCTCATCAAGATCCAATTCATTAGTGTCAAATCCATAAAAAGAAGGTTAGTTCAAATCTAATTATTCCCCTTATAAATGAAGTGGGTTGTCTATCATGATCTCCTCATCATAGACACTTGCATTTTCCTCTTTAGGTTCACCTATGACTATAAGCTCTTCCTCTATCCTTTGTAAAATAGGTTCTTTATCTAAGAGGGAGATGGTGGGAGGGTGATGAAGAAGTTCACTTTACTTTTAGCTTAATAGAGTGTCCTTTTAGTTAGGTACCTCAAAGGTTCTATTTGGTGACTCTTGAGGAAAGGAGAGATATTCTCTAAACTCTTGTACACCAAACTCATCTAGCTAAGCTATGGTTACTTGATTCATTTCTTGCACAACTAACTCCTCCTCTACCAGAACTAGTTCTTAGACTACCTCAACTAACACCTCCTCCTTATTATTTATGCCTTTATAAATTGATTTCCATGATGGTAATGAGTAAGGAGCAAACACTTTTTCTTCTTTTTGAATAGTTATTGGAGAGGGTGGTCTCACAAGTGAGGGCATCACATAACCAGGGTCAAATGCTTTAGAGAAGATCCATGATGGGATGGATTCATATTCTTGAATGGGAATGGGCGTAGGGGTAGAAGAGGGAAAATTTATTGGATTAGGTTTGACATACTCTTTTTCCCACTACTCAAACACCTTTTCAATGGATAATACCCACCTTTTCAATTCTTTTTTCTCAACGTGTGGATAGTCAACTTCTTTAATTAATGACCACACATTCCAAAAATATTGAAATAAGATCCTTATCCTCTCCATGGCATGAATTGGGAATTATTTTCCAATATTAACCCCCTCATTTATTTTCATGATTGTTCTCCCTTGGTCCAATATTACCTCTATGACTTTTGATAAGGATGAAATTTGACAAGATTGACTAAGGGGCTAATTAGGAACTCTTGAAGGCTGAGCTTGAGGCTCTTGGAGGGAAGATGACACAAAAAATTGATCCAAATTATCTTGTTAATCTTCATAAGATATCAAAGCACTATCTAAATTCTAGATCATGTTGCTCATCATTATTATGTCCTCATTCTCATAAGATGACCATTATTCACCCCTCACAAATTGACCATCTATTATTGACCAACTAAAGATAACTCCTTGCCTCTTATATAACATAGATAAGGATTAAAAAATAAACTTATAAACCCCTATTAATCTTCCTTATCAACTCAATATAAAATGATAATGGTTGCTTGACTCTTGACAAGGATGTAAGAGGATAAGCCTAGTCTTGACAATGGGAATTAAAATATTTATTTGAATGAAAATGAGGCTAAACTTGGTCATATATAAGGGTGGGAGGAGGAAAAATGCCATGATAGGGATGATAGTTTCTTTGAGGTTCTCTTGGGAGGAACACATAAACATTTTTTTTATTGATAAGTATAATTTTGAGGTAGAGAATAAGCATACTAATAAAAATATGGTTGATTATATATACTATATTATGATTATTAAGAACTTAGGCTACATAAAATAGCTAATGAATACTTGGAGTCACCATTTATTTTTGGACACATACCTTTAAATGATGATTTGATGAAGAGAACACCAAAACTCTCCACTAGTAAAAAACATACTAAGTCCCACTAGGCATGCCAAAAACTATTGTGGCATGACATTTCACCCTTGTGGAGGAGTTATTTAGTATCCCCCACTCCTAATCACAATATGGGAACAACAATAGGTTGTGGGTATCCTATAATAGGGTTACACCTATGGAGAAGGTTGGCTTCCTTTTGATGGATCACCTAAGCTAATGTTATTAATACAAAAAGGGTTAGAAAAGTGGAAAATAGGGATCCTAATAAGTCTAAAAGGTGATGCACTAAATAAAAATGGGAATCTTCCATAATCTTGAACACACACTAGATCTATAGAAGATAATGCTAGCTCACACAACCTCATAATCTAGCTCAATGCATAAGTATTTCATGGATTAGATTCAAGTAGAACACTAATCAAGACCTCTAATAATTATAAAACACCCTAAAAGAGGTCAAAAATGAGGACAATAGATGAGAAAGATTATCCTTCATAGTGTCATCATGCATAACTCACTAAACATTGATTTAAGGGAAGATATAGATAAATAAAGTCTATTATTACATCAAGAGGTAGTTCTTACAAATTCTTAATAGGGTTTAACCTAATCAAGATGAGAATATTTTACAATATCTCAAAGAGTCTCCTACTCTTTAAAATTAAAGAGCCCTTGTGAGAGTTTATAATATGAGAGAGAACTTACAAAAGGGAAAGAATGGGTGATATATACAAAGGGAAAAGATAGGTGAGAATGAACACATCATCCATCATCAATAAATAAGCTACCACCAAATTTTATTGAATGTTCTACCACATTTTGATCCAATCGAGACTAATCCATCATAAACAAATTAACTTTCATGTGTCTCAATATCCCAAAATCTTCTCATTGGTTGAGAAAACATACTAAAAGATAAAAGTTTGCTGAAGATAACGAGTCATGATCTTGCTATGAAGAAAATATTGAAAAATATAAAAATATATTAAATGTTTCAACTACTTTTTCCAACCATCATATCTCCATCTTGTGACTTTATTTTATCTTCCACTTGACCTATTCATGAAATCAAAATCCTCATAACTATAATCCTAATAGATCCATCAGCATGTTTATTTTGGGTGGCCATAGGTACCAGTTTATCAGAGCTATGATTGTGTCAAAGGATGAGACACTCTACCATATTTCATTTATTTATATATTTTTTCCAACTTGGATATATATCATTAATATATATGGAAAACTAATCCAAATTATTGGTTTTTGTATAGCCATTATATCGATGAAGATCCACATATTGTATAGCTTCATTATAGACTATATTAGGTTTTAAAAAACCTACCATAAATCTAAGATTTAATGGAAATAGAGCCTCATTAGTAGTAATCTTGATTGTATGGCTATATATTATTGATGGTATTCCAATCATTTCTAATGGTGGTACATGCCCTTTGGAACATTTTCACTTGGTTTGACCTGAACCATATTCAACCTCTATTCAAAGTCTCCTAGCTTTGACATTTAATATTGGAATTCAATATTGATTTGGGTATTTAATATTATGTTATCTATCTTCCATTAATTTATCTTTATGATCATAAAATTAGTCCATCTATTCATTTTCTTGTGCCACATGAAAGCTTCACATTCGTCCCTAGGATATTATGACTCCTTAACCTTACATGTACCATTGATCTTATTTATAATGGTCCATACACATACCATTAATTTACCTTATAATTACTATGCTCATGAAACTTATAAACTACACACTTAGATTTGAGATTCACTAACTTGTTAATCTTTTGATCTCCATTGATCTACTTTGGTATGATGGATCATGCATTGTTGATCAGCTTGGACCCACTAGTTTCATCAATCATCAAATTTTTTTAGATATCCATTTAAGTACGCAAGATCTTGACACTTATGAGCACTAAACTTATCCTTAGGAAAATTTTAATTCAAATGTCTATTTCAAGATTCCCAAATTTGATATCTATGTGCATGTCCCACTCTTTAAGTTTAACTTTGGAAGCTTATATATTGAGATAAAGAACTCATCAAGATACCAAATTTGTAGGGGACCTTCTCGGCATGAAAAAAATCATGTTCATGAAATCCTTTCTCTCTAATAGGCCTCCTAAGTGAGATTATGAAGTGTATATCTAGACTAACATATCTATTTATGAATGACATTTGATGGTGGTGTGGTCCATCTTCTTCACTTGCTCAAGTCATTTGATTATATGGTCATTCAAAAACTCTACTTAGTTGATCTATCTAGGATGAATCTTTGTATGTAAGAAAAATATGGATAATAGTACCTAGATCCATTTAGTTAATGCACTTACACCACTTGACATCCTTGCATGGAATATGTGTACCTTATTTTCAATCTACATAACGTGCTTATGGCACTTGGTATCCATACATGCAATCTAAGATTATTTGACTAATTGACTTGATTCACAACATTGATATTAATTTCCATGGTTGAACATGTTCCATCGATAGCCATATAGATGATCAAATGCATAATGTTTATATAATACATATGATCCAATGTGGACCATTGATTTTTTTCTTAATTCACAATGTTTGTGACATATGTCATCATCACATTCATTCTCAGGATCCTTTGACTTATTGACCTTATGCTCACCATTAGATCTTCATATTTTCAATTAAAATAAAATCATTAGATAGTTTAACCTATTTAACACTTTTTATTATATGTCCATCTTCAATATTGAATACTCACCATAGATCTTCATTTACAAAATTGAATGCTCACTATAGATCTTTGATATTATACATTCAGCTAAGTATGAGAAACATTAAAATCTACTTGGAAGGCCAAATTTACAACTTGATGTATTTTGGAACACACTAATTCATATCCTAAAATTTATACCAAACTATCTCCTCTCATAAGGGAATCCATTCATATACTAAACTTCTCCTAAGACCTTTACATATGTGAAATCTGATGTCATCAATCCTCCCACTCAGCTTGATTTGCCAAGATGACTAGGAGAACCTAGACATTAATATGACTACTATGATGAATTAATTTCACCTACACAAGCACTATAATAAATCATAACACCGCATAGGTTCTTTTCAACTTCACCACACCATTAGTAACATCCATTAACTTACCTATCCAAGTACATATTGAAGAACCTATAAGAACATTGAAGCACATTGAAACATATTTTGTCATTGTCATTTTAACACACATGACACCTAATAAACATCCTTCAGCACATTTAAGACATAATTTATAATTATAAAACATAATTTAGGTTCAAAATACCTTTTAGGTACAACTCCACTTCAACCCTTACTCAAATTATTACTTATAAAAAGGCTTATGCATATACATAAACTCTATCTTGAATAGTTGAGCCATATACTCAATTTTTACAAACAACCATGGTAAAAAAGTTCATATTCAAAAACTTTATGACCTTAGGGTCATCAAAAACATCATCCAATGCTTAAACTTAGGGTAAAAAAGGCTCAAATAATTCTCTACAAGATGTTCACTCAGAATTGGTAATTGACTTCAAAACATAGTTAAGGAAACATGAACATCTAACACATGATTGAATATATTAAAGGGATTTAAATTTATTAAAATTATATTATAAAATACTTATAGTAACCTACATAAATTATATCATGATATCTAATGAAAAATATTTGTCTTACAAACCAATCTATTGATCTTGTTTCTCATAAACTCTACTTAGCCAAATAAGCCATTTTAGTTTCAATGTTTCAACCTCTTACATAAAATTACAAGTTTATAAAAATAATTAATATATCATTAAAAAATAAAATAAAATAATCATTCATTTCAATTCATCACTCTTTCATGAAAACACATCATAAATCATCTTATCTCTTATGTTTGATTTCCTTATTGTCTGCACCACTAGTTCTATTAAAGATTGATAAAATTGGATCGGCATATTTACACACTTGAGATATGGAAATTTTATATAAATCTTCATGAACAAAAACAACAAGTCTCACACTTTTATCTTCATCCACTTAGCAACTTTGACTCGATTAAATCTATCTACTATAGCAAATTTATGAAAGATAAGCACTTTTTTGTAGGGTCTTATCACTCACTTGAGAAAATGATCACACCTAAATATTATTTGGAGAGTTAAATTCAAAATAAAATCACTTAAATAATTATATAAAACCATTCTAAGCTCTTTAGAATAAGATATTCAACATCAAGTCATAGTTAGGGTTTTATGAGGATTTAGACTATCTTTCAATCTTAGTGATCATTAATAAAACTTAGATTTTCTTTCCAAAAACTAATTCTTCAAATTTTTACTTATAACCCTTCCTCATATATCATTAATATCTTAGGATCTCATGATTATTTTTTAAGTGCCAATGAGCACTAAGAAAACCTTCTTGGGTAGAAAAATCTTCATTTTATGCACTTAAGAAACCTTGAAATACTTATCAAGTCTTTTTATTGCAAACCAAGACCTAAAAATTCATGCACATATTTAAAAAAAATTGACTCATCTCTATGAATTTTCAACTACTCACCCATGTCATGTAAATTGATCATGTTAACTCATCTAGCTACCATTTATCTTCTTTTTTTCTGAGCCTTGACTTGTAAGTCTTAATAGTCCTTGAATCTAATCTTATAGCCACTCTATATAATTTACCTTGAAACTCTCTTATGTTTCAATGTATTTTTTATATTCTCAAAAAACTTCATATACTTAATATTATTTAGATCTTCAACAAAACTTCTTCAGAGCTACTTACATATCTTTAGATCTTGACTATAGCATCTTTGAAGCTAAGTACACAAATATTTGGAGCTAAACTTTTAATCATTTTCAAGGTCCTTAATACCTCATGTAAAACCTCAAATAATCTCTCTCATTCTCAAACATTTTCAGGTATTCTTTGGATAATTCTCATATTCATATCTCATTCAAAACATCTTTGGAACAACTTCCATAGATCTTCAAAGCATACTACTTATCTGGAGCTCACTCATTTAATCATGCCACCTATAAATACTATATCACAAGGTCTAGATAAAGCATTAAAATATCCTTTATACTTGTTTTAATGACCCATAATCACTCATGATACTTCTCAATAAATTCATTCAAGCTAACAAAAGATCTTTAGAGCACACAACATGCTTTTATCATGGCTTTCATACAACAACAACACTCATTATGTTGGAAATCAAAACTCATCATATACATACCTCAAGGCTTACTTGACTATAAATTTACAAAATAACCTTTGACATAAATGATATTAGATTGACATCAATAAAATAACTATGCATCTTTATAATAACTTTTGTCATCAATGAAAACATTAAAAATCAAAGCTCAACACTCAATGATAATGCTTAACAATCTCTCCCTTAATCAATGACAATTTTCAATAGCTTGATCCAACTCAACTTTCAAATATTCAAATTAAGTTTCATACATGATGTATTCTTCCTCTATATCCTTCAGTTTTGTATTGACTATCTCCATCTATGATTCAATATGATTCATGATATCATCATATTCCTTGGAGGTGTTACTCAATATTTCCTCAAACAAGCCAATCTGCTCTTCGTAGTCCTTAACTAAAGATCATAGTTTGTGATTCTTTCTTCTTTGTAATTTCAAATCCTTTAGGGTACTTACCAATTATACATCAAGGATCACTTAAATTTCTTATTCATCTAGTTCTACATCAACCATAAGGCCTTTTCCATTTGAGCAACTCTCATTTTTTGATTCTATGGCCATGAATAAGGTTTCATTATTGTCATGTTCAAGTTCATTACTACCATCATCACTATTATATGTGTTTGTGTCACATTAGATGAGCTATTTTATTTGGTATAGAAACTTATCTTGTTTTTTAATGATCCTTTCCTACCTTGATAATTTTTTGAAATATCTCTTGTTCTTTTCAAGATTATAGACCTTCCTATCATCTTCATGATGTCCATCATGTTAATCATACTCAATCATATCCTTGTTAGGAAACTTATATTAAAAGTGACCAATCTTACCATATTTAAAACATTTTTAGGGAAACTTACCCTTGTACTTACTAGAGCTAAACCTTAATTTCCTTGAAAACATGGCTATAAGTTAATCATCATCAACATCTAAACATTACTCATCCTTGGCCTTCTTATCTTATGACTTATTTTCAACTTTAAAATCTTATTCCTTCTTGTGAGATCTTCCTTCATTAGTTATAATATCATAGAAAGTCAAAATTCCATAAAGCTCATCCATTTCAAGATTGTCCAAATCTTGCATCTATTCCACTATAGATACCTTAAAGTCAAAATTAAGATCTATTAATCTCAACACTTTCTTAACAACTATATATTCTTTCACTTCTTCTCCCAATCCTCTAATGACATTGACAAATTCATCAACCTTCAATAGATAAGATGCAATGGTTTCATCTTTAGACTTTTAAACTATCTTTGATAGTTTTTCACCTTAACAATCTTCATCTTGGTATCTCCTTCATTGATAATCTTAAATTTGTCCCATATATATTTTTATTATACATAGTTCATCACCTTCATAATCTATACTTCTTATAGGCCACAAATAATGGCCTTCATTGTCTTGGAGTTGATTTCACTAGCCATCTTACCTTTTGTATCAGTTGGTGGAATAGGAGGAACATTATAGCCAGCCAAAACTGACTAAAAAATATCATGAAATTGATACATAAGATATGTATTCATCTTAATGTTAAAAAAGGCATAATTAGATCCATTAAATAACTAAGAATTACTAGTAGATAAACCACCTTGAGTTTGCTAACTAGCCATCCTTTCTTCTAGGATCCCTTTTAGGCTTTTAGACCTACTTCAAAGGACTAGGATATGATACCAAATGTTGAAATAAAAATGACTAAGAGGGGGGGGGAGGTGAATCAGTCTCTTCAAAACTTTATTAACAATGTCACTTAATAAATCTTAAAACATTCAAACAAACATATGGATCTTGTAAGCATAAACACCTATCAATACAAGCATGAAACATAAGAACACATCACATATATATATATATATATATATATATATATATATATATATATATATATATATATATACATAAATAAGAAGAAAAACCAATGATATATATAAATTAAGTATAGTCCTATAATAAAAACACCAAACTTAGTTAATTACCCACTTCACATGGAACACTAACCCCAACTAGCTAAACACCAACTCAGCTAGGCTTTAGCAAGCACCAACTTGCAAGGAGGCACCAACCCCCTATATGACTCAAAACCAACATAGCCACATAATTTTTTTAATCACCTTAATAACACCTTATTTCTAAATCAACTGATGATTCTCACCTCTTCACACTCTTATCCCTCTCAAACTGCCTTCTAGGCCTTTTCACTCAACTAGCCCTCTTCTTGACTTGATTAGGTCATATGACCTTAATTTTCATACATAAAACCTATATAAAATATTCATAATAATTTTTATATTCTATTTTTATGGTATAAAATGCCTCGTTATACATAAAAATACACTATTTCATTTGCTTTCACTCTAGACATAAAATAGGCCTAAAATTGCCTTGTATTTATACAAGTCTCTTATTGATATTCTTCTTGGTAGGCCAAACACCCTCACCCTCTTATTTAGGATATGAAAAAAAATATTAGGAAATATCATAAACATTATTAAAATTTTATTTTAGTCCCTTTAGGTCTAACATACCTCAATTAGTCCTTATTTCATTTTTAGGTCTCATGGAGACATAATCCCATTAGGTCTACTCTAGGAAACCTTACATTATGCCTTCCTTAAAACACATTAAAACACTTAAAAAATTAGTAAAATATAATAAGACAATAAAATAGACCCATTATGGGCTCATATAGGTTCTGTAAAAAATTTTACGTCCATACACCACTTAAATCATGCCATTAAGACTATTCACAATTAGGCATGTGTATACCTAGAAAGTATGTCTTGAACAACTAAAGCATAGACACAATTTTTTCAAACAACCATGGAAAACATCACATATAAAAAATATAAATGACCTTGAGGTCATCACCATATGATTTATACTTCACAAATCAAGGTAAAAGGACTCAAACACTTCTATGTAAATAGCCCACTTAGAACTACCAACTAGGCTCAAAACATAGCCATGGAAAATTGAACTTTTGATACCTAAAAAAAATAAAGAAAATAAAATAAATGAAAATTATTTTAAAACATCCTTATAACAATCTCAAATAAATATATCATAATATACACTAGTAATTATTGGTATTTCAAACCAATTTGTTGACATTCTCTCTCTCAGACCTCACTCAGCCAGACAAGCCATTTTGGATTCATTATTTAAACCTCTTACATTGAATTTAAATATTATAAAAATAATTTTTATGACATAAAAGTGAAAAAAAAAATAAAGTCAATTATATACATTAAATCATGGCATGGAGTCTCAAACTCATCTCTGCGACTTGCTTAGCCAGAACTGTTAGTTTGCCTTAAAGCATAGTCATGGTGAAAATGACCTCCAATACCTATATGAGCACTTTAAAATATTTAAAATGAAATTTTATGATCTTATGAGATAATTATATAATTATTATATACATATATAACATGGTCAAATGGAAATTTTGGATTTATAGACCAATCTCATAACCTTACACCTTCACTATCTCATCTGCACTAGACATGTCAACTTATGAGCAAAAGTTTAATCATATTTACTAACCTCAAAAAATAATATACAAAATTAAAATTTATTAAAAGTATTTAAGAATGTATCCATGCACTTGGATTCATTCCTATTCCATGAGAACACATCCCTAATCAGTTTTTCACTTATGCTTGGCTTTCTCACTATTTCCACCATTATACTTGTTAGTAATAGGTTATATTGGATGACTGATTTAGCACACTTTAGGGATATAAAATAATAATAAACCACTATGGACATTAAATTCAAGTCTCAATATTTTTTCTTCATCCATTTATCAACTTTGACTTGGTCAGCTCTGAATGTTACAATAAATCTCTGAGAAATAAGGCCTTTCCTGTAGGATCCACTCACTCACCTAAAGAATTAATCATAAATAGAGATTAATGGTAGAGTTTAATAAAAAAATAAATCACTTATCTATCCATTTTACATCATATTAGGATATTTTAAATAATATCCTTCACATTGAGTCATTGTTAGGGTTTTAGAGAGGGTTAACACTATTTATGGTGTTAATAACTGTTCATAAAGGATTGACCCTTATTTAAAAAAATAATAATTGGAGATATTATCTATTATCCTTAACCATATATCATTAATATTTTATGTTCCCATGTAGAGTTTATATGTGTTAATGAACACATGAAATTCCTTTTTCGGTTGAGAACCCTTCATTTTATGTACTCAAGAGACCTTAAAACACTTTTTAAAACCTAAACCTTAAAAATTTGAGCTCAAAATTGGCAAACATGCTTGGTAAATCATATAAAATCATTTTAAATGATTTAATGGTCATTATTATCATGAAATATGAATATTATACCTCATTTGGCCATAATCTCTCTTTTTGTTCTCTAGACCTTGACCTACAAATCACATTAAGCCTTGAAACTAAACTTCATGCCTCTTTACATGTTCTATCAACATCATTATCAAACTCAAAAAAAAATATATCATGTTAAAACACTACTTTAAATCCTTCATAGTACTTAACAACACCTTATGATACCTCAATAGGTTGGGCAGGGTCTACAACTAGTCTAATTGTAGACTTAGACTTGAGGTCTTCCCCTTGTAGGTTTACCTTGATATTTTGTTGATTGATCCAATTCCTCATATACATGTTCAATAATATTCATATATCCACTTATGCCTCTATTCATCCCACTCACCAAGCCACCAAGCCCATACCTTCTCACAAGGTCTATACATGTTATGACTAGTGCTATGACTAAGCTTATCAAGAAATTAAAACTTGAAAAATGACCTTGAAACAATTTTTAAAGTATATTAAATTATATTTAATGATCACATAGTTTCAAATAACCTCTTAAAATCTTGTTCTTACTTACTTCACTAAGTTTCACTATGCACACATTCTCACAGAGCCTACACTAGGCTTCTCAAGACACCTTGTTATCAGGAACTATTAATCAAACATGATTTAGTTAACCAAAAACATGAAATAAACCTCAAAATAATCATTAGGTTGCCTTAAAATTATCTCCTAATACAGAGACATTAGGTTTCCTTAGAATTCTCTCTCAATAGAGAGACATTAGGTTGCCTTTAAATTCTCTCTTATCACATGGCTCATATCTCATAGACCACTCACCATACATCTTTACCAGATACACCTTGACATTAATGACATAAAACTTAAAATCAAATGACATCAACCTTGATATGAATGAAAACACTTACTAATAGGTTACCTATAAGTGAGTCAAACCTCTAGATTTTGGGATAGCTCTAAAAATTACAACACCTACACTAACCAACTATACCATGTGATTTACATGGACAAGGAAGAAATGAAAACTATAACTAAAAATATGACTTTAAGGTGATGCACCAAATATGAAGTCTTAATATTGCTTAAGACACACTATGAAACTATTGGCCAATTTTGGCCTACATAAATTTTCCTAGATAAATCAATTTATGGAAGTTTTTGGGCAGAGTGACAAGATAAATAGAGTTCATGATTGAGGATGACCAAATAATGAATAAAAAGATAAAATGTCACTTACAAAGTTCCTAAAACACTTTAATCAACCTTATGTTTTATTAATCTTTGATAACTATGTCTTGAAATAGGTCTATAGTTGTAAGAGAGGAAGATTCAATAGCTTTCCATGGTGTTCACGACATTTAATGTGCATAGAGCAAGTTGGCATGAATTATCAAAGGATGACAAGCACAAGTCTAGAAGAACTAGACTGTCACAACATGTCATATAAAAACAAACAAGTCAATCTAGTTGCACATTTCATAAATACATTTGAAAGGTCAACCAAGGTTAAAGGATCACATGGTCATGATGTTTTTCATGCCTTAAACATTTTATGCAAATTTCATATCTTTATGAGTTGTCTATCTCAAGATATAAGCATTTAAAGCTGAATAAGTAGAATAAAATGTGCACAAAAATGTGAAGTTTAAGCCTTGAAAAATATTCATTTGGATTCAAAAGTTCCCAAGGATGAAAATAAATATATAAAGTGTCAAGATATTGGCTACTCAAATGAATATCTAATGGTGCACACAAATTGATAAGGCTAGTGGGCCTAAATAGATCAATGGAGCACATTTAATTTTACCAAAGTAGATCAATGGTGAGTGAGAATTCACCAAGTCAGTGAATCCTAAAAGCTAATGAGAAGATGCCAAGTGTCATAACCATGACAACTACCAAATAAATCAATGGTGCATATTTGAGCCATGTAAAAGAAGAGTAACAATATGTGTAAGGTCAAGAAGTCAACAAGCTCAGGATGAATGTGAGGATGCTACATGGTGTAAGCATATGAACTAACAAGGATTGACTATAGGGACCAAAAAATGAATTGGGAGTTAATATATGAAATATTTCAAAAATACCAAATCAAGATCAATGGCCAAGATTAAAATTCAAAGCTAGGATATTTTATGTAGAGTTTAAATATGACTTAGGTTGAATCAAAAGAAAATGTTTCAAAGGGTCATGTTGTCTCCAATTTTTTCACCCTAGAAGAAATTGTTCAGTCCTCTCCCAGATTTGGGCAATGTTAGAACATTTCCAAGCCTATGGGTATTCCTATGGAGGAAATGGACCTCTAGATTGAAAGGGATAGCTCCTTATATATATCCTTACAAGAAAATCTTTGATAAACCATCTTGTTTAAAAGGAAAAGAGCTAGAAATTTATAGAAAAAGAAATCCTATTCTAAGAGTGGTGATACACAAAAACTATTTTCCACATGAATGTTAGATTCTAGTACACAATACAAAAAATGAACAAATCATTCCTAAACTCTAAATATTCTAAAAAATATATTTAAACATAGAGGTGAGATTTATAAAAAATGACAAAAGGTAAATGAGCTAAAAGGCAAAATTTTCACATTCAAGATAGTAATACACATTCATAAATTGAATACACTTAGATACACATTATGTGACCAGTTAAACTAAGATCTCTTGTTTAGGTATGAAGGGTAAAGTGGTCATAAGGATGTAAAATCATCACATGCTACCACTATACATCTCTTGCATAATCAAATCAAAAATCCATAAAAATATTGAAGCAAACAAATTTATGCTAAATATTTAAAGGCAAAACTTGAATCATTCTAGTAGGGCTTTGCCATAAACTACGTGGTATCTTTTTCTCTATCCAAGGGGATGCATATATATATAGTGTGTGTGTGTGTGTGTGTGTGTGTGTGTGTGTGTGTGTGTGTGTGAGAGAGAGAGAGAGAGAGAGAGAGAGAGAGAGAGAGAGAGAGAGAGAGAGAGAGAGAGAGAGAGAGAGAGAGAGAGAGAGAGAGAGAGAGAGAGAGAGAGAGAGAAATCTTTTGGTGACAAGGAGAGGAATCAATTATATTGGAAGTCTCCATCTTCAATGGTAACTAACTTCACCAACGATGCTCATTAGGGCATTCTAATTGATCCATGTCACCCTCTTAAATGCCCTTAGATTTCCCTCTTGAATATTTTTTTTTAATGGTTTCTCAACCCAAACAAGATGTTTCGAAGATGGTGTTAGAATGGTTGTTGTCAATGGAGCCACATATTATAAATCTATTATGGTACCCAATCACTTCTCCTTGGCTAGTCATGATGCATAATGGCATGGAAAAGAGTCAATTTCTTTTGTTTTGCCTTGGAGAGACATTGTTGGGGATCCATGTGCTCATTTATTGATCTTTCCATTGGAAATTTAGAATGACCCAAATTATTCACTTGCACTATCGATCTACCTATCGTAGATCAGCCATTAGATCAAGATTTATGAGTTAAGTAGTCTTGGAAACCCAATTTGCATTGTCAAGACCTATTCAGGTTTTCCAAGCTCTTATACTTTTAGTTCTTCAATCTTGATTACTTCAGGTTCTTTTATATTTAAGTCTTCAGGCTTTGGAAAGTGACCCTTTGAAAAAAATTTGAAGGGCACTTAGATAGAAAAGTGACCCTTCAAAAAAATTTGAAGGGCACTTGGAGAGAAAAGTGACAATTTGAAAAAAATCCAAATGGTACTTCGAGAGAAAAGTGAACCTTAAAAACATATTTTAAGGGCACTTTGGAGAGAGAAAGAACCCTTAGGAAAAATGTGAAAGGGTAATCTTTTGAGAAAACATAGGCCAAATACCTTCATATTTTTTGTCTGAGACAAAGGATTCCTTTGAGAAAAGGTAAAAAGACAATTCTTTTAGACTTTTTGTCTAAGATAAAAATTATAAAAGAATTCATAGGCTTGGACAAAAACTTGAAATAAAGGAAACCTTCCCAATAAGATAATGCTTAGGTAAAAAGGGTGAAAAAAACTAAAACAATACTGAAACAAAACTTCTAAAGAAGAGAAAACAACTATTTTCTTCACAAGTCATTCACAATTGGATTGAAAATAGACAAGAGATGATAAAATTAGACAAAGGAAATTTCAAAAATAAAGGGTAAAAAATTTGGCTAACATTCTTGGTGATTCCTAGGGGAGGCATGCCTGTTATGCTAAAGACTACTCACCTAAATCCTTTTATTAGGCATGGAGTCATGCATATAGGTAGTTCAAAAAGAACTAAACAAGCTTTGGCTCAAAAACATACTAGTTGGGTTGATCACACACAAAAGTAAGGAAAACACACTTATGCTACAAAGAACTTAGGGAACAGAACAATGATCAAAAGGAAACACACACATCTTAAACTAGTATTTATAAGAGGATGAACAAGAGATAATAGAAATATTTTATGTGTATCCCATTCATAGGGATAGGAAACTCTTCTCCTTTCATTTTGGATATCTAAAAGGTGTTGCTTTGCTTGCACTTGCTGATAATGTAAGGTCCACTCCACAAAGTGTCAAACTTTGTATGCATGCCTGGTATTGCTTTGTCTTCATCCCACTTTAAAACCAAGTCACCCTGTTTGAACACTCTTACACTTGACCTTTTTTCAAAGGATATCTTCATGAGCACTTGATGGTGTTCCATAGCCTTGTGTATATTATCCCTTGCCTCCTACATCTACATTAGTTCTATCAACCTAACTTCCATTGGAGTGTTTTCAAGTAATTATAACTATTATCCAAGTTTAAAGGCAAGGAGTTATTATGATATGGACAACCTAGCTTCTCTCCCATTAAAAAGTACAGAGGGAGAGTTGCCAATTAATTTCTTAGGATTAATTCTATCTACCCATAAAGCTATCTTTAGCATATTATGTCAGGCTCTTTTATTGTTCTCTAATGTTCTCTTAGATATTTTGATGCAGTTCTTATTGGTAGACTTATCTAATCCATTACTTTGTGGTTAATAATTGGATAAGGTACTCATGTGAGCTCCATTCCTTACTTCCCAATCAAAATTTTTAACACTTATGAAAGCAAGTGTATTATTACAATCGATGACATGGGGAACTCTAAACCTTGTCACAATGCTATCATAGAACTCCAAGATAGCATTTTATCTTTCCTCCTTCAATGAATATCCTCTACCCACCTTGTAAAGTAGTTAGCGGTAGTCAATATCCATTTTTGTCTAGTACTTGATCGAGGGTTGATCATGACAATGAAATTGAGACCCCATTGAATGAAAGGCTAGTTCACTTGGATAGGTTTTAATGGAAGGGATACAAGTTTTTATTTGCATTTAAAGAACACACATTGAGGAAACTTTATAACCCACTGGTAATAGTCCTTAGAAATATTAGGCCAATAGTAACTAGCCCTCATTATCTTTTCAACTATCATCTTATGAGAGAAATGACCTCCATCAACACTATTGTGGAACTTCTCCAACAACATATCAAATTTATCATTGTTGACACATCTTAGTAGCACACTATTCATGTCATTTGTAAAAATAACACCATCCACAAGTTAGTAAGGAATGGTCTATAGTCTAAAATATCTCCTTTGAGGCTTGTTCAAGCTATTGGGACACTCACCATTTTGAAGAAAACCAATGATGTATTATGTCCAACTTTGAGCTTGCATTTTATTACCTAGTTAGGGGTGAACTTGGTTAACCAAGGATTCCTCTTTTGGCTCTTGAATATTTGAATCCAAATGCTCACACAATCATCTTCCCTCTTACCAAGCTTTTCACTTTCATGTCCACATCATACTCCATCACCTTAGTAATCCATCTAGCTCTCTTTTCATTGAGGTCTTTTCTTAGGAGAAAATCCTTGGTGCTAGGATGAGAAAACATGACATGTATCTTATTTTTCAAAACCATGTGTCTACATTTATTCAATCCTTTAATCATTGTTAGATCCTACTTTTGAAAAAAAGAATACCTGACCTCATAATACTCTAATCCTTGGCTAAAGAATGTGATTGAGTAATTAACCTCTTCATAATTATTTTGAATAAGCATAGATATGATTTTATCAAGGTTAGTAAAGGTATAGTGTATGAAATCCCTGGCAACATTTAGATTTAAGAGAGTAGGAGATTCTGTAATTACTTGCTTGGTTACCTTGAAACTACTCTTACCATCTTTTGTCTAAGTAAAATTTTGGTTCTTCTTGAGCATGGCTATGATAGGATTTACCATAGTTTAAAATCATAGAATAAACCTCCTTACAAATTTTATTTTCCCTAAAAATCTTTACAACCCTTTCCTGTGTTGAGGTAAGGACAAACCTAGAATAACCTCAATCCTCTCAGGGTTAATAAACAAGCCTTATTTTGAAACAATCTGACCCAAAAGTTTACCTTTGTAGACAACAAAGATGCACTTCTTTATATTAAAGGATATTCCATACTCCCTACATTTCTCAAACACCTACCTTAGATGTTCTATGTGATCAGCAACATCCTTTTAAAAAAAGTTTATATCATCAAGATACACTAGTCGAAGCTTATTGATTATCCCTTTAAAATCTATGTCTATTTCCCTTTGAAATATGGCTCAAACATTTAATAAACCAAAAATCATCTTGTTATAGGCAAAGGTCTACCATTTTGTAGTGAAGACTATCTTAAACTGATATTCATTTACCAATATCTGATTGTAGCTTGAATAACCATCAAGAAGTGAGAGGCATTAAGAACCTGAAACAACTTGTAGAATCTACTCCATAAAAGGTAGTGGATAATGATCCTTAAGAGACACTCTATTAAGATCTCAAAAATCCATGCATAGCCTAATTTATCCATTATTTTTTTGGATAGGTAGAATATTAGCCACCCATGTCGAGTGTTTGATAGGGAATATAATATTAGACTCAATTAGCTTGGTCAGATCCTTCTTCATTAGTTCTTCTATCTTGGGATTGATAGGCCATTGCTTTTGCCTAACTGGTTTAGCTTCATGTTCTAGCTCAATGGTGTGATGAGATAGACTTGGATCAAACCATTTAAATTTTTTGTATTCCTAAGTAAATACATCATGGAAATTTTTGCATAGTTCAACAAAGGTCTACTTTTTAGACAAAGAACAAATCTTACCAATCTTTAAGATCTTGTACATGTAAATCATGACTCTCTCATAATTATTTTATATTGTGGACATGCTCTCTTTCATTCTTATTTTGATCATCTTCATTGAAGACAATATCTAAGGTAATCAAGCCCTTGGGTATCTTTTTTGTCTTCAGTTGTATAATTTTTTCTTCATAATGATCATCTAATATCTTTTGGTTCCTTGAGGAGAAACCTGCTTCATTTTGTAAGAAGTGTGTAATGTGGTCATCACTTTCAAACACCTAACATGAAACTTCATTATCTAGGATATAAGGTCTCACAATGACTTTGATGTAAGACTGATCTTTCTCCTTTCTCACATCAGCAACTGCATCAAACTACGCCCTTATGGCAGCCAACCTATCAACATGTTTACTCAAATCCCATGGTATGGGTTGTATGTTCAAGGTGTCAAAGTATTCCATTAGGTCTCATACCCTATTATTTTAGGATTTAATCAAAGGATTATTAGCTGTAGATCTATTTTTTACTTTATGAATGACCAACTTGCTATCCCCATCGACCTTAAAATTCTTGATCCCTCTCCTCTTTGCCCATTGGATGCCATGAACTAGGCCTTCATATTTTACCACATCATAGGTTTAGCTAAAGTGGAATCTATAGGAGTATTATTATTTCTTTGATGGAGAAACAATCATGATGATAGATCCTAAACCCACTTTACTCTTTAAACCATCGAAAACATTTTCCACATCCCTTCAAGCTCATGATCTTCATTAACGAGTGAAGGGGTTGGAGAATCCTTCTCATGCATATAGTAAAATCCCAAATTAGTCTATTATATGAAGGTGTATGGATCAAATACATGTGTCTAAATGTTTTATTTATCAAGGAAGATATTATAAATACCTTTAAGGGGGGAAGATGCTTCATCATCTGTAACACTTTCAAATTCTTTGCTAATTAGACAATTCTGATTTGAGTTTGTCTCCATGTATGGCTCAATATGAAACATTACTAAGGGTTGAGTCCTTATAGTAACCTTGTTTACATAGATTGTTTTAAAATCTAGAAAAGACAAATTATTAAAAATTTACCCTCCTATCTTAGTCATGAAGTCCCTTGAGAAGTAGATAGTAAAATGGGCTAGAATGTCTATCACCACAATGTCTTAAAAATTTGAAAATTTTGGGCAATCATGTAGGAAGACCTTCAGACCTTTGACCAGCCCCACTATCTTAATTGGAGTCCCATAAATATACAATACACCCTTGTTATGTGGCTCATATTTTAATCCCAACTTATCAGCCACAACTTTAGGCATACCAGTGGTATTAGCTCCACTATCCACAATGCAATTATTGACCAACTTTTCTCCCGTAATGAGGGTGAGATAGAAGGGTGGAGGATTTTTAGACTTAGTGGAGGTCTCTAAAACATGGATTAGATTATTGGTAATGGATAAACCATAATTATTTTAAGTTTTATGGGATACATGA
The DNA here is from genome assembly GCA_037957365.1 of Torreya grandis. NCBI lineage: Eukaryota > Viridiplantae > Streptophyta > Pinopsida > Cupressales > Taxaceae > Torreya > Torreya grandis. The sequence continues at coordinate 1,392,132 of JARHVA010003310.1, read as the reverse complement.
ATTTTTTCAAGCTATTCTTGTAATAGCTCATTCTGATGAGGCATATGCAAGACTTCCCAAAGAGATATACTTGTCTTGGAATTCTTCAAAGAATTAATAATGTTAAGAAAGGGATAATTCACCTTTTTTTAGACCTTTGAAGGTAGATAAGGTGTCTAAACCTACTATGTTATAGGTTTGACAATCCTACCTATACTCTATTTTTTTTAGTAGCATGACTTATAGTAGGTACAACATTAAGATTCACACTTTGTGGCATTGGAGAGGCATCACATGGAGTTAAATTCACTCCTTGATCTTCTCACAACACACTCTTCTTATCTCTTATGTTGGATATAACTGACATGCTTTGATTTAACACATAATAATCTCTTGTTTAGAAGTTCATCATGCCTAGACTTTAGCTGCTACCTTCTCCATGGTTATCCCTTTCCATAAGGTCTACTTCTTATGAACTTACATAAGGAGTAGTTTCTTATTGTACCACTAAATCTTGCCTGCCTTCTCCATCATCATGCATAAACTGACCTTGAGGTTATTTCCATTGGTCCAAATGATTCTCTCCTTGGACCAAATTAGCATGTACTAGAACAACAATATTCATGGGAGGAGTGGAATTAGGATTATGGGCATTGGGTTGCCTATTGTAACCTTCTTGATTCTATCCTCTTCCTTGGTATTTTATTAGGGTGGAGTTATATATCCTTATTGAGGATAATATTGATGATTAGGTGGAGTACTCATCTAGAACTAAACTTTTTTGAGCTGAGCTCATAATGATTGAATCTCTTGATGTTTATACACAACATCATCCACCTTATTGGTAAATGGTCTTGGATTCACATTGGCATTAGGATCTTGTGTTATGTTTGAAGCTTGAATGGAATTATGAGATAACAAAGGCATGGAAACTCTTAGAAGGAGCTTTTTATCCTATATTAAGCTATTCTTATCTTCAATGTCTAGCTCGTAACCACCTAACAGAGTGAAACCTCCCATTAACTATAATATAATAGGCACATTAGTACCAATACCTTTGAGATACTAGGGAACATAAAGTTTCGAGGAGGTCTCATGATAGCTGGTAGCCTATGCCATGTCCTCCAAAACCTTTCATTGAAATCCCCCATGGATTCATTAGGTTCTCTCTTTATTACATTCAACTAATGGATCAGTGAAGAATGGTCACTTTTGTTTTCAAATCTAGTTACCAATAATTCCCCAAAGCTATCCTGGCTTGTTATGTAGCCACCTTATAATGTTTTATACTAGTCAAGTGCCTTGACTTTCAAAGACAGCCATGGATATATTGGCTTAGGTGACATTATGGAAATTATAAAAGTTTGAAATGTCTCTAATATTCTTAGATGGTGTAATAGGACCTTCACCATTAAAACTAGAGAGACTCTTGGTAGCATTGGGAGGAATAGGGTCATATGCAAGAAGGTTGATTGGATTTTGGGTGTTAAAGGCTAGGAAAGGTTGATTTATATCCATTTATCTTATATCATTTTTATCTCTTATCTCTTATACTTATTTCACTTCTTCCTCTTCTTCTCCAAAAACTCCTTGCCTAGGATCTCTAAGTGGAAAGAAAGATTCAAGGCATTTTTCTTCAAGAAGAATTCCCACTAAAGGGATTTGGTCAAGAATCTTAGATGACTTGGTGAGGACCATCAGGGGAATTATGTCAAGCATGATATAAAACTAGGGATTCTTACCCTTTTGGAGTCACTAAATATTGTATTAAGAGTACAAACTTAGGTTTGTGAAGACCAACAATCACCTTGACATGTAAATAACTAGGAACTAGGGTCCCACTAGGCATGTCAAAACTATTGTCTTCAAATCTTGAACCTTAGAAGATATTGTTTAGTCCTCTCATAAATTTGGGTAATGTTGGAAAATTTCCAAGCCTATGGAGGAAATGGACCTATATATTGAAAGGGATAGATCCTTATAAATGTCTATATAAGACAATATTTTCTAAACTAGCTTATTTAAAGCGAAAAGAGTTAGAAATTTATAGAAAAGCAAATATTATTCAAAGAGTGGTGATACAAAAAAACTATTTTCTATATGAATGTTAGATTCTAGTTCATAATATAGAAAAAGCGCAAACCATTCCCAAACTCTAAATATTCTAACAACAATATTTCAACATAGAGGTGATATGTTTAAAAAAAGACATAAGGTAAATGAGCTGAAAGGCAAACTTTTCACATTCAAGATAGTAATACACATGTAAAAATTCAATACTCTTGGATATACACTATGTGATTAGTTAGAATAAGAACTATTATTTAGGTATGAATAATAACATTCCTATAAGGATGGAAAATCATCACATGCTACCACTATACATCTCTTGCACACTCAGACCAAAAACCTAGAAAAATATTGAAGGAAATAGATTTATGCTAAATGCTTAAAGGTCAAACTTTAATCATTCTAGCAGGGCTTTACCACACATTGTGTGGTCTATTTTTCTATATCCAAGGAGATATATATATATATATATATATATATATATATAGAAATAAGGAGAGAGATAGAGATGAAATATTTTGGCACCAAGGAGAGGAATCAATTCTATTGGAAGTATTCATCTTTAGCACCAACTGACTTTACCAATGATTCTCATTAGGGCATTCTAATTGATCCATGTCACCCTCTTGAATTCCCTTAGCTTTCCCTCTTGAAGATGTTTTTCTAATGATTTCTCAACCCAATCAAGATGTTTGGAAATGGCATTAAAATGGTTGTTGTTAATGGAGCCACATGTTACAAATTTGTTTTGGTGCCTAATTACTTATCCTTGGCTTGTCACAATGCACAATGGCATGGAAAAGAGTCACTTTAATTCTATTTTGCCCTTGGAGAGGCATTGCTAGGAATCTATGTGATCATTGATTAATCTTTCCATTGGCCATTTAGAATGATGTAGATCATTTATTTTCATAATTAATCTACCTATTGTGGATCAACCATTAGATCAAGCTTTATAAGTTAAGTAGTACTGAAAACCCAATTTATATTGTAAAGACATTTTTGGATTTTCTAAGCTCTTCTACTTTAGGTTCATCAAGCTTGACAATTTTAGGTTATTGCAAATTTAAGTCTTCAGGATTTATAAAATGACCCTTTGAAAAAATTATGAAGGGCACTTGAAGATAAAAGTGACCCTTCAAAAAAAAATTTAAGGGCACTTGGAAAGAAAAGTGATTATTCAATAAAATTCCAAAGGGCACTTTGGAGAGAGAAAGAAACCTTCAAAAAAATTATGAAGGGTAATCTTTCAAGAAAAGACAGGCCAAATACCTTCAATTTTTTTTTCCAAGAAAAAAATTTCAAGATAAAGGATTCCTTTGGGAAAAGGAAAAGAGACAATTCTTTTAGACTTTTTTTCAAGACAAAAATTCCAAAAGAATTCCTAGGCTTTAGACAAAAAACTTGAAATAAAGGAAACCTTCAAAATGAGATAATGCTTAGGCAAAAGGGGTGAAAAAACACCTAAACAAGGTTGAAACAAAACTTTTGAAGAAGATAAAACAACTAGTTTATTCATGAGTCCTTCACAATTAGATTGAAAATAGATAAGAGATGTTGAACTTAGCCAAAGGAAATTTAAAAAATAGGGGTAACAAATTTGGTTAACAGGTCATGTTTCCATTAGAGCTCAGTTAAAAATAATTAAGTAGACATAACCATTTAGCCAGGTTAGTTAATGATAAATATTTATCTCCATTAAAATTATAAAACTTAGAACAAGATTATGCAACTTGTGGATCTCCATCGATATAATAACTATATGAAAACTAATAAATTAAATTGGTCTTCAATCTATCGTAAATATCTATATTTAGGCTAGAAAATATATAAACATGAATGGTATATAATTAAGTGTCTCATCATTTGACATAGTCATAGCTTTGACAAATAGGTACCTATGACAACCAAAAGTAGAAATGGTTTTGACTCTATCAGATCCAAAGTAAAAAATATTTTGTCTCCATAAACAAGTCAAGTGAAATATATTGTAAAGTCCCAAGGTGGAGATCTAATAGTTGGTAGTTGGAAAAATTAGTTAGAGAATTGATTATATTTTTAGGGGATCTTAAGTTTTTATTTATAATAGGATTTTAAACCATTTTTAATCACTTGTCTTCTAGTATATTTCTCAGCTTATGAGAAGATTTGGGGGCTATTGAGACAAATAAAAGATAACTTAACAATAAAGAACTAGTTATAATTTGATAAAAGATGGTGGAGCATTCAATGAAAGGTGGTAGCTCATTTAATGATCTCAGATAACATGTTCCATCTATCTTCACCCCTTCTCTATTTCTTCCATTTTATTTCCCATGGTAACTCTCTCTCACTTTGGATAATATTCTTTCTCTCTCAATTCTAAATAACAAGAGACTCTCATTTGATAAGGTTAGACCCTATCAAAATTTGAAAGAACTACTTTTTGATGAAATAAAATAATTTATTTAACTATATTTTGCCTTGGATTAGTGTTTAGTAAGCTTGTGCATGATGGCCTTTGTGAAGGAGATTCTTCCATATCCATTGTCCTTCTGGATTACCTCTTTCAAGGTGTTTTTAGGTTAGTTATAGATCTGAATTATTGTTCTTTCTACCATTAATGCAAGATTGGTGTGAGTATTATAAATTCTCTTTATTTTCATTCATTGCTTCCTGAAGCTAGTTTATGAAATACTTATGCAATTAGCTAGTTTTGTGAGATTATGTAATCTAGTATTGACTTTTGTTGAACTAGTATGGGTTTAAGCATATGAGAGCCTCATTTAAATTTGGTACATCACCTTGTTAACTTCTTAGAAGACATATTTCCTCGTTTCTAACCCTTTTCCAAGTAGAATCATTATTTTAGGTGATCCATCAAAAGGAATTTGGCCTTCTTCAAAGGTTTAACCCTATTATATGATACCCATAGCTTGGGGTTGTTCCCATATTATGATTAGTATTAGAGGATCCTAAATAACTCTTCCACAAGGGTGTAATCTCAAGCCACAATAGTTTCCAACGTGATTGATGGGACTTCAAATAAGAATATTGATCAATGTTTGATGTCGGTTTGATAAATTTGTAGTGGTTATAAGTTTCACGCAACAAAATATAATGACTTTAAGAAATATTCAACATTATATTAGTATAATAGTAACTACATGTCATACCAAAGGTGACTACAAGATCAAATTCTAGAGGTATTCCCTTTGAATTCATTAAATTTCCTTTAAACATAGTAAAAAGGTTAAGATTTGCTAATACACATCCATATAAATGCAAATTTGTTCCTAATCTACTTTCAAGGTTCACCTTTTCAAGGAGATCTTTCTTAAACCCTTTCATAACCATGGATATTCAAAGAGATTTCCATTTTGTGGCATTCAGTGGTCAAAGTCCTTTAAACATTAAATAATATGATCCTACTCCAATAGTAGCTCTTAAAAGTGTTCCCTATTTCACTAGAGACCAATCTACTACCCCATAAAAATACCTCATGGATGTATCCAATATCTACAATATTCATAACTTCAATGAGTAAAATGTGGCTATTAGGTTATTAGGCATAACATTTAAAGGTAAAACCTTATAATGGTATTAAAACCTAGTTGTTAATTCCATTACCTCATGGGACCAACTAGGAGATGCATTAAGTAGGAGATTTGGATACAAAAGTGACCATTTGTCATTTATAGAGAAGTTAACCATAATCAAAAAATCCCCTCATGAAGTTGTGTAAGACTTCAATAAAAGGTTTCAAAAGACTTTGGATAGAATCCTAGCCTCTATTAGTCATACCCCTAACTTTTCCTTCCTATACTTTTCAAAAGCCCTAAATAGTAACATTTCAGTAATGATCAGTCTATGGAAGGGAACACATTACCAAATGTTTATGAGGTGGAGATTAGAGCAAATAATTTTCTAGTAGAAGTTATCAAGCTAACACCTACACCACCAATGCATTTGTTCCCTAAAATCCAACAACATCCTATCTCTATTCCTCCCCTTGTTGTCATTCCTCATATAATAACAATTATTTATATGCCTACACCCAAACAAGAGAAGGCTTCCACCAGTTACTCTAATGACTCGCAAGAACATAAAAACTTCCAAGAGTAAAAGAGCATGTTTTATTCCTTAGGAAAAGAACTAGTAAATGTTAAAGGGTAGAAAACCTAATTCAATATGCCTTACCAAGCTTCATATCAGCCTCAAAAATAATATTATCAAGAAAATAGGCTAACCTTTAGAGAAAATTTCCAAGGCCAAGGTCAAGGATAAGAGAAACCTAACTCTGCTAAGAAGAATAACTATAACCCAAATGCCATAAGAATTTCCAACACACTAGTCCCTATTCAAAATAATGTTGCATAAGAAGATGAAGGGACTATGCCTTAGAATTATTCTTTTGGTCAATTATAATCCCAAACATTGACTTCAATGAAGCCTTTAATGATCAATGGCAAGAAGATGCTAATTATGGGTACAATCAAGCTCTTATGGATCCAAACATAGAGGTACCCATGGTGACAAAACCAAAAGAGCCTTAACAAGATAAAAAATCTAATGAAGGACCAATATAATTATGTGTTACAATGGTAAAATGTGAGAAATAATAATTATATACAGTCAATTAGTATGATAGTTCTAGATAAACATATATCTAAGTGGTAGCTAACACAAGGCTCAAAAGAAGAAACATGGATAATAATCATGAGGTAGTCAAAGAGCATCCTACCACCAATCCATTGATATCAAGGACAAATGAGCCTACTACTTCTCTAAAGGTTCCAAATGTCATAAGGAATCAAAAACAAGAGAATGTATTTATTCCCCAAAACTCATAAATTCAAAGTACAATTGTAGCTCCCTAAGCACAACCAAAGGTTGGTGGTATACCCATCAACATTATGGAACAAACAAAAAGGTCTAATGTGAGTGTACGAATGTGGGACATGTTTTCCATGCCTGATCAAGTGGATATCCTTCAATAAGGATGATCAAATATCAAGGTTTCTAAAAATTCACAAACTAAGGAGAATGTGGTTCTCACCAATGTAACTAAAAGACCTAGTGAAGGGAAATTAGGTAAGATGGCCAAACCTCCTCCCTTATATATTTTTGTGATCAATGGTGACTCTTTAGTACATAATTTATTAGTAGATAGTGGGACTATAACCTCAATAATGCCAAAGTCCATAGCTGATCAACTTGGCCTAAAATATAGACACTAGTCTAAGGGAGTCTTGCAACTTGATGGATCTTCCACAAAGCCATCTAGTATCATAAAAGACCATAAATTGACCCTAAATCCATGTTCTAGTGTCTGAGTGGCTATATATGTATTTATTGTAGATGTTTCTCATTTTTTTTCTTTATGATTATCTAGATAATTCATTAAAAATATTGGAGGTTATCTAATAGCAAACTGGTCATACATGGTGTTCAAAACAAGATATGGGACCAAAGTGTCAACCAAAGCTAAGCCCATTACACAATTCCACATTAAAAATTATGGGCTAGATAACATAAGTATCAATTCCACCATTATTTATGAGGATGAATTCATAGTTGGTCAAGAGATAAACACTCATCCTGAATAAATCCCTAACATGTTCTTGGATGATTTATGGAATGACAATTAGTTGGTTGACCCTTTGGAAGGTGTTGAGGAAAGAGACATGGGTGTGTAATACTTACATGAGGATAATCATTCCATGACATCCATCATGAGACCTAAATAAGAATTCAATGGATTATGTAAATTATTCTTTGATGACTCAAGGAGTAAACATGGAGTGGGTGTATTTGAAATGTTAGTATCCCCATTCAATAATAAGTATTTTTATTCTTATAGGTTTTAATTTGGTTTCTCTTGTAATGCATCTGAATATGAGGGTAGTATCCATGTAATTCAATGTAAAATGTAAATCAAGTAGTTTCAAGTATATGTAGATAGTGATATTTTTGTGCACCAAGTTAGAGGCCAAAATATCACCAAGAATCCTTTGATGAAGTCCTACAAACATAGGGCATGGGACCTAATTGAGAATTTTGAGGCCTTTAACATTTAATTAGTGCCAAGAGACCAAAATAAATATGATAATAGGCTAGTAGCTATGGGAGGTTAATTATATATCCCCAAAGAGTTGAAAAATACCAAGGGGTAATAACATGTCAAAGTGGTAGTAAGATCATCAGTGATAGATAATGAGGTTAATTGGTAGGTCTTTGATAATGATAATAAGATTGTTTACTTCTTATAGTAACAAGTAGATTTTTCCTCTTTGAACTAGGAAAAGTTAAAATATTAGTATTGGGATCAAATTATTCATTTGAGCTCAAATAAGTTTCTTAAAGGGATAGTGACCCTTGAAGGTCTCTTCCATGAGGGAGACCGTATGAGAAAAGACAAATAAATGATCTCAAAAAATGAAGAGAATTATGAAAGATTCCTTATCTTCAAAGATAAACTTCTCAAGCTTGGGAAGTAAAGTAGTAAGGGTGATAGTCATGCTTTCATAGAACTTTGTAGATAATATGCAAACATCTTTGCTTGGGAGTATGGTGACTTAAGAGGCTTCAATACAAAATTAGCCCAACACATTATATAATTAGAGGCTAATAACAAGCCTTTAAGGTAGAATAAAATAACTATCAACCCCAAAGTAGATGATATTATGAGTAAATATCTCACCAAATTGATTGAATCTAAGATCATCTCTCTCATTAAGCATTCCTCATAGGTAGCCAAGTTGGTACCTATAAAATAATAAAATGGGGAGATTAGGTTGTGTGTTGAATTTAAGGATCTAAAAAAGGTATCCTTGAAAGACCACTACCCTTTACCATCAATGGAGCAACTTAATCAAATAGTTATTGGTTCAAAATGATTCTTTCTTTTGGATGGTTACGCAGGTTACAACTAGGTACTGGTAAAAGAAGATTAGTATAAGATTGCCTTCACCACAAAGTGGGGAACATATACTTAATAGAAGATGGATTTTGGGTTATAAAATGCTAGGGAAACTTTCCAAAGAGCCATGGATATGGATTTCTAAGGTTATTTAATCAAATGGTACTGGTCCACTTGGATGATATCATAGTTTTCTCCAAGAAGGCTAGTGAGCACATAGACGACCTAAGGTTGATATTTTAAATATGAAGATAATATGAGATGTCTTTAAATCCCAAAAATATGTGTTTGTTTTTCATGAAGGAAATTTTTTTGGTCACATTATATCAACAGAGGTATTATCCATTGATCCTAATCGAATAAGTGTTATCTTGGCATTATCATTACCTAAGCACAAGAAATGAATTTAGAGCTTCATTGGAAAAAAAATATGAGAAGGTTTATACATGGTTTTGAAAACTTGGTCAAACCCATCAGTACCATGCTAAGGAAGATCCAATTTTTTACTTGATCAAATGAAGGTAAAATAGCTTTTGAGGCCATCAAAGAAACCATTACCCAAGTACCCTTGCTCATAAATCCTAACTTCTCAAAGAATTTTATACTATACAACTTTTCCAATGTTGACCATATATTAATTATGTTGATGTAGAATAATGGTAAGGGACATGAGCAACCAATTTCCTTTTCTAGTCAAAGTTTGGAGGGGTATGAGGCAAGGTACACTTTTACATAAAATAAGGTTCCTGTAGCTTTAAAAAGACAAAAAAATTTAGACCAATTCTCTCCAAAAGTAAGGTCCATCTTATAGTGTCTCATCCTAGGGTGAGAGACTTCCTCCTTAATAAAGATTGAAATGAAAAAAGAGATGGTTAGATTATCAAAGTCATGGAGTATGCTATAGAGATTAAGGTCACCATGTTTGTAATAGGCAAAGGATTATGTGAGAATATGGTAGATGATATTTAAGAAGAAAAAGAATTTGTTTTGGTGACAAAGATAACCCATAAGCAAAATAATCTCCACCTCACAATGGTTGGCTCCAAGATATGACACATTTCCTACTAACAAGTGAAAGGCCTCAAGGTTTAGATAGAGCAAAGAGAAGGTATTTAAAACTTCAGTCCATGCCTTATGCATTAGTTAATGGTGTCTTTTTTAATAAGGACCTCAATGGAGTACTACTTAGGCTCATAGGTAATAATCAAGTGACAAATATTTTGGAGTAGTTTCATGATGGACCTGCTAGAGGTCATTTTACTCCAAGAACTACAACAACAAAGGTGATGAGAGATAGCTATTATTGGCCCAAAATTCTCAAGGATGCTTATGAATGGGTAAGGAAGTGTTAGAAGTTGGAACTCTTTGAAGGAAAACAAAGATTGGTATCCCTTCTCTTTAACCCAATTCAGGTGGAACAACCCTTCATGCAATGGTGTTTAGACATCATCAGAATGATTAGTCCACATTTTATTGGAGTTCATAAATGGGTGATAACAACATTAATATGTGGGTGGAGGAAAATATCATGAAAGAAGCCAATGTAATAATAGTGTTGGACTTCTATGATAACATAGTGACCAAGTTTAGTATCCTAGCAACTATAATTTTAGATAATTCCTTAGCATTTATAGGAATGAGGATAAGTGAATGGGAACTTAAGTTGGGCATCTACCTTAGAAAATCCTATAGTTAATACCTCCAAGGTAATGGACTGGTAGAGTCTACAAATAAGAACTTGATAAGAATTATCAAAAGAACCATGGAGGAGAATTAGAGGGTTTGGAATATAAAGTTAAGGATAACCTTATGGGCTAATAGAGTGACTCACAAATTTGTCCTTGGTAATATTTTGACAAGAGATTTATTGTAATGGAACTTAAATAAGGGGATATATTCTTAAAATAGGACTCAAATAGGGATAAGAAAAGAAACAACACCAAGTTTGATAGTATATGGATTGGTCTTTATTTGATATATGGATGCAAACAACATAATGCTTTTCAGCTTGCCTAGTTGGATGGAGAAGTATTGCCCATCCCAGTCAATGACATTCATTTAAAGCCTTGTTATTAAAGGATTTTTTACCCACTATAATTTATTAAAAATATTATTTATATTTTATGTTTTCCTCTAAGTGGCTTATGCACATCTCCTTTCAGTTCTATGTTTTCCATTTAATAAGTGCCTTGGGCACATTGTTGTTTTGTTTTATTTTGGTTCATATTGCTTCAAGAGGAGTTTTTTAGGTAATGGAAGCCTTGTGTCAGTTTTACAATAGTATATTTAGGAAATACCAAGACTGCATATGACCAATATATCAGACCAAGGCTACTAGTCTTTGCATAATACACATGCAATCCCAGGATGTCACCAGAAATGTTGGCCAATTTTGGCCTACATATAGAAATTCACCTTGATAGATCAATTTTTTGAAGTTTTGAGATGGATTGATAAGTTGAATAGATTTATTGATAGAGTGGGTGGAAAAATAATGAATAAGAAGATCAAATTTCACTTACAAATATTTTAAGACACTTTAAGCATGCTTAAAATGTGTTTTATTGATCTTTGAGAAGCAAATATTGAAATAGGTCTAGAGTTGCAAGGGAAGAAGAACCAATAGGTTTTTATGGTGTTCAATACATTTATAGTGTATGTAGTATGTTGTAATGAAGTCTAAAAGGTTATTTAAAGCTTTGATAGACCAAAGGATGATAAGAGCAAGTTTAAAAGAACAAGACCATCACAACACATCATGCAAAATCAAATAGGTCAATCGAATTGCACATTTCATAAATAAATCTGAAAGGTAAAACAAAATGAAAGGATTACATGGACATGATGTTTTTCATGCCTTGAATTTTTTCTACAAATTTTATATCTTTTAGAGTTATCTATCTCAACATATAAGCACTCAAAGTTGAACAAGCAGAATGAGATGTGTGTGCAGACATCAAGTTTAAGCTTGATAAAATAGAAATTTTGATTCAAAATTTCCCAAAGATGAATGAATAGATAAAAAAATTTAATATCTTAGGTTTTTTAATGAATATATAATGGTGCACATTAATTGATAAGGCTAGTGTGACCAAACAGATCAATGGAGTACATTTAATCATACCAAATTAGATTGATAGTGAGTGATAACTCAGTGAGTAAGAAAATACTAAAATATAATGAGAAATTTCCAAGTTTTTTAACTATGATAACTATCATATAATCAATGATGCACATTTGAGCCATTTAAAATAAGATTGATAGTGCATGTATGGTCAAGAAGTCAGCAATATCAAGATGAATGTAAGGATGCCATATGGTGAAAACATAGGAACTAACAAAGATTGACTTTAGGTCCCAAAAAATGAAAGAGGAAATGAAAAATGGCATAGTTTAGGAAGCTAAGATCAAGATCAATGGCCAATATTAAAATTTGAAGCTAGGATATTTTGAGTAGAGGTTGAATTTGACTTAGGTTAAACCAAAATAAAATGTTTCAAAGGGTCATGCCACCATTAGATGTTGGTCAATAAAAATTAAGCATACATAAACATATATTTAGGATCATTAATGGTAAATCTCTATTTCCATTAAAATTATGAGACATAATAGGTTTGCTTAAAACCAATATAGTTCAAAATAAGACTATGCAACCTATAGATCTTCATTGATATAATGACTATATGAAAACCTATAAATTGAATTGGTTTTCAATATATAGTAAATATTTATATTTAGGTTAGAGTAGATATAGACATGAATGAGATAAAGTGGAGTGTTTCATCCTTAAACATAGTCATAAATTCAACAAATAGGTACCTATGGCTGCCTGAAGTAGACATGGTTATGGCCCTATCAGATCCAAAGATATGAAGATTTTGTCTCCACAAACAAGTCAAGTGAAATATATCAAATGTCCCAAGGTGGACATTTGGTAGTTAGAGAAAGTAGTTAGAGGATTGATTATATTTATAGGGGATCTAAATTTTTTATTCATAATAGGATTTGACACCATCCTAATCACTTTCTTGTCTTTTAGTATATTTCTTAGCCAATGACAATATTTGTGGGCTATTGGGACAAATAAAAGATATATTGTTAATAAAAAATGGGTGATGATTTGATAAAAGATGATAGGAGTATTCATTGAAAGGTGGCATCTCATTTAATGATCTAGGATGGCATGATCCTTCTCTCTTCACCCCTTCTCTATTTATTCCATTTTATTTCCCATGGTAACTCTCTCTCACATTGGATAAGATTCTTTATTTCTCTATTTTTAAGAGTAAGAGACTCTCATTTTATAAGGCTAAACCTTAAAAAAAATTGTAAGAACTACCTCTTGATGTAATAAAGGACTTCCTCTACCTATCTATTTCCATGGATTAGTGTTTAGTAAGCTTATGCATGATGGCCTTATGAAAGACATTCTTTTATATCCAATACCCTTATTTCTTACCTCTTTAAAGGTATTCAAGTTAGATTTAGATATAAATTAGTGTTCTTTCTACCATTAATTCAAGCTCTGTGTGAGTCTTATAACTCCTATTTAGTTTCATTCATTACTTCTTAAACCTAGTTTATGAAATATTTATGCAATTATCTAGTTTTGTGAGCTTGTGTAATTTAGTATTGCCTTTTGCTGATCTAGCATGGGTTTAATAATATTAGATCCTCATTTGAATTTGGTGCATTACCTTTTTATCTTATTAAGATCCCTATTTCCCCCTTTCTAACCCCTTTCCAAGTAGAATCGTTAGTTTAGGTGATCCATCAAAAGGAAGTTGGCCTTCTCTAGAGGTTCAAATCTATAATATGGCATCCATATCCTAGGTTTGTTACCATATTGTAATTTTTAATATAGGATCCTAAAGAACTCTTTCACAAAGGTGAAATCTCAAACCATAATATAAACATTAGATTACAATCTGATTATGCTCCAAAGTAGTCCTAATCACATTAGTGTTTCAATATAAAGGTTTTAGAGGTTGAAAAGGGAATATGATGATAAAATAAGAGTGGCTAGTAGAAACACTTGTAGTTTATTAGTCCTCTAGCTTATAAAACTAAGTAAAACACTTCATATGACCTCTGAGAGACACAACTTACACAAGGCATGAACATGAAAGACAAATGCAAAGAATAAAACACTATCACTAAGCACTCATTAATACAACATATAAAATTCATTATTTTAAATAAGGAGACATAATATATAGTTTGAATTCATTTAAATATGCAATTACAAGACTCAATTTTGGCAGGGCTTTCCCATAACCAATCTGAGGATAGATTACAACCAAAAATCATTATTTTTATAGAAAATTATCAAGAAAGAGAGGTAGGCATAGGAGAGAAAATTATTAGTCTTCAGTCATCATGAAATTAGTTAATATTTTCAAAAACCAAAATAAACTCACAAATACCTACTTTGAAAAATGTGTTCATTTGATCCTTAAGTAACTCCATGAAGTTGCCAAAGATGAGAAGAGAGAGCACTCACTTTGGCATCCTTGAAGTTATAAATATCTACCACTTCAACACAAAGGAGTTATGTTAGTGAAATATTATCCCAATTTTCATGAGAATCTTGACACCATATTAACTACTTGACATCTCAGTTTGATACCTCCAAACTCTTTTTATGCCAAAAGGCACCTTCATGACTATAGAGTTTGAAAAAAGTTTGAAACTGCATTAGAGACTTCTAACACCTTTATTCTAGTTTTAAATATGTAAATCATGCTTCAAATAGTTATCAAAAATTTAATTTAATTTACATATCCTTTATACACTTTCCTTTCATGCTCTTACTTGCATATCATGAAGTCTTATTTCAATGATAAAATAGGCCAACTAGAAAACTAGGCCTAGTTGTTTGACACTTATTCTTGGGATGGTTGTAAGAATTAAATATCACTCATTCCATGGATGAGATACATGTGTGTGAATCCAATTTTTTAGATATTCTATCACGAATAATTGAGGATAATTCTAACTGGTAGTTTCTTGTTCTTCTAGATGGCTATTTTACTACATTTTATCCCTTTGAGACTCCCTTTCTTACACAGACCTATAGAAGTGATTTTATGAATAATTGAGAGTATATTAAAATATAATAGGTTTTAAAACATATTCACACAACCTCCACTATTATTCTCAGTCATTAATTCATCTTTTCACCCTCAAATCTTCATAAAAACCTACAATAATGAAGCATTTACCTCACATGTATAGATGATAGTATGTAAAAATTGAATGGTAAGGACATTGTTGGGGTACCTATCATGATCCAAATATCACATGGGAAAATTTAATAAATTTACATACATTTTATTCAATATTTTATCTATCAAGTCCTTATTAGGGTTTACGATGGGTTTAAAGAGGTTCAAGTTCTTAGCAATGGTTCATAAAGATTAGGACCCTAAACTATGAACTAATTACACTAGTCTCTTATATACAAGGACCCCAAAATAACCCAAAGTGATCATAACCCCATACAATTATGCTATACTATTCTGAGCTCCTAAAGATGATTCTCTGGTGGTAAATGTGCTTTTTATGCATTCTAACAATAATTTTAGGCCAATATGTCCATTTCCAAGATTCCCTCTACAAACCAATGCCTTTATCACATATGGAAACCTATTAATAAGGATACAATTTTTTTCCTAGGTCTCCATTTAGCCAATTTTTTCAATCTTGAGCTCAATATTCAAGTGTTTATGCCTTGAGGAGGGTATTAGTCTAATATGCCTAATGAATATGTTCTCTATATTTTACCCTTAAAGAGAGTGATATAATAATTTAAGAACTTTTTATTTCACGTAACTCAAAATATAAACCCCTTAGGTAACTAATATTATCTTACTTAGTGCATTTTCTCACTCTACGACACTTTAGACAATCAACTCACAAAACCTTAGTGTAAAATTGTAGATCTACTTCTAATTTTAGAGACTCTTGTAGGTGGTGATTTTTCTCTAAAAGGTTTTGTTTCATGTTTATTTATGTTACCTAAGGTTTTTATAGATTTTACATATAAGAATGGATTCAACTCTACTTGTAGGTCCTTGAACCTATCTCTTTTTTTTTATGATTGTCTATAAGTAGTGACTGCAAGGTTTCAGAACTTCCTTTGGACATTTGACCCTACAAGTTTTAGTTAACTCAACAAGACATTGAGTGTAATAAACCAATCCAAAATTCAATATAGTTAACTCTATCAACCTCCTCCAAGTGATGAATTTTTTCCCTTTAGGTCTACTATGTGGAAAGAGATTTTAATCCCATTTATGCCTATTGAGTTCTCATCATGAGATTGGTATTATATGAATCTATTTACTTATTTAGAGAATTTGAGGTAACTTTTCCCATTTGTAATATTTCATTTCATACTTTATCATACTTATCATCCTAAATGACACTAAATATGGTTCATCATCTAGACTAAGCAGTCCTATAGGTGATGAAGACTGTGTATACAGTGATTAGACATAATTTGTCTTTGTTATCTCAACATTTAGGTATTGGATTGATATTTTTTTCAACCTAGGACTCTTTTTTTTTAGTTTCACTCAACTTCCCACAATAGTTTTAAACCTTGGAAATCCATCACACTCAATATTTGTCCATTAAATCTTGGTTGTAGTGATTTTCTTTGGGAGTTATGTGCATCTAATTATCAAATTTAGTTAACTTATAGTGACATCAGTACTAAAGATAGTATAACTTGTTACTAGTTAAAAACATTCATATGGTCCCTTTCTTGATACATAGACATATTCACTCTTTGAAGTGTCTTTACTCATTACAAACCCTACTTGTAGGTCTACCTCTGATTATAGGCCTTCTACTTGAGAGACACTCCTCTTGACTATTTAAGACAACTTCACTCTTTGAAATATCAACCTTATCTCACTTATCTAGTAATATATCATTATCTTGTAGACCTTTTGACAAAGCATTGCACCATTTTAATCTCTGAACCACATGTACATACTATATGCACAGTCAATTTGTGTGAAACATGTGTGTGTTGGTAATTAGAGTCTCTCACAAATTTATATTTTTTTTGTGGTAAAATTAGGTCCTGAGGTCTTATACCATGATTTATCATTAATACCTGGACTAAAATTTTTCAATCAAATGTATAAAGAACTATATGCACATTGGTGTTGTTTCTAAAAAATAAGGACTTAAAGACCATGGATAGTAATGACATATCAGATAAGTAGAACATTAAATACATGAATATTATTGGTCTTACATTAATTATTAAACATTTAGGTATCTCTAAAAATGACCACCATGAAAATAAAATAGAACACTTGCAACATGAGTGATTAAACACCTTATACTTGAGACATTTTTTCTAATTGAAAACACTTCATGGAGATGAGATAAATGATGAAAATTACATGAAAATAATATATATGACCTTTAGAAAAATCCATTAAAACCATCTCTCTCCATGGAATTATAAAATGGAGAAATAGATACAAGATCAATCCCTACTTGGATGGACAAGGCATAGTGACCTGCTTTCATTCTTAGATTTTTTTCAAAAATAATGGGACATGAATATGAAAGCTAGTTCCATTGCTTTTAATATTACTATGACCCTTAATAATTTATAAAGTTTTATCTCATAACTCTCTCTCTCTCTCTCTCTCTCTCTCTCTCTCTCTCTCTCTCTCTCTCTCTCTCTCTCTCTCTCTCTCTCTCTCTCTCTCTCTCTCTCTCTCTCTCTCTCTCTCTCCTACCCATACCATTCAATTCAAATTTGCATTTTTGAGTTTATGAAGGTAACAATGGAGAAGAGAGAAGGTCTAAAGTGTTTGTACAACCTAAAACTTTCTCTAAATCCTAAAAATGATCTGAAGGATCCCAAGAGACACTCTAAAACCATTTACAACTAATGAATGATCCTCCAAGGTTGTACAAGTCCCTAAAATTGTTTGTAAAGTGGCATATCTCCCATTTTAGATGTTGAACCTAAAATTTTGTTAGTGTCTAACTATTACTAAACATGCTATAACATCAAGTATGTTGAGGAATTTTATTTAAACATTTTAAAAGGAAGGAAGGATTTATAACTCCATAAAATAAGCCAAAAAGTGGTAAAATGACATTTTAGCATATAAGGACAAAATGAAATGATAATACATGATAATATAACCTTCAAAACTGATTAATATTCATTTATAATGACTCTAAGTAAAGTCACAATTTTGACCACATTTGAAAAAAACAAGACCTGTAAATGACCCATAGGACTTGAAAAATCATATAAGACTAAACCTTGGGCAATGTTAAACTAGTATAAGTATGATAACATGAAGACCTTTCAAGATCATGATAAGAAATTTATAATGCCACATACAAGTTTGAATAATCCTATGAAAGTTTCAATCTATAGAGGGTTGATATTTTTTACTTAGGAGTCAAAATTCATCAATAGTTCCTATAAATGATATGAGAATAGGATAAAATAGGAAAGCTTTGATTTAATGACTACTTGATTGAATGCATTTGATAGGTTGCGTTGGTCTGTGTTTGGTATAGAATGAGTGATGGATGATCTTCTATTTATACCAATACCTTTAGATAAACAAATCACATTAAATAACTTTAGCCAACCATTAAGATATGTTTTATTTTTAAATTATATGACTTTAGGGCATTAGACACTTGCATCAAAACAAGACACCTATGTCAAGGTAAGTGTCTATCTAAGATGTAATTGTGTAGGGAAAAATAAATTAAGTATATGATTAAAAATTGTAGAGGCATAATATAAATCGATCGTAAACATTCTAGGAAATATATAAGGTTCGGGTTATCAATATAATATTGGTCAGACTAAGAGATAGGCCAAGGGGCATAAGAGAAAGTAGATGAAAGACTTGTGAAAGTGGGAGAGGTCTAGAATTAAGAAGAAAAACCAAGGTCTAAATTTTCCAAGTGTATAATATTAAGGTGTTATTTAATTAATAAATAATAACTACAACCATTTATTCTTTGTTAACAAGAAAAAATACGATAACATGAGGATGATATCTTTACTTCATTAAGCACTAGCAAATGAAAAGCTCCTTTCATCCTAATGGGATGTACTTATTTTACTATCTGGGTAATATCTTACAAGTTTTATCAACCTTATTATTCAATAAACATTTAGAGTGCATTGTAGTTTTTATTAGAATGCACAACATCAAATAATATCAATTATAAGCATTATATCTAACGTAATTTTGTTCAAACCGAGTAATAACATACTCATCTATAACATCATCTTCAAGACACTCCTTTATAAAATATGAAAGTTTTGTTTTATAATATATTTATTTTGAGTAATAATTATTACCCCTTTTCAATGTGTAACTCTGAGATTACATAACCTACAAAGCTTACTTAATAAATTAAACAATCAAAAGATTTTCATCAATATCCACTAACTTATAATCATAATTTAGTTACCATAATATTAATTAAAAACAATAATAATTTCTTACAATTATATGGTGTTAATAATTGATACTAAATAACTTTAATAATTTATATTGATCCTTGAGACTTAACAAGTCAAAAAAAAGAACTTATAATTCCCCATAAAGTCAATTTATAATTTTGACAGAACTAATCAACACATAAAGATTTATTTAAAAATACTATCATATTTTTTATTTTTGTAATCAAACTAAAATAGAATATAACTACATATATATATTAAACCAAATATAAATCAACACCTTCAATTTTTATAAGTTGGTGAATGGTCATTTTAAACTAGCACAACTATTCCCATTCTAATAATCAAACTTATATATGATGAACTCCATCTACAACCATTATTAATAATAAGATAGGATAATACTCTTTGCAAGAATTTATTCCACTTAACCTCTTATTATGCATTTAATATAACTAAAAATGTAATGAAATTTCATAGTCAATCATAATTTATCTTGGATACATCTAGTTTCAAAACTGCAACTAGATGAATTTTATGCATTCATATCACTAAACAAAACAATAATAAACTACACATAAATGATTATCTATGACACTAAATAATTCAATCCAAAGTATACCTTTGGAAAAATATAAAATAATTTATATAAATTCTGAAAACTCGTAGAATAATTTTAATTGATAGAATTCCTTTTTTCATCATTCAAACATGTACGTCAAAGAGTCCAATCTATTTACTTAAAGCTCATAAAAATTTATAGAATATAAATAATACATTGAACAACTTGATAATTTATGACATTAAAATCAAATGCACATAGGAAGTAAAGTATTTTGAATTTATTCTTAAACTTAAATGAATATACAGGATCACATTACTTCATAAGTTGATCCAACAACCAACTAAACTATTTAAACATATAAAATAATACACTTACAAATTTATATCCAACTCAATAGCTATGATTTGAAAACACAAAGAGTTAATATTCTAATGAAAACTAAATAAAATTTAACCTATTTACATGTCATCAAATTAAATAATCTTTGTACTGAGATAAATAACTCATGTTAAGTCCATCAGCCTAAATATATTTTATTATAAGAGTAACACCTAATTATTAATTTATTTAATTAAGTAATCAAGCCTATGCCCTTTCAAAAGTGAAATAAATACCCAATTTTTAATATCATGAAAACAAATTAACAATTATCTACCTTAATAAGGAGGCAACTAATTTTAAAAATAAATCAAACATAGAATTAAACACACATGGTTTTATATTCACCCTACAGGAATTGATATAAATATCAAATTAAACTCACTTTTTTTAATACCATTTTAAACCAACTATCAGATGCATTATAACACACAACCCTCCATTTATCCTTCATTAAGCTACTTGTATCAAAATTAAAATAAATAAAAAATAATTAATTTGATGAAAGTATCCTCATATTTTAAAACATAAAATATTAGACACAAACTATACAACCATACACATAATCTAAACAATGAAGATAAACTATAAATCAAACATATTTACTTTATTTATAAGATCTAAATAGAAAAATGGAACATTATCTTAATGACTAATAATACAAATAATTCTTTTGAGCCAATGAAAATATAATGAGATAAAGCCATTAAATCATACATCAATGAGCCAGAAATATCATGCATGCAAACTCCTTCCAAGAGCCAAGTGAGCCTAATCACAAGTGATTTTATCCCTACCCACCCCAACCATTGATTTGAAAGGTATAAAACACCCAGTGGTGAAAATGGAACACCTAATAATTATTGATATAATGATTCATATAGTATCATGAGAATATTATTTTAAGGTTTCAAATTAAAGAAAACAAATAGATAAAATAAAACAAAATAAACAAAATGTAGATGTCACAAAAACCTAGTGACTCTTAAGTAAAATAAATCTCTTATTCAAACATCCCATTTAAAATTGCCAAAAAAATAACAACATGGTTCAAAGTCCCTTAAAACCATTAAAATTATACATTTGAAATTAATCCAAAAAAAATTAAATGAGAAATTAGATGAGATATTTATCTTTTTAATTCACTATATGTTATTTAAGGGTGAGGTGGAACTCACAGTCTCACCCATAAGGGTTTTTCATCAAATGTTCTCAAAAAAAAAATTCATTTTATCTCTATAAAAATGATTCCAAACTATAAACATATTTTATTTAATATTTACAAACACTTGTTTCATAATCATGACTTAAGCTAAAATTTTGGGGGCTTGTTTATTTGCACAGTGAAGAACCAATAAAATATCAACATTTTTTTCCTCTTGATCTAATTCCTTTCAATTTGGTGATTTACTCCCACTTATATTTCCCACACTTATTTTTAATAATTTCCTCCACATTTACTAAAATTTTAATCTAGTATATCTAATCATTCTACCAAGTGGAACTCCCACTTGAAACCATTAAATATTCTAAGCTTAGTTTCTACATGCATGATGATAAGTTCCAAAGCCTCATCGACCTAAATAATTCCAAAATTTGTATGAACTATACAAAAATAAATTGAGTATATTAAACCTTAGTTAAAACCATAATTAAGTTCCCAAATAAATAAATCAACCAACCACATGATTACCATGGTTTGGTTGATTAACCAAATGTGTCAAAATCTATTAGCTTATGTTTTCCAAGGCTTATGGTTCACATAATACACCACAATTTAATTCCATATCCCATTTTCATTATTAATTATTACCTATATAAACTAATAAAAAATAATGCACTCAAATCTCTAAATGGTCTTATAAACAAAAGCATCATAGAAACTATCAAATTTCATACAACCTCCAACATCATTTTTTTTTAAATGCACATAGATTGAAAATTTAATCTTATTTGTTTCAATGTTAATTCATTGGTGTTATAATGATATTTTTATAAACCAAATTAAACTAATTTATTTAGAAATAAAAAGTACTCCAAAACCAAAACAAAAAAACAAAAAGTCCACCAAATAGTACAAAAGACTACACAAAGTGACTCAAGATGAAAATTAAATAAACAAGACTTTTTGTCTTAGAATGGTGATATTATTCAAACCATGATTTAAAACCAATATGAATTTTACACCTTCATCACTTCATCAAAGTTACATATCCCAACCTAGCTAATCCAATATAACACCTATACCCATGTCAACAAAAGACATCAATAGTACATGATCTCATGTAATCATATAAATGTTAAATTAATATAATACTGAGTTAATTATTTAAAAATCACTCTCTAACAATATCAATTTTCTAAAAATAAATGTAAATTTCACATTATAGTGCTATCATACCATAATAATCCAAATAAATAGTCATGATCAAAATGTTAGGTAGGAATGGTCATGACATCCACCATGTCTTAAGAATGGCACTATCCTTAGGACCTAAAATAAGTTATAAGAGTGATACAAAAAAATACTTTCATATTTTTAGGTAATAATTATTTCACATGTTTGATCCCACTAGATCAAAACTTGTAATTTTCTATTTCTTAAGTTAATGTTTCATTGAGACAGAATATTGATGGGCTCTAGTTGAATTATTTCCTCATCTACCACCTGAAGATTATTCCAATCCAAAATGTGAGATGTCTATGGAATATATTTATTTAATAATGTTACATGAATAACATAATGTATTATAGATAGATAATGAGGAAGATCTAGGTATTAAGTCACCAGATTGATCTTTTCCTCTAAGTCAAAAGGACTGACATAATGTGGTACTGGTTTTGAATATTTACCAAACTTGATTGAGATTTGGTGAGATCTTACTCTTAAAAATAATTTGTCAAGGACCTAAAATTATCTAATCAATAATATAGATCAAAATATATTTTTTGTCAATTAGAGAAAATTTTAATATTTTATCTATGATAGCCATTTACTCATAAAATTCATACAATGTTTAAAGGCCTGAAAACACTTGATTTTCAAAGTTATCCTAGACCAAGGAAGTTTTGAATTTTCACCCATAAAAGGCTTTATAAGGTACCATATTAATTAAAAAATAATAGGTATTATTATATGAAAAATCTACCTAGTGGAAAAAATATTCCTACTTATACTTTCGATCCATGAAATACATTATTAGAATGTCCCCAACAATTATGTTTAACTTTTCAGTTTGACTATACATTTTTTGGTGATAGGTTACACTAAAATTTAGCCTGGAGCCAAAGGAAGGCATAATAGTTTGCCAAATTTGATAATTGAACATATTATATCTATCTTAAATGATCACTTTAGTTACACCATGAAGGATAACTAATTATTTTAAGTACCTTTTTGCAAGAATGGTAGTGTCAATTGTAATGTTTCTTTCTATAAAATGAGTAAATTTAGTGGGTTTATCAACCATAACCATAATTGAATCATTTTTTTTATATTTGTGTAATATCATGATAAATTACATTGCTATTACTACCCATTTCCTTTTTGGAACCAAATGTGGATCAAAAATTCCTCCAGGATAGCCTTGCTCAACTTTCACATGTTGGCATTCTAAACACTTGGCTACAATTGCAGCCAAATATTTATTTAAGCCTAGCCAAAATTATAATTTTTTCAGCCATTATGTCATATTGGTGATAAAAAGGTGAACATAGTTTGGTAAAATTCCCTTAGTGTGGACCAAAAATTATGCCTTTATGTCTTAAGAGTCCATCAGGTCTACTAAATAGTTAAAATCAAAACATTATGATCTTAATATATTAAATACTTATAGGTATTATAGGTCATATTTATACTATTCAATCATAAAATCCTTGAAATTATATCTCAAAATATGGATAGAAAAAATATAAGCCCTCCTACTTAGAGCATTGGATACTCTATTCTCCTTCCCTTTACATAATCAATATCAGTATCAAAATTACTAATAAATTCTAACCATCTTCTTTACCTTGCATTTAATTCATCTTTAGAAAATAAGTGCACAATAATTATATGGTCATATTTTATTTTTAAATGTTTTGCTAACAAGAAATGTTTCCAATATTTGAGTGAGTGGATAAAAACAACTAACCCTAAATTATGATTTTGATAATTTTGCTCATGTATTTTGAAATTTATAGACTCATAGGAAACCACTTTACCATCTTAAGTAAAAATAAAAATAATTTCCACATTATATGCATAAAAACAAATTCCAAAGTTTCTATTTGGATCAAGTATGACTAAAATAGGAGCTAAGGTTAGTAAACATTTCAACTCTTTAAAAGTGGCTTCACTTTTAGGTGACCAATCAAACTTCTTTCCCTTTTCTTTGAAAGGAATTTATAGGATTGGAAATAATTGAAAAATATTTTACAAAACTTAAATAGGATCCAACAAGTCCCATGAAGATCCAAAATTCATTAACTTTCCTTGGTGTTTTCCATTCATTAATAGCTAAAATATTAGTAGGGTCTACTTTAAGGCCATCTTAATAAATCATGTGTCTCAAGTAGTGAATTAATTATTGAAAAAAAATAACACTTAGATAATTTTAAAAATAACTTGTGTTACCTTAAATGTTTTAATACTAATCTCAAATGTTTTTCATGATCTTGTTCAATCTTAGATTAAATTAAGATGTCATCTAGGAAAACTAGAACAATTTGATCAAGATAATCTTGAAATACACTATTCATTAAATTCATAAAAGCTACGTGAGCATTGGTTAAACCATAAGGAATAGCTAAAAATTGATAGTTCACATATCTTGTTTTGAATGTTGTGTTGTGAATATATTCATATTTGTTGTAGAGTTGGTGATACCTTGATCAAGGATATATCTTTGAAAAAACCACTTATTCTTTCATTTAATCAAAAATACCATCAATTCTATGAATGAGATACTTATTTTTTAGAGATACTTTGTTTATCATTCTATAATAAATGCATCATTGTATCCTTATTTTTAACAAAAAAACCAAGGGATCCACATAAGAAAACACTAGGACATTATTGTTTCCAAAACTAGCTCACCTCATTTTTGGAACAACCCCCCCACGAACCTTAACCATTTTGCCTTTTTCTCTCTAAGTTCATTTTTTGAGACAGGTTTTTCTCATTCTCGTATTTGCTCAACTGACATCATTCAAAGTTTGTAACATATTTTTGTTACATTTTCTCCAAAATGTAAAAGTTGTTACAGTCTTGATGCGACTAGGGGACCAAATTTCTCTTTTTCTAGAGTTAGCCTTATTTCTTCTATTTTAATGCACGAGCGGTAATTTTTTATGTTAGTGCATTTTTCCTTTATGCCATGCAAGAGTGAAAAAATTTTCTACCGTTGCATCTATAATATAGGAGCAGTAAAATTTGCCACCCCTACATTTTTCTCCCTTACATGCGAGAGCAACAAATTTTTCCACCCCTGCATGTCTTTGAATTTTTTTAGTGTAGGAGCGGCAAAATTTGCCACCCCTACACTGCCTCATTTTTTGCATGCGGCATATATGGCCACACGTGTTGAGTGGTTGGGGCTAATTTTTTCCCCATTTAATCCAATTTTGGTTCATTTAGATTCATTTCTTCCACTCCTCCTCCTTCCCTCTGCTTCTAGATGATCCAGCAAGTGGGAAAAAGTGCATTTCAATGGATTTGAGCTTGCAGTGCACATTATTTTATAGGTAGGTCTTGTTTCTACATTTTTTTTGCATTCTTCCTTTGTTTTTGTTCTTCTCTTTGTCAATTTTTGTTTTTGTTGTTGTTGTTGTTGTTGTGTTTTCCTTTTTTCACCTTTCCCTTCCTCTTCTCATTGAGCTCTTTTCCTCCTCCCTTCCTACGCATTGGAAATCCTTCCTAACCCATGATAGGGTGGTGAAATTTTCCACCCTCCTTCTCTCCTATGGGTTTCTACATACAAGGGTGGTGGATTTCGCCACCCTAATCATATTGTCCCCCCCTCACTTGTAACAATGGCAAATTTTTCCACTGATATAGGTCGGCATGTCCAATGTGTATGGGTAGGAAAATTTGCCACCGTTACACATGTAAGGGAAGAAAATTTTTCCACCCTTACACTCTTTCTTGCAAGGCATGCATGGGTGGAAAATTTTGTAGTGAATTTTGTTGCCTGTGCATGCAAACGATCCCACATGCCAGGGTGGCAAATTTTGCCATTCTTGCATCTTTTTCTCCAATTTCTCTAACTCTAGAGAAATTTTCATCCCTTCCATTTCTCACCTCCTCCCCATTTTCCTCTTGCTTTCTGACCTGGCCCTGTCAAGTGCCCTTCCTTGGTCATGATCACCCGAGCTGTAAATTCCCTAATTTGCCTATTTTTCCCTAATTGCAAGATCATGATTCTTATCATAGTTCCCCCTAAGGATTGTCATTCATCGGTGCCCTCTCAATAAAGACTCATCCCAATGACTGAAACTTCTCTAGAGAAGTTAAAGGCCATGAATTACCATTACCAAGGTGTTTTCCTAATCACTTCGATCACTTCTAATGTCAATGACATTAGAGATACAGAGATCGGCCACATGGATATGGCTGAGTTCATGGAGAGAACCAAGATGACCAACTCAATCTTAGAGATGCAAATAATCATTGAGAGAAACATCCATCTAGTTTCCTCTTTCCCTATAGTAGTGCATCACATAGAGTTCATCCTCCAATGCACCCAGTTCTATAACAGAGAGACTAGGTCAGTGTCAAATGCCAGTGGTAACATGATAATTTAATTGGATCCCAAATTTATCGATAAAGTCTTCATGTGACCTCCTAATACTAAAGTGTTAAGAATCAAATTCATTGAGGCATAGAAGGAGTATGACAAAGATCCTGAAAGGGCAAAAAAGGTGATGAACAATAGATGGCTCAAGACTCCCAAAGCCAACTTGTCTAGATGGCCACAAAATTTTCTAAGGAGTGATTTCATAGAGGAAGTCAGTGACTTAATTACTCTTCTTAGTAGAGTATGAGGTCTACCATCTTCTTCCCAATTCCATGAATGGATGTATCCCTTTATCAATATAATCATATAAGGGAAGCAAGTCATCTTCTGGGGTGAGCAGATCAACAACACTCTTCATGAGCAGTTGACATAAGTGTCTACTAATTTGAAGTTCTATATGACTTCATACTTAGTGTACATTGCAGCTTCAATGTGAACCTTTCCAAGTTTGACAATAGAAGGAGACAAAAGAACCACCCCAGTGTCTTCATATTACCCTCAGTTGACACTGAAAGGATCAATTCATCACTTTAAGAGGGTAAATGATGCCTTCTTCATAGTATTTTTTTGCCTTTTTGATCCTCAGCTAGAACAAAAAAGAGTTTCAGATGAAGCTTGGATAGTCATAAATGACTTTGGCTGCATGTTTCTATAATTTCCCTATTTTTTCCATCTATGGGTAGGCTTTTTCCAAGGCTATCCCTACATGTTCCCCCAATTTCTGTTTGACAAATTAGTCCTAATAGAGTTGTGTAGGTAGATTATTGTCATACACACTAAGCAAATGGAATTGAAAAAGCCAAGTTTTAGGTTCCCAATAGAAATTGGTAGATACTCAATTTTGACTGCAGCCAAAGCAAGGGAAATGGAGACAGAAATGCAACTGGTCACCATGAAGTAGTTCAAGAGAAGGTCCAATTTTGACTACAGAGGTGTCAAGGATATGATATAAAGAAAGACTTAGTATCATAAGCCCATGATTGAGGACATCTGGGTAGACTTGAGAACAACAAAAGAAATCAAAAGGATGGACTATAGCAGGCTGAATCTGGAGTAGATTGAATATCTGGAGCTTGCAGATATTCCCCCTAGTCTGGTCGATAATAAAAACATAATCAAAAATAGATACTTGGCTGAGAAGGTCACTGACTCTCCTCTTCCTCCAACTTAGTGGTCCCAAAAAGAATTGAGTTCTTTGAGAAAGAGATTCAAACCAATATTGGGTAACACCAATGATTGGCTAGTGGCCAAAGGGATCACATTAAAGGAATTCATCACAAGATTAGAGGTTGAACTCCAAGTAGAAACAAAAAAGAAGGTAAAGAACAAGACTAAAAATAAAGGCTATGTTCCTTCCCCATCTAGGCCTCATAAGCCTAGAATCATCTTTATATCTAAGAAATTGAAGGTTGCTGAGCATCCAGAATCAACAACTAAGGGGGTTGGAGAAAAAAGCACCCAGGAAGGGGCACAACCACATGTAGGCATTTCTTCTTCACCACCTCAATCCCCTGTGGCATCTCCTTCACCTCTTTCTCCCATCAGTGTTCCTTCTTTTAGAGCTGCTTCTTCTATATTTATGTTTGGTGATCCTCAAGGCACTTCTGGAGACATCCTTTGCTCCTCAGGTTCTATCCCTAGTCAGGTATCTCCTTCTTTCAATATCAGAGAAAGTTTCACCATTAACTAGCTAGCACTCAATATAGTTTCACTTGTTACTGCCACTACACTCATTTTTCCCACTAGCAGTGCAGACATTACCCTAGTGACACTAGCCATAGGGATCATTGCCATGGTAAGTGCCTCTACTCTCCCACCTTGGTTGTCAACTTTCATGCCCAAAAGGAAGAAGCTAGACATCTCTACAGATGACTTTGATTTTGGAAAGATAGTGCCAGTGAAAGCTAAGACACCTAAGAGACCAAGGATCCTTTCAAAAATGGTTGGGGAAAAGGGGCACAAATTTTTGGAGATAGCCAAACCTCCATAGGATGCAACCCTTTAGGGTTTTGACATGAGTAGCTATTCCATTTCTCATGTTGAGTTGGGGAAAGTCACTCATAAGGGTGTAAAGAGTGACCTAAAGTCCACAATGGATATCACGGTCCAAAAATTTGACAGGGAAAAGGAGATGAAAGATTACTATAAGCCAAAGGTAGAAAAATTGATCGTGATAGTCAAGAAATTCACTCTTGCTCTGAAGCAACAACCCCATAAGCCTTTTCTATATACGATCATGTTATCTAGAAAGTAGAGAAAACTTATTTGAAAGGGATGGTGCTAGAAGATTATATTGAAAAGATGCATACAAAGGGAATTTCCTTGCTTAAGGAGGTTGCTGAGAAGATAGAGAAGATGAAGAAAATGAGGACAAATTTAGAAGACCTCGTCTCTCTTATTTATCTAAATATTGACAGTACAGATAAATATCTTAGCAAATAGATAGAGATGAAGGATCTGAAGAAATGCACCTTGATATCTATCAACATAATTGCTAGTAAAGACTCCTATGTTGAAATCAAAGAATCACTGATATACAGGATCTAGGTACTCGAGGAGCTGATTGAAGATCTCAAGTCTTCCAAAGACGCTAGTGAGAAAAGTGACACAGGCCTATTGAATAGACTAGAGTAATTGCCTTGCAATCTCACCTCTAGAGATAATTAATTTATTTTAGCAAAAGATATGATTCAAGAATTTAAAGGCATGATCCAAAGGGATTTTGAAGAAAAAGCATTTTCAATGACTTCTATGAATAACATCTTAGATACTCAGTTGACCCTGGATAATCTAAGAGCCAAGTTAACTAGTCATTCCAAAGCAATCACAACATTGAAAGATGATACAATTAGAGCCAAATTGATCTTCAAAAACACCTTTGCGCTAGATAGTATAGGAATTCAGGCATCTATCACCATGTATGATGCTCATCTAAAGAAGTTTGGCGATAGGAGTTGAATCATTTCTCCATTCTCTCTTCTTCCTCTCTTCTCATGCACTTTTGTCATGTAAAAGTACATGCGCTTTTGTAATATGTAATTACATATAAAAAAATCTAGAAAATATCTCAAAGTCAAAGATTACTCATCTTTGACTAGATATTTTAATATTTTAATATTTTTTAATTTTAAAGGTTTCTCCCTATATATAGAGGGAACCTCTTTTGTAAAAGGATCTCTAGATAATTGAGAGCAAAAACTCTACTAAAATTGAGACACTTCTTGAGACTTTGTGCTCAACTTGTAAATCATATTTTATCGAATGAATGAGAAATAGGTTTATTTTAGACTTTGTGTTGGAGTAATTTGTGTTACTTAGGAAATAGTTCT
Source organism: Torreya grandis (assembly GCA_037957365.1). Lineage (NCBI taxonomy): Eukaryota > Viridiplantae > Streptophyta > Pinopsida > Cupressales > Taxaceae > Torreya > Torreya grandis. The sequence continues at coordinate 1,361,654 of JARHVA010003310.1, read as the reverse complement.
TATGTTCTCTTTCCTAATAATCTCTCATTTGTTTAATTTAATAAGCAAAGTGTGTGTATTGAAATTATTTGAAGATGGTTCTACAAGATAAAAGAAAGACTTTGAGCTACTTTTATCTTGGTAACCTTGTTATTCATTATAGTTTTAGGTGAAGACTTTGGGATTTGCTTCACTCTACTGTCACGTATGTTCCGAATCAGTGAAGGAGGAAACGAAAGACTTTGTGCTTACGTGGGTTTCTTTGTGGACTTTGTGTCTACTTCATGGGATTTTTTTCTCTACACTGGATACCATTCTTGAAAGAAAAGGATTGTTTTCAATCGTCGACTGGGACTTCTCTCTTTTGTTCCTTAGACATCATCTGTGAAAAAAGAGAGATGGATGGTGTTATACTACCATGAGTATTATTTTTTGCTTACCTATATATACATATAGCATATAAGTATTTCATAGGGAACCTCCCCTTGATGAGAGGAGAGATTTATCTCATTAAGATGTGGTAAACCTACACTTTTTATGGCATAAATCTCTTTATACTATGGTTGATATACCCATTTTTTCATCAGTTAGTTGACAACAAAATATTCACCCAACAACTTTTGGTGACTCTGCTGGGGATACGAACATGCATTTTGAAGCCTCAAGCTTCAACTTGAAGTAGTTTTAGTCCCTTTTTTATTTGACACTCTGGCAGATCTACCATACACACGAGGCCAGAGAGCTCAAGGTATTGTTAATCCTATATTCAATTTGGTGTGGAAAACTAATTTTGAGATTTCTCCTCCGTCATCTCATCTTCAGTGAACTAGGAGCTTCCCTCCTACCAATGCCAGATCTCCCATACCTAGTGAAGCTTCTAGCCTCAATACTGGTAAGACTTTGTCTTTATTGACCCCACCAAGATTTATTATCCCACCATTTAATCATCCTATCATAATGGCTCAAGGTCCATGGGGTAATTTTTTTGGTCCTTTTAATTTAACCCCACCCTTGCATGAACTACCTCATAGTTCTAGAAAAAAAATTCTCAAGTTTTTTAGTGATGGGAAGGTCTATCTTGACGAGCATATTTCTACCTTCTCTATAGCATGTAGTGTAATCTATGTGGAATTCAAAGATGTAGTAGTGAGACTCTTTATAGAAATTCTGCAAGGTGCTGCCATGGATTGCTTTTACCACCTTCAAGCTTGAACTATAACTAACTGGAATATGCTAAAGTCCAAATTTGAAGCTAGGTTTAAACTTGATGAAGATGCACACACCTTGTTAGCTCAGCGTACACAAATGAAGAAAGAACCTCATGAGCCCATGAGGGATTTCATATCCAAATTAAATAAGGAATCGGATTCCTACCATCGCTCAGCACATGCCAGAGAATCTCAAGTGCTTTTCTATCAACTCGTAACTTCTCGAAGTAACTTTTATATTGAGACAGGCTGGCCCTATGGATCTCACATTGGCTCAAAATTTGGCTACTAAGATTGAGGATGATCTTATCCTGACAGGTAAGATTAGAAAAGACTCCAGTAAAAATATATTGTTTTCATCTGCCGAAAGTTATTTTACAGGCACTACAGATCCTATGGTGCAAAAATTGACAAATCAACAGATAGCTTTGAAGAGGCAAATGGCCCAAGGTATGTCTGCCCCCACTTATTGAGATATGCTAAGGAGAACATTCTAGAATCAGTAATATTAGGGCAATGTTGCCTAGAACTAAGGGCAACTAAATTACCTACCTCCCCCTCAAGGGAAACTTGCCATTGAAGCAACACCTACCAATTCAATGATCAGTTACCTGGAGGATGAACACGACTTTTCACTCCAACTTGAGTTAGACCATCAAGATGATGCTAATCTCTTTGAAGAGCAGCAAGAAGAATTAGCTGGTGACTCCAATATCAGTTTCCTGGATTACCAGGATGAAGCTGAAAGTAAAGGAGAAGGGTTGGATGGATCTTATGCTATTTTTACCATATCTCAAAACCAATCAACTCCATAAATTGACAAAGAGAAAGCAGAAGAAGAAACTCAGCCGGTGGTCTCCATCACTAAACTAGAGAATTCATTGCCTTCCCAATCAAAAGATCAGGTAACTCATAGAAAAGTAAGTACCTCAAACCATCCCATATCTTCCACCTCTATTTCTCAGACCAGTGCCACACCCATTAAAGATCAAGATGATGGGCCCTCTTCTTCTATCTCAAATTCATTTCAATTATTTGATATAGTTTATCACACAAGAAAGACTAAGATTCAAATGATTGAGATTGAGTATTTGAGAGCCAATCTTGAATAGTTTGATAGGTTGGCAGAATATGTAAAAATTAAAGCTATCTCCACAGGACAAGATTTTTCAAAGGCCACTCATGATTCCCCCAAGGATAAATCTATCCAAAACAATCTTGTCGTGACTCCTCTTGTTTCTCCTAGGAAAATAAAACCTTTTTATGTTTCCTTGCTAATAAATGGTTATAAATTGAATAATTGCATAATAGACTCTGGAGCTTCTGATAATGTTATGCCTACCAAGGTGGCATATTCCCTTAGTCTAACTTTGACCAAAAATTTTGGGAGGTGTTTTTCTATGGAAAACAAGCAAGTCCCACTCCTTGGTTAAATAAAAGATGCCCAATTTGTGTTCGTAACTTTTCTAGAAAAGAGGATAAAAATGATAGTTCTGGTGGCTGATGTTCCAGCCTCTTACAAAATCCTTCTTGGGTGAAATTTTTGTAAGGATGTTGGGGGTGAGCTAAGCATGTACTTTTTAGAGGCAAGGATCCCAATTCAAGGTATTATGAGAAAATTACATCCTAAAAAAGAGGCAAGATATATAGTCACCCGATCATCAGCACCAGAAGCTCAAATTTTATTTGAGTCTTCAGGCATGGGTAACTACTTCCTATCTATAGATGAAGTCCATGAGGCATCTGATGAAACTCCTATAGGTAATAACTTGGAAATGTGTTTAGCTGATGAAGCAGGAGGATCGGTGAAGTAAAACAAATGCATGGAAGAACCTCTTCCCCCCAATGAAGAAGTTTCCAAAGGAAAAGTGGCATCTAATGAGGTATGGATCTTAGAATTAAATGGTAGTTGTTCCTCTACTAGTTCAAGAGCTATATTTATGTTGGTATCTTCTTAAGGAGATATTCTTCCTTTATCCTACAAGTTGTAGTTTAGCAACACCAACAACATGGCTGAGTATGAATCCCTGTTGCTTGGATTATAGGCTGCTAGAGAAAAAGGTATTAAACTCCTCCATGCTAAAGGGGACACTAAATTGGTGGTTTTTTAGGTAAGGAACTTTTATCAAACCAAGAATGAAGGATTGTGCCACAATCACAATCTAGTTTGGGACCAAATTGAAAATTTTGATGCTTTTAACATCTCTACCATCTTGAGAGAATTCAATGATCGGGCAGATGCATTGGCTATTTTTGCTACTCTCTTGGTTCCCCACCCAAACTTTAAAGGAGGAAAGTACACTATTAAGCTAGTCTTTTAACCAAGTGTACCTGATAATGTTAGCCATTGGCAAGTATTCAATAATGATGATCAAATCATTGCCTTCTTGGAGCAAAAGGACATCTTTAAATAACTACATTTTGAAGGCAATGAACTTCGAGAATGTGAGAAAACTTCTAAATTAAACATAGACGTAGGTGAGGATTTTCTGTAGCTTAAAGGGAATAAGATTCCCAAAGGACTAGTTTCCTTAGAGAAACTATTTGATAACCATGACAGGTTCATCAAATAATAGCGAATGGATTTAAACTCCTCTCAGGATTTTGATCAAATAAATTTGGGAACCAAGAGAGATCCTAAGATGGTGAACATTGGGAAATGTTGCACTTCTGAGGAGCAATTCAAATTTTCCACTCTACTCTGCCAATATATAGATGTCTTAGCATATTTCTATGATGACCTAAAATCACTCAGACCTGATGAAATTTGCCATGACATCCCTCTTAAGGCTAACTCAGTGCCTTACAAGAAAAAGTTTAGGTAATATAATCCAAAAATATCAGGTACCATTTTATCTGAGATATAAAAAATGCTTGATGCCAAGATAATTTTCCCAATCCATCATTCCACATGGATTGCCAATATAGTGCCTGTGAGAAAGAAGAATGGTGAAATTTGAATCTGTGTGGATTTCAGATACTTGAATTAGTTATCTTTAAAAGATAACTACCCTCTCCCTATCATGGATCAAGTTCTATAGATGGTAATAGGTTGAGAGATGTTATCAATGCTGAACGGTTTCTCAAGGTACTATCAGGTTGAAGTTCGAAAAGTAGATCAACATAAGACTGCCTTCACCACACCTTGGGGCACCTTCGCTTATCAAAGAATGCTTTTCAATCTGATAAATGCAGGCACTACATTTCAAAGAGTGATGGACCTTGCTTTCAAGAATGAAATGGGTAATTTCATTATAGTATAACTGGATGATTTGATGGTATTTTCAAAGCATCATTCTGACCATGTCCACCATTTACAAAGACTACTAGAACGTTGTCATCAGAACGGTATTTCTCTAAACCCCAAAAAATCTATCTTGGGGGTGATAGAAGGGAAATTTATTAGACATATTGTGTCCTAAGAAGGTATTAAAATTGACTTGGAAAGACTCAAGTCCATCCAAAAACTTACTCTACCTACCAGTAAAACTATGATTCACTCTTTCTTTGAAAAGGTGAATTTTATTCGAAGGTTCATCCCTGAGTTCACTGAGAAAACTTTCCACATTGTCAATATGATGAAAGGCAATGCTACCTTTAGGTGGACTGTAGAGGCAAAATCAGTGTTCAAATACATCAAAGAAGCAATCGCTCGTGCACCAATTTTGGTTTGTCCAGACTACACTAAAAACTTTAAAATATATAGTTATACTTTTAAACATACACTCTCAGCTATTTTAGTTCAACAAAACCAAGAAGGTGTGGAATATCCTATTTCCTTCATGAGTTGTCCACTTAAAGCTCACACGTTGAAATATTCCAACATGGAGAAGCATGCATATGCGGTGGTCAAAGTAGTCAAACATTTTAGGTTTGATATCCTGAACTCACATACTGAGGTTTTGGTGCCTGATACAATAGTGAAGTCCATTTTGAATCAATAGGAGTTTGGTACGAAGAGGGGTAATTAGATTTCCAAGATTTAGGAGTTTGATCTAGATATCAAACCTACCAAACTTGTGCAGGGAAAGGATCTTTGTCAGTTGATTGCTGACAACATTTCCAAGGGAGCAGAAAATGAAATAATGGAGATCAAAGGCATGCCTATGGTCCTCTTCATTGCCACTACTGATGAGTGGTTTTCTAACATCACCCATTTTCTAACCTATGGTGAGTGTCCCACTCATCTCTCCTATAAGGAAAAATAGAATGTTAAACTAAAGGTTGTTAGCTATGTTTTATGGGATAATGGTCTATATAAAAGAAACTTGGATGGGGTATTTCTTCATTGTGTTGATAAGGTACAAAAAGATAAACTTTTGGAGTCTTTCCATAATTTGGCTTATGGAGGACATTTTTTTACACCAGTGATAGCACACAAGATTCTACGATCGAGGTACTATTGGCTTACGTTGTTTCAAAATGCCTACAAATGGGTGCGTAATTATGTCAGCAATTCATTGGAAAGCCTAAGCTAGCTGCATTACCCCTCAAGCTAGTAATAATCAAAGAGCCTTTCCAATAGTGGGGTATTGACTTCATTGGCATAGTTAACCCATCTTCAAGTGTCAGACATGATTATGTCATCATGACAACTGATTACTTTACCAAATGGGTGGAAGCCATCCCAAGCAAGAACACTAATTTAGAAGTGGTGCACAATTTTCTCAAGGAAAATATCATCTTCGAGTTTGGGTTTCCACTTAAAATTGTAATAGATAGTGTAGCCTATTTCTCTTCACATGAAATTACTCAATTCTACTTTTATTATGGAATTATGCTATCCCATACTTCGTATTATTTCTCATAAGAAAATGGCCAAGCAGAATCAAGCAATAAGAATCTAGTTACTATTATCAAGAAATTGGTAGATGATAATCAGAGAACTTGGCAAAAAGCACTGTTTGATGCTTTATGGGTAGATAGGATTACACCCAAGAGGGCCATAGGCATGTTGCCATTCTAACTTCTATATGGCTTGAATGTGGAGATACCTATCACTCTAGAACTAGCAGCACTCAGGTTAGCTAAAACAATCAAAGATTCAACCTTCAAAAATTCAATCGACAAAAGGATCATGTGTCTAACTAAATTTAATGAACAGAGAACCGTGGTGGTGGACTGGATTATGACACATCAGAATCAGGTGAAGAAACTTTTTGACAAAAGAGCTAAGGTTCATTATTTTCAAATCAGAGATCAAGTCTTGTTGTGGGACAAGAGGAGAGAACCAAAGGGAATGCGCGGCAAATTTGACTCTTTGTGGAGAGGTCTATTTACCATTTGACAACTCTATGGTGAGAATAGCTTCTTGCTGGAGTATCAAGATGGAACACCATTTTCACTACCCCACAGTGGGTAGCATCTGAAGCATTTCAATCCTTGAAGTTTAGATGGATCCACTTGTATATTTTTATAGTTTTTACGTTGTGTTTGTTTTTAACATGACTCTTTAGGCCAATGGCTTGGATGAAGGCACTTAGAGACTGGTTTTTACTCCTATTGATCAATTCGATCAATGGATGTTCCCCAACAAGAGCTAGCTATTGTTTCAAAAACTAGCTCAGCTCATTTTTAGAACAAACCCCCATGAACCTTGACTGTTTCACCTTTTTCTATCTAAGTTCATTTTTTGAGACAAGTTTTTGGCACTCATATTTGCTAAACTGACATCATTTGAAGTTCATAATATCTTTTCATTATGTTTTCCCCAAAATGTGAAAGTTGTTATGGTCTCGATGCAACTAGGGGACCAAATTTCTCTTTTCCCAGAGTTAGCTTTATTTCTTCCATTTTAATGCACAGGTGACAATTTTTACTATCAGTGCATTTTTCCTTTATGCCATGTAGGAGTGGAAAATTTTGCCACCCTTGCATCCAAAATGTAAGAGTGGCAAAATTTTCTACCCCTAAATGTTTTTTCCTTACATGCAAGAGTGGAAAATTTTTCTACCTCTACATGTCTTTGAATTTTTTTAGTGTAAGAGCGACACCATTTTCTGCCCCTATACTACCTCATTTTTTGCACATTGCATTTATGGTCGCACATGTCAAGTGGTTGGGGCTGATTTTTGCCCCATTTAATTCATTTTTGGTTCATTTAGATTAATTTTTTCCACTCCTCCTCCTACCCTTTGCCTCTAGATGATCTAGCAAGTGAGAAAAAGTGCATTTTAACAGATTTGAGCTCGTAGTGCACATTATTTTCTAGGTAGGTCTTGTTTTTGCATTTTGTTTTACATTCTTCCTTTATTTTTGTTCTTCTCTTTATCAGTTTTTGTTTTTGTTGTTGTTGTTGTGTTTTCCTTTTTTCACCTTTCCCTTCCTCTTCCCGCCGAGCTCTTTTCCTCTTCCCTTTCTACACGTCGGCCATCCTTCCTAACCCATGCTAGGGTAGTGAATTTTGCTGCCCTCCCTTGTCTCCTATGGGTTTCTACCTATAAGGGTGGTAGATTTTGCTGCCCTAACTGTATTTCCCCCCGCTCACCTATAAAAACAACAAATTTTGCCACTGATATAGGTTAGCAAGTCCAATGTGTACGGGTGGCAAAATTTGTTGCCATTACACATGCAAGGGCAAAAAATTTTGGTGCCCTTACACTCCTTCTTGTGAAGCATGCACAAGTGGAAAATTTTTCCACGTGTGCCCCATTTTCCATTTCACATGCATAGGCAATGAATTTTGCCACTCGTGCATGCAAATGATCCCACATGCCAGGGCAACAAATTTTGTCACCCTTGCATCTTTTTCTCTAATTTCTCTAACTCTAGAGAAATTTTAATCCCTTATATTTCTTGCCTCCTCCCCATTTTCCTCTTGCTTTTTGACCTAGCCTTGTCATGTGCCCTTCCTTGGTCATGATCACCCAACATGCAAATTCTCTAATTTTCCCATTTTTCCTTAATTACATGATCATGATTTTTATCACAGTACTTCCCTAAGGACTCTTGTTCATCGGTGCCCTCTCAACAAAGACTTGTCCTAATGACCGAAACTTCTCTGAAGAAGTTGAAGGCCATGAAGTATTAGTACCAAGGTGTTTTTCCAATCACCTCAAGCACTTCTAATGTCGATGACATTAGAGATATAGACATCAGCCACATAGATATGGCCGAGTTCATGGAGAGAACCAAGATGACCAACTTGAGCTCAAATATGGAAAGAATAATTTAGAGTAACATCCATCTAGTTGTCTCTTTCCCTGTAGCAGTGCATCACATAAAGTTTGTCCTCTAGTGTGCCCAATTTTATAACAAAGAGACCAAGTCAGTGTCAGATGCCAGTGGTAACATGATAATCCAATTGGACCTTGAATTTATCGATAAAGTCTTCATGTGCCCTCCTGCTATTGAAGTGTTGAGAATCAACTTCGTTGAGGTATAGAAGGAGTATGACAAAGATCTCAAGAGGGTAAAAAAGGTGATGAACAATAGATGGCTCAAGACTCACAGAGCCAACTTGTCTAGATGGCTATAGAATTTTTTGAGGAGTGATTTCATAGAGGAAGTTGGTGACTTAATTACTCTTCTCAGCAGAGTATGAGGTCTACCATCTTCTTCCAAATTCCATGAATGTATGTATCCCTTTATCAAGATAATCCTACAGAGGAAGCAAGTCATTTTTTAGGGTGAGTAGATCAGCAATGCTCTTCATGAGTAGTTGACAAAAGTGTCTACTACTTCAAAGTTCTATATGACTTCGTACTTAGTGTACATTACAGCTTCAATGCCAACCTTTCCAGGTTTGACAATAGAAGGAGATAGAAGAACCACCCCAGTGTATTCATATTACCCTCAGCTAACACTAAAAGGATCAATCTGTCACTTTAAGAGGGTAAATGATGCCTTTTTCACAATATTTTTGTGCCTTGTTAATCCTTAGTTAGAACATAAAAGAGTATCAGATGAAGCCTGGGTGGTCATCAATGAATTTGGCTACATGATTCTACAATTTCCCTCTTTTTGCTATCTATGGGTTGGCTTTTTCCAATGCTATCCCTACATGCTCCCCGTCTGACAAATTAGTCTTAATGTAGCTGTGTAGGTAGATTATTGTCATACACACTAAGAAAATAGAACTGAAAAAGCTAGGTTTCAAGTTCCCAATAGAAATTGGTAGATCCTTAGTTTTGACTACAACTAAAGCAAGGGTAATGGAGATGTATATGCAGCTGGTCACCATAAAGCAGTTCAAGAGAAGGTCCAATTTTGACTATAGGGGTTTCAAGAATATGATCCAAAGAAAGACTCAGTTTCATAAGCCCATGATTGAGGACATCTGGGTAGACTTGAGAATAGTAGCAGAAATTAGAAAGATGGACTACAGTAGGTTGAATCTAGAGCAGATTGAATATCTAGGGCTTGCAAATATTCCCCCTAGTTTAGTTGATGATAAAAACATAATCAATAGTAGATACTTGGTTGAGAAGGTCATTGACTCTCCTCTTCCTCCAATTTAGTGGTCTCAAAAATAATTGAATTCTTTGAGAAAGAGATTCAAACCAATATTGGCTAACACTAATGATTCGCTAGCGGCCAAAGGGATCATGTTGAAGGAATTCATCACAGGATCATAGGCTAAATTCTAAGTAGAAAAAGTGAAGGTAGAGAATAGGACTAAGAATAAAGGTGATGTTCCTTCCCCTTCTAGGCCTCATAAGCCTAGAATCATCTTTGTATCTAAGAAATTGAAGGTTAGTGAGGAACTAAAATCAACGGCTAAGGGGGTTAGATAACAAAGCACCCAGGAATGGGTAAAACCACTTGTAGGCATTTCTCCTTCCCCACCTTAATCCCTTATGGCATCTCCTTCACATCTTTCTCCCATCAATGTTCCTTCTTATCGAGCCACTTCTTCTTCTAGATTTATCTTTGGTGATCCTCAAGGTGCTTTTGGAGATGTCCTTCACTCCTCAGGTTAATCCCTATTCTGGCATCTCCTTTTAATATCAGAGAAAGTTCCACCATTGACCAGTCAGCAGTCGATATAGTTTCACCTGTTACTCCCACTATGACCACTATTCCACCTAGTAGTGGAGATGTTACCCTAGTGAAACAAGCTGCAGGGACTGTCACCATGATAAGTGCCTCTACTCTCCCACCTTGGTTGTCAACTTTCATGCCCAAAAGGAAGAAGCTATCCATCTCTATAGATGACTTTGATTTTGGCAAGATAGTGCTAGTGAAAGCTAAGACCCCTAAGGGACAAAGGATCCTTTCAAAAATGGTTAAGGAAAAGGGGCACAAATTTTTGGAGATAGCCAAACCTCAATAGGATGTAACCCTTGAGGGTTTTGACATGAGTAGCTATTCCATTTCTCATGTTGAGTTAGGGAAAGTCACTTAGGAGGGTGCAAAGAGCGACCTACAGTCTGTAATGGATATCATGGTCTAAAAATTTGACAGGGAAAAGGAGATGAAATATTACTATAAGGCAAAGGTAGAATAATTGATTGCGGTAATCAGGAAATTCACTCTAGCTCCTAAAGCAGTAACCCCAGAAGCCTTTTCCATAGATGATCCAATTATCCAAAAAGTAGAGAAAACTTATATGAAAGGGAAAATGCTAGAAGATTATATTGAAAAGATGCATACACAAGGAATTTCCTTGCTTACAGAGGTTGATGAGAAGATAGAGAAGATGAAGAAAATGAGGACAAATTTAAAAGACCTCATCTCTCTTATTTCTCAAGATATTGATAGTACAGATAAATATTTTAGCAAATGGATAGAGATGAAGGATCTGAAGAAATGCACCTTGATATCCATCGACATCATTGCCAATAAATATTCCTACATTGAAATCAAATAATCACTGATATACAAGATCCAGGTACTCAAGGAGCTGATCAAAGATCTCAAGTCTTCCAAAGACAATAGTGAGAAAAGTGACACAAGCCTGTTGAATAGACTGGAGGAATTGCCTTATGATCTCACCTCCAGAGATAATCAATTTCTTTTATTAGAAGAGATGATTTAAGAATTCAAAGGCATGATCCAAAGGGATTTCAAAGAAAAAGTGTTTTCAATGACTTATGTGGATAACATCTTAGATACTCCGTTGAATCTAGATAATCTAAGAGCCAGGTTAAATAGTCATGCCAAAGCAATCACAACATTGAAAGATGCTACAATCAGAGCCAAAGTGATCTTAAAAAACACCATTGTGCCAGACAGTATAGAATTCAGGCATCCATCACCATGTATGATGCTCATCTAAAGAAGTCTAGCGGTAGGAGTTGAATCATTTCTCCATTCTCTCTTCTTCCTCTCTTCTCATGCACTTTTGTCATGTAAAATTACATGCACTTTTGTAATATGTAATTACATATAAAAAAATCTAGAAAATATCTCAAAGTCAAAGATGACTCATCTTTGACTAGATATTTTAATATTTTAATATTTTTTAATTTTAAAGGTTTCTCCATATATATAGAGGGAACCTCTTTTGTAAAAGGATCTCTAGATAATTGAGAGCAAAAATCCTATTAAAATTGAGACACTTCTTGAGACTTTGTGCTCAACTTGTAAATCATATTCTATCGAATGAATGAGAAATAGGTTTATTTTAGACTTTGTGTTGGAGTAATTTGTGTTACTTAGGAAATAGTTCTTACATTATCTTTCCTAATAATCTCTCATCTGTTCGATTTAATAAGAAAAGTGTGTGTATTGAAATTATTTGAAGATGGTTCTACAAGATAAAAGAAAGACTTTGAGCTACTTTTATCTTGGTAACTTTGTTATTCATTGTAGTTTTAGGTGAAGACTTTGGGCTTTGCTTCACTCTACTATCACGTGTGTTCTGAATCAGTGAAGGAGGCAAAAAAATACTTTGTGCTTACGTGGGTTTCCTTGTGGACTTTGTGTCTACTTCACAGGATTTTTTCTCTACACTGGATACCATTCTTGAAAGAAGAGGAATGTTTTCAACTGTCGACTGGGACTTCTCTCTTTTGTTCCTTAGACATCATCTGTGAAAAAAGAGAGATGGATGGTGTTATACTACCATGAGTATTATTTTCTACTTACTTATATATACATATAGCATATAAGTATTTCATAGGGAACCTCCCCTTGATGAGAGGAGATATTTATCTCGTTAAGATGTGGTAAACCTACACTTTTTTGGCATAAATCTCCTTATACTATGGTTGATATACCCATTTTATCATTAGTTAGTTGATGACAAAATATTCACCCCATAAACATAACATTTACTTGTCCAAACATCCTTGTAGTTAAACTTTGATCTCTCTTTAATATTATACATCCACTCAATAAGGTGTTTTGGATGATGGAGAAATATCAAAAATTGCATCAATTTCAAAGTAAAATTCCTTTGTAGGAGTCAAAATAGGTTGTTCTTATAGAAAAACATCCACAAACTCCTCCAAGTCTAGATATTCTTAGAAAGTAGATTTTGTTTCCTAAAATATATTTTTCAACTTAATGGCATACAACTAATATCCTATTCTGATAACTTTCCTTAGTTGAAAATCTAAAAGTATCCTTTGATTTGAAGGCTTAATGATTCTTTTAATAACTATAGGGTTACCTTATTCATATAAGAGTTAGATCTTCTTATTATATTAATAAATACTTATTTGATGTTTTTGAAATAATTACATGCCTAATATAAGATCAAAGGATCCTAGAAGTACAATACAAAAGTTTACTTGAGTTTTAAAACCTCCTAATTTAAGCATAATTTGTTCAAAACATTATAAAATAGACACCCTATTTTGGGTAAAAAAATATACCTCCCATCCTTCTCTTAGTCAGATGGTTTGGTTTTACACTTTAAAGCACTTTCAAGAGAAATAAACCTATCAGGTGCTCCTAAATCTATCAAAATTTAGAATGAAAAGGTAGAAATGTACCTCAGATATAAATAAGACTTAATTGAAATTTTGCATTTGTATTGTCTATAGCTATGTAGACCTTGTGATTACCTTTAAACATTGGATAATATTTGTGGTAATGATTGTCACCATATTACCAAAATTTTACAATAGTCTTGGTTGGAAGAGGGACTATGTTAGCTCTTATGGTAGGTCTACGTAAGACTTGTTGAGTATTGGTTTCATAAGTTTTATCAACAAAGGTTAAAGGCTTAAAATTATTATTATTATGAAAATTTTCCTATAGAGATGTGGTTCTTCCCAATAGTCTTCTTTTGGTCACTCTTCTTGAAATTTTTACCTTAAGGTAGAATAGTTGATTTAGAATTACTTTTCAACATGTTGTTTTATAAATAATATCTTGCCTTTTGCTAAGATGTCTCTTTTTATTCAAAATGGTGTGATAATTATAGGGTAGCAACTATGATTAATGGGTTTTTCATATTAACATCATGAATTATCATTTCATTTAAACCCAATTTAAACTTGTTAAAATTAGTTTCCTCATCCTGTATGAAATTTACATGTCATAGGAGTCCCAAAAATGTATTATCATATTTTGAAATTTATATTGTTCCTTATTTCAATAATTAAAACTCTATGATCTTTTGTTTTTTATAAATTTTACACAAATACCTTTTCAAAATTATTTATCAAATGTATCCCATGATAGATTAATGTAATTTTACCCTTTAAGATCACACAAGTGGTTATACCATAAGGCTACATCACCTACTAGCTATTAATATCTAATGTCCATCTTAATGTTAGAACAAATGTTATGCAGAGTGAAATACTTCTAAAGATTAATCATCCATGCCTTAACAACATCACTAGTGTCTTCTATAGAAAATGTGTGAGGGGTAAGATTTTTCATCTCCTTTATGATGGTCTATACATATTTAGGTTCCCATGGATTCCCATAATTAAGCTCTTATTCCTACCCATATTCATGTAAATATTCTAGGTGGGTCAACCTTTGTCCATAACCTTCTATCTTCTCTTAAATATTATTCAATGCTCCTAGAATATCATATAGAACAACATTATATTCCTTGGGAATAGGTTACTTAGGGTTATATCAATTTACAACATGGCTACCATCATTATTAGAATCAACATCAACATGTACATGCTCATTTTGGTCATGATGATTAACTAGATTACTTCCAACATTCAGGTATTCTCAAGTTTTTATAGTTCTGACCATCCTATACACTTCTACACATACATTATCGAACTATATCTTTCACATTTTTTTTATTCATTAAAAAGGATATAATAGCACATGTCATAACCCCCCAAATATTGAATTATCAAAAACTAATTTCATATGGATTAATATTATAAATTTCACCACCAAGTTAGATAATTACACTAGGTTTACTAGTAAAACTAATTTAAGTATGACCATTCCAAAAAGGATTCATGAACCTTTATGTAATAAAGAGTGTGTCGCTAAAGTTTTTGACATGAAGGCCAAAGTGGTTAGTATTAGTGTAGTCATTTAGAATAGTTTATAATACTTGAGAATATACCATACATCAAAATAAATTCTCTACACAAATCCAATGTATCAATCACATTATGCTAAATTACGAAACACTTTTATTTGAAATAAAAATAAAAACTATATTTGAAAATTTAAACTCCGTGTTAGTGTTTCAAAAAATAAATTTCATTATAATTATTTGAGATCAGCATTCCTATATTTGGCCATAGCCATAAACTATACTAATTTTATCATTGACAATATTCAAGTAATCAAATTTTCTATTTACTTATTGTACATACGAGAATACCGTGTCACTCATGCAATTGTCACTATCCCACTGATAAGGGTCATTAATAGTGTTGATTTCCATAGTTAATTTATCTATTTATCCACCAACATTATTCATATTAAAGCATAATTATGACCATTAAAAAGTAAATAAAAATAAATTTTGAAAATAAATACAACAAATTTATTAATACCACTTAATCTTTATTGACAAGCAATAATGTGATAACATGAGGATGATTATCTTTGCTTCATTAACCATTACTAACTAAGAATATATTTCCATCCCAATGGGATGCACTTTTATTAATATATAGTTAATATTTTACAAGTTTTTATCACATTATTAATCAATAAACATTTAGAGTGCATTGTAGTTTTTATTAGAATACACAAAATCAAATAAGATCAACCACAAGAATACTATCTAATCTGATCATGTTTGGAAGGAGTATTAACATCCTCATCTTGAACACCATATTTGATGTATTCCTTAATTTAATATGAAATATATACATTATAATGTATATACATTATGTAATAATCATTACCACTTGTCAATGCATATATCTAAGTTTACATAACCTACGAATCTTACTTAATAAATCAAAATAATCAAAAGATTTCCATCAATATGCACTAACTTGTAATTGTAATTTAGTTACCAGAATCCCAATTACAGAAAATTAAACATTTCCTACAATTATTTAGTTTCAAGAATTGATATTACATAGCTTTAATCATTTACATGGATCCTATAAACTTGGCAAGTCTAAATAAAAACACTTAAAATTCCCCATGAAGTCAATTTAGAATTACGAAACTACTAATCAACACATAAATTTATAGA
Source organism: Torreya grandis (assembly GCA_037957365.1). Taxonomy (NCBI): domain Eukaryota; kingdom Viridiplantae; phylum Streptophyta; class Pinopsida; order Cupressales; family Taxaceae; genus Torreya; species Torreya grandis. The sequence goes on along the minus strand of JARHVA010003310.1, from coordinate 1,345,931 downwards.
ATAAGGTTATATTTTCTTTTTTGTGGTCAAAATAAAATAAAATAGACTTACACACACACACACATGCACACATGCACACACACACACACACACACACACACACACACACACACACACACACACACACACACACACACACACACACACACACACACACACACACACACACACACACACACACACACACACAATTGAATGAAATTCTACACCTTTTTTTATAAGTTGGCGAATGGTCATTTTAAACTAGTACAACTATTCCCATTCCAATAATAAAAATTACATGTGATGAACTCCACTCATAAAAATTATTCATAATAAAACATGATATTAATATTTCTAGGAATTTATTCCACTTAGTCTCTTATTAGACATTCAATAGAAATTGAAATGTCATGAAACATCTAATAGTCATTTATAATTTATCTTGGATACATATATTTTTAGAATTATAACTAGATGGTTTTGATGCATATATATCACTAAGAAAAATGAATTTCACAAAAATGATTATCTATGGCACTAAATAACTCAATCCAAATTACACCCTTGAAACAATCTAAAATAATTAGTACAATTTTTGATAACTCATAGAATAATTTAAAATTTTCAATTGATATAATTCCAATTTTCCTAATCCAAACACATACATCAAAGAGTCCATTCTATTTACTTCAAGCTCATAAATATTTATAGAAAATAAATAATACATTACACAACTTGATAATTTATGAAATTAACATCTGACAAGCCAGATTGTATTTAGAATGGAAATGATATTCTACTTCACAATACAATTCAAAATGAGAGAAAACATTACATTTAATAAACTAAGAAAGACTATTCATTTCACATTCCCACTGACTCTTCCTATTCCTATAAGAATGGAAATCTTATTGAATAAAATAAAATACTAGATACCTAAGCTAGACACCTAGGATTAATAACCAATATATATAATATTTTTACATCCCCCCTTAATCTGTAGGGGTCTTAGTTAGACCAAGAATTCCTCTAAACTTTTCATTTTTTTCTCATTTAAGAACTTTTTTCAAGATGTCTTCTATTTGTTCTACTATCGGGTAATGTTTCAACTTGACACTGCCATATTTTACATAGTGTTGAATCAAATGAAATTTGGTATAGATGCACTTGGTTTGGTCATGAAATAATATATTCTTTTCTATCTAGATTGTAAAAGTGTTGTCCACCATAAGAGGTGTTCACAAAACCTATTGCTCTTACAAAATCTAAAATAAACCTTCTGATCCATAAGATCTCTCTTGTTACCTCTAAAGTATCCATATAATTTATTTCTATTGAAAAAATTGTTGGCACTAATTACTTCTTGGATTTCTAACTAATAACTACTATTCTCAAATTCATTATAAAACCTAAGGTGGACTTTCCATTTTCGTGATCACTAGCATAGTTAGAATCTAAATATCTAACAAATTTGAAGTCTCTTGGCTTGGAGTATTTGATCCTAAAATGTTGTATGCCTTTGAGATATCTAAGGACCCTTTTTGTTGCTACCCAATAACTCTCCTTATGTTATTGCATGAATCTTGAGAGGACACCAATTGTATATGATATATATAGTCAAGTAATAGTCACATAAATTAGACTTCAAATGAGCTATCTATATTTACTAGTATCAACCAAATCTATTGAATCTTCAAATGTGAATTTGAGACTTTCTTTTATGGGCATGTTGAAAGGTTGACAATATTCCATTCTAGATGTACTCAGAATGTCACCAATGAGCTTCTACTGAGTGATGAATAAATAATTTGGTTTTTTAATTAATTAAATACCTAAATAGTAATGAATATAACCTAAATCAATCATTTCAAATATTTTCATCAACTTTGATTTGAATTTTATAGTGTACCATTCATTTTTCCCTCTGATGAGCAAATCATCAACACACACCACCATAAATACAATTATTTTGTAAATTTTTTTGATGAAAAGAGTTGAATATCCAATCTCAAAAAATTTAAATTTTATAGTCATGAGGTGCTCAGATAGTTTTCCAAACCATGCCTGATGGACTTGTTTAAAACCATTAAATAATTTTTTCTAGTTCATACTCCTTGTGCTCTTGTCCCTTTACTACAAAAATATTAGGTTCTATCATGCACAAAGATTCCTTGAGGTCTCCATTTAGAAATGTAGTTTTGGCATTCATCCGGTGAACTTTCCATCCATTATGAGCTATCAGAGCCAACATGGTCTGAATGGTGGTCCATTTTGTTGTAGGTGTAAAGGTTTCATTGTAGTCAATTCCTTCCTTTTGAGCATACCCCTTTATGACAAGCCTTGATTTATGCTTATAAAGTGAGCCATCTAACTTGTATTTGTTGTGATAGACCCACTTATAGCTAATCGGTTTGTAACCATAAAGTGGATTAACCAGATTCTAAGTCATTTTTCACCAGTGAATTATACTCATCTTTCATTACTTTTATCTAATATTCAAGCTTCTCAGCTTGTTTGAATTTTTTTGGTTCTACATCAAATAAAACATTGAGTTATTCTTGATAATTATTGAATGTGAGTTTTCCAAACATGTCCTAAATTTCATCAATAGACTTTTTTGATTGAAAGGAGGTTGCATGTGCACTTTGAGTTCTTATTTTCCCAACTTCATCAACCCTCAAATATTTTTGTGTTTGAGTGGCCCACTTAGGTATCTTTTTCTATGCTAAAATTGCTTTAGGTTCATCCTCTAAGGTTCTTTAATTATCTACCCTCTATTTGGTAAGCCCCTATTCAATATCTGATGAAGTTTGACTATCTCTTTTAGGAGGATTTTGAAGCTCATGTATAGGAGACAATAGAAAATCAATAGATTTCCAACTCTATGTCCCCCACTCATCATCTAGAACATTTAAATCACTCTCTTTGTAGACATCAAATTTTGCATATTTGTCTAGTTGACTCAACTATTGATCAATATTATCTTTGCCCTTTATAGCTTTAAAAAATACAACTTCTCTTATGACAAGAAACTTCTCTTTCTCATCGTATATCCTAAATTCCTTAGAGGAATAAAAATATACCAAGTGGATGATTTTTTGACTCCTGTGGTGCAAATTGTTTCTCTTCTCCTTTGACATCAATGCATAACAAGTGGATCCAAAAATACAAAGATGTAGCACTAAAGGTAGGGGACCACATGACATCTCATATAGAATCCTTGATTCAAGAGCTATTGGTGGTGATATATTGTGAAGGTATAATGTTCTTTTAGATACTTTAGTCCAAAAATTTAGATTTACCCTCTGAAATACAACATTACATGTACCATATTCATCATAGTTCTATTCATTCTTTCAACTACTCCATTTTGTTGTGGAGTGTGAGGAATTATGAGATGGATTTTGATCTTATTTTTCTCAAGATAGGATTCAAACTTATTTGAGGTGTATTCACCACTATTATCTATCTTGAGTGTCTTAGTGAGGGTTTGTGATTCATTTTCAATCACTGCTCAATTTTTTTTGAAAGTATCAAAGGCTTTTGATTTCTTTTTTAGAAAGTATATTCATGTCATCATGCTATAGTGATCAATGAAAAACATGAAGTAATTATGACCACTAGTGGAGAGGATTGGTAGAGAGCACAAGTCTGAATAAATAAGCTACAATTTTCTATCTTCTTTTCACTATGACTTCATAAATGGTTCTCTTATGTGTCTATCGAAGATACAAGCTTCACACTTCTCATCTGATTTTGGAGGTAATGTAGGCATATTAAAAACACTATTCTTTTGTAATACATGATTTATATTATAGTGAGTGTAACCAAATCAATCATGCCACAACATGTTTGAAGACATTCCATATTCCATAAGATGAACATAATTCCTTGAATTTAATGGCTCACCCTTTAGTTTGAGTAGTTTCCTTTCATCATATCCAGTCAAGATGATTGAATTGTAAATTTTTATCTTGATTATGACATCATCATTATACAATAGAATATAATGGTCTTATTTCCTTATGATCACTAGGGATAATAAGTTTCATTTCAAATGAGGAAGGTAGAGATCATTCTCAAGTTCATAGTCTAGAAGCCTAGACACTTGAGTTGAATTATACCTCTTCCCTATGGTTGAAAACATGATTTATCTTTAAGGTATATTGAGCTAAAAAAAATTTCATTGTACTCCTAAAATAAGTATTTTTATAAATCCATATGTTTAGTGGCACTAGTATCAATAACACAAGCATCAAACCATGAAGAATTGATCAAGACATTGTTTACTTCATCATCTATATTGGAAAACACACATTCATTAGTGAATTGGGCTAATTTTGACTCTTTTGATAGTTTCTTTGAATTTACATATTTCTTTTTATGGTATTATTAAATTTTATCCCATGGAGTTGTGCATTCATGAGTCTCATGGTTACCTTCTCTATCACACTGTTCATAATAGAGGTTTTGTTTATCATTCTATCTTTTATTTTAACCACCATGATTTTCATTTTTTGCACCTTTTCCCTTACACTTTGTCTTTTGATTTTTATTTCCTTCATTTTTTTAATACATGGCCTTGTTTTATGGTTTGAAATAATTTTTTTTGACATATCACACACTTTCACTTGTTGTGGTTTCAGCTTTCCTTCCAAAGGTATTTTCTCTTTCTACCATCTTTTCAACAAACTAGTCAAATGTGAGAGTCTTCAACTGATTACTTGATTGTAGATAATCCAAATAGGTTGAATAGTTGGGAAGAAGGTATTTTATGAATCTAATCATGTATATGCTAATTTTGACACCTATTTCTTCAACATCATGTTTGATAGTTTTTATCTCCAAAGCCAATCTCATCACATTACTATCTTTTAACTCTAGGTTGAAAATTTTCAATTACAACTAAATGAATTCCAACTTTGAATGGGAGTCATATAGGTCATTTATTTTATTATATGCTTCCCATGGTGTATTAGACTCCTATATATAATGAAACACATCTCCATACACTAATGCCCTCTTCAAGGCCAAAGCCTTCTAGCTTTTCTACTTCCATGTATGAATTTCCTTTGAATTAATTCTTGGTTTAGCTACCTATTTTACCCCATACCAAATATCAAACCATATATTTTTCATGATGAGTGTGATTTCCACTTGTAGAAACCATTCTATCTAATTGTCTTTTCCAATAAAGTTAGTGTCAACAATAGATTTTATGCAATGCATGGTTTTGATTTTTTGTTTAACCCTAATTGGTTCCTTATCAATCCAAAATAGTCCGCTTATATATATATATATATATATATATATATATATATATATAATTACTAAAAGGGATTCACTCTGTCATTAACACTAGATTAAAAAGAAAACCTCATACATCAATATACTTAGCTTTTCTTGATTTACAAATTTATGTTTTTTGACATACATGAATGGGTAATAGAGTATCTCTCCTTATTTTCCCTTTTATTTTTAAAAATTTCTTGTTCTTTAACAAATTTTTAATATTATCTTGCATCACATATCAATTAAATTCTTTTCAAATTTAAATTACTTTCAAAATTTGAAAGTTGCATTTGAAAGAAAATTGTAATTTTGCTTTCTAATAAAAAATATTAAAAATGTACCTCTCTTTTTGTTTTATGTGGAAAATTTGATTTGATATGTAAGTATAAAATTAAATTATTGGAATGAAATAGATTTACAACCCTCCAACTCAACAAAGAGATAGCACCACCTAGAATATAAAGAATCTACATAACTTTTGGAATGATATGCAGCTCAAGAGAAGGTCATAGGTGTGAAAACAATCAAATTAATTGCATGTAAATAATATAAATTAGAATACCTTCCCAAAAACTAAATTCAATAGTGAGTATCATCAGTGAATGGTATGCAATATTTGAGAGAAAATCCACTTCATCGGTAGAGTGAATCCACACCAAATACAACAATGCAAGTTAGGTGAGTAGTAGATAAAAAAATTACGAGTTTAATATATATAAAAATTAATGGAGATACAAGGTTATCACTAAATTTCATCCTACATGGACAAAAAAATGTTGTAATTTGGTCTTGCATGGAGGTACACCAAAATAGTGGCACACTAGAAGATAATAAAATTAATAACCTGTAAACCATAATGTCAAAGATAAAAGAGTGTCAATGATAGGTCATAGTTCCAAAGATAGTAAAATTACAATAATAGGCCATAGCATCAAATATTAAATAAAATAAATAATATGTAGACTATACATATTGAAAGTAGGAGAAAGAAAAAAACTTGAAATTCTAGTCTTTAATACCAATGATAGGCCAGATTGTATTCAAAATGGAAATGAAATTTATATTTCATGACTTAATTCAAAATGAGAGAAAACATTAAATTTAATAGACTAAGAAAAAATATTCATTTAACATTCACAATGAATCTTCCTATTCCTATGGGAATGGAAAACTTATTGAATAAGATAAAATACTAGACACGTAAGCTAGACAGATAGGATTCATAACCAATAGGTATAATATTTTTACAACATCAAGTGCACATAGGAAGTAATGTATTTTAGATTTCACTTTAGTATTAAATTAATATTCAAGATTGTGTTAATTCAAAATGAATCTTACAACCTATTAAACTATTTAAATACATAAAACAATGAATTTTTATATTTATATCCAACTCAATGGATGTGGTATGAGAACTTAAAGAGTTCATATTCTAATGAAAATTAAATCAAATGTAACTTACTTACCTATCATGAAATCAAATAATCTTGTACTGAGATAAATAACTCAAGGCAAGTCCATCGACCTAAATATAATTTTATATAAGAGGCACACTAAATTCTTAATTTACTTGAATAAGTAAGCAAGGCTATTCCTTTTATAAAGTGAAATAAATAGCAAATTTTCAATATCATGAATAATAAATAAATCAACAAACATAAACCCTAATAAGGATTAAAGTAATTTTAATAATAATTAGATCTAGAATTAACCACACATGGTTTTGTCTTGACCTTATAGCATTCCAATTGAATATCAAATGAAACTCACTTTTTTAATACCATTTTAAACTAACTGTCAAATTCATTTCAATGTAAAACACTCTATTTATCCCTCAATAAGCTACTTGTATAAGAATGAAACTAAAACAAATTTATTTAATTTTATGAAACTTTCCTTGTCATGTAAAACATACAGTCTCAAATAAAAAATATACAAATGTACACAGAATCCAAACAATGAATATAAATTATAAATAATAAAAATTATCTTTATTTATTATATAAAAATATATTAGGGGAACATTATCTTAATTACAAGTATTAAAAAACATTATTTTGAGAAAATAAAAGCATAATAAACATAAACCACTAAATCAAACATTGATGAACAAAAACTATTATACATGCAAATTCTTTCTAGGTTCTAAGTGAGCCCAACCATAAGTGGGTTTATTCCTACCAGGCCAACTAATAGTTGGGAAGGTAGTGAATAACGAGTGGAGAAAATGGAACACCTAGGCATTATCTTTAGCATGATGTAAATAGGATCATGGGAATATACTTTTAAGGTTTCAAATTAAAACAAACAAATGGCTCAAATTAAAAAAAAAACAAAATGAAAATTCTAATAAACCCTAATTGATCCCAAGCATCATAAAATTCATATTCACATAACCATTTAAAATGGCCAATTAGAAAAGAATAGGGTTAAAATTCCATTATAACCAACAAAATAATACTTTAAAAATCAACCAAAAAATTAAAATGAGCAACAAGTTGAGCTATTTTTCTTCTTCAATCACCTATACACCATCTGAGGGTGAGTTGGAACTCATAGTCTCACCTATAAGGGTTTCTCCTCAACTTTTTTCAAGTGAAATATTCAATTTAGGGTTATTCAAGAGCTATACATATTACAAACCATAAACATATTGTATTTAAGAATTACAAGGACCTAGTTCATAATCAGGCCTTAAAAACAAACCTGCTGACCGATTTGTTTACTCACATAATGTACAACTAGTAAAATCACAAAAAAAAACCTTTGAATCTTGATCTAATTCCTTACAATTCATATTTATCCTCCCTCTTCTCTTTTCTTGAACTTTTTTTCAATCATTTTACACCACATTTAATAAAAGTTACATTTGGTATATATATTCATTCTACCAAGTGGAACTCCCACTTGAAACCATTAAACATTCAAAGCTTAGTTTATACATGCATGACAATGTGTTATTAACCCTTATCAACCTACATCATTCTAAATCCCACATGCACACTTTAAAAATAGTCAGGTAGCTTTAATATTAATGAAAACCCCAATTTAATTCCCAAATAAACAAATCAATCAACCACATCATTAATATGGTTTGGTTGATTAATCAAACATATTAAAATCCATTGACCTAAGAATTTCAAGGATTATGCTTCATATAATACACCATCATTAAATACCATGGCCTATTTGCATTATTCCTTACTCCCTCTATGGACTAATAAACAACAATTCACTCTATCCTCCAAATGGTCTTATGAACTAAAAGTATCACATAAACTATCAAAGGTCATATGACCTCCAACATCCTTTTATTTAAATATACATAGATGCCAAATTTCATCTTATTTATTTCAAAATTAATTCATTTATGTTAGAATTATATTGTTCTCAACTTGAACATTCACAATAAACCTTGATAAAATCAATTCTATGATGGAGTGTCAAGTACCAAAGACCCTCAAGAACTTCTGTATTTTTTGGGCTAAGAGGGTAAAATCACATATTTGTAAAAAAATATGGTAGTAATGCAGATCCACTCATAAAATTTTTGGATAAATATTCCTCCCATTAGATTGAACTAAATACTATGGCATTTGAGCACCTAAAAGAGGCTATGTGCACTATCCACATTTCATCTTATTTATTTCAAGATCGATTCATTAGTATTAGAATGATATTGTTCTTAACATGAAAGAGCCAAAATCGACCTTGAGAAAATCAATGCTATGATAGAGTGTCAAGTACTAAGAACCCTCAAGAGCCTTCATGTATTTTAGCCAAAATTGACCTTGAGAAAATCATTTTTATGATGGAGTGGAAATTACCAAAGACCCTCAATAACATTCATGTATTTTATTCAAATTTGACCTTGAGAAAATCAATGTTATGATGGAGTGGTAAGTACTAAAGACCCTCAAGAACCTTCATGTATTTTTTGGGATAATAGGGTAAAACTACATATTTGTAAATACTTATGGTAAGAATGTAGATCCACTCACAAACTTATTGGATAAATATTCCTTCCATTGCATTGAACTAGTTACTAATGCATTTGAGCAACTGAAATATGTTGTGTGCACTAATCCATTTTTGGAGACCCTTTATTTTTTAAATACATTTGTTATTTAATGTAATGCATTAGGATATAGAATTGGAGTAATAATCATGAAATAATCAATATCTAATGCATTTAAGATTCATCAACTCAAAGGTGAAAAATAATCTAAAGTAAATATTTGATAAAGATATGATGGGTGTTCTTCATGGAGTCAAACAATGTATGCCTTATATGATGGGTAGACACTTTCAGATAAATACTAATCATGATAATCTAATAAACTTTTTGAAACAATTATTTTCATCATAATATTAGTAAAAGTGTGTGGATAATTTTTTTGGATATATATTTAATAAGAAATGAAAAGAGAATGTGGTAGCACAAGCACTTTACAAGAGGGATGAATTAGTTGAGGCACTATTATGCATAATGACCATTTGGAAATAAATTTGTTAAATGAATGAATATCATAATGGGAGAATGATAGGGATACATAGGTCTTGATTTATAATATTTATCATGATTGAAGTTTCTAATAAATTTTATGTAAATAGAACACATTACATTATATATATAGACTTTTTCTATGTAATGATTTTGAACTCAAGAACAAGATCATTCAGGAGCTTCATGCATTTCCAATAAGGGAATTAAATATTTTTAAATAGATGTCAATGAATTAATTAATATTTATTTTTGTATAGAACCAAGGGATAAATATATAAATTTGTGGTATATTTCATGCTTTGTCAATATACAAAAGGAGAAATAATTAAGACATCGGGTCTTTTACAACCATTATCCATCCTTATCCAATGGTGGGATGAGCTTTCCATGGATTTCATTACATGGTTTTTGAGATATAAAGGTAAAAATTATATCATGGTGGTTGTTGAAACGATAATAAAATATCCTCATTTTTTCCTTATCACAACCATTTGTATTTAGTAAAGTAACTACTTCTTTTATCAATACATTTCAAAAGTTGCATGGTACTCCAAAAATCATTGTAAGTGATCATGATCCTATCTTCACTAGTAATTTTTTTACTAATTTATTTTTAGGTTTGGGTACTCAATTAGCTCATAACACATATTATCACCCTCAATATGATTGGAAAATAAAGGTTTTTTCAGAAATGCCTATAAGGTTATCTTTGGTGCTTTACATCAGATAAATAGGAATGTTGGGTTCATTGGATATTACTAGTAGAATTATGGTACAATACTTCCTTCTAAACTTATAAAAAAATGTCTCCCTTTGTGCTAATTTATGGATATCACCCCCATACTTCAATTCATCTTTCAAGGTGAAACCCAACGTTGATGAACACATTCAACATTAAAAAGAGGTTGTAACTTGTTTAATGGAAATTTTAGCAATATCACAAAAAAAATAAAGTAGGAAGTTAATCAACATCATAGTCAGATGCATTTTGGTATTGGTGATTTTCTATTTGTATATTTACAACCATATCGTAAAATATCATTGAAAAAAAATAAAAAGGATACCAATTTTTTTATTAAGTATTATGGCCCTTATCAAATCCTACATAAAATTAGTAGTGTGGCTTACAAGTTGGAGCTACCCAAATCCACATGCATACATCTAGTATTTCTTGTATATTTACTAAAAAGGTCATCAATAAAGATCTTAATGCAAATTAAGTTACCATAATTGGATGAATATGATATTAATTTTTAAACTTGAGGAGATCCTTCACACATGTAAAAAAATGTCTATGAACAATAGAGCTTAAGGACTATTTAATCAAATGGAAGATTTTGAATTGTGAAGATACAACACGGGAGGATAAATATTTCTTAAAAAAACATTAAAATTTGATTCAATGTTGAGGGAAACATTGTTTATTATGTGAGGGTTATGTTATGCCCTTAACCTACAGTGTATCTAGGGATATGTGTCACTAAATTATGGATTACATACCTTTCATATTATCTTAATACATTTTTCTATGTTCTTAGTATGGTCAGCCTATTGAATAAGAATGGATAATTAGAGCATATTTAAGAGGTAGTGGTTATTATTTTATCATCATATTGTTAATTCTAATGTTATTAAATTATTATGTAGGTTTTCCCCATAAAGTAGCTCAATCATTATTATTAAGTATTTTGCTCTTTTGTCAATTATTGTTGTGGATCTAATTTTGTATCTCTTAATTCTTAAATATATTATTATATTATTGTGAAACATCCAAGTAATTTCATTATAAAATTTGACTTTTATGTTTGGACTTGGGTGCATAGAATGATTGATTTAGTAAATTTTAAATTAATAATTAAATTCAATAATAGCTTATTCAAATTCATATCCATGATGATGTTGTTTTCCTTGATTGCTAATGATGACTTTGGAACTATGATAGGGCCATGAACAAATAATATTTAGTTTGGAATTTGACTTTAATGGTATTTTTAGACACCAATATTACATCACACACATGTGTGTAACTCCTTGTATCAATACCCTCATTGAGCCATATTTCAATAATAACAATTAGCCTCTCTAACCCATGTTTTTACCCCTCACATATTTAATTAGTTTGAAATATATAATTAAGGTAATTAAAACCCCTTTTTTCCACCTTAATTGGCCACCTCATCCTAAGACTAATTATCACCTGATGAGTCACCACAATACTTGATCCCATCATCCTGACTACCCAAGACTTATTCTCACCTCAAAACTAAATTCCTAACCAACTACATCCTTCTTAACCTCTTATTTTTACCATTTTGTAATGGGTGCCACACTTGGCATGAGGAGGAATAGAAAGCTAGCCAAAAATAGTAGTTTTAACTATTCTAATGTCACTGACATTGATCAACACATGATCGACATTGATAAGATCACTGACATCGATTATATAAGTTAAAATTGAACCTTATGTTTAGGTCAGTAAAAATCAAGAAAACTCATTCGTACTTACATTCAAGATTTCAACATTCAACTTTAGATAGCCTAGCTTACTATTATCTTATGTAAATCAATCCAAATCATGAACCAAGCTCTTAAGGACCAGTAGCTCCCACTTGTTTTCTTTATTTAGGGAATCATTTTGGACTACTTGATATGATCCATCCATTTAACACTTATCATTTAGTCATCATTGTAGCTAAGTATATCACTTATTCTATATGTCTTTTAAGTAGTTGCTTTTATATCACTTTATAGCTATTGTTCATTACTTTACACATTCCTGACCAAACCCTCATGACAGAGTTGTAAAGCTTCCCTACTTATATCCCCTTGAATTGACACACCAAACCTCTGACCATATCTATATAAACCATACTCTCTCACACACAACTCTCTCCAACCTCCCAAACCTAACCAAAACCATTTCATAGACTTGAAAAAGCCTTTTATAAGCTCTTAAGCAATTATTGCCCCGACCGACCTTAGTAGCCTAACTGACATTAGTCACCTTCACCCACCAACCTCAGTAGCATAATTGATATCAGTCACTTCCTTACCGATGTCACCAACTATGGATTTCCTAACCTTTCTAAAACCTACCCAAACAACTTCCAAAATACAAACAAAACATACCACCTACACTCTGCTACTTTTTGTTGCACTCTAGTTGTGAATAATAGTGACATTATCTCTCTTTTACTCTCTCTTTAAATCTCTTTTAAGTCATTTTTTACTCTTTTGTATCTAAAAAGTGGATTGTCATCTCTAAGGAAGTTTGACACTTCCTATAACAAGCATGTAGCTTGGTAGCCCACTCCTTTATCTAATAACAAACATTTGGTGGTAGTGCTTTCTTACTTGCAGGTAGTCTTACCAGCCAAAAAGGAGTGCTCAAAATGTTTGGATATGATGTGTAAACCAATCCAAGTTCATTCTAATCATTTATCCCTATCATTCTTCTCTATTTTTCTATAGACTTAAAGTAGACAAATTTTAGTGAAACATTTCTGGCATGCCCAGTGGGACCCTAGAGTTTTCCTTAAGTTCATTGCTTTTTTTAATCATTAATATAGGTGCATTATATTTAAAACTTAATTTATTACACTTTCATCTTCTCTTCTCTCTTAAAACAAAAAATTCAACATTTTATATTTTTTGTTTAAAAGTAATAAACTAAAATTTTCTTCTTTTCTCTTTGCCCTTAATAGTAATTCATCATTTTTCTTACAAGTTGAAATAATCTCTTCTTTAATTCTTCTTGAATGCACATTAGGATAGTGAGTTTAATTCTCTATTCATATTTCATCCTTGTTTTCACTCGAATCTAAATTTTTTATATTTGGGCTTAAAAATTACTACACTTCATTGTTTGCTTGTTGCATATTAGCTCACCTAGTTAATTATAATAATTATGAATGTATTTTAGTACACATATGTTACACAACCAAATCACACTCACAAAAATAAACATCTAAACTCACCTTATAAAAAGCCCATTAGGATTTCATCACCTAGTGGATCACCTTACCCTACCTAGCTATCGTACTTGGATTTCACCACCAAGGGGAGAACCCACTCTATTCTCTAGTGGATTATAAAGTCTAGATAGAAGGTATATTTTGGTTAAGTAGCTTGGCTTGGGTTCTAGTCTATGAAGTGTAGGGAGCAAGCTCCTATAACAAGCCACATACCTGGTCTAACATAGATTTTGTCTTAAGCACTAAAACTAACTTGAAACTAACTCTAGATTGCTTTCTAGTACCTTTGATAACCAAATTTTCTTTTCACTATCTGATTAAGGCATAAGCCAACATGAGACTAAAATTAATCTCTATAATTTAATAGTTTCTAGTTGTATGTTCTTTTTCTACTTTTTTATTACCTTCTATATTTTGGATTTGGTAAGGGCATTTTCCTATTGATTCAAAAAAAAATCCAATACTCAGTTTGTATAACTTGTTATATCAGGTTTTCTAAGTGTTCTTCCTTCTTACACAAACCTCTTGTATCCATTGTTTTACCTAGTTTCAACTTTTAGGTTTCTAAAACATCAAATTGTCCATCTCTTAAGATATCACAATGACTGATATCAATTAACTATATCAACATAGGTATATTTTAGCTACCAATATTGATTAGTATACCGAAATTGGCAAAATTTTGCTACCAACATCAGTTAAGTGACTGATATCAATGACTATGTCATTTTCATTTTCTCAAAATAACAAGATGAAACAACCCACTTACCTCCACATAAACCTACTTTTTATTTATTATGTCACTAAGATATAGTAGTAAGACTCTTTATACTTCCTCTTACATGGTATTGATGTAATCTCAAGCTAAAATTCTTATCAATTATGAAAGGTGGAAACCACTTCCACCTTCCCCTCCTACTTTTGATTCTATCATGGAGTATACTTCAGATATAGAGCATACTAATAGCCCCAACCAAATTCCCATTATGACTAAAGGAGATCAATATTTTGCTAAATTTATTGATCACAATGTGGTAGGCCTTCAACATTACCTTGCCATGAGATGAACCTACAATTCTTTGGGTGACCCAATATATGGTATTCCAACCTCTCTAATGGAGACAAATTTAGTTTCATCCACCTCCACTATTTTCCCCCTGCTTACTCAAACCACTACTTTGACAAGCAACCCAACCATAAACAATGTCTAAAGTTTAGCATTGGTAACTACCTAATCCCACCTAAACTTTGGTGTGACTTCCCTACTTTCATAACCACAATTAGTTCAATAAATTATCACCCCATTCTATATTTTGGTTGTACCTATTCCATCTACTCTCGTGCCTATAATTACCCAAGTTACAACTCACCATTCATCCAATTTAACCATGACAATAACCCAACCTCTAATAATAATATCCAACCAAAGCATAATCTCTAACCCAATAGGACAAGCTCCTTTTCTTTCCACCCCTAGCCTATGACTCATTATCCTTATGTTGTGCCAAAACAACCTTAAAAATCTATGTCATATTCTCCCTCTACTTCTTATCATTTTCCTTATAACTTAGGAGGTATCCCCAGGACCAATCCCCCTCTAGATATCATTAAAATGTTGATGGACAAGATGTCTAATCTAAAGACATCTATTTTTGGCTCAAAAAAAGTATTATCTTATGATTAGATATGCAATGATCCCATCCATCTTTCTGTGCCTATTCTCCCTTATCCAAGCCAAAGGGAACTCCCTATATTTAGTCATTTCTATATTAAAGAGGACCCACAACAACATTTAAGATAATTTATACATGCTTGTTATTTAATAGGGCATGATGATGCATTACTACTTCATACTTTCTCTATGTCTCTTTTAGGTGTTGCCTTGGATTGGTCTAGATCTATAACTCAACACTCCCTTTTCTTGTTTAACTAAAACAAATATTCCTAGACCATTTTTATATTAACATTTCTAAAAAGGTTTCTATTACATACCTTTATTCTATTAGATAATTTGATGATGAGTCTATCACAGATTTTGGCGCTCCTTAGAGAGGCTTGATAAATCAAATCTCCTTATCCTTACCCCAACTTGAGCTTATTGGTATCTTTTCAAGGGCATGTCCTAAGCGAATCTCATCCACACTCTGGGTACAAACTTTTTGCACATTTGATGAGGCCTTTACAATGGCACAAAAACTTGAGATTCATGTTATAAAAGAACCCCCATTACAAATCGAATGACTCCTCATATTCTAAATATTATCCTTATAAATAAAAATCTAAATGATCCACCAATGTGGTGGTTATTAAATTAGCTTTTTCCATAACCACAAACTAGTCTAATTCTTTGACTTCCCAAAATCCAACCAAACAATTCCAACAACGGTATGAACAAAGACAATACACTCCCATTGGGGAGTCATATACATCCATTTTTGAAAATCTATTACAATAAGATGTCATAACCCTTCCTCAAATCAAACCTCCTATACAGTTTGACCCCTCTCATTTTATTCCAACTTGGTATAAGGAAGATGAGTTTTACAACTACCATCAAGTTAAAGGCCAAAATTCTAATAACTGTAAGGCATTCAAGAACATTATTCAAGACATGCTTGATAGAGGTGATCTCATCTTTTCAAATCCTAATTTTCCCCCCAATCAAAGTACGGATGTGTTCAAACATCCTTTCCTAACCATTCATCCAATAAAAATATTTTTCAAACCATGACTAATTCAGGTGATCATAATATCCATATGGTTAATATGGTCTTTCCTTTACCTCTAGTTAAACCTCCCCCTCAATAGGAGACACCCATTCTATTGAATCCTCCCCCATAGTCAATGTCATTTATTTTTCCCATTATTTCTACCTAGGTAGAAGAGCCTATTTCACTTATTATACTCCCACATGAGAAAGAGCCTCCTTTAACTCTTCTTTTTTCACTAGAGGAGCTAGTATTACTAGTTCCCTTTACACCAATATTACCTATCCTCTTACCACTTAAAGACCACACCTTACCCATCCCACAACCACATGTTGAAGGGAACATCATTCTTCTATTATACCCCCTTATGGATCCTTCTTCACCTACATCTCCTCCACTAATAGAGAGTAGTACCCCATCGACTCCACCTTTGAACCCAGAAGAGTTAATGTTTATCTACTCCCACATTAGATGAGAGACTTATTATGTCTACTACAATTATACCACTCTTAGCCCTTCTTTTACCTATGCAGGAAAATACCTTACTTCTTCCTCACCCAAATGTGGACGGAGTGATCATACCTATTATTTACCCCCTTGAGGAACCTTCTTCACTTACCTCTCCTCCACCCATGGAAGACCATGCCTCTTCTCCTGTCTCTATCAAAGAACACCTCATTACGGTTCTCTCTTCTTTGGCCTAAAGTAGTAGAGACCAATAATTTACCTATTTCCTAAACACCTTAGCCTTTTAAAGATACAACCATAAGGCCTACATTATCTAAACCCTTCTCATAGTTGGTGAAAAGTCTAGAATTTATTGACTCCATGAAGCTAGATCATGTAGCATTTTGGGACCAACTTAAAAGTCCTTATCCAACATAATGAATGTTAACCTTTATCACCAACCCTATCACTACCCTCTACCCCAAGGTATTTGACAATGTCAAATATTCTTTACTAAAATCACTAGAAGCTCATCCATCTATGTCAAAACCATCACCCTCATAGACATCTACAACATTAAAGTAGATCAAGCCTTTAGGCGTACACCCCATCTCTAATTTAATTCATCTATAGGTGAAATTAGATTTAACTCCTCAACCACAAGTTAGGGTTTCATGGCTTGAACTAAAAAAAAATGTTAAGCTTCGTAGATCTTGTTGATCCCCTCTTCAACCCTCAACTTTATTATCCATTTTGGGTCCACACCCCTCTACTTTAGTTGGAGTATTAACAACACAAGCAAAACAAAAGGTTAAGTTACCTCCACTACTGCATTTGCCACCTAGTAGGATTTTCACATCCAACATTAAGATACCTAACACCAAGATAGTATCATTAAACATGCAACTCCACCACCACCAAATAAGGCACCACATAAAATAACCTCTAGAAATCCTAAGCAAAAGAAGGTGTCCACTCGTATTAGCATAATAAGTGTGAGCCCACTTACAAGATCTCAGTGCTTTTTCTTACATCAGTTGTTATAATCTTCCATAATAAATTTTCCTCCCATTAAGACATATAGTCCTCTTAGAATGAAGCCATCTTGGTTTAATGATACACAAGTATTTTTATATCATCATTCAACTGAACACGATAGTGAGAGTTGTAAAGCCCTCACAATAGTCATTTAGAAACACTTTGATGTTGACACTCTCTTTGTTGATACACCTATTAACCTTCCTATTATTCCACCTCTAGAATCCAAAATGTCTCCTACTATCCCACCTAAATTCAAACCCAAAGATGTGGTCGTACCCCCTTTGCCACCTCCTTCACCTATATTTTAGATCAACATAGTTAATGTGGCCACATGGTCATAAAACTAGAAGGATAAAGGTAAGGAAAAGGTCAATGCTCCCTGGGCTCATCCACTCACCAAAGACTATCCTCTTTCTAATCCTAATATTTCCATATTGGGTGTCCCTAAACTAACATCTTTAAACATTATTCAAATCTTGATGGTAAAACAACTTTACCAAACTCCTATGAAAATGTCATTATATGAGTTAATCCAAAACTCATCCCAACACCATCAAGATTTGATTAGTGCCTTGAAATAAATTGAGGTAAGACCTGATGATTCCCAACCTCTTGTAGCATTGGTCACCTCCCTTAATTCCATTTCCCTCATTTCCTTTAGTAATTCAAAAGTTCCACTTCAACACCCTAAAGATCAAGATTATACCCTTTTTATTACCACATATATTGATCAAACTCATGTCAAGAGAGTCATGATTGATGGGGGAGCTAATATTAATATTATTTCTACCCATGAATACAAATAACTATCTCTTCCTGACAATTGTATGTCTCAAACCAATGTGGTAGTCTGCTCCTTTAATGATACCATAGCTACTGTAGTGAACATTATTGTCTTACATATCAATTTAGGTCCTCACATAATTCTTGATCTCTTTTATGTTGTATAAGGAGATTTCTAATATAATATACTACTAGGATGACCTTGGATATGTTTTATGACATGTGTACCCTCAACTTTGCACCATTGTGTAAATTTTATGCATGATGGGAAAGTGCATGTTATACCCACTGACCCACCTCCATTTAAAACATGCAACATGAATTATAGTCCCAATGATGTTCTCATTCCATTAAAGACATAATATTCTCTTAATGATACTTCTAAATCTTCCAGAAGCTCCACTCCCCTAGTTACATAGATATCAACAACTTAAATTCCTTACAAGGATCCCATTGAGGAAACTTTTTGATGTTTGTCACTTAGTGAATATCATTTGTTAATGCTTGACATGTTCTATAATCCACAAGAGTAAGAAAATATTCACATGCACCTAAATTATTCATATGACATGCACCCAACTTTTTGATGTTCTCCTTATAAAAGAAGAGCTCGAATGCCTCCTTTCTATTAAACTTATCCAACCCATTGACTACCCACAATGGATTTCCAATATTTTTATTGTTACAAAAGTGACTGAGGAAATTCACATTTGCATTGACTATCATGATTTAAACCTTTCTTTTCAAAAATATGACTTCCCATTTCCAAGTATTGACCAACTTATTGATCTAAAATTTGGCCATGAGATGTTATCACTTACAGATGGTTTATCTAGATATAATTATATTTTGGTTGCTCTCAAGGATCAACACAAAACAAATTTCACTACCCCATGGGGGACTTTCTATTATTAGGTCATGCCTTTTGGTCTGAATAATGTTGGTACCACTTATCAATGCACTATGACTTACATCTTTCATGATCTCCTACAAAAAATTATGAAATATTATGTGGATGACTTACTTGTCAAGTCTAAACTTCACCAAGATCACTTGATGATTCTCAAAATCATATTTACTCATCTCCTCCAATATAATATTTTACAAAACCCAAAGAAAGGTGTCTTTGGCATTATTTCTAGTAAGCTATTAGGTTTTATCATTTCTCTCTATGGTATTGAAGTTGACCCTGCTAAGGTTAGATCAATACAAGAGATGCCTCCACCTACTAATATCAAACAACTCTATAGCCTACAAGGCAAACTTTAGTTAATTGACCACTTCATCTCCCAATTTTTAGATCATTGCCAGCCCTTTCACTATCTCCTCAAAAAGAATGTTTCTTTCCATTGGAATATATATTACTAGGAAGAATTTGATGTACTCAAAAAATATCTCCTTTCCCCACAAGTTCTTATTCCACCTAAGTAAAATTAGACTGTTTACCTTTACATCTCTGTAATATACCATTCTTTGGGTTTTATGATTACACATTGAGATGACAAACATTGAGAATAGGTAGTTTCCTACATAAGACACACACTTATTGATTATGAGACTTGATATACCCATACTAAAAAACTTTGCCTCATGTTGGTCTTTTCCACCTCCAAGCATTGACATTATCTCCTAAATCATAAAACCTATGTGGTCACCCATACTAATCCCCTCAAATACATACATTCTAATCCATATCACAACCAACATGTAGCTTAGTGGCTCATGATCCTTGCTAAATTTGACTTAGAATTCATTAATAAAAATTCTATTAAGGGGTAGACAATCACTGACCAATTAGTTGTTTCCCATTTCCCTAATAACCAACCTTCAAACCTTAAATTCCCCAATGAATCCATTCCAATGCTCTCCACCGATGACATCTCCTATCAAATGATGATGTTATTCGACAAGTCTAAATGTCAATATGGTGGGGGTGTGGGATTCATTCTTATTACTCTAGATGGTGAACCTTTGCCTTTGTCATTTAAACTAGATTTTGAATGTACTAACAACATGGCTGAATATGAGGCTTTGATCTTAGGACTTCAAATAGCTCTCTTCTTGGGTATCAAATCCATAACCATTTTTGGTGATTCTCAGCTAGTGGTTAACTAGGTCAATGGTTCTTACCTATGCAAAAATAAAATTCTACAATGTTAAAAACATTATGTAGATATGTTATGGGGATCATTTGACTCTTATCTCTTACAAACTATTCCTTGATATACAAATAAGTTTTATAACATAATGGCTTCACTTTCCTTACACATACCCTCTTCATCCTCTTCCTCAAAAATATGTCACCGTGTATTACTTAACATTACCCTCCTACGTATAAAATAACATCTTCTTTATCATAAATGTAACATCTAACCCACATGAATTATGATACAAGAAACTCATGGATTACCTTTCCTTCTCTATTACCCCTTCTAATATCTCCAATAATGGGAGACGTGCCTTCTTAAAATGTGTCTCTCATTACACTATGCTAGGGGACTTCTCTATAAGAGAGGTTTTGATGGTCACCTCCTTAGATGCATCACTAGTACTGAGACTCCCTTTGTTATTAAGGAATTCCATGATGAAATTTTTGGTTGACATTTCAATGGTCATGTAGTTATCAAGCGTATCCTTTGACTTGGCTATTATTGGCCAACACTCCATCAAGAATATGTTGATTATATTTGGCATTGCATCAAATGTCAACAACACACTAACCTCCTTCACATTTTGAGTCACGCATTACAAGTCAGTAAAGGATTTTGGCCCTTCTCCCAATGGGGCTTGGATCTAATCAAGGAGATTAACCCTCATTCCTCCCTCCATCATCATTCTATCATTACTACCACTAAATACTTCACCAAATGGGTCAAGGCCATTCCTCTCATTTCCACAAAGGCTAACAAAATTATTGACTTTATCAACCATCACATCATCTATAATTTTGGTGTCCCTCATAAAATTATAATAGATAATGGTTATGTTTCAAAAACAATATTGTCCAAAGTCTTTGTGATACATTCAGAATCAAATTAAGGTTCTCATCACAATACTATCCATAAGCAACTGGACAACTAGAAGATTCTAACAAAACATTGACCAAAATTCTAATGAAGTTAGTTAATGATATAGGCAAGGTTTAGCACACACACATTCCTTTTGCTTTATGGGCTTACGACACTAGCATTCAAAACCTTATGGGTGTTACACCTTTTTCCTTGGTATATGGGATGGAGGCTATTTTACCTCTTGAGGTTCATATTCCTTCTCTTCACATTTTATTAAAATACATACGTACTAATGACTAATTTTTCCAAGAATATTTGGTTCAACTCAAATTTCTTGATGAGCGTCATCTCATATCCCTCATCCACCTCCAAATCTATCAAGAGTGTATCAAATGTGCATATAACAAATAATTCAAAGAGTGAGATTTTAATATTGTAGATCTCATCTTAAAATAAAATAAACATGTGATGAACATGGAGAAAATAAAATGGTGTAATTTTTCTCCTAATTATCTTGGACCCTACATCATAACTCATAAGTATGGCTCAGGAACTTATCACTTGTAATCTATTAAGGGAAGGCTAGAACATAAACCTTTAAATTCCTTACACCTATGACCATTATTTTGTTACATAACCATCACTTCACCATGTGTTTAACTTGAGCTCATCCCTCAAGCACCCATATTAAATTCATTTCCCTTCCTCTTAACGCTTACTCCTATTCATTTAGTTAACTTATGAGGTGCTATGGTTTTGCCGTCAAAGTCAAAAACTCCTTAGCCTCTATAGAATTGTCCATGACTAAAAAATAAACAAAAAAAATGGGATATGTGATAATTTATATTCTCTAAGGTCATGTTTCTTAATTTAGATTGCTCCTTTAAAGAATAACTATGTAACTTCTCTTTGCTAATATCAATAGACTGCTCCCTTGAAGGACATCTATTTAAAAATTAAAAACAAATACTTAAACCACTCCCTTGAAGGATGGAAATGCCAAGATTTGTTCTCAAAGAGAAATACAAATGAAAATCTTCTCATATTTATCATCTTTATATGACCTCTATACATACACAATCCCATTGTAGGCTTCTCACATTGATCAACTTACACACAAAAAAAATATTTAAGTCATGGACTTGCCTATAGTAGCTCTTGGGTCATACATAATAGGGGAATATCATACCTAATTCAAAGGTTACACTACCTCAAACACTTTCACTCATTTACCCTTTTTTCCCTCATACTCTTTTAAGTTACTTTGAGCTCACTTAACACAAGGTGAACACGACGCTTCTCTAACACACAACATGTTCCAATGCTGCAAGGAATGAATGAGGTTCATACTCTTGAGCCTATTTATGTTATGATTATGTTATTTGCCAATACATGAGCATTCTACATCTTTAATTTTCCATCCAGATCATATGTTGATCTCTCTACTAAGATGAAAACATTATACAAGCACTATCAAGCCTACTGCATTTATTTTAAGCATACACCATCACAATTATGTAAAAATGCTGAAATAAAATAACATAATCAACCTATTCATTTTAATTATATAGCATCACAAATATGGAAAAATGCTAAGATGAATTTAACAAACCAACTATGCATATACCATCACATATATGGGAAATACTAGTCTAACTCAACTAACATGATCAAATTAACATGACATAGAAATAATTATCCACATCAACATCATAAACACATCTCATATATATATATATATATATATATATATATATATATATATATATAATCAATATACATGTAAATTGATACATCACCATAAAATCATCCCTCTCTCAGAAAAATACATCTCTCATCTTCAAATCATTGATTGATGTTTATATAACATATATAAAAAACACAAACTCTCATCTTCAAATCATAAGATGAGGAGGATGACACTATCCAGGAAGATTCTGGTGAGGACCCAATGTCAAAGAATGAAAAGGAAATCCCAGTCCAGGAAAATATCCAAAACATGGAGATAGAAATTGAAGAAGGATTCAATGAGAGGGAATTAAAGAGCCAAGAAGACTTCTTTGAAGAAGCTAGAAATAGCCCAAACAAAAAGGCTGAGGACTGGAAAGGGAAGAAACAGAATGAATAAAAACACACCCCTTTGATTTGGGTTAATAGTAAAGTTGAGTGTTCTTCCCAATTAGATGCCTGGCTGTGTAGGGAGACCATTGATCTAAAGAAAAAAGTGGAAACATTGGAAGAATCAATGAAAGCTGCTTGGAACAAAGTAAATGACATGGAGAATCAGTTAAGCCAAATCCCTGTGAAGCTAAAAGTTTATGAAAACAACCTCCGGGAGCTTATAAAGGAAAATAGAAAGAAAATGGATGAAGTAACATCCAAATTTTGTGCAACTGCTATCAGTATTGGGAAATGTGCCAATGAGGAGACAAAAGTAATAGAGGGCCCCTACAAGAGGACAAGGCAAAGTTCCAGAAAGAAAGACACACAAAAAGGAGACTTGCTGGAGGCTGCCACCCAGGAAATTGCTTTGAAAGAAAAAGAAGCCATGAAGTTGATCCTGGAACTGGATGAATAATCCAGTGTTTTTTCGGTTAAGAAACTGGTACTGATCTCTGGTTTTATTTTGCTAGTTTTCAGTTAGTTGTTCTTTCAAACTTTTGTTCTTTGGGTCCTGTTTAGATGTATATCAATGGTTTCAGGACCATTCTTTTTTCTATTTTTACTACTTCTATGTAGTGTTTTAAGGCGTTGCCTGTGGACTTAGTTTGCTCTTTTTTGTTCTTTGTTAAAGGGTTTCAGGGCCCCTTCAAAACCTGCTTTAACCTCTAATCTAAAACAAACACAAACTCTAGCACTCAAAGTCCTTAAGGCTCTCCACATGGTCATGAATAAGTAGTGTCATCACCACTCTTTGCTCATGTATATTTATGTGAGATAGAATCTATGGCATGTGACGCAAATCTCTCCTACTCTTTAAACTCATAATACTTCTAAATCTATTGGAACTCCCTGATGGCCCTCTCATAATAAGCAATCTCATCAAGAGTAGTAGTATATCTCAATAGAGATATGGTATGTGGTGGTCCCATCATACCTAATGATGATTTATCTTGTACTAGTCCCTATGGCAGAGGAAGAGGAGTAGCGTTACCTAATTCTCTCAAACTATACCTCTCCACTATCAATGGAGTGACCTAACCCTGTAGTGCCCTGACCTAACCCTGTAGTGCCCTAACCTAGCCCTGTAGTGCCTCAACTTGGCCCTACAATGTCATGACCTATCCCTATAAGGCTAATACATGTGCTTGAGTTATATCTCTAGCCTATATTATTGCATCCCATGCCTTTACAATTACATCTCTCTCCCTCACCACACCCTTAAAATCTAGTAGTGGCCTCCTGACCTCAACTATGGGATGTAAACTATCCCACCAAGCCATATATGCTATTGTACACCCTGTATCAATTAAACATGGCCCTAATAGTAGCTCCTCAAAATATTGCCTATCTATCTCCTATGGTAAGGGTAGGGGTGCCTTTATATCATCCCTCTTATATTAATGGAAGGAGGTGGTACATCATGTAGTAGGTTAAACTACCTATTCACCCATGTTATGGGTACCATCTCTAACTCACTGGCTCATCTCCCCCTAACCAATAATGAGCTCTATAAGCCAATAAGCTATTATTCCTATCCTCTGAATATGGGTCATGTTAGGTAGGGTCTCCACAAAATATCCACATGGATCAAACCCTCAATCATGTTCCTATAATAAGCAATGTCATGCACTATACCATCTATTCAGGTCTATGCCATACCATCCCTCCACCATATGAAACCCACACTAAAGCTAGTTAGATTCATGGTAGGTAAACCCAATGGTCATGTCACCATGATATGCTCATATGCCCAATAGTGTATAAAATGGCTGACACATAAACTATACTACCATCATAGTCTCAAACCCCATAGCTCTCTATATAGCCAAGCCAAAAACACTGGTCCCAATGCAAAAATAGCCCACTGCTCAACCATCTGTGTTAGCACAACCATCAATGCAATCAAAAATCTACCACCATTTACATTTGGTAATACATATACTATGATCCCTATCATCATCAAAATGTTCAATTGATGCTAATCCTCATTAGCCATATACAGTGGCTCATAGGTGAAACTCATTGAATGATAAGTCACCTCACTAACATGCTCACCATATAATACCACTATGTGCATATCATGCTCCTCTCTTGAGCATGTGAAGAGCTCCTCACTCTATAGTGGAAACCATAATATCCTATATACATCCTCTTATGTCAATGTCAACTCTCTAGTTGGTAGATGGAAGGTGTTTTTGGTGTGATCCCACCATTCTATCAGTGTTATCATCAAGCTCACATCTCTAGTGACTTTGTAATATTATCTCACTCCTCCTAACCCCATAGCTACCATACGTTCCCACTCATCTAGGGTGACATCCTTCCTTAATCACATCAGTAGCCTTGGTAGGTGATCTTGTAACATCAACTTGAACCTCACCTACATCCATATGCACATAACTTAAATCACACACTTTCTAATATAATCTATCACCACCTTTTTTCCATTCTATTTGGGAGAACTACATTGGTGTGAGGTCCTCCACTAAGCTATTTAGGAATCATTTATTTGATAAAGGGTTTTTTGAGGTTAGCTCAGCCACATACCCACCTAACTAACTACCCTACCCAATTTCCTACCCCTCTACTAACATTTTATTCCCCCTAACTCTCAAATTAACCTACTAAAGCAAATTAACCAATTC
Organism: Torreya grandis; assembly: GCA_037957365.1. NCBI lineage: Eukaryota > Viridiplantae > Streptophyta > Pinopsida > Cupressales > Taxaceae > Torreya > Torreya grandis. Next base: position 1,319,375 of record JARHVA010003310.1, on the reverse strand, counting down.
ACATTTAAAACCAAATGGTAGAGACTCTTACCTCATCTATCCATATCCTTTAGGTTGACACAACTAGATCTTGTGATGGCACACCTCCTACTGGGTCCCCTCCTAGCTCAACCATCTCAATAATAGTTAGACCTCTATTTTTCTCTAATCAAAACTTGCAAATGAGTTTAGTCAACCATTAAACCCCCTTTTGTCAAGTTTGGTTAGTCTATTGACATCAATAACATTACCCTAAGTCACTGACATCAACATTATTTATAATTGACATCAGTGATGTCAATAATGTTTGTACCTTTGAATTAATGTTTCCACCAACAACCAACACCATTCTTTAGACGTTACACGTACTTTGGGGTAATTTGGAGATCATGTATATCTCACTAACCATGACTACCAACTTGGAGATCACATATATCTCCCCACCCATGATAACCACCCTTGGAGATTACTTAAATCTCCACTCACAACTTTACTTAGAGATCATGAATATCTCCTTGCTCATTGACCCTTTTCAACCAACCTTGCATTACTTGTCTTGACTATTTATGTTATTCTGCTATAGTTGGATCTTATACAAAGCATGTATATTAGGTATTTAAGATGACAAACAATCTCATCCTATCACCTATAACCTTTTTGTGTTTCCTAGGGGAAATTCTTACCTCACTACCTAGGATGCATAGACTATTGGAGATACAACTTTGATTGTTTTGACCTCCTCAGCTATCACTTATAAGTTGTGCTTTGGTTATTTCTATCCAAGTCCTCCTCAACCTTACCTATTCGTGACTTTGTCAACTATAGCTCATAGTAGTATACACACATGAAATGATACCATGTTCTCCTTTAGTCACCCAATTCAATTCTTATCAAACTAGCACTCAATTCTAGTTTCTTCTTCGTCGATTCTTTTTTTGAGGGGCATACCTCATCCAATAATTGGAGCATATAAATCTTGTTTTTTCTTACAACTTGTTAGTAAAAATTAAAAAAGGGGGAAAATGTAGACACCAAAATTATGTCACACACACACATGTAAATCCCTATGTCAAAACCCCCCTTGAGCCCTATTTCAATAATAACAATTAGCCTCTCTAACCCATGCTTTTACCCCTCACATATATATTTAATTTGAACTATATAATTAAGTTAATTAAAAAACCCTTTTGTCACCTTACCTGGCCACCTTGTCTTAATACTAATTCTCACCTGATGAGTCACCTCAAGACTTGGTCCCCTCATCCTAACTACCCAAGACTTGTTCTCACCTCAAAACTAAATTCTTAACCAACTGCTTCATTCTTAACCTCCTATTTTTACCATTTTGTAATGGGTGCCACACTTGGCACAAGGAATAATAGAAAATTGGTCAAAAATATTATTTTTACCTATTCTAAGGTCATTTATGTCAATCAAACCATAGATGATGTTGGTGGGATCATCAACATTGGTTTTATAAGCCAAAATCCAACCTTATGTTTAGGTCAGTACAAATCAAGAAAACTTAATCTACTTGCATTCCAGCTTTTAACATTCAACTTTTGACATCCTAGCTTATTATTATCTTACGTAAGTAAATATAGATCAAGAACCAAGCTCTTGAGGACTAGTAAATCACACTTGTTTTCTCTATTCAAGGCATCAGTTTGGACTACCTGATAGGAGCCATCCATCCAACACTTATTATTTTGTCACCACTACAGCTAAGTATATCACTTATTTTGTAGTTATTTTAAGTAGTTACTTTTCTATCAATTTATAGCTACTATACATTACTTTACACATTCATGATTGAACCCCTCTAAGGGAGTTATAAAACTTCCTTAATTGTTTCCCCTTGGCTTGACACACCAAACCTCTGACCAGATCCATCTAAACCATACTCCATCTCTCTCACAACTCTCTCCAGCCTCCCAAACCTGACCAAAACCATTTCATAGACCCAAAAAAGCCTTCTGTAAGCTCTTAGGCAATTATTTCCCCTATTGAACTCGACAACCTAACTAACCTCAGTAGCATAGATAATATCGGTCACTTCCTTACCAATGTCGACAACTGTGGATTTCCTAACCTTTTCAAAAACTACCCAAACAACTTCTAAAATATAAACAAAACATACAATGTACACTTTGTTACTTTAATTGCACTCAATTTGTGAATAATGGTAATATTACCTCTCTTTTAATCTCTCTTTAAGTCTCTTTTAAGTCATTTATTACTCTTTTGTCTCTCAAAAGTGGACTGTCATCTCTAAGGAAGTTTGACACTTCCTAAAAAAAGCACATAGCTTGGAAGCCCACTCATTTATCTACTAATAAAATTTTTGTGGTAGTGCTTTCTTACTTTCATGTAGTCCTCTCCAACCAAATAGAAGTGCTCACAACATTTGGTTATGCTGCACAAACCAATCTAGGTTCATTCTAATCACTTATCCCTATCATTCTTCTCTATTTTTCTTTAGACTTATAATAGACAAATTTTAGCAAAATAGTATCATTTCAAAACACTTTTTTAACAATGAATACAATTAACCTTATCTATTTAGTTACCTTAAGACTTATGGAAGAGATGAGGAATGGTGAATGATTTAGGGTTTCTCATGTTCATCTACACATTTTATTCATAATCATGTTAATGATGAGATGAATTTTAGTAGCCACTCTTTTAAGTATTAATGTCTTTATAGTTATTATGTATTTAAAGTGATTAAATGGTATTTTTTGGGTTGGGATAAGAAATTGTGGAAATATGGAATGAATATTTAGAATAAGGTAACTTGGGGAGAGAAAATAAAGAATAAAATGAAGAAGTAGAAATTTGGAGCTTAGATCTAGTCACAGGTAATGTTATTAAACCTCAATATTAATATTTTGTGTATTAGTTTATTTGCAAAAAATATGAAAAAAATTATTTAATTTTAATTCTCTATTTTATTATTAACCTATATATGGATGCATAGGTATGCATATACAATTTTATAATTCAACCTAAGGTAATGTGTGTACACATAAGGTCTCTATGTTGATTATCAATTATCAATTATCATGTATTTTATTCTTTATCATTATTATCAAGTATTTTCATCTTTTAACAATTATCAATTATCACATAATCAAGGAAGAAAATATTTCAATCTCTATATTATAATAACTTTAGCAATTCACATAGAAAATAAGTATAGGATAAGGTAAATCAGTCTTTTATTGATTCAAGGGCTTGAAATCTAATATTACAAATGGATAAAGTATTTTCATACCTAGTGGAGAGATACGATAATAAGCATCCTTAGACAAATTTATAATAAAAAAGGAGAAAATCATTACCAAGATGCATAAATGTAGCTGTTAGAGCCATATTAAGCTTAATCATGAAAGAAATACAACTTAAAATCAAGCCATAATGACTTTTCCAATTCCTTCATACCTACCATTATGAAGATCCCTTAAATAAAGTAGAGTAGGAGTGGAGGAAAGGAATATACTTTACCAAATTCATCCTTGTTTGGTGGATTGATGGAGAATAAGTGTGCACTAACTCTTGAAACTCCTACTTCTAGCTCTAATGTACCCTATTTCCTCATCCTTATGAAAAAGTATGTTTCATGGTTGGCTTGGGCTGACCACCACTTGACCCTATGGGAGTTACTTCCTCTAATTAGTCCTTTAATTCCATTTTAAGGAATATATCATGGTTACTATGAATGGATAACCCTATAATGAGCATCCACATGATGATCAGACCACCTTCTCAATGCATTGACTCTTCATAGTGAAATTGAATGGCCTTAAATTTGTACTATGATCATTTTTGACCACTATCCTTAGAATATTTAATTATAAAAACCATGTATGGTGATCTCTATTCACTATCCCTGACATTTATACAACTCCTAATGATGTCTCAAGACTTCACATTGACTGTTATGAATTTAATTTTCAAAAAACCTAGATCTACAAATTTCTTGAGTGTTCTCGAGACTTAGACACAACTTGTCCTTACCAATTGATTTTGAGTCATGTATATCTTACATTTCATATACGAAATCATGTTTCTAACTAGGTAAAATATTTTAGAGACCTTGAGGGAAATGTAATCTTCTTGAACCTTTCACCTTCTTAATGAGCTTATAAATGATTTTATCCTTCTCTTTCTTATTCTAGAGCTTGCCTTGATACAATTGAATAGATGAGGAGTTCTTTGGTTGGTTTATAAGTTCCATACCAAGACACAAGCTTCGAAATACATATGAACCTTCTCCTTATTCTTGAAATTATACTTATTCAATCCTTGAATACATTTGATAATTTTATATATATGAGGCTATAATTTATATATGTTTGGAATATATTATTGAGACCATTTCTCCATTGATGATTTTACTTACCTTTTGTAGTTTATAGGGATTCCTAACAGTTAATGTTAATTGAAAATCTTTTCATTTTTTAGGTCAGTGTAAATGGTGCTTTGTGGGAGAGGTGTAATTGAAACTTCCTTAGGGATCCTAACACCATTCTTGCAAAATTTCTTAAGAATCTCCTAGACTAAAATTTTCTCAAAACCCTACCACTAAAGTCTTATGGGTTTAGATGTATCCTTGATGATATTTATCACCCTTGAAATTTTTTTATTATTTTTTTCATCTTCATGAAGGCTTTCTCATTCCTTGACTTGGATTTGGAATCTCCTCGATCATTACTTAGAGCTAGGCATGCCTTTAAAGGTTTTGAGAACATGATCCATTCTTGGTGAATCATTATATACATTCACTTCATTTAAAGTGACTTGGGATTAGATGAAACCTTACTAATAAAATATTTCATAACCTATTAGGCCATACTCTAAGCTATGATATGATCTAGGGATTGGATAGGTAAGACAACTATTTAAACTCTATACCCTATATATATATGCCTTTATATGACTTTTAAAATTAATTCTCTAAGCTATGTAACCTATAAAGTGAGACTTCATGAATTGGTAATCAATTGGTTGAATGACTTCTCCTCATATTGAAGGTCTTTTAAAGTTAACTAATTTTTATGATTCCCTTGAAAAAGGCTTAGTTGACTGATCAAACCTATTTTGCATGTTGTCAATAGGGTATTCTTAATACATTAGTTTATAAGGTTGATTAAAATACCTTAAACCATGATACCTTACCTTAACCACTCCTAGACTATACCAACCAATGCCAATACCATTATAGACATTGAGTTACAAATCTTGAAAAATTATAAAAACTTGTGAGAAGTTATAGTCACTCTTGGCAAACTCTATCATAGGGTGAAATCATGACATAATAATCTTGTAATCTTTCTAATTAAAATATAATTTCCTCATGTTAGATAGATATTCTCAACATGCCTACAATCATTCTAATCTCTAAAAATCTATTTTGGAGATGGATTTCTTGAGTGCATGTCTTCATTTAAGTGACATGGAAAAATAATAAGAGGGTTGGACTTGGTTTGATGTTCTTCTCTTAGTTAAACATCTTGAAATAACTGCATACCCCATTAATACCTTACATTTTTGATGATGTTTAATACTCTAATCCTTCTAAGATGTTGGGTTTCATCAATATCATCAATCTTCCACTATGTTTAAAGGATTTTGAGGGTTGTAAGGTATTCTCAAGACTTCTTCTTCAAGAAAAAATGCCTCATGAAGATTGAAATCCTTAATTTTATGAGTGTAGGCCTATGTCACAAATACAAGGATATAACATTATAAATAACCCATACAACTTGGGATTTAATGAGCTTGAAATCATATTGGAATAATATATGGAGGTGAGGGGCTTAGTTGACTGCAATGAAACATCTTCCCTCATGAAAAGACTCCTTGCAATGTATTCAAGACCTGGCTCTTTTCAAACCTATAAGTTTGACCCCATTAGCTTGAATGCATATAAAAACTTAGAATATGTATTTTATGGTTAAAAAATTGTTTGGATGGTTCTTGGAGTGCATAGACACCATAATTGAACTCATGTTTCACATAGAATCCATCAGAATAACTTGGAATAATGAAAAGATGAATCTACAGGTTCTTAAGGTTTTAGGGGTTTTAGGGATACTAAAGAATTTAAAGGGAATATATCTATTTTTAAGACTTTAAATTATACTCAATGCCCTCATATGATGTCTACTAGACCCCCTCATGTTCCTCAATAATCATTTCTTTCCACGCAATAACATAAGAGAGATTGATCCATAAATTATGATTCAAACAAGTTCCTGACATGTCTGTTTGGTCTTCTTAGTGATTGTTTATAGAGTTGTATTCTTATCTATGCCTCACAAAATATATACAAGGATATTAAATATCCCATCCTAAACATCCAATATTTTTACACTACCATGCATTTGCTCAATAAAAGTAACACATTCAATAAAAATTGTGTAGGCCTAAGAAAAAATTTTGGAATGGTTTTGAGCTTATTTGATCTCTCCTAGACATAGATACTCTATTTAATACCTAAAATGGAATGGGAATTATTTTATTAATCTTTCATGGATCTACCCTAACCTATACTTGTCTTTATAATTATGTACCATTGAATGAAACTTCTCAAAACCTTGCTTGCTCATGGAAATATTAATTTTAAAGGCTTTTTCTACCTTCTTTCTTGAGATTGGTCATATTTGTCCATGAATGGGCCTAAATTTCTCTAAAAAACCCTAAAAAAATCTTTGAAAACCATGTAAACTACATGTTCAAGAAAAAAATGAAACTATTTTGGGTTGTTACAAGCACTTTTCATGCTGAGGGGGAAATAAATGACATCAAATACAAAGAGAGGAGGGGAAAATGAGATATTAAATTCAATTTTACACTATTTTTTATGGATTAGTGGATGTGATGAAGGTTAATTTAGTGTTATGGTTATCTTTAAGATATTAAAAGGAGCCCCTTTTCTAAGAGTGACTTTAATAACTCAAATGACATGACATTATGAACTTGTATAGCTTCATATGCACTTGTGGATCATTATAGGTTATGTTCATGTCCTAAGCATGCCTTATAGAGACACTTTAACCCATTTTATTCATGAAATACACCGTTTAAGACATCCTTGTTGTTGCCCACATAATGACATAATTGTACTTTTGACCAAGGAATGCATTGACTCCACTTGGATGCCTCTAAGCATGTAATGAGACCTCATGATATGGAGTAAGAATCAAAAAAGGATTAAAGACACTAACTATGAAATGAAATACCACTTGGAAAGTAATTCAACAACCAAAATTCATGACATATATTCGAATACTCATTCAAGGTAGTTAGAAGCATACCTAACTTGGAACACATTTAAATTAATGAGATGCATGCAAGGGATGAAAGTAAACTAATTTTGAGAAAAATTACTCTCCCAAAGTAAGAAAATGTTATAGGACCATAGGTGGCTAGAATATCCAACATTATAGTGACCTCTTAGGGGTGTTTCCTTATCCAAACACATAAATACCATATACCTTATACATTATATTTGGAATGGAGTCAAGAGAGACTCAATATAAAATAGACACCCTACTATACCATCTTTAAGAGGACTAATACTTCAACTTGAAATATAAAATAAGGAAATGAGAACAACCTAAAAGTGTGATACAACACTTAGGGAAAATTAAAACACAACTAAACTACTGGAACACTATGCTAATATCACTTGGACAAAGCAAATACATCTACCTACTTATGTATAAACTTATGAAAATGACCTTTAAGCGTAGTGCTTCAAATGAATCCCATTGATTGGGATTGGAATGTATTATCCATCTAACTTGGATAGCTAGAAGGAATTTGATTATTTGTAGTTGGTTATAACACAAGGTCCACTGCATATAACATAAAATTTGGTGTGCCTTCTAGTGTTGGCCTTATCTTCATATTATTTTAACACCAAGTCCCCCTAAGGGAAGACTCTATCATTTTCTCTCATATCAAATGTCTTCTTTACTTGAGCTTTAAGTATCTCCATTATGTGTGTAGCTTGATATATAACATCTTATAACTCCATCAATTTTACAAATCCTATTTCCATGGCATCTTCCTCCACCATTTTTAGCTAATGTGTAAGCTCTAAGGCTAGTAGTTTAAGTGATATAGGTATCCTTTCTTTCCTAACATATTTAATCATGTAAGGGTATTTACCTAAATATATTTTAGGAGTGATTGTATCAACCCATAAGGTGTATTTCATATTTTTATGACATGTTCTTTGACTATATTCCATAGTCCTTTTGATTATTTTGATCAAATTATTATTTATGGACTCTACCAATCCATTGCCTTCAGTATAGTAGGTAGATGAAGTGCTCAAGTAAATTACATGTTTCAGTACCCAATCAATTATTTTGGTTCTAAAAAAATCCATTTCATTATCATAAGTGATTGTAGAAGGCACTCTAAACCTAGTGATTATGCCTTCATAAAAGTCCAACACATTGGTCTCATTTACTTCCTTAAGATATATTGTTTCTTCCCACCTTGTAAAGTAATCATTGGATGTCAAGGCCCACTTATATCCTACACTTCAATGTGATTTAATAATTCCTATGAAATCTAAATCCCATTGAATGAAAGGTTGTTCTACTTGGATGGGGCATAGAAGGAAGGCTACTAATTTATGTTTTATAATGAATAAATTACATTTTGACACATTTTTACCCATGCATATACATCTATAAGATAGTTTGGATAATATTATAATACTCTAATTATCTTCAAGGATGTAACTCTTGGAGAAAAATGAACACTTGATAATTCATCATGAATTTTTTCCAAAATCTTATCAACCTGATTTGATTTAACACACCACAAGGAAAAAAAGTTTACATCCTTATTAAATAAGACACCATATATAAGTACATAAGGAATTTATTTCAATATAAAATATATTCTTTTGTAATTTTCCAAAACTTAAGTGCATTCACCTATTTGAAGGAAGTGGCTCATGTCTTGAGTCTAACTAGTGAGCAGTAAAGGTGTAGTTGGTTCTTGGTCATTTTAAAGAAATCAGAAAGCCTCTTTATCATCTTAAAAAGCTATAGATAGTTTATCACACAATAATTTACATCTCAAAAAATTTGTGACCTTGATGTCCACATCATATTCCATCACCTTTGTGATTCAACCTACTATGTTCTCGCTTAGGTCCTTGCTCAAGAGGAATTCTTTAACACTTAGATTGGATATTGGTAGATAGACCTTGTTATTATACACCAAATGCCTAAACTTATTGATAATTATTATGATATTAAATTCATTTTTATCAAAAAATTAATACCTCACCTCATGATCCTATAAACTTTGACTAAAGAAGGCTATTGGTTGTTATAACCCTTCATCATTCTATTGCACCAACATGGCTGAGATATTATCCACATGTCCAAATGCATATAAGGTGAAATTCTTGTAAAAATTAGGATTTATAAGTATAATATATTTTTATATGGCCTACTTTATTACCTCAAAGTTATTCCTTCCTTTTATAGTCCAACTGAAAGTCATATTATTCTTCAAAATGGAGGTTAGTGGTCTCTCAAGATTTGAAAAATTTGGTATAAACATCCTAATTAAGATGATTCTGCCTAAGAAACTTTACATCCCCTTTTTGTTATTAGCCAAGGACAATGAAAAAACTATTAATAAATAGTCCAAACATGGTTAATTAATAAATAAATAGAATATATTAAGCAAATCATGCAGTGATTTGTAAATAGTATTTATAGGAATAAATTAGTTGTTAATAGTTAATTGTTAGAACAACTAACTTATTATATAGTAAATGGTTATTCTAACCATTGTTATATAATTTAATTTTATAATGGAATAAAACATGTTGGTTGATTTATTGATAAATTATGTGTATGAGCCTTTAGCTTAGGCCCGATATGGGCTAACATTAATATCTAGTATCAAAGCATGTTTTCCTAGACCTCTCTATACCTTTCATTCATTTATTGATTTCATAAAAACAAATTCATATAATAACATTGTAGTATAGACCACATGAAACTACTAATAATATATTTTTTCATCCCTACTCACATACTTCCATCAGTATAATAATGTAGACCATGTGTGAAACCTCTAGCTCTACCATCTACCTACATTTTTCCTCTCAACTTCCACCCTACTCACTCTTTATGTAGTTTGCTCACTTCATTTTGTTCATTGTATGCATTCTATAAAATCAAAAAAGAAATATATATGAATTTACAGTTATTTCATCTATGTATTATTTTTGGATATATTTACTTCCAAAATTTGAATTTTTTTTTTGATATATATCCTCAAAAAAAATAAAAATAAAATTATATATGTATTTTAAATTCATAAATATTATATATATTTACTAAAGTATTTACCCAAGGCATACAAGATAATTAATATTGTCTTGAAGTAATGAGATCTGCATTAAGGGTTGCATAACAAATTTTTTGATGATTACATTTTATTGTGCAATTTAACCCGCTATTTGAGGTCAAAATACCCCCATTTTTGAAAAATGAGCACCCTTGTTTTAAATTTTGAAAATTTGTGCCTTGAATTGAAATTCACTTAATAAAATTGTCATTAGCATGTTATTGCATCATATTTACTTGAAGATCATCCACACCATGGTGGGACTGACATATTTTCACATGATTCATGTTAGACCTTGTCTAAAATTGCTAACATTAGATCTTTGTGTTTTCAAGATGCAATTTTAATGGAGAATCAAGTGTGTGGATAATGTCTAGGGTTTTGGGATTTAATGAAAAATTAACCTTTTTATTAATCATTAGTCTTTAATTATTTAATTTGATTCATGTTGGAACATATAGAAACCCTTAGCCTAATTTTTTTAATCCTAAGTCTTTTAAATTGAATTCAAATTTACGTGAGTTCACTTTATTTAAAATTGCATAGGAACACTTTATATTAATTCAAAACTTAGCTTATATTTTATCCTAATATTTTGATCATTTATTAACACAACCAAAACCTTAGCCTAAAATTTTTATCCTAACTTATTTATATCCTAACACCCCTTAGTTCCCTTTTATCTGTGCATGAGATAACTAAACGAGGGAACAATTTGCATATTTTAGACTTAGCTTAAAAACATTTATCCTAAAGTCTTAATCATGTTTATTAAAATGAATAAAACCATATTATAAAAACTTTATAATAATTTACTTATGTTTCCAAGCCTTAGTTTATTTTATTATCCACAATTCTAATGGATCAATATATATCAAGAAAAAAAGATCCAATGGTTTGTAGGGACTCTTCAAAGCCAATAAGTCAAGAACCTATATCGACGGTGAATGTTTAATCAAGAAAAAGAGATTTTATGGTGCAAGATGGAAGTTAAAAATTCAAAACCCTATGAGAAATCATGGATATTATAAGTGGTGTAACCATAGTTCATAGCTAAATCTCAATCACTATCTTGAAAATCGATAGTGCATGACCGAGCATACACATTCTGATCAATGTTGAGCATTAAGTCAACAATTAAAATAAGCCCTAAGAAGAGTGATGAGTTGACAAGTGTCACCATCATAGATATTGTATCAAAAAATCAATGGTGTGTAAAGTATATAACATAGAGGATCAAGATCAATGGTGCACATTGATTCGTGAAATCAAGATCCAATGATGCACAATGAAATTTGACCTTTCAATGAACCTAGGATGAATGAAGAGATACAACATGGTTAAAATACATTATCCCAAGAGGAAAATGATATATGGAAGCATAGAGAAGACCTATATAAGTGAAAAATGGTAAAATATCAGGTGCCAAGCATAAAAATCAACCAATAACATTTGACCTCTCAGATCCAAATAAATGATGCAAGGCGAGGTGGATTTTTTAATGGGCATAAACCTAATGAGGTGTTGACACGTGTCTTAAGGGATAATGATAACATTTAAAAAATAAATAAATGAAATTACATGGTTGTGCCACATTTATATACATATTCGGTTAAAATATCTCATGGACCCAAAAAGGAAAAGGTATAAATACAAGTTCTAAATGTTATCTAAGTCACAAATCTCACAATTTAAACTCCAATACCACCATTTAATATCTATGAAAACCTAATTTAACTTTTAAAAATCCATAGCATGTATGGAAGCCCTAATTTGAATCTATGTTCATTATAATCAATCCAAAAAGAATTTAATTGTCATCTATGTAAGGATAATTTGATCAATAGTTGAATTAAAATCCACCAGTAAATAATTTAAGAAAAAATCATAGCAATGGTAGCTTAGAAAGGTGTTTCAAAAGAAGATGTATAGCTATATTTGACCTTACATATGAAAGGGAGATTATTCAAGGACACTAAATTTGATGCCACTACTATGAATATAGGAGATCATAATTTGTCTCAGTTATTTTAGACCATTGAAGACCAGCCCACCATCATCAGAGAGGAGGAAAAGAATGTGTATACCAAGTTTCTATACTATGACATAGTTTCCATTCAAATGTTTGGTCTTTATTATGTGGTTGCAAAGCCTGATGTACTTCACTGCATTGAAATTCTTGCTCCTATTTTAAAATAAACTAAGATAGGTAAGGGCATGATTATTAATGAACATAATCTTAGAAAAGTTGCATGTATTTCTAATATGGGATTTGAATCCTATTATAAACTACCTCCAACTCACATTAACCTAACCTTAATAAGTTCCTAGTCTAAATAACTTGATTTAAAGGACATACTAGCCATGCAATTATACTTTAGGAATGAACTCTTTTTAGACTTTAGTAAGAACATCCTCGTTAGCTAGTCTAGAATAGGGGTAAGAATGATTATGATAATGTTAAATAGATTATGTGGAAACCTAACCATAACCTATGTTGACCTAGTTTGGGTGCCAAAGGTATATTTCATGGTTAAAAAGTAGATTACTCCCCCTCTAAGTGAAATAATAAGCATCTCATTAAGTAGGCAGATTTTTATAATCAGGAACAAGAAGAAAACACAATTCTCTATGATGTCATATATCTTAGATGATCTTTATGCTATACCAAGATTCCAAACTAGAGATAATGGTCACAAAATGGGACACAAATAATTTCACAAGCTTATTCTAAGCTTCACATATTCAAATATAAAGATAATATTCAGTTCTTATGTGGCTTTATCTACCCAAACCTAAGTGAGTCTATAACTGGGATTCTAATGTTAAGGGTTAGCCTAATGATCAGAAAATCTATCAAAGTTATATGAGATATCTAGTTATATCTATATTATATAGTTATTAGATTTGAAGGAACCCAAAGTTCTCTTCTAAGACTACCTATTCTCCTTGATAAACTAATAGAGCAAGAGGTGTTATATCAATTATTTCATGGTGTAGATGGTCTCTGTAAGACCAACAGAATATGCCTCCTCCACAACTTCCCCATAACTATTAAGAAGGCCATAATCAAACAATGGGAGAACATTGAAGCAACATCTAGGCACATGACATATTTCAATATATAGTTGGATGGGATTAGATAGTGGGACCCTTGTCTAAGGGTTAAAGAACATTTGAAGATTAAGGGAATGTCAAATGTACCTTATGATCATGAGCCTAGAGCCTTTGATCCCATTTACACCAAAGCATCTTCATACTTTTAGGTCACTAAGATATTAAAGGAAAATAATCTTAGGCCTAAACATAAACTTAAGAGGAACCAAAAGGTGGATGAAAAATGGTATTTGGGGCCCAAATAATATCATTTACTTAATAGTTCACCTATTAGACTTCCCTCAACTCATCTAGGAGAAGAATAAAGGCCTAGGGAAAAAATTGAGCATAGACCAGAAGAAAGAAGACCTGATGAGGTTTCTTATTATTCATTAAAGGGAAATGAACAATAATTACCTTAGCAGGAGGTACACATGATATCATCATACCCTAATGAGAATATAGAGGATGCACTCAAAATTATATCAATAGCTTATGATTCAAAGTTAGATGATGAAGAAATAAAGGTTGAATAAACTAAAGAATAGAAAAGGAAATAAGTATTGGACTTGGTCCTTGTGGACACCCCCAAAAGGAAGGTTGAGTTGGATATTTCTCTTAAAACCAAGAAAACCAAAGTGAATTTCACTCCCCCTTTGAGTGAAGTCAATCTATTTAGTGAATAAAACTTGATATATGGTCTAGATATTCCAAAGTGGTTCATTTAAGGACTTAGATTACAAAAAGTCCCTACTAGACATCATCCATAGGCTATGATGTAAGCCAAAAACATCCCTGTGCATGAAGAGATCAAGCCATGGATTGTGGCTCTACAAAAGGAAGATGAAAGAAGATTGCCTGCCCAAAGTCAATCAAGCAAAGCACAAGTAGATATCCTAGCTCCTTAAGTGACTCAATCAAAACTTAGATTCAATTTTCACTTGAATATTACTATCTTGATAAGGTTAATTGAGAAAAATATCATCCAGGGTGGTGAATAAATGACCTATCAAAAGGTGGAACCTTTGGTTAGTTTGGCCAAAGTAGGAACAAAAAAGCCTAGGGAAAGTCCTATATTTGAATAAGATCCATTAGAGTTGGCCTAAACATAGAATAAACAATTGGAAGGTATCATAAAAGGTATACAACAACTAAATAAGAACTTGGAAGAGCAATTTGTATTATCAATTACAAAATCAATTATCAAACTATTTGAAGAGACTTTATTTGACATGTTTGATTCTTTGAAATCAATAATGTCTGGATAGAGTATGGTGAGCCAATAAAGTATAGTGGCCATGATCCTAGTTCACCAATGTAAAAATTCAAGTAACAAAGTAAAGTATTTGATCAACATCTTGATAGAAGATTAAATTCTTGATTTCCAAAAAATTAGCTTGGCTCATGTAAATATGTCCATGGGATTATTCTTAGATAAAATAAAGAGTTTTAGAAAGTATTCCAAGGGCCTAGAAAGACTTTTTGAGGATGGAAAATAGTTATAAATTAGGATAGATCCTATACTTTTTATTATGATCACTGACCCAACTTCACTCAGCCCTATGGATCTAATTACCAATGAAGAATTCAATATTAGGGATACCTAGGTCATGCAAGAAGTAAGAAACAAAATCTAAAGAAAGAATGGGTTAGACAATAGTAAGATCATGGACATGATTCTAACTATAGAAGAGAATATTTTAGAGGCTAAAAGAATAAAGGAAGCACTATAAAGAGATCAAAAATATCTTAGAGAACTAACACATCAGGAAGATGAACTCTTCATAGATCCTATTATCAATTTGAAGTTAATTGATGATCAACATGAAAGGGAAATGAAGATCATTTAGCAAAAATACGAGATTGCAGTAGTAGGAGGGATTCAAAGTTGAATTTTTTTATTAAATCATATTTTTTTTGTAACTTAACATGTATGTATTTTGAAAAGAAATATTATTTTTTAAATTCATGTGAAACATGTCAAGCACATCGCCTATAGGTCATTTTTTTAGAAAATGTCTTTCTCTAGAAGGTTCTAAAGGAAATTTGTACAATTGTAATTTCACATAACAAACTGACATACCTCCTTATTTTTATATATAAGGTGTATAGTCCATTGTAAAAAAATAGAGGGAGTTTCAACCAAGAAAACTTTGTGATAAATTTGGAGCAATTAATGCAAGCAAGGAATTCATAAAATATTGTCTCATTTATTTTTGTGAATTGTTATTATAGATTCTCTCCCATTTGTCTGGTTTATATTTTAGATTTGAATACTTCTTATGAATTTTGAATGTGTACTTTTAAATGCAAAGTTTTTATTTTTTGTTAATTCTAGATCGACTAAAAGTTATTAGGTTTAATTCTTTTTTGTTGATCTTCCTATAGATGTGCTTATGCTATTTTCTTACATGGGTAAATATTTAAAGTAAATTGTGTTCTTATTTGCATTCTTTCACCTCTTTAGATGTTTTTTTGATGTGCGATGTGATGTGAGCTTAAGTTATTTCATATTATATATTAGTTTTAAGTGCATATTTGGATGATATTTAGACTTTTCCATAATATTTGTGTTGAAGATCAGCAAAATCAATATGTTCCTTCTCTTCCTTACCCTTGATTTTGCTTTTGATTTGATCAATTCACTTTATATTAGTTTCCACTGTAAATATACACTTTAGATTAGATCTTAAATTTAATCTCTAAGTATAATGTACTTAAATTAGTCAAGATTAATTTCATTTTCATAGATTAGCTATTAGGCCGTGATTGCTTCCAACAACCAAACATTATAAATTCTGTGAAATACATTTATTCCACCATTATTCCACCAAAGATATCAAAAATATCATAACCTACAACTCATGCATTGGATTATCTAAATTGAAAAATGAGTAGTGTTTCTTAAACACTCAAAACCACCTATGATACACTTTTAGGCATCAATAGGGAATGCATTCTACTGGCACTAGATAGAGGGCCTTAGTTAAATCTTTGAAAATTTGTAATATATTTGCTAATTTTAGTGAATTTTATTCAAATATTAATGATTTATTTGTATATTTAGGTTATTGTTACCTAATTGTGTAAATATCTATGATATTCATGGTTTTAGACTAATATTTAGGCTCATTTATCTGAAGATAGGTATTCTTTGTAAGTATTTTGAAAATATAGCTTGAGCTTTGTAAATATTCCTTGTTTGTAATTAGTGATGGAAAATTTGTTGAAATATTGATTGATTCTTTGAAAATTTAAGTTTATTTGAACTTTTATGTGTAAATATAACTGATATTCTCAAGTTTATATATATCTTTCAGATTATTTAGTCAAAGATAGTTGTCCTTTGAAGATATTTATATAAGATTGTGTAAATGTTTCCTAACTTAGGAATCTTAAACATGTAAATCTACACATAGGTAAGAATTGGATTTTTATTTCAAATAATTAAGATAAATATCATTCATATTTACAAACATAAGGTTTCTAAGTCATATTTTGAATATGACTCAAGGTTTACAAGCTAGAACTACCAAGGATAAAGACTAGGTCATGGCCTGAATCAAGATTACCTATTCTTTGGTTAGAAGATCATAGGAAATCAAGAGAAGATAAAGGTAAGTGAAGGGTTTCTAAATCTCAACCTACTTCAGCTATCTATGGTGCTCTTATATTTAATACTTATCAAGGTATGGCTTTGTTAAGTGGATCTTCCATCAATGTACCTAGTTCAGTACATGATCTACCTAATAACCTTGAGAAATATTTGCCATGTTTTAGTCATAATGGTATTGTCACAGCTAAAGAACATATTAAATCTTTCAAGGCTACTTTAAGATTGTTGAATGTATTTCATGAAGATATAGCCTATACATTATTTCCATTTACTTTCAAAGATGCTCCATATGAGTGTTTTCTCAACCTTCTAGATAATTACATCACTAGTTGGAATGATTTTAATAATATTTTCATTGATCAATTTGGTAAAATCATTATTCATTGAACTTTGTATCAATAATTTACCATAGTTAAAAGAGATTATAGTGAGACCATTAGATCCTTTAATGATAGATTCCAAAAATTATTTACCAAAAAAATGGCTACTTATTAACCAAATGAAGCCTTGGATTTAGAAATTTATAAGGATGATTTGGACCCCATGAATTCTATGTTTATTAAAAAGGTATGTTGGAGTTATAAACATAATAACCTTGACCTATGCTAAAGCCATTATAATCAATGATCAAATGTAGCATCAATGTCAACTTGCATATGCCATCCCCAATGTTAATCCTAATTTTCCTACACTAAATGTCATTCCTAATGAAAATCAAAATGTGCTTACCCTAAATAAGACACTAGTCTTAAACCAATTTCCCTTAAGGCATGGTCATCCTAGCCAAAATCTAAGATTCTTGAATAACACTAATATAAATAGATTTCATCCATAGGAACAAAGAGATTTGATGACAATAAATATTAATAGTAATAAATCTCACAAATTTGAGGCACCTAATAATGAAAATGAATCCATACTCAAAATGGTTCAAAAGTTGAGTATGAACTTCCTTCAGTTGTAGAATCAAGTAGGCAATACTAGGGAAAACTCCAATAGGAATTATTCATATCAAAGGTTCAATATACCTAGAAAGAAATTTTAAAATGGTAAAAATAGAAATAATAATAATAATAATGAGTCATTATGAAGTAAGAACAATCTTGAGATTAATATTTGTGATTTTGCTTTGACTGGATATTGTAAGGTTCACAAAACCTCAAAGTTTGGTGAGTTAGATTGTATTGAATTCTAGAATGACTTTGAATTGTTTATGGATAAGTTAAACACACATGAAGGTGGACCTAATAGGGATTATTCTATAAGTACAAATAGATAATAAAAGTCATCTATGTATGTATATACAACCCTAATGGTGGGAATATTTAACTTCCTATTCCAAGAAGAGAATGAGCCTAAAGATATTCCTAAAGAAGTGAATGGTTTTTAGTAATATTTAAATAAGACATACCCCCTAAGGAAAATGGAGTAAAATTAACCTTTGAAAACATTAACTCCACCAAATAATTTTGACACTACTTGAGATCTTATAGTTGACAACAATCTAGAACCTCCAAACAGAAGTACCTCTAAGCCTAATGTTGATTCATCAAGTACTTCTACTAGGGGTGGGTAAAATATAGTTGAGGAAATGAAGAATATTAAGGCTAACATCATATTACATGAGCTAACTCAAATAATTAAGAAAAAGGATTTATTACTGGAATCTCTATTTAAGAAGCTTGGTAGGTCACCTAAGGCTATAAATGCTAATATTGGTGTGTACATGAATAAGGTAGATGTTCCACCTTTATTACTTATAGTCATAAATTTTGGTAATAATTTTCATAATTATTTTCTATATTTTGGTTATTATACTAACATCATGACTTAATATATTTGTGAGCAACTTGGTTTGGCTCCAATTAAATCTGATAGATTTATTACTTAATTAGATAAATCTATGGTGAAAGTAATTAAAGAATTTTTAAATGTTCACATGTAGATTTTAGCTAAGCCAAGGATACAATAGGTTATAGACATATACAAGGTTGATATTCTTGGTACTTATGGAATGTTTATTAGTAAATATCAGACCAAGTCCTTGAATGGTTACATGTCCATTGACTATTAACATATGTGGCTTCCATGGAAGGGAGTGCCAAATCAGATTTGAATTAAAAGAGAGTCCAAGATGAAACATATGATAACCAAATAAAATAATATAAATTAAAGGGTCAACATGGACAATTATGAGTAAGGAATTTACACACTTGACAACTCTAAGTTATGTTATTCGAAATATCTTCATGTTATGCTTGGAATATGGAAATTGTATTTTGATGTTTCTAAATGTAAGTCTAGATATGGAGTAGGAATTATTTTGATTAACCCTATTGGGAAAGAATTTAATAATTATTATAGACTATGGTTTTCATGCACTAAAAATTTGGTAGAGTATAAGGCTTTAATCTTAGGTTTACAATTTTCCATCAAGCATAAAGTCAAAGAACTGCTAGTGTATGTTGACTCGGAACTAGTAGTTAATCAAGGTAGAAGTATGTACTAGTGCAAATTGTCTTACCTTAAGAAATATAATTTTATATTTTGGGACTTGATATAATATTTTTATTCTTTTAAAATTGTCTCAATTCCTAGGGAAGGGATTAAACTTGTTGATGAACTAGCCTTAACTATAGCTAACCGCATGCTTAGCCAAGACTCTAAACTATGAAACCTTAGTGTTGAATTGGTCCCCTATCCTTCCATCCTTGCTAATGTTAACCATTTATAGGTATTTAGTGATGACCAATAGATTTTAGACTTCATGAATAGTTTATGAGTATTTGAGGCTCATATCATTGCTGAATCTAATGAAAATGCTCTTGATAAAGATAACATTGATGATAAAATTATACAATTAAGTGACAAGAAAATTATAAAGGGCATGATTTCCATAGAGATATTGTTTGATACATATAAATTAGTTTAAAATTTTAAGGTTCCTAAGTTGAATGGGAAAGATTAAAAAATAGTTAACTTAGGTACATAAAGTCAACCCCATATAGTCAATATTGGTATAACCTGCACAATTAAAGAGTTGAGAAAAACCAAAGAGTTATTGTCCAAGTATAAAGATGTTATAGCATGATCATGTGATGAGTTAAAGATATTTTATCCTAGATTCATCACTCATACCATACCACTAATCAAAGCTTCCAAGCCTTTTAGGCAAAAATAAAGCCCTGTCAACCCTGTGATAAAACCCTTGATATATAAAGAGGTTAAGAAGATACTAGATGCCAAAATAGTCTTTCCCATCAAACACTCCACTTGGGTAGCTAACTTAGTATCAGTCAGGATGATGAATGGGGAAATTATATTATGCATAGACTTTAGAAATCTAAATAGAGCATTTGAAAAGGACAACTATCCTTTACCTTCATTGAACAAAGTTATTCAAATTGTTAGTGGTTTAGCCATGATGTTTTTTCTTGATGGTTTTTTAAGTTATAACTAAGTTCTTATGAATAAGGAAGAAAAATTAAAGACAACATTCAAAAATAATTAGGGCACCTTTGACTATAAAAGGATGCCCTTTGGACTAATAAATGTAGGTATAAATTTCTAGAGAGCTATGGATCATGATTTCTAGGGGATGATAGGCAAGTGCATTATCATTTATATGGTTGACCTAAATATGTTGTTTAAGAATAGGGAGGGACACATATTTCACTTGTAATAGGTATTTGAAAGGCTTAGAAGGTAAATAATTTCTATTAATCCCAAGAAAATTATTTTTTGTGTTACTGAAAGAAAATTATTAGGACATATTATAACTAAAGAGGGGATTTATATATATCATAATAGAGTATATGCCATATCCAATATAGAACCCTCTAATAGTATAAAATAATTTAAATCTTTCTTTGGGAAAATAAACTTTGTAAGAAAGTTTATTTCTAGTTTTGTAGAAATAAGGAGACCATTAAATGAGATCTCGAAAAAGGATGTCAAGATCACATGGAATGAAGAGACTAGGAAATCCTTCAAGGACATAAAACAAGCAATAGTGTAGACACTAGTATTGATAAGTTCTATTTTTTCAAAATATTTATATATTTATTCTTCTAAACACACAATTGTAGTTGTTTTAATTAAAAATATATATGGATGTGATCATCTTATTTATTTTATGAGTACCAATTTTAAAAACTTTGAGTTAAATTAATCTTTGATTGAAAAGTAGGCATGTTCTTTAGTTAAGGCAGTAAAGAAATTTAGGCATTATAACCTTAAAAATAATGTTCATGCAATACTTCTAGATCCTACCACTAAGATTATACTTAGCCAATGCAAATTACAGGAAAGAAGAAGTAAATGGATGTCTTTACTTTAAGAATATGATCTAAAAATTAATATTACCAAATTGGTTAGGTGTTAAGGGCTAATTTAGTTGAATGCTAACACCAACCCAAAATTGAGTGTCATGAAGGTGGAGCAATAGATTTTTCAACCCAATGATTGGTATGATGCCATTATTCATATGCTAATTAATGGATCTTGTCCTACATGGTTGATTAGGGAGCCAAAGAGAGATTTAAGGCTCAAGACCACTCATTTCCTGATCAAATATGGAGTAATTTTAAAGAGGAATTATGAAGGGATATACCTGAGATGTGCTTTTAAAGATGAAGCATCAGGGATCCTAAGTACTTTCCATGAAAATGTTGGAAGTGTACACCCATATAGATGGATAACAACTTATAATATCCTTAGGGATAGTTATTATTGGCCTATAATATTCAAAGATACAAAAATGTGAGAGAATTCCATTAGTTCAAGATATTAAACACTAAAGAACCCAAATTATCCATGCAATTGAAGCCAGTCATAATTGATAAACCTTTTGCTCAATGAGCACTAGATTTTTTGGGTATCATCAACCCTAATTCTTCAAATAGACATAATTATGTACTCACTTCTACTAATTACTACACCAAATAAATAGAGGTAGTGGCAACCAAATAATGTAGGATAGAAGATGTGATAAAGTTATTAGAAGATAACATATGCACTAGATTTGGAACACCAGTATCTTTACTTTGTGATAATAGATATGCCTTTATATCAATTGATATGACTAAGTGGGCATATGATAATAGAATTATTCTAAATTTTTCATCAAACCATTATCCTTGAGGTAATGGGGTATCTAAATCAACCAACAAAATTTTTATGAAAGCCATCAGGAAGTCTATTATTGACAAACCAAGACCATGGCATAAGTTACTCAAATATGACCTTTGGGTTGACATAAAAAGAGTTAATTAAGATCTAAAGGAATCACCATTTATTATTATATATGTTCAAGAACCTATTTTCCCATCACTCTCAAGCTACCAACATACAAGTTCATGCAAGAGTACATTAAGGAAGATCAAGATTTTGTAAGTTCTAGGTTGCTTGACATTATTCAAATGGAGGATGAAAGAGAGGAATATTTTTCCAATTTTAGTAGGAATCAAACCATAGTTAAGTTATGGTTTGATAAATGTTTCAAAATTTAGGTGCTAAGGCAAGGATACTTATCTCTTATTTAGGACAAAGCATCTGAACCTAAGGGAAAGCATGGTAAATTCACTCCCTTATGGATTACTCCCTATCAGATTGCTAAGATACTTGTACATAACACCTTCAAGCTCAAAGACCTATAAGGAGTAGAGTTTACATTTCCAACAAATGGGAAATATCTCAATCACTAATTCTCTACTACTCCACCCAAAGGCCACATTGATTAACATGTAAGACTAGTTAGGATTAGTGAAGGTAGGCTTAGATTAATTTAATTTTTACTCCTTGTTTATACATAATTCATTTAAATATTTGTTTATTTTTTGTGTGTTCCTTTATTTTATTTTGTTTCCTAATTTATATAAGTCTTTAAATATAGTCCTCAAGCTCTAATACTTATAATTTGCCAAAGATCAAAAAATTAGGAATGCATGTATGACTTCTCCAAATGGTTGATCATGGATATTGAAATGTGTGATTGATGTTAAGTATTGATAAATTTGTAAGGGCTAGTGTATATATTGGTTTTTACTAAAATATTAAACCTTGTTCTTGATCCAATTATAATTTTAATAAGTATTACTTATGTAGGATGAAAATTTTAACTATTAATATAAAGTCATGTTTGCACTTTAAAAACATTAAATTCTTGGGATAAACTTTACAACCAAGGATGATTGTCTAAAGATAAAATTTTTTACCAAACCCCAAAAATTGGCTAATTTAGTTCCAAACATTAGTTAAAAAGCAAAAAATATCTAAAAGATACAAAAATAAAGAGCTTTATTACAAAATTCAAAGGCTTTCTAAGGAAAGGTGATTCTGGTAATCTCCGTCAAGGATATGGATGTCTGGTTGGAAATGGATCAATGTCTTGAGTGGATCCAAAGGTATATATATCAAGGATAGGGATGCTTAGCTGGTATTAGAGCAATGCCCAAGACTTCCCTAAAATAAATCATGATTCTTAATGAATATATAAATATGGTACAAGTTATTGTAATGATCAAGGTCATGAATATGGAAGTAGTTATGTAAATCCTATGTCAATCAGTAAGTGGAATCAAAGAACACACACATTATGGATATATTTTGATGTTTGATCCTAATTCTACATGTGTGATACTTTTTTTAATTATGGCCTAATCTTAACAATGGTACCTGATCATGTGGGATGATATGTCTAGTTATTAGTTTAAACCAAAGATCTGAATTATAACATATTACCATTTTTTCTCCAAAATTTTCCATTTGTTAAGGTCAACATACCCCCATTTCTAAAAAATGGGGACCCTTGTTTTAAATTTTTCAAATTTGTGCCTTGAATTGAAAATTCACTTGATCATATTGCCATTAGTATGTTAGTACATCATATTTATTTAAATATCATCCATACCATGGTGGGACTGACATATTTGCACATTATTCTTGTTTAACCTTGTATAAATTTTTTAAGATTAGATTTTTGTGTTTTCAAGATGCAAGTTTAATGGAGACTCAACTATGTGGACAATGTCCAAGGTTCTAAGCTTTAATGTTAAATTGACCATTTGATTAATCATTGGTTTTTAATTGTTTATTTGGATTCATGCTTGAAAATATAAAAACCCTTAGCTGAATTATTTTTAGCCTAAGTATTTTGAATTGATATCAAATTTATGAGGGTTCACTTTATTTAAAATTGCACAAGAATACTTTATATTAATTTAAAAATTACATAATATTTTATCATAATATTTTGATCATTTATTAACACAACCAAAACTTTATCTTAAAATATTTATCCTAAGTTCATTATATCCTTAAACCCTTTAGTTCCCTTGTATCTTTGCACAAGCTAACTAAATAAAGGAACACTTTACATATTTTAGACTTATCTTAATTTTTTTATCTTAAGATCTTAATCATTTTTATTAACATGAATAAAACCATTGTCTACAAAAATTATACTGAGTTATTTATGTTCCCAAGCCTTATTTATTTTATTATCCATAGATATGATGAAGCACGATTGTGTTGATATAGGTTTTGTGCATGATATAGCCTATGAGGTATCCTCTAACATTTTAGGATCTTAATGGAGATAAACTACACTCTAGAGAATGAGTTATAGGTAGGTGGTCTATTCCAACCTATTCATTCAATAGCAGTTAGGTCATGTAGGTTATTAACAAGGTTTTTAGATGGAGTGTGGTTCCTAATAAGGGTAGTGAATATCTACGTGAGTTGGATGGGTGACTAGTTGTTAATCTAGAGTGGGTAGATCTCAATATAAACTCAAAAAAGGAGGGAATGGTAAGGTATAAAAGAAATCTTCTATGGTGTTTAGGAATTACTTCCTTTATTGGTTTTTAAAAGGACAAGTGCTCTTAGAACCTATGCCTATTACTAGCAGCAATTGCAGACACATAATCAGACGTGGATAAGAGGTCTAAGGAGATAAATTTGTAGGAAATTCATAATCTTTAGACAAATTTTGCTCATTATGGGGAATCTATTGCACACCCTTAATCAAGAGATTATGGCTCAAGTTAATGAAGTATCTTAGGTAGCTATTTCACACACACAAAAAAAAAACTACATCTAGGAAAGCACACATACACAATCAAAAGTATGAATCAATTTAAAATTAATTATCCCAATTAATATATTTACCAATCCTTCAATAATTGTTACACACATTCAGATTAGTACATCAATTAGTATAACAAAGAATCCACTCATAGTTTTTTCACATTAAATATTATTGAAACATACAACCAAATAAAGTAACAACTAATTACACTAAAATTGGAAATAAAATACACAAACACATTTGATAACGATAAAAATTGATTCTACTCCTATATTCATCTAACAAAAATCCAAATTAGATTGTGATTGTTTATATAAAATTGGTGAAGGGGTCACCTCATCCTCCAAGTTCATGCAAGGTCGTTACATGTGATAGTCAAAACATGAGTTCTAATTATGGTCTAAAAATGTATAGGAGTCTACTTATACTTATCAATTTAAATTAGCCTTCACAAAATCTATACATCATTTGCATGTGTATAAAGATAGAGGCAAGTTTTTATAATTATATCTTGAACTATATGGAAACATTAGAATATGTGTCACTTACCAAAATTGTACAAGCCTCCATTTATAGGTTTTGAGAAAAATGTATTGATCTTTTAGATTAAATATATTCAAATGGAACTCTGGCATATACATGAATGACCAAAATATCTTTACCAATGTTTTATAACTAGTGGCACTACTATTAGTTATGACTAATCTAAACTATGCACTGGATGCTCACCCATTCTTTTTATAGAATCTAGATCTTCACTTTTATATTTTGTATTCATATTAAGACATACATGTTCATACTCTAGCTTAACTATGAGACCCAATGTCTATTGATAAATATAGCTCATGTATCCAAATATCTATGTATTTTTTCCATAATTCCCTATTAGTTTTCAAAATGTGACATGTGTTAATACTTGATTGAGTCTAGGATCTTTGAAAATTCCATGTTGATCTTCCACCATCAATTTGATTGATTTTGAATCAACACAATTTGTATATATTAATGTTTTGAATCATTGACTCTTATGAGCTTGACACTTGCCATGTCCTCATTCCTTTTAAAAGTTACTATCAATCTCAAACCATAAAATCAATTGTGCAATTCAACACTGGCCACGGATCTACCTAGGTCTACTAACCTTTGATTCTAAATGACTAATTTATGAGCTTAAATTTGATGTTTGTGAGACTATCAAAGACATCCTCATGACTATCGATGATTTCCATGAAATCATCATAATTTAACCCCTTATTATTTTCTTATTGATTTTATATTTGACATTCACATGATTGTCAAAGATTTACTCACAATAATTGATGATGTCCATATGATACCTAAAATTTGAAACTTTATCCTTTTACTTCTGATCTTAATTTTGACATTTGTGTGATCATCAAAATATCTCCACATGAACATCACATTGGTTGAACTCCCTACGAGTTGGACACTTATCATTTCCTAGTTCACTATACTCCTATAAGTATAAATGAAAAGAGGAATTATCTTAATATAAAGGACCCTACATGAATATTTTAGCCTAAGGTCTTAGTATTAATAAAATAAAATTTGGACCTGGACTAAAAAAATATTAAATTAGTCTCAAAACATAATGAAAATATTCTCTAAGTAGGGGTACCACTTGGTATTATGGTATTGGTCTCAGTTAAATTATTGTAGGGGGAAATGTTATGATATTTTTACATTGAGGGAAATTTTTCATTGGATAAAATGTCTAACACACAAAGTCCATAAGAATTCCATCAGGGGAATTGTTTCAAACAAAATGTCTAAAATAATTCTCCCAAAGACCCAATTCTCTTAGATATAATATCCAAAGGAATGTTAGAAGTGATGGTCTTAAAAGGGTCAAAGGACATGATGTTTTGGATAAAATGCCTAAAATAATTAGCTAAAGGGTAAATGGGCCTAGGACAAAATTACCTAAGGGTATGTCTTAGAGGGTAAAGGGCCTATGATAAAGTCTCAAAGGGTAAGTGGTCACTTAAAAACTAAATGGTCATTTTCAAAATGTTTGAAGGCTTAGTTCAAATTTTTTGAAAATGACAATTTATTTTTGAAGTGACCACTTACCCTTTGAGACTTTCTCGTAGGCATTTTTTTTTTAAGGATATGCACCCTTGGGGGGAATTATTTCAAGATTTTTTCATCAAACAAATGGCTAAGACACAAAGTTCAAAGGAATTGTCTTGGGGAAAAATTCCAAAAAGATAGGCTCATATGGCAAAAGGTCAATGGAAAAGGGCTGAAGGTTAATTGGAAAAAAACTAAAAGGTCACTTTGTTAGGAAAATTGGTTGCAACAAAAAGGACAAATGGTAAATACAAGGATTTTGAAGGGTCTATTTCATATGTTGAAGTTTAGAATGGTAG
Source organism: Torreya grandis (assembly GCA_037957365.1). Lineage (NCBI taxonomy): Eukaryota > Viridiplantae > Streptophyta > Pinopsida > Cupressales > Taxaceae > Torreya > Torreya grandis. The sequence continues at coordinate 1,291,804 of JARHVA010003310.1, read as the reverse complement.
GTTTCATAAATCTTGAAGGGTAGGTTCATTTCCTTGAGGAAAATGTCTCAGATAAAATGTCCAAAGGAATAGTTTAAAAAGGTAAAGGCATGGGACAAAAGTCCTAAAGGGTAGGTTTGGAAGGGCTGAAGGGAAATTAGAAAAGGTATAAAGGAATTTTATAGAGAAAAATAGCCACAACAGAAAGGATAAAGGGTATGTTTCACAAATCCCAAAGGGTAGGTTCAGAAGGTCAAAGGGAATTTCAAAAGTTTTGAAGGGTAAATTAAAAATACTAAAGGATCATTTAAAAATACTGAAGGGTAATTTCTATCTATAAAAAATTTGAAGTTTCTACTTCATAGGGTATTCATCCATGACAAAATTTTTGAATTATCTACTTTGTAAAGGACACAGGGCAATCTCAAAAAGGTTAAAGGATAAGTCTATTTCATTAGGAAATATACCCATGATAAAAAGATTATAGACCATTTCCATTGAAGGAATTATTTCAAACAAAATGTCCACAACAATTTCTCTTATAAATATAAGTCTACAACTAAAAATCCTATAAGAATTCATGCACAATAAAAAATATCGACAAAGACCAATAGGATAAATCTAAAATAAGTTTGAAAAGACAAATTGTATAAGCCCTAAAAGAAATCAAGTGTTAGTCTATAAAAACATAATATACCAATGCCATTTTTCTAAAGTATGAAGGCCAATAATTAGTCCTTTTCTAGAATTTTGCATAAACATATAGAAGAGGGGCTCTAGATCAAAACCATAGTCTAAAAAAAAGTGGGTCCCCATTTAATTATGGGAAAAGGGGCATGTTGGGTATAATATATTGATCAAGTAAGGAAGATCCAACAATTTGTGGTGATTCTTTAAAGTCAATAAGTCAAGCACCTAGATCGACTGTGTGTGTTTGATCAAGAAAAAGAGATCTGACTATGTGAGATGGAAGTTGAAAAGTTAAAAACCCTATGAGTAAGCATGGAGATGACAAGTGTTGTAACCACATCTCATAGATAACACTTTATCACTATCTTGAAGATAAATATTACAAAACTAAACATACACATTTTGATAATCCATGAACATTAAGTCATCAATTCAAAGAAGCCTAATAAAGAGTGATAAGGTGACAAGTGTCACCATTATGGATATTGTATCAAAAAATAAATGATGCACAAAGCAAAGGATAGAATATAGAGGATCAATATTGAGGGTGAATATTGATTCGTACAACTAAGATCCAATGGTGAAAAATGAATGTTGACCTTTTAAATAACCTAAGATGAATGCAAAGCTACCATGTGGTGTAAAGATATTATCCTAGGAGGAAAATGATAACTGGAATCATAGATAAGGCCTATGGAAGTGAAAAATGGTAAAATATTGGGTGTCAAACACAAAAATCAAATAATAACATTTGACCTTTTGGATCCAAATCAATGATGCAAGGTGAGGTGGACTTTTCAATAGGCCTAAACCAAATGAGGTGTTGACATGTGTCTTAAAGGATAATGGTCACATTTCAAAAATAAATAAATGAAATGACATGGTTGTGCCATATTTCTATACACATCAAGTTAAAAGATCTTGTGGACCTAAAATGGAAAAGGTATAAATATGATATATAAATGCAATCTAAGTCATGAAGCTCACAATTCAAACTCTACTATCATCATTGAAGCTCTGTGAAAACTTGATTGAACTTCAAAAAAATCCCTAGCATGTACAAAATCCCTAATTTGACTTTGTGCTCATTATAATCAATCTAAATATAATTAAATTTTCATTTATACAAAGATAATTTTATCAAGAGATGATTTATACTCTATCAGTGAACAATTTGACAAAGAATCACAATAATGATAGCTTGAAAAGGTGTCTCAAAATAGGATGTGGAGTTATATTTGACCTTAGATATGGAAGGGAGAGTGTTCAAGGACACTAAATTTGTTGTCACTTATTTGAATTTAGGAGATGGAAATTTCTCTAAGCTATTTTGGACCATTGAATACTAGCCCACCATCACCATAGAGGAGGAAAATAATGTGTCTTTGAAGAGGATATACTATGGCATAGTTGCAATTCAAATGACTATTCTTCATTATATAGATATGAATCCTAAGGTACTTCATTACTTTGACATTCTTGCTCATATTTTAAAATAAAATAATATAGATAAGGGAATGAATATTAATGAATATAATCTTATAAAAGTTATATATTTGTACTATGGCATTCAAATCTTATTTTAAACTACCCAACCTAAAATTGACCTAACCTCAATCAATGCTTGGGCTAAAGAACATGATTTAAAGGACATCCTAGCCATGTGGTTATACCCTAGGAGCAAGGTCTTTTTAGAATTCAGTAAGAACATCCCCATTAGATATTTTAGACTAGGGGTAATAATGATTATGACAATGTTAAATAGATTATGTGAAACCCTAACCACAACTTATGTTGACCTAGTTTGTGTACCAATTATCTATTTCATGGTTGAAAAGTAGATTACTCACCCTTTTGGTGAATTAATAAGCATCTCATTAAGTAGATAGATTTTTGTAATCATGAATGTGAAGATAACTAAATTATATATGATGTATTATCTCTTATACATTCTTTGTGTTACTACCAAGATCCCAAACTAGAGGGAATGGTCTCCAAATGGGACACAAATAGTTTCAAAATACTATTCCAATCTTCACATATTCAAATATAGAGATCATATTTAGTTCATATGTGACTATGTCTACCCAACCCTATGTGAAGATATAACTAGGATTCCAATGTCAAGGGAAATTCCACTAATAAAAAAACATGTTAAATCTATAGGAGATATCTAGTTTTATCTATATTTTATAGTTATTATAATTGAAAGAACCCAATGTTGTCCTCTAAGGATACCTATTCACATCCTTGACAAACTAGTAGAGAAAGAGGTGAGATATTAGTAATTTCATGGTGTAGATGGTCTCCATAAGACAAAGAGAAAAATAATCCTAAAAAATTTCCCCATAAATATTGGGAAAACCATATTCAAATAATGGGATAACATTGAAGCAACATCCAAACACATGACATCCTTCAATCTACAATTAGATGGGATTAGATAGGGGGACCCTTATATAAGGGTTAAAGAACATTTTAAGATTAACGGAATGTCAAATTTACCTTATGAACATGAGCCTAGATCCTTTGATCCCATTTACACCAAAGCATCTTCATACTTGAGGTCGTTAAGAGATTGAAGGGACACAATCTTAGGCTTGAATCCAGATTTGAGAGGAACCAAAAGGTCAATGATAGAGGGAAGTTGGGACCCAAATAATATCATTTATTAAGTAGTGAACCTATTATACCTCCATCAGCTTAGCCATGAGAATAATAAAGGCTTGGGGAAAAAATAAAACATATACTAGAAGAAAGAATACCTGATGAGGTTATTTCTTCTTCATCAAAGGTAGAAGACCAATAATTACCTCAAGAGGGGGTACACATGATAGCATAAAACCCTAACAAAATTATAGAGGATGGACTCAAAATTCTATCAATGGATTATGACTTAAGTCAAATGATGAAGAGATAAAGGTTAAAGAAATCAAGGAAGAGAAAGGGAAGGAAGTATTGGAATTAGTCCCTATTGACACCCCTAAAAGAAAGGTTGAGCTATCTATTGTTCCTAGAGCCAAGAAACCCAAAGTGACATCCACTCCCCCTTTGAGTGAAGTCAATATATTTAATGAACAAAACTTTATATATGGTTCAACTATTCTAGAGTGGTTCATTTATGAACCTATATTATAGAAAGTCCCTACTAGACATCATCTTTGGGATATGATGCAATCCATCAACATCTCTATGCATGAAGATCTCAATCCATTGATTGTGGCTCTACAAAAGGAAGATGAAAGAAGATTGGCTTCCCCAAGTCAACAAAGTGGAGAACAAGTAGATATGTTAGCTCCTCAAGTGTCTTAATCAAAATTTGGAGTCAATTTTGACTTAATGATTACTAGCTTGATGAGGTTGACTAAGAAAAAGATCATCTAGGGTGGTAAAGAAATGACATATAAAAAGGTGGAACCTTTGTCTAGTTTGACCCAAGTAGGAACATAAAAGCCTAGATAAAATCATATATTTGAAGAGGATCTATTAGATTTATCCCAAGCTCAGATTTAACAATTTCAAGTTGTCATTAAAGGTATATAGTATCAAAAGATGAAATTGGAAGAGAAATTTGTACTCTTAGTTTTAGAGGCAATGATCAAAATGATTTAAGAGACTTTATATGACATGTTTAATTGTTGGAAGTAAATAAAGTTTAGATAGAATATGGTGAGATAGTAGAGTATAAAAACCATGATCATGGTTCACTAATGGAAAAATTTAAGTAAAAAAGTAAAGGATTTGATCAACATCTTGATAGAAGATCAGATTCCTAATTTCAAAACAATCAGCTTGGCTAAAATAGGACCATGGGATTATTGGTAGATAAAATCAAGAGTTTGAAAAAGTCATCCAAGGGTATAGAAAGTATTTTTAAGGATGGAAAATAGTTGGAAAGTAAGATAGATCATATACTTGGTATCATGATAAGTAACCCATTTTCACTTAGCCCTACGGTTTCAATTATTGATGAATAATTGAAGCTTATGGCTACCCAAGTCATGCATTAAGTAATAAACAAGATCCAAGGAAAGACTAAGGTAGAAAAAATTAAGATCATGGACATGATTATAACTATAGAAGAGAATATTATAGAGGCTAAGAGAGTAAAGGAAGCATTAGAAATAGATGACAAAGATCTCATAGGCCTAGCAGATCAGGAAGATGAACTCTTCATGGAGCTTGTTGTTAATCTGAAGTGAATATGATTAACATGAAACTGCAATGAAGATCCTTCAACAAAAATAGGGGATTATAGTAGTAGGAGGGCCTTAACATTTAATATATTTATTAAAGAATATTATTTTTGTAACTAAACATGTATGTATTTTGAAAAGGAATATTATTTTATAACGACATGTGCAACTTGTAAATCACATCACCTATAGGTCAATTTTTTAGATAATGTCTTTCTCTAAGAGGTTGTAAAGGACATAAATACAATTGTAATTTGACATAACTAACATACCTCCTTAGTTTTTTTATATAATGGGTATTTCCCATTGTACAAAAGGAGGGAGTTTTGAGGAATAAAACATTTTGCTAATTTTGGAATAATTAATGCAAGTAGGGAATTATGAAAATATTGTCTCACTTATTTGTGTGAATTATTATTGTGACTTCTCTATCACTTGTTTGGTTGAAATTTCAGATTTGAGTAGTTATTATGAATTATAAATGTGCACTTTTAAATATAGATTTTTTAAATTGTGTTAATGCTAGATTGACTAAAATTTCTTAGGTTCATTTAATTTCATTTTCTCTTCCTATAGATGTGCTTATGTTATTTATTTGCAAGGGTAAATCTTTAAAGTGATTTTTTTTATTATTTTTATTGTTTCACCTCCTTATATGATTTATTGATGCATGATGTGATTTGATCTTAGGATGTTTCATATTATATATTTGGTTTTAAGTGTATATTTTGACTTTTTCATAATATTTATGTTGAAGATCAACAACATCAATATGTTCCTTCTTGGCCTTACCCTTCCTTTTGATTTTTGTATTGATTCACTTTAGATTAGTTTCCACTATAAATATAAATTTTATCTAAGATATTAAATTTAATATATAAGCATAATTCACTTCACTTAGTCAAGATTACTTTCATTTTCATAGATTATCTAATAGACCATAGTTGCTCCCAACAACGAAACATTATAAATTTTGTGAAATAGTTCATTTATTCTACAATTTTTCCACCAATGATATAAATAATTTCACAACCTAAAACTCATGCATTGGATTCTATGAATTCATAAATTATTAGTGTTTCTTAAACACTCAAAACCACCTGTGATACACTTCTAAGCATCAATACCAGCTTGGCCTCCCTAAGTTGCAACAGATCTATATTAAAGGATTTGGCTTCTTAGCACGGTTGATTTTTCTATATCTCCATTTTTTACACATGGATTCATCCTTTGTATCAAAGTTTTGGATCTAATTAAGATAATCCCCATTACATACCCCTCATAGTAACTATGATAATCTTATTCAACAAGCTCGACACATTAATTTAGTTGCACTTAAGGATTGAATTTGTCCTCTATTGTGTTTTGTGTTGATAAATAATATAAATTTAAAATAATTTTAACACTTGGATCAACTTGATTACATCTCTAATGACACATAATCTCTCCCTTTACAAGATTTCCCCAAACCAATGGCTTGTACTTCCATCTTCATTACAATACGAACACCTTTGCATCTTGGTGAACACAATAACTAGGTTATTCACCCATATTTACATTAAACATGCCTTAACACCATCAATCTCTAAAAAAAAAAGATAGTTATAGAGGTTAGAAAGTTTTTTCAGGGTTCATTTAATGTTTTCAAGTTTTTTTTTGTCTTCTTTGATTTTTAAGTTCTGTATTGTGATTTTAGTTTGGTATTTATTTGTATTTTTTTTAAATAGTTATTTTTTAAAATTAGTGGTTTTAAATTTCATAAAAGTTGTGTTTAAGATTCTTATGTGGTATATTATTCATTTTTTAGTTTTTAGGGAATGGTTTATATTTAGGTCTTAGAATAACTTTTAAATTTCTAAGTCATTTATATTTAAAACATTAATTAAACCTATAGTTTTTAAGTCATGTATATTTTCTTTTAGGTTTATTGTGTTTATGTTAAATTCTATCATATTTAGTTAATATAAGCTTAGTTTTTTCATTTTATTTTAATAGTGGCTTTTTATCAAATAAAAAGTATGTAGTTTTTTTATTTTAGTGTTATTTTTATATTATTCAAAAATAAGTTTTTTTAGTCATTTATTTTATAATTTGATTTTTAAGTTTGAGTCATTTTTTTGGTATAATTAGGTCTAGTGTAATTTATAGACTATAATTAATCTTTAGTTTTTTGAATCAAGTCCATTTTAATCACAAGCTTCAAATAAGTCTTGAAAAAATAATTTTCAATAAGTGGGATTTTTAAAGTCACATGTTTGTAATCAAATTCATTATCAGTTAAAATCAATATTTTAATTTCTTTCCCCATGTTAAAAATAGGGGGTAAATGTTAGGAAATAATCCTAACATGGTTAAATAAATAAATAAAATATATTGTGCAAATCATAGAATGATTTTTAAGGAGTGTTTTTAGGGATAAATTAGTTTTTATAAAAACTAACTTATTATAGAGTAAATGGTTATTCAAACCATTTTTATATAATGTAATGTTACAGTGGAATAAAACATGCTGGTTGATTGACTAATAAATTATGTATATGAGCCTTTGTCTCTAGCCTAATATAGGATAACTTCAATAAGAATGACACTTACCCTTTTAGGATCAATTTTAATCCCTATCTTGGAGATAATGTGTCCTAGGAGCTTGCCTTCATGGACTAAATATATGCACTTTTTAGGTTTAAATGAGACCCAAAACTACCTATACTTCTCAAATACTTTCTTAGCATGCAATAAAAGATCATTAGCATCCTTGGAAAAAATATTAATATAATTATTATAAATAATCACAATTTCATCAATTATTTCTTGAAATTCCATATCCATTATTCTCTGAAATGTTTTGTTAGCATTAGATAGTCTAAAATGCATCTTTATAAAGCATATATCCCCCACTTTACGTTTAAGGCTATCTTGAATTGATCCTCTTAACTAAAATATGATTGTATCCAGAATAACCATCCAAGAGATAATTTTTTTTTTAAACTATAATAATTTTAAATATTTACTCCATAGAAGGCAATGGGTAGTAATCTTTTAAGGAAGCCTTGTTTGAATAATTAAAATAAACACATAACCTTATCTCTCCATTCTTATTTCTTACAAGGACAATGTTTTGAACCCAAGATGAATGCTTGATTGTAAATATAATCTTGTCCTCTCTCAACTTGGTCAAATTACTACTCATGAGAGGCTATATATTTGGGTTTATTGGCCTCTATTTCTTCCTAACTATTTTGGCATCAAAATTCAATTCTATATTGTGTTATGCAAAACTAGGAAAACTAGGATCAAATAGATTGATATCACTATAGTCCCATGTAAAAATGTCCTCAAATTCTTGGAAAATTTCAATAAAAGCATGTATTTTTATTATATAAATTCCTTACCAAGATAAATAATCTTGTCTTTGAAGATGGAACCTCTTATAATGTTCATCCCTAATTTTCATATTCACCTTATCTCCTCTAATCTGATAATCAATGTTGAATATGTTCTCAAGTGTAATTTTCCCTTTTGGAAGCTTAGTAGACCTCAATTAGATTACTTGATCATCATATCGGTGTTGTAATTTAGTCTAATTTCTTATAGAGAACTCGACTTCTTCTTACAAGAAAATGAATATTTGTTGGTCACTATCAAAGATATACCAATTTATGGTGTTATCAGGTATGGAATGCCTCATAATCACCTTGATATGCTCTTATACATTGAGAGCTTCAAATCCTCTATGAGATCCCAAAATCTATGTTTATATGACTCTAAAAACTGATTGTTAGTCACATTCTACCCTCTTACCTAATTCACAACCAAATCACTATCTCCAAAGACTTATAGATGCTTTATTCCTCTCTTCCTAACCCATTGGAAACCATGTATTAAGGATTCATATTCAACATATTTGTTAGTACATATGAACTAGAATCTAATAGTATAATAGTGCCTTTCCTTATTGGAAGACACCAATATCACACCATATCCTACTCATTATTTCTTATATATCCATCAAGGAGCATTTTCCACACTCCATCATCATGCTCACTAGGCTTGACTATGTTTGCAAATACATCACCTTTCTCATACAAACAATAAGTACCAAGACAAGTTTACTCAACCATCTTGTAGGGGTCATATTCATGGTGTTTAGTACCCCATTATTCTAGAGAAATATTAGGAAAACCTTCAATGATTGTATCTATCTCATGATAAACCATATATTATTATTGGTATAGGATGGTGTAATTGACATTATAAACACTAGGTGTATAAGGTTCAATGTGAATATTGAAAATAAGGTCAAATTGGATAGTGACTTTAGTAATATACTTGGTCCTAAACAAAATATGAGACCAATATGAAGATAGATAGCCTCCAATTTTAGTAGTGAAGTCTCTAGATAAGCACAATACAAAGTAAGGTGGAAGATCTATGATAAAAATATATTAAGGAATTGAGATGTTGGGACAAGCATGCAAGGTGAATCTCATTCCTTTGATCACTCTAACTATTTTTATGGTTGTACCATCTATTTAAACTACTCATTTGGAGAAAGGATCATATTGAAAACCTAGATTATCAATAATTTGCTTGGACATCACTTAGCCTTGCACCACTATCAATCATACAATTGTGCACCAAATGACCACCTATGATCAAAGAGACATAAAAATTTGGGGTTTCACCATTTATTCCATATTTTTCTTCTTTAGGCTAAGCTAATTTATTTAGGACAAACCTTGTCTCTTTGGATGATTCACCTATAAGGTTAAGACTAGACAAGGTTATCTATAATAAATCTATTTATCCAGGGATAAACAAACTTTCCCATAGTGAAATACTAACATTGGTATTCTTCATCTGATCCAAGACATTGAAATAAGTGTTATCCACCTTTGACTAAGTTTTAGGAATTGTAGTAAGATCTCCAACTTTATTATGTTGGATGTGCTAATTATGTTGAACATCTCTTATTATGGGCTTTTTATACACTTTTTATTAAAGTTTTAGAATTGAAAAAATCCTTGCATCCCCTTGTGATTATTTTGAAGATGTTTTAGGACCTTAATCAACTATTAGATCCACTTTAACAACCCTCTTATTTGATTTTATGTTGGATTCTATGGAAGTAGAATCCATGTTTTGATTCTCTACCTAATTTACCCCATAGTACTCACCTTCTTGCTAATTTAGGAGTGTATAATCAACTTGTCCCTGACTTTGAGAAACTTATCCTTGAGGTGAAACTTTAGTTTTTGTATCTTAAGGGGGAACTATATTTTTCACCATTAATTCCTGATTAAGGATACCATTAAGACAAATTTTTTGATTATGTGGTTAGACACAAGGATAACACCATTCATTGTCTTGGAGAAGGTTGTTTGAAGTGATAAGAACAAGGGGATTATGGTTTTTGTAAGGTATATAATGAGTAATAATACCTTTTACTTGATCATTTATAGGTAAGTAATACCTATTAGGTTGAAAATAATGGTTTTAAGGCTGATAAGGTTTACTTTTTATATACTTATTGTCTCTTTAAGGTAGTCAATGCATTACAAAAATCATGGAGTATACTCTTCACTTAACGAAGCTCACTAGGAGTACTTGGTGATTGGCTAGCAGGTTGAGTAGTAAGCATAAGAATATGATCCTAAGGTGGTTGGTCAAGTAGTGTATTCTAAAATTTAAAAAAAATAGGCATAAGAGGTCTTGGTGAAATCTTTCCAACCTAAATGTGACTATTTTCAACCCTAATTTCTATATCATAGGCATCTGGAAGTGTTTTATAGTCCATGGATTGTATCATAACTAAAATGTCACTATTTAATGTGAGAAGAGATGATAGAAAATAGTAATCAAGTGTAGGCCTTAAAAACTATGGGATTCTATCCCATGTCCTCTAAAATGTGAAGTTGAAATCAAATATATACTCATGTTGTGTCATCTTTATGGTTGTCATTTACTCAACTAGGGAACGATGATCTAATTTCTCCTTAAAATACTTACATAAGGCTTATCCAAGAACTTCCCATGTGGTAATGGAATTTAACCTCAAACCTCCATACCATTATAATTCCTTGCCCTTAAAGGAAGCAACTAACAATCTGATGGACAAATATTATTGAATAACATGATGTATTGAGAAAATGTTTTTTGCATGTTTTATATGTTTAATGGGGGTAGTTGTGTCCTCTCTAGTGAAAAAGGAACACTTTTAAGGAAAGATATAGGTATGCCATCATTTTGGTCAAGTTTTAATGGATGTCACCCATTAAAAGTGAGAAAATCTTGGTTTATAATAACCATATGAAAATTTTAGAAGGGTAATGAGATATGTTGAGGGGTATTGACAGTAGGAAAAGGTCTAGGATATGGATCAATTCTAGGGTGTCATTTTCTCCTTGATAAATTGAAGGTAAATTCATAAAAATTAGGACTTTTACCTCTTGAAGATGACTAAGTCATTACTTTTGGCATGAATTATAAGGAACTATCCTAAATCCAAGATTCTTGTTATCTTTTTTAAATATCTAAATGTTTGATATATGTGTTTAAACACTAAAACTTGCCAATAACATCACCTTCCTTAATAAATATTTTGAATGCTTTTAGTATCAGTCCCACCATGCATGCCATAAATTGTTATCAATGTTTGATTACACACTTGGAGAAGTAGTTTCGAGACTTCTCATTTTAACTAATGCAATGGGATCAATCCAAGTTTATGGGTTACCTATGGTTGTAGTGAATCTCTAGAGATATATGGATCCCTTGATGAGTCAACTAAAACTAACACTAAAATACTAGAATTACATACAAAAGGGAGACATAAAACATAATTTAAGGAACTAGAAGCAAAAAGGTGATACACCTAAATGTAATTCACCCTCACTAGCTTGGGAATTTGCAAAATAATGCCTAAAAATAACTAATATGCCTACATAACTCCTAAATTTAGTTCTATTATGTTAGTGATTCATAGGAAGGTCATAAAATAAATGTTAAATCAGAAGGACATACACTTATTCATACTTGATTGTTCATCCAAAATTTATTTAATGTTACTTATGACCTATAAAATGAATCCTATCTTGAAAAGAGGTGAGAAATTTGGATAATAATCAAGGAACCAAAAATTTAAATCACTAGATTATATCAACAACTTCAGCACTTTACATAGAAAATAAGTGTGGGAGAAGGTAAATCAATATCTTATTAATTTAAGGGCTTAAAATCTAATATTACAAATGGTTAGTGTATTTTAGGCATATCACTAAGATTTAGCATTAGAAAATCTATTTGTCTTGATTTGGAAGACTTCCAATTTTAGGTAAACTATATAACTTTGTTCAAACATGAAACCTTAATTGGGAGGCACTTGAAACTTTCATCTATTTCATATCTGGCTCATTTGATAACTCATTTAATCCTTTTCGAGTTATCAAACTCTCTTTCCTTAGTTTTTACTTGATTGATAGGTTTTAAAGGTCTTCTACCATTGTGCAGAGCTACCATCCTATTGTATACCTTCATGGGGAATTTAAGATCATTGAGACTTTCCTTTTATCTTGAACATTTGAAAAAATCCTCTTATATAGTGTAAACTTAAATGCTTATTTGAAAACCATCTAGGCTAACTAGGACAACTTTTAATACTTAACTAACTTGCATGCAAACTTGGGTGATACATCACATTAGAAGTTAATTTCATGATCTATTCACTTTTTATTTTATTCTCAAACTTGATTTCATTATTTTCAGGTCTGTAAGAGAGCCAAATCATGTTTGAACCTATTTTCAAGATTCATAACCAATAATTTTTAGGTTATATGCCTCTTGACCTTGTCTACTAATTTTATACCTTTATCTATGAATTTAAAAGATTGAGAAACATTTAATAGGTAATTTATAGAATTAAGGTTTATGATAGGTTTATGACTTGAATGTTATACACCAAGAGAACCATAAAGACAAGAGTCATTCTTTGTAAGAAACCCTACAACTTTCATGTTGATCCGGGTGATTCTAATCCTCTGAACACACTAAAATACCATTATGACTTACCTTCAGATCTAAAAATATATTTCCAATCAATCTATCTACCATACACTTCATTCAAATAAATTTTAAACATCAAAAGACAAGTCTATAGTTATGGTGTTCAACAAAGGTTTAGGGGAAATTTTCCCTTTTAACAATGATTCATGGATTCCATTATTTCATTCCTATTTATAACACCTATATTATATAGGATAGACCCTATTCAATATATCCAATAATAACAAGAGGTAATACATCTTATATATTGAGTTTAAGTCATTTAACCTTTCTAGATATGCACATCACCTAAACCTCTTTCACCTTCTTAAAGATTGTTCATAAAGTTGAGATTTTTTTTCAACTCAAATTTTTTGTAATATTTCCTTTAATACCCTTTCCAACTTCCATTATCATCACTAGGATCGATTCACATGCACAACTGATTTCACATGTGTCTAAAGTCTATCACTCTCTCTTACAACCTAGCTTGATACTCCTTTAAAGTGGATGTCCTAGGCTGAATTGGTTTATTTCACCTTCAACTTATTAAAAATTGGGTCTCATGGCCTCATGGACATTTTTTACCATGAAAAACTCCTTAGACACCTTACAACATGGATAATCAAGGTTTTTAAACTTATTTTGAGAAAATAAGACTCTCAATTAGGGTCTAGACTGCCTGACTATCCCCTACCCCTAAAAAATAATTGGATGACTATCCCAAAATATTATTAGCCATTTTTTTATAAAGGAATTTTTTTCATGAAAATATTGTAACAAGAGGATACAACATAAACATTACAGTTTAGCCTTTTTAGGGATTCTTTAAAGTCTACTAAATTACCTTAGACAATACTAATAAACCCTAAATAATACTAAGAATCAATCTAAGCACCCAAGTAAATATTATTAAACCATGATTAACCCTATGGTACTATATTTTCATACTTTTGTATCACATTCCAATCTTGTGAAATACCTATAGAGGTATTGAGTAATGGTATAACTCACTTAAACCTTTCCTTAAGAGAACTCATTTATGACTATCCCAACATGTTTAACTCAAGACCATTGATATTTTTATCAATTTTGATCTTAAATTATAGGAAACCATGCCTAGGTATATCTATTCACTATCAATGACATTTATAAAACTCATAATGATGGCCCAAGACTTCACATTTATTGTTATGACATCAATTTTCAAAAAACCCAACTCTACAATTTTGTTGAGGGGTCTTGAGACCTTGACACAACTTGTCCTCACCAATTGATTTTGAGACATGATTGTCTTCCAATTCATATCCCAAATCATGTTTCCAAATAGGGAAAGGATTTTAGAGACATTAAAGGGAATTAAATCCTCATGAACCTTTCACCTCTTGACATTATTATGAATGATTTCATCTTTTTCTTTCCTATCCTAGAGTTTTCCTTTATAGGATTGAATGGGCGAAGAGTTATTTGGATACTTTATAAGTTACATACTAAGACATATGCTTATCAATAAATATGAAACTTATAATTATTATTGTAATCCATCTTATTCAAGCCCTAAATAAATTTGACATTTTTATCTGTATGAGGTTGCAATTTCTATATGTTTGGGATACATTCTTGAGATAATTTCTCCATTGATGAATTTACTCGCTATTTGAAGTCTATAGGGATTCCTAACATATATTAATGTTAATTGAAACTATTTTCATGTTTGAGGGTAGTTAAAATGGTACTCTATGGGAGATGTGTTCTTAATATTTCTTTGGATCTCATAATACTATTCTTATAAACCTTCTTAAGCATCTCCCAAACTAAAATTTCCTCAAAACCCTATCACTAAAGTCTTATCAATTTGGATGTATCCTTGATGCTAATTCTCACCATTGATAACATTATCTTCTTTATTTCATATTCATGAATGATTTCTCATTCCTTGGCATGGATTTAGAATCTCCTCTCTAATTCCATAGAGCTAGGCATGCCTTTGAAGGTTTTGATAACATGATCCATATTAAAGTATCATTATAGACCTAAACTTCATTAAAAGTGACTTGGACTTGGATGAATCCTTACTACTCAAAGTTTTCATAATATCCTAGACCATGTAATAATCTAGGAGATGATCTAGGGATATGGAGAGGTATGAACACTATTTTATCTCCATCCCCTATCTAAAATCCTATATATTACTTTTAAATTTCAATCTCTAAGCTGAGCAAGCTATAAAATAAACCTTCATGAATTGGTAATATGTTGGTTAAATGAACTTGTATCATATTGAATATCCTTTTAGTTTTAATAGTCTTTATAATTCCCTCTAATAATGCTTATATGAAAAATCAAACCTATTTTTCATGTTGTCAATAGGGCATTCTTAATACATTGGAACTTAAGGTTGCTTAGAATACCGTAAACCATGATAACTTACCTTAATTATTGCTTAAATATCTCAACCAATGTCAAAACCATTATATTCATTTAGTAATGGATCTTGAACTAGTATACAACATTTTTATAAATTATCATCACCTTTATCATAATCCCTTACATGGCATTATAATGGCATAATAGTCTTGTAAGATCTCTAATTAAGACAATTTCTTCAGGTCAGATAGATATTCTCCACATGCCTAAAATAATTATAATCTCTAAAAGTATATTTTGTAGATATGATTCCTAAGTCTATATATTTATTCAAGTGGCATCGAGAAATAATAAGAGGTTTGGGCTTGGTTTGAGGTTTTACCCTTAGGGAAACATCCTGAAATCACTGTAAACCCCATCAATACATTACAAACTTGTTTCATGGTTTTTGAGACTCTAATATTTATAAGACCATGCATATTTTTTTCGTTAATAACATGCATCTTCTACTATTTTTTAAGGACATTTAGGGTTAGAAGGTATGCTCAATAGTTCTTCAAGTAAAGAACACCTCATGAAGCTAGAAAATTATACTTTTATGAGTGTAGGCCTATGTATTGGATGTAAGGCTATAGCCTTATCATAAACCCCTAAAACATGTTATTTAATGATATTGAAAGTATATTATAATAATATTTGGAGGTGGGGGGGGGGGTTATTTTACTTTAATGAAACTTGATCCTTCATGAAAAGACTGTTTGTAATATAATGAAAAGATCACTCTTTTCAAACATATAAATCTAACCCCATTAGCTTTACTACATATAAAACCTTAGAGGATGGATAATAAGTTTTAAAAATTATTTGTATGGTTATTTGAGTGACTAAACACCATAATTAAAATCATATTTCACATACAATCCATCATAACAACTTAGAATAATGAAAAGATGAATCTACAGGTTCATAAGATTTTAGGAGTTTATGGATGCCAATGAAGTTTTAAGGGAATATATGTGTTTTTAAGCCTATAAATTATAATTATTAACCTCATATGATGTATAATAAACACCCTCATGTTCCTCAATAATCATTTATTTCCATGCAATAGCAGAAGAGAGATTGATCCATAAATTGTACTTCAAACAAGTTCCTCACAAGATAATTTGGTCTTCTTAATGATTGTTCATAGAGATTTATTATCACATGTACCTACCAACACCTATACAATGATATTAAATACCTACTCCTACTCCTTCAATGGCCATATAGTACAATTCATCTAGTCAACAAAAATAACATGTTTTGAAATACAACCAGTTTAAGCCTATAAAAAAAATTATAATGGTTTTGACCATGTTTGAGATCTCCTAGGAACATATATTATATTTAAGGCCTGAACTATAATGGCCCTAATTTTATTGATCTTTCATATCTCTACCCTAACTTTTACTTGCCCATAAAGCTTTTTATCATTAAAATAAACTCCTCAAAGCCATGAATTGCTCATGGAAATCTCCATTTTGAAGGCTTTGTATACCTTAATTCATGATATTAGTGGTATTTATACCTAAATGGACCTCTATTTCCTTGTAAAACCCTAAAAAAATCCATAAAAACCGTGAAACATACATGCTCAAAATGGAAATGTAATATTTTTAGGCTATTGTAAGAACTTTCCACATTGAAGGGGAAATAAAAGATATAAAATACAAATAAAACAGGAAAAAATGAGATATTAAATTCACTTTGACTCTCTTTGCTATTAATTATTAGAGGTCATGGAGGTTAATTTAGTGTTATGGGTCTCTTTAATACCATTCAAGGAGTCACCTTTCCAAGAGTGACTTTAATAACAAAAAATACATGATATTATGATATTTTATACCTTCACATGCACTTGTGGATCATTAGAGGTTATGTTCATGAATTTATTATGCCTTATAAAGGCCCTCTTTACCCATTTTATTCAAGATCTACACCTTATAGGATAACCTTATTGCTTCTCACATAATGACATAATTGTACTTCTAACCAAGGAACACATTAACTTAATTTTAATGTCTCTAAGAATGTAATGAGACCTCATAAAATGGAGTAAGACTCAAACAAAGCTTAAAGATAATGACTTCACAATGAAGGACCACCTATAAACTCATTCACTAATGATGATTCATGACATATACCATAAGACTCATTCAAGGTATTTAAAAGCATATGACCCAAACATACAAATTTTGAAACACGTTTTACTTCATGAGATGCATGCAATGGAGGACACCAAATTGATTTTGTGAAAAATTACTCTCCCAAAGAAATAGGTGATCTATGACCATTGATGGCTATTAGATCCAAAAATAACCTCCATTATGTTAATCCATGTGTGTGTAAAATGGGTTTCATAGTGCTTAAAATATATTCATTTAAATAGTACACATTTATATTAATTATTAACCAACAACAATCTAATTGTATTATGATTAGTATGTTTTTCAATTGTATAACCTAGTAACACATGGTGATAATATTACTACATATTATTTACACATTACATTTTTTACCTATGTCATCTTAGTACTTAATATTTCAATGATATTGGAATTGTGGAAGTGATTATGTCAAACCTTCTCAATTAAAATGTTGGATTGAGGTTAAGTGCACATAAAATAACCTATACATGAGAGATTCTCACTCTTTACAAACCACTTTTTAATATAACTCCATTATAGAATAATATTATCACTACACTTGTTAGATATTCATTGAGTTTCACATTATCATATGATAACTAATTTCACTAAATATAATGAGACATTCGGTTATAAGCTCAACTGTGTAATTTAAATACTGGAAAAGTTTACTCAAAACTTCTTTTATTATATTAGTAACTTTAAGGAACTTGTTTTATTTTTTTAATAATCTAATGTTGTTAGAATGATTACCCATAAGGTAAAATAACATTTCCATCTTATGCTAACCTATATATTTGCAACAATTTAATGCAGGGCATGTGTTGTTAAGGTTGAAATTGATCCTAAATAGAAATTTTCTCTAATTTTTAGACCTTATTTAGCATTTTTAAATGAATATATTTCTTAATTAGTTGATTTAAAGATCAAGTAAAATTAATGTTTTTTTTTTCAATACCACTTTTTTATTTTGTAGCATATGATTTATTTCATAATTATATTTATATATGAGGTTGTACTAAACTCTTGGTATAGGTATTATTAGTATTATTTGTGGGAATCATTGGTAGTTATGGTGTTAAGTTAGCATTTTGAGCTTTTAAGTATCCTCTCACACTTGTACATCTATTAACTATTTTGTTAGTATAATATAAAAAACTTGTGTTATTTTCCTATCATTGTTTATTTCATAGGATTTATGGAAAATATGTATTGTGTACCATGAGGAGGTGTTGTGTTCTAAATTATATTAAGAGGACAAAATTAACTTTAAAAAGTTGTACACTAGTATCATATAACATAATTGTTTGTGTTGGATCTCACTTTTGGGTATGATGTATTTTAAAGGCATTATGAGTATTATAATGATTTTATTGCATTTGACATTCTTATTAAGAACTCCTTTGTCATTATAGATCCAATTTTATGGTTATAAATGTTTTATGAACTACATAATTCCCACTTATTAATTGATCTTTATTTAGTAATTATTGTGTTGGTAATCTAATAATTTTTTTATTTATAAGAGGTTATAAATTTGATGTTATGTGCATTGATAATGGTCATCATGAAAGTATTGCTTATTTTGGCTAAAAATGTTTATGAGATCTATATCAATCACCATGTTTGATTTCCTAAAGTATAAATAATCAATTTATATCATCAACTACCTAATTTTATAGTTTTAAATTATTTATACATTAATTATGTTACCATGCTTATCTTTATTTTATCATGTTTATCTTGATTTTGCCTAGAAGGTCACATAGTGACTTATCTACAAATTAGTATTTAGTCATATAATTGTTGATTTCTTTTTGAAAAGTTATATTTATGGGTTAGATGTATTATATGAATCTAAACACATTAGTTGTATGTTTAAATTATTTGTTTATCAATGTAAGAGGTAGGTTACATTGAATGAGTCAGGTGATAACATTTACTATTGACAAGAAGATTAAGTATGGACTGATGTAGGTAGTAATGATTAATGATATTCAAGAGATTTCAATATTAATGAAATAGTAGGTGTGCACCAAGAAAACACTGAGAATATGTTGATATGAAAGTTAAACAAATTTAATTTTTTTTATGGGAGATTGACCATTATTAACATAGTGTGAATCATTTACCTAATTAATGACAATAAGTCAAATTAGAAAATGGTTTACCATATCATTATTGGTTGTGTAAAATTTATTTTTTATAAAATGTTCTTATTAGACCTAACTGAAAGTATGTCATCATTTATAATATCGTATTAGGTTTAGTAGACTATCTCATAGTTTAAAAACATCTAATTAAATCATAACAATATTGATGGCGTGAAGTATTTATTGAAATAAGTGGGAATTTTGGAACCATTTTAGTAGGATTTTAGTATTTATCATCATCTTTTCTATTTCAAATAATTTATTGAGGAAAAGGAAAATTATGTTTTCATCATTGATTAAATGAAATTTACCATAATCTTACAAAAGGGAATGAATTATTAATTGAGGTATACTATGTACTAGGATGTAGCATTTAATCTTTCAACATGGTGTAATTCCTTATCAATTTATTATGTTAGCTTGAATATTAGTTGGAAGTACCAATAAAAATATACAAGACAAGTCACTTTAAAAAGGTGCACTTGGTGGAAATAGAATGTTAAATTGTCTATTTCTATTTAAGGTTGCTTATTCTTATAGGTAGTATGTGTTTAGTAATAAATTGTTAATCAAGTTAACTTTGTGTAAAAAATATGGTCAATGTCATGTTGAGGAATAAACAATTCTAAGGAAGCATGTTCCATACCATCTAAGAAAAATAAATAGTAAGTCTTAATAAGTTAAAAAATTGGGATTGCCTAGTCAATGAGTGTGGATACTTGGTTATCCAACATGAGTTGGTTCCACTTGAGTTAGTAGTTTGTACATCATCATCCACTATTCATTTCTACTCTTAATCACTTATTAAAATTAGATGGTTTGGTTAAATTAAAAACTTAAATGAGGTACTCATGTCCCTAATTATTTTAAATTTGCAATTTATTATTTTTGGTGATGTAATAAAATGGTGAACCAATAATATCCAAATATCAAAATTTTACATTTTATTTTGTTACCATTGGGATGATCAACTCCCAAATTTTCATGAAAGTGACTCAAAATATTTAGCCTCTGCTTTGGATATGCATCTAATATAGATTCCTTCATAATTATTTCAATATAACACTCCCTTGTTTGTCATGTAATAGGATGATTTTAAACTAGGAGAGTTTATATTATTTATTAAAATGTGAAGGATAATTGACATACAAAAAAATATATATGATGTTATCATACCGATCATTTATTTTAGCTTGGTCAACTTGCATGACATAAGTTATAGGATTTTTTTTATCAATTGGGTGAGACATTGACCTCATACCATCTTTTAAAAATTTATTTCAAGATCAAAGTATTGTAATTTTTCCATCCATTTCCCTCTATGTTCTCATAATTCATTTTTCTATAGCATGAAATTTAGAATAATATTAGGGATGATTGCATGGACTTTGTTGTGCAATATGTAATTCCTAAATTTATTCACCAATTTAATCAAAGCATAAGTTTTTTTTGTCTATAATGGAATAATTTAGCTATGCATATTTTATATTTGTAATCATGAATGTTATGGGATGTTCATACCCATACACTATCTATTTGAGTATTATTATGATAATGTGATCAAAGGAAAACAAGGAAAGCAATAAATACTTTGTAAAATCATGGTTGATTAGAACTAGAGCTTGAGCAATAGAATATTTGATATCTTGAAACTCCTTATTGGATTATATTTTCCATTCAACCTTAGTATCCTATATCAACATGTCATTTATACGTTTAACAATTTCAAAAAATACATAAATAAATTTACATACATTATTTATTTTTCCAAAGAAGGATTTCAACTCATTTTCATTAGAAAATAGAACTTTAGAAATAACATCAACTCTATCTAGATCCATATAAATATTTTATTTGGTAATTACATGACCATGTAATTTACCTATTGTGACCCAAAAAAATAATTTTATATTGATTTAATTAAACTACATATTATCAAAATTGATTAAATAATATTTTAAAATTACCTACATGTTGTTACATGTTATTTGAGAAAAATGTTCAATCAGTCATCTAAATTATGATGCATTTACCTATTAATCCTTGAAAATAAAAATCCATGATATGTTGTAATGTTGTATTTGCATTTATTAAACCAAAAGACATTTTTTGTATGTAAATGTTCCCCATATATTAGTGAAAGTGGTTTTAGTTATATCTTATTTATCAAATAGAACATAATTATAACATGAAAATCCATCCAAAAAATACATCCTCATAGAGCCACTAATAGTTTGGATTACCTCATCAAGTGAAGGTAAATAATATTTATCCTTTTCTAATGTCTTTTTCATATTTATTAAGTCAACATAAAGTTTGTGTAAACACAAGAAATTAGCAAACTATGATTCTAAATGTTGAAAGCACCCTTAGACTACCTAGGACCCCCTTAGGACCAATTTTACCCCTAGAATACCTAATACCCCCTTGGGATCAATTTCACCCCTTTGACCACTAATCGAGCCCAACCATAGTCAGTTTACCCAAGTAGATTAACCTAGATTTTACCCACCTTTTACCTTCACCCTCAACCAGATTGGTTAGGATGATTACTGACAATCACCTTAAATGTTTATAGTCAGAGTACACCTCCCTAAGCAAAAGCATGAAAACTACCCACTTTACTTTTTCTAAATATAAGTTGTCTAAATCCTATTGTGAACCTTTGCATGGACAATTTATAATTACATAACCTACTTGAACACTCACTCCTACCTCTTACTTGTGTCTACAAGAAGAGAGGAGCTAAGGGGTGAAATCCATCTACAATTATTATCAAGAGATTTTATGCATCGAAGAGTTTCTTTCTTGAAGGTCAATCACCATTAAGAATTTAGCAATCCAACAATCATATCAGAGAGTCAATTTTCCACCACCTCTTGACAAAGTTTTTGGGTACCATTTTTCTATTAGAATCAATCTAGATTATATCAATAGGTCAAATACCTAAACCATCCACCCAATCAACTTTTATTAAGACAAGTACTTATTTCTTAGTATTCATTTACTTTATATCCATTTTGCAATCAACCCAAGCCTTACCCATCTCTGAAAATCTATCTTTTGGATCATCAATTCACTTTTTTTACCAACCCAGATCCTTACACAATAACCATCAATGGTTGACTCAACCACTAGTAATCTATTCAATTGTCAATGGTCACCTTGACTACTAATGGTCACCTTAACCACTGGTAGTTTGTTCAATTGATGATGGTCACTATGGAAGTGAAAACTAGCAAGATAATTTCACCTACCTACACCCAACCAAACCTAAGTTTTTGTATTCCTTCCTATTCATAGAACCCTTTCTAATATTATAAAGCATACCACAACCCTTTAGCACTAGTATTAATTAGTTTGTCACTAATTTGATCATTTATACTATATTTATTAGCAAGCACTCTTGTATTTAATTTCATTACCCTTTTGATTCATTGATGCAATTACTTTCTTATTCTTTTTATAAGCTTAATTATTTAAAACATATGGATTGACAACCCTTAAGGAAGCTCTAGCTTGTAGGATCTAGCTATCGTTAGGCAATTAACTCAACTATTTGTCTAACAAATAAGTTTACTTTAGTGATTTCTTATGTATAGGTCATCCTCCCAAGCCAAAAAGGAGCTCTCCATAATCTTTTGATTTTAATGTGCACACTATCAATCATATTTTTTAACCATACTCGTACATAGTTTATTCATTTCCCTCTTTCCAATAATAAGAAAAAAATCATTGAAACATTATGGCATGCTCAGTAGGACCCTTGTGTCTCTACTTGTACTCTTGTTTTCTTGCATTATCTCTCTATTATATGCTCATAAATAATATAAAAAGTTTCATTTGGGCTTAAAATCAAGTGCATACATCAACTACTTGAAACATTAGTTCACATAGCTTAACTTTAAAGGCAAATTAATCTATCATAGTTTCACTTTTTATTTCACACACTCAACCAAACCACTTTCACCAATTAAACATCAAACAAACTTGATACAATACTTGACTAGGATTTCATCACCTAGCAGTAACCTTACCCTTTCTTGGTGATCCTACTTAGAGGTCATTGCCAATGGGAGGACCAAATTAGTTGTCTAGTTGAGTATAATCTCTAGATATCAATATATATTGGCTAAGCTCTCGACACCCTTATCACTATGATGTGTGAATTTAGGGGGTAGGACCCAATACTAAGACATGTATTTATTCTAATATAGATTTTTTTTATCACCTAAACACAACCTAAAACTAACCTTAGACTTCCTTTCTAATACCCACTCTATAAGCCAATTTCAGTGACCCATATTCTTAAGGGATAAGCCAAAATTGATATTAATTAAAACTTTAGGGTTTAACGTATCTTTTAGAGTGTGATTTGATTTCTTTGATCTTTTCTTTTCTTCTCTTTGTTTGAGTAGTGAGGCTATTTTTTATTTCTATCTCCCTTATCTCATATGTTTCTCACTCACCAACAACAAAGATACCTTGCAAAGGAAAACCCATCACTAAGCCAACTTACCTCTTCTACCTCTTCAGCTATGGACTACATTTCAAAACCAACAAAATATCCTCACCCCTTGGGAAGACCTACATTCCCTCAGGAGGTTCCTCAAGGAGATAAAATTTTTGTTACTTTCCTATATAATAATTCCATGGCCTTGTAACATTACCTTACAACCATGTCTTACCATATCCCAACTTCATCTCCATCTGTAGATCCACCTTATTACATGCCTCCACACCTCATGGGGATTATCTATATTTCCATAATTACTACTTAATCATTGACTACCCAAGATTCCACATCAAATAATAACCTATTTGAGACTACCATTGAAAACTAATCAACTCAAACTACCACTACCCTTATGCCTTCTAAACCTACCAACTACTCCACTACAATAAGAGTTCCTAATTATTACACTTCCAAAATTCATTTAGCTACCTCTAACCCATCAACCACTAATCTGCTTCAAAGCCCTATGGTGTCCATACCCTCTAACTTTCCATCGATCAGTACAAGGGTCACCACCCTTCCGTCAACTACGAACCCAACTACCACCCCTATCCATCAAACATCCCTTGGACCAACCTTTGGCTACATCACTAATCTATAAGGGCATGTACCCATTGCACACCCACCTCTATCTACCCACCCTTATGTATCCTCAACCTAACCTTTGACATCCACTTACTCATATGTGGAAACCTTTTAACCTTATATCCACTACTAACATGTCTCCCAACCATTACAGTATTATGAATTTTATAACCTTTCAAGTGCATAACCCCAATATAACCTAATGAAGATTATTATGGATAAGATGACCACATTAGAGTCATCTATTTTGGGTACTCACAACATCTTATCATATGACCAAATATATAATGAACCTATCCATCTATCCATACCTATCAGGCCATATCCTCCCCCATTGGAAATTCTCAATTTCTCTAAATTTCAAAGGAGGATCCCTAATAAATCCTTAGGGATTTTAGACATGCTTGATATATTATCACCTATGATGATGCCCTTCTCCTCCACACCTTCCCCATGTCTCTAGATAGTTTGGTATTGGATTATTATAGTGCCATACCTAAGCAGTCCTTTTTTTACTTCACCCAATTGGCTCAAACCTTCTTAGACCACTTTTCAATCAATATATCTAAGAAAGTCTCTATCATCAACCTATACTCTATCCAGTAGTTTGAGGATGAGTCCATTGCCAGTTTTGTGGCTCTCTAGAGGATCTTAATTAACTAACTTTCCTTTTCATTACCTCATCTCAAAATCATAAAGCTCTTCACTTGGGCATGTGCCAATCATATCTCCTCTACACTATATGTCCAAAGCTTTTGAACCTTTGATGAATATTTTACCATGGCTTTCAAGTTAGAGAATTGAAACATTCACAAAGGAAAGATAAAGAGCAAGAAAAATAATTTAACCTATAAAACTAATGAGGCTTCTTCCTCAAAGTCAAGTAACCATCCTGATACTAACACAAAAATCAAGGGAACTTCAAATGTGGTTATCCTAAAATCCACTCCCCCACCTTCTATCAACCAATGTAATTTGTCTAGTACCTTAAAGTAAAACCTGAGAAATGAAACCTAGAACAAACAAAAGTAATTCACTCTACTCAGAGAATCCTATGCTACCATCTTAGAGAAGTTATTAAAATCAAACATCATTCAACTTTATCCTATGAATCCACCCTAAAATTATGAATCCTCTCATCCCACACCTATTTTGCATAATGAAAAATGATCTATGTGCCTTCTATTGAGTGATAAGACATGATGTCAGTAAGTGCAACATATTCAAGAGCCTTGTCTAGTTTCTCATTGATCAAGGGGAACTTACATTGGATAAACCTAATGCACCATCAAATCAAGCCCTTGATATATTCAAGTAACCCTTCCCAAGCCATGCTCCTACTAAGAATGAGAGAAACAACATTGATTACTCTCATGATGCCCATATAGTTAACATGGTCCTTGATGCACTCATTGTCAAACCATCTAGTATCCAATCTTCTAATTTTATATCATCTATTGAGATAATGGACCCATATTACTTTTCTTTGAACACTCAAATTAAGTAAATACCATCCTCTCTCACTCCACTTATTGAGGTAGTGGATCCACTATCCACCATTTTAACTAATATACTATAAAAACCAACCATCATCACCTCACCCACACCTTTAGATACTTACAGAACCACTCCCCCTTTATAGATCATTTCTAAGGAAGAAACCCCCATGTCTACTCTACCCATAAAGGAACCACTTATCTTAACCCTGCATCCTTTGAATGAAGAAGAGGATGAGGTTACCCTCCTTGTGTCTCTACTTAGGGACCTATCTTTCAAGTCTACCATTCCTAGAATTAAGCTAGACTACAAACCATTCTCTTGGTTAGTGAAAAAATTGGAGTTTATCTCCAACCCTAACATGTACTAAACCACCTTATGGAAGAAATTAGGGATATCTTATATCACTGAGCAAGAGACTTCAATCATACCTTTGGTAGGCAAACCCACAACTTCTAATATCCAAGCTTATACCTTATCAACCACACCCATTACAACTCTAACCAATTAAACAAACCCTCAATCACCCAAGACACCTAAACCCTAAGCAACCAAATCACCCTTTCAGACCAAGATGACCAAGCTAATCAAGAACTTTGGCATCCTCCCTACACTAATTCTTAGTCACCCATCTGTGAAATTATTTGAATCCACTAACCAAATGTCAAATTAAAGAAACCAAAGAGTAAAAACCACACAAAGGCTATAATCCCTAAATTTTTCCTCCCTTAACCTTGACCTTCATTTCTGGGACTCATCCCTCAGCCTCGATTAGGAAGCCAATTGACTCTACAAAAAACCTACCACCTCTTTTGCCTACACCTTTGTAGTTGCTCTGTAATAAACCTCTTTTCATTGTACCAATAATTCCTAGGCTACCTACCTCGAGATCTTCTATCTCTAACTCATCAGCCTCCTTACCTAAATTGAAGTCATCAACCAAACACACCACCCTACCTAAAAAAAAAAACCCCAAACCTATTTCCAAGAAATATCCTACCTCAACCACCAAATCAAAGACCATTAAACCTTTACCACCTTTATCCAAGTCCTATTTGACCATTTTACATAGGTTATTATAGACCTCTTATTTATCCCTACCTCCCATTAGACCCTTTGAACCTCTAACCTCTAAACCTATATAGTATAATGACCACCATGTATGTTCTTATCATAGGAAACTCAACCATGATACAAATAATTAAAATGTTCTCCAAACCATCATCCACTAGCTTTATGATGAGGATGATTTGTTAATACACAAACCTCTTATGAGCCCCATACCAATCCAACCACAAACCATAACTACCCAACACACACCTACTCCTCCACTTTCACCTCAAAGTGAAGATGAATATGATTAATCCTATAGCTCAACCTCTCCTTATATCACTACTATAACATGGTTATAGGAGCAAAATAGAATGATGAAGGGAACGACAAGGTTTCCATTCCTTGGACATACCCCTATTCAAAATCTGAACCAACCTTCATCCAACCATATCCATCTTCAAACAAACCCAAGGTGTCTATCTTAGGTTCCTCCTAATCTCACCCCTTAGAATCCATTAAGAGAGTTATCCTCAAGCAAATTCATCAGACCCTAGTGAACATGATATTTTATGAGTTAATCTCTACCTCTCCCCATTACCACTAAACACTGATAGAGTCTTTTTAATCCATTGAGGTCAAACCCAAGGACCCTTAACCTCTAGTCACATTTTTTAGTGCCTTTTAGATTTCCAACCTTGTTACCTTGAAGGATTTAGAAATACCTTCCATCCATCTTGAGGACCTAGATCCTCCTCTCTTTATCACTAATTACATCAACCGAACCCACATCAAATAGGTCAAAATTGATGGGGGAGATAGCATTAACATCATCTCTTCTCATGCCTACAACCAAATCAACTTGTTGGATAATGTCATCCCTAAAACTTTAGCCATCCTTCGGTCTTTCAATGATACCGTGGCCACTACCTTGGAAATTATGATCCTTCATATTCATTTATGACCCTACATGTTCCCTAAACTTTTCTATGTTGTAAAAGGTGAAGTATAATATAAAATATTATTGGTATGACCTTGGATTTAATATAGGGGTTATGTCCACTCTACCCACTACTATTATATTAAGTTTGAGCATGAAGGTCAGGTCATCAACATCCAAGCTGACACAAGTCCTTTCTCAACATGTAACATGACCAATCACCCTAGTAATGTCCTCATGCCCCTATCTAACACATCCACAATACCTAAAACCTAACCTTCAACCACTAAAGTAGATATCATACCTCCTTTCATTAATAAGGCATCAACTAGTTTATTTATACCTTCAAACCAAATTCCCACTATAGACCCTTTGAAATTAGTGTTCCATCACCTTTCATTCAGGGAATACCACCTTTTAGCACTTGACATTTTACCTATTCCTCATGAGTATGGGAAACTAACCAAATAGTTAGGATATGACCCTAATGTCAAAACTATCATTCCATTTGGACCTCCCCACCATTAGACCCATTTTATCTATGGGGGACTTAAAAAATACCTCAATGATTCTACCACCTCTCTTCCACCTTGACCATTCATCATACTTGCATCATTGTGATTAGAAAGGCTTCAGTCATGGCCAATAAAAATATGACCCACATGAATTGGTCACCATAAAAACAAGGAAGCCAAATGAGAAGCACAAAATTGGTTTCATCTTGACTAATAAGAATAAATCTAAATAACACACCACTACCATTGTTAAGGAGGATATCCATTCCTCACTAACCTGACCTCCACTTGCATGTGAAGATGATGACATCATCCCATCTAACATTTTTTATCATCAAAATGATTAACCTCATACCCCTAAGTTATCAAAAGGAGGGAGAAAATGTAACCATCCATTTAACACATCTTGAGATAATAGGAGAAGACTTTCCTATCATTAACAATGTTTGGTATTATGATGATTATTTTATTCTCACCTACCTTAGTGCCCTAGATTATTCAATCTACAAATCCCTTCCTCTTGAGTCTTTGACCATGTTAAATTAATCCACCATAGATATCAACTTGGCTACTTTATATAACCCTTGTATTGTCAAAATTGGTCAATCATTGAATGTCAATAAACTTTAAGATTTCCCCTCTTTCCTTCAAGACCATAGCATATCCTTTGCTTGGTCCTATATTGATATGCCTAAAATTTAACCTACCATTGCTACCCATAACATAGTCACTCACCATGATGACAAACATATCAAATAAAAGCTTCAACATATGCATCCCCACATAGCCCTTATCATCAAAGATCTTTAGCATCTTCTATCTATTAATTTTATTAAATCTATGTATTACCCCTAATGGGTCTTAAATATCATAGTTTTTACCAAATCCATAAGGGGCCTATGTGTTTATGTGGACTTTCATGACCTTAACCTTCCCTTCCCAAGTATGACTTTCCTTTACCTAGAATTGACTAGATTATTGATTTTATAGTAAACCATGAGATGTTATCTCTCATGGATGGGTTCTTGGGTTATAATTAGATCATGATCTCACCTAAATATCAGCATAAGGATACCATTACAACCCCTTGGGTAACCTTATACTATAGAGTCATGATTTTTAGGTTAAATAATGTTGGTGTAATCTACTAACATGCCATGACCTATATCTTCCATGACCTTATCCATAATATTATAGAGGACTATATGGATTACCTTCTCAAAAAATCCAAACTTAAAAAATATCACTTAGCCATTCTTAAGATCATCTTTGAGAGACTTATCCATTATCATGTCCACCTTAATCCAAAGAAGTGAATATTTAGGGTTTTATTGGGAAATTTTCCTGGATTCATTATTTTCATTCACAAGATATAATTTGATCATACCAAAATCAAATCCATCCTATACATTCTTCCTCTAACTGACCTCAAGAAACTTCATAGCCTATAGGGAAAGCATCAGTCCATTCATCATTTCATTTCCTAGCTTTTGGACTAGTGTCAAACTTTCCACAAAATTCTAAAAAAGGATGTCTATTTCAAGTGGAATAATGATTATCAAAATTCCTTTGATTCACTCAAAGAGTACATTTTTGTCACCACCTATCCTCATCCCTCCTAAGGATGATCAAACTTTCTACCTTTATATCTCTACCACTAACAATTCCCTAAGGGCAATGCTAGCTCACCATGATGAACAATATAGAGGGAAAAACATATATTATATTAGTTGCACATTTGTAGAGTATCAGACTAAGTACACCCATATTAAGAAGCTTCATTTGTCTTTATTATTCATGGCCACCAAACTTTACCATGATCTCCTCAACCACAAAACTTATGTCATAACCAACACTAACCCCCTCAAGTACATGAACTCTAAACCATACCAAACACAATGTATGGCCTTGTGGCTCATGATCCTAGAAAAGTTTGACCTTTATTTCCTCCAATAGAAGTTAAATAAGGTGAAATTCATTTCTAACCAATTGGTCAAAGCACCTTGAATAGACAACCAACCTCTTCCTCTTGAGTTCTTGAATGAGTCTATCATGACCCTTTCTCAAGTGGATTTCACATATCAAGTCACCATGTTATTCGATGGATCAAAGTGTAAATGTGGTGGGAGAGCAAGTATCATCCTTATCCCCTTTCATGTTGAGCCTGTACCTCTATTCTGTAAGCTTGATTTTGAATGTAATAATAATATGGCTTAGTATGAAGCCTTAGTTATAGGCCTTAAAATTGCCTTATCCCTAAGATTCAATAAAATCAACATATTTTGTGACTCCCAAATTGTATTCAATCAAATCAATAGCTCATACAAATGTAAGAATGATGTTATACAATAGTATAAGTAACTAGTTGATGAAATCTTAGCATCATTTGAGCACTACTACATCCAA
This sequence comes from Torreya grandis, assembly GCA_037957365.1. Lineage (NCBI taxonomy): Eukaryota > Viridiplantae > Streptophyta > Pinopsida > Cupressales > Taxaceae > Torreya > Torreya grandis. The sequence continues at coordinate 1,260,684 of JARHVA010003310.1, read as the reverse complement.
TCAACCCTATGATATACCAATATATTTACCAACACATGACTTCCCTTGCCTCTCAAATATCATCCACACCCTTGGAATTTAGGATATCTATCATTATCCATAGACTTACCTAGCCTTCCTATGTCAAACTAGACTTTCCCACCATTTTCACTATGGAGGAGACCTAACCTGAACTTTGGTATCACTAACCTTTGACTATCTTAACCTTGGCATAGTTCTTTATGGTCTTTTAATGAATGCTCAAAGAGCATTTATCCAGAGTACCTCATGATATACCATTATGGGAGGAATTATTTATAAACATGACTTTGATGTCCTCCTCTTCCATTTCTTAAGTATTTATAAAGCCTCTCATGCTATCAAGGAAATCCATGATGGTATTTTTATGGGTCACTTTAATTGCCTTGTTGTAGCCAATAAAATCCTCTTCTATATATACTACTATCCTTCCCTTAACCAATACTACTATGATCATGTGAAAAAGTGTATTAAGTGTCAACAAAATGGTAATTTACATCACACACCTAGCCATAGCCTTTAGGTCTCTATCAATTTCTATCCCTTTTCATAATCAAGTCTAGAAATAATTGGGGAAATTAATCCCCATTCCTCATAGTGACAAAATTATATTATCACCATAACTAAGTATTTTACCAAGTGGGTAGAGGCTATTCCTCTAATCTCAACCAAAGAAGAAAAGATTATCGACTTTATCAACCATCATATCATCTATCATTTTGGTGTTCCTCATAAAATCATCACTAATAATGGTAAATCCTTAAAAAATAAGTAAATCTAGGGTCTATGTGATATGTTTAGCATTAAGTTAAGTTTTTTCTTGCCTTATTTCCCTAAAGCTAATGGATAGGTAAAAACCTCTAAAAAAACTCTTAGTAACATGCTAACTAAAATGGTCAATGAGTCAGGTTGGGGTTGGCATTTACACATACCCTTTGCCTTTTAGGAATATCGAACTAAAATTAGAACCATTATAGGTGCTACCCCATTTTATCTTGTGTTTGGAGTAGAGGCCATTTTGTATTTATAAGTCTAAATCCCCTCTCTTCACATATCTTTTTAATATCTAATTTTTTAGAGAAATTATCATCAACATCATTTAACCCAACTCGAGCAACTTGACAAGCATTATTTAGTAGCCCTTACCCATATTCATTTCTATCAAAAAAGTTCCAAGCATGCCTATAACAAACATCTTAAAGTGCAGGAATTCAATATCAAATATATCATCCTAAAAGAAAAAAAAAACATGTCCTTAATATGGATAAAAACAAGTGGGGAAATTTTGATTTCAATTGGCTTGGACCTTATATCATAACACATAAGTATAGATCAAAAGCTTACCAATTTTATTCTCTAAAATGCCACCCAAAACTTGAGCACATCAATGCTTTGCATATACATTTGTTATTTTGTTGAGAAGGATCACGTTCACCTTTTATCTAACTTAAGCTCATCCCTTGCTATCTACCCACATTGTATCTCCCTAGTTTAAGGAAAACTAATTAAAGCTAAATCATGTGATTAGCTATCACCAGTATATCCTTATCTTAAATGATGGGTATCATGGATCTACCCATGGCATGGTTCTTATGGTACTTTCCACACCTTGATAGCATGGATTCTCATGATCATTGTCATTTACACCTCTTCACACCTAATCTACATTTTTGTTCTTTTAGTTTTTTCTTCATAAAGGTGAACCACTAAAATAATCTAAGCAAGTCTATGTCAATCAAAATCAAAGAAAAATAACAAAATTCCTATCACTATTAATCATGGGTCATTCCAAGAATTTATAGACTACTTGCTTGAAGGAAAGCTATTGAAAATATATTTTAAGTTTCCAAAACATAAGGTGGATTACTCCCTTGAAGGACAACTATCAAATATAATTAATTAAAGCACATAAACTTAGACCACTCCATCAAAGGATGAATAAGTAAGCATTTTTCAAAAGCATAGCAATTTCTTGGAAGCTTCCCTCATTGGTCAAATTCTCATATATAAAAATAAAGAAAAAGATCCTTTATCAAAATCAAAACAAAAGAAAACTAATCTCAAAAGTTGCAATTGGATTTCATAAGTAGACTTGTTGCATTGATCAGTATACACTCTAGCTTAGCATAGACTTGTTTATACTAACTCTGTGGACACCTATAGAAGAGACATGCTAGTCTCACAAGAAGGTTCCAATTTCACCCATCTCCCCTATAAGCAAGGGATTTTTAAAATTACTTAACATTATGTGGCTAAGAATTATGCAAAGCACTTGAAGGGCTTATGTCCATTAAGCCAATCCAACCTTGGTTCTATTTTAGTCCTTGTCAATGAAGAAGCACAATTCTCTCTATTTATCCTATCATGACTAGTTGATACTTAAATTATGGAATTTTTCCCTTGGTTATATTATTTATTTTCCCATTTAGTGTTGTTAATTAAACTACCTCATGTGGTTTTATCACTAACATTAACAACAATCATAAACATACAATGCATAATAATCACATATGTAAGCATTAAAATAAATCAACCATTTTGCACCACATGTCTAAAAATAATGAAATCCAAAACACTCATTAAAAATTAGCATGTCATAAGAAATCAAGAAGCATAACCATAAACCAAAACTAGATCATGCTTAGCTAAGCATATATAAATGTCTACACAACCATATCATAAGCATAATCCATAAACAATGTAAACATCACATCGTAAGAAATAAAAACCAAATAAAAATCATACACCATGAGTGTGGATAATAAATAAAGATCACACACACACACACACACACACACACACACACACACACACACACACACACACACACACACACACACACACACACACACACACACACACACACACACATATAGCTCATGAGTCAACTAAACATCATAATTTATACACATAAATAGTACATGTAATAAATGTATATCATCTCTCTCTCATGTACATCTCACATTATCAACACATAAGTTGATATCAAAAAATGACAACATGTACATCTATCATGTCATTTATCATGCCCTTGGGGCACCACTACCACTGGCCCCTCTTGCTCCTCCACCTGCACTACCATCTAGTGCCAATCCTCTTGGGATGCATGTATGTCCACTCACTATAGAGGCCCACTATCATATAGCACCCAAAACTAGACCACCTACCAAACTTGCCTTACACTCTATATATCTTAGTTCTTATAGATATCATACTAACACTATAGCCCCATAGTATCTCAACTCCTCAACTATGGCTAAGTACCATGTCATCAAGATCATATCAGGTGGTCTCTTTATTGGTGCTAGTATAACTCATACCCTCTACCTCAGTGTATCTCTCTCCTAAGTCTCTAACCTAGGGGATATCCTCCCTTAATCTCTCTCTCTCCTATTAACATGCTAACCTACCCCTATAAAATGACAATCTAGCCCTATAATGTAGCCACCTATCCCTATAAACCTATAATCTAGGCCTTTACAGTTGCCAATGCCACCCCTATATATCCATCCTATATTTTTGCCTATGGACCCCCTATAGTTAGATCCACATCCATTTCTTGTTAGCCCATATCATCCCATATAAAATCATCCATTACACATAGGGCCTAATACCATGCTAGATTCCATCCACAAAACCTGCATCATCTATCACTACTTTAGCTGGTAGTTCCTCATGGTCCAACACTACATCTTATGGCTACAACTTTAGAATTAGAGACTTTGCATCCTCCATATTATACCTTAGGAAAGTAGTTAGAATCCATTGCATAAGGCTGAATTACCTTTAAACTTTATCAAATGGGATTATATTGGTCTCACCATCTCACCTCCCATAGATTCATCATCAGATCTATACTGATAGTATGTGTTGCATATAATGAGCCCACCTAAGCCATCCCATATATGGTCTCTAGATCACATCCCCCACTATAAAATCCTCTAGCATATCTCAAAACTAGTCTATGTATCTCACCCCCCACTACACCTTTTAATGCATAGTCTATTCTCGACCATATAAATCCCATTATATAAGGTAAATAGGTGTACCCCTCCCATGGTAGCCCCAATGCTCTCAAAACCTTGATGTGCTCACATGCTCAATAATGGAGCATAAAACCCACACTAATCCCATATTTCTAGTGAGCTCAAAATCCCCATAGCTCCTTATAAATCTATACCAGGAACATAAGAGTCCACCCAAACATTATCCTACCTAGAGACATCTCTACAATTACTCCTAATAATAGATAGGAAAAGCATCCACTTCTCAAATTTTGAAATACTAAATAAGACACCACCATCAACATCATCATTATCATCATCATCATCATCATCAACCATCTCTCATTCAGAGCCCTCTGATATAGTGGCTCATAACTAAAACTACCTAAATGCCACCTTACATGGGACCAATCCTCACCATATAATAGCTCCATCTATTCATCCATCTCCTCAAGCTCAATGTGGTAAATCAACTCCCCTTGAATTGGTAACCATATGATCTTATGAGCATCCTCTAAGAAAATGGTCATCTCTCTAATAGGTAACAAGTAGGTGTTTATGTCTAGATCTCATCTCTTGATGAGGGATATAATCATCATCACATCTCACAAAAATCACTGGTAATGTTGCATGACACCCAAGACAACCTCTTCCATGTGTGTCCAATTACCCATGGTCATATCTCTATAGATATCTACAAAGATTTTGAGAACCTGATTCCTCATCTGTATCTAGTCTTGTGCATGTAAAATAATCATGTTAGCATGCACACTTAGTTTTCCAAATCGATCTCAATATCAACCTACACCCACCTTTTTCAACATATTACATCTATAACATTATCTCTATTAATAAAAGAACATCTACCCTAGGTAGAAAATTTCACCACCTTCCCTAACTTGATCAACCTAATACCTCACTCCACCCAAAAGCCTATTTTTATCTATCAATCTTACATATCATCTTATCCTTAACTTGACTTATCCTTTTTAACCATTTAATACCTTTATAAACATTTTTTCAAACAAAAAAAAAATTAAAACTTTTCTCCTAGACATGTTATTTAACCACCCTCCCAAAAATAACTCGACCACTAATCATTCACCTAAAGCATCAACAGTCTACTAAACCTTTTTTCCTTAGTGGTCAACCATTGACAGTCACCTTGATCATCAATGGTTAGGTTAAACTACTGATGATCACTATAGGTGACCACTAGTGGTAAAACCTTGGCCTACATCTTCCTAAACTTGTCAAAAACACTAGAATTTAACATCTAACCTATCTAAAACTATCTCATTAACTACCCTCAAACCAACCAATCCATCAATTTCAAATTTCAATGATTATTATTCTTAATTTCACCCAAAACCTAAAAATAGGGGAAAACCCCCTAAAACCTATCAAAATAATCATAAAAAATAAAATTCAACCAATTAGCAGACCTAATCAACTAATTTAATAATTTAAAGCACCCCCTACCTCATTATTTAAGTGATTTCATGGTTAGAGCTCACATCCTATTACTTAGCCATGTCCTCATCCACCTTGTATTATTGATCCTTGTAGATTACCTTAGTAAGCACCTCTTACTAATTAAAAACCTCCACCTTAGCTAAACACCTAGTCAACTCTGAATAAAATGCCAAATTTTCTATCTTGTCATATGCATGAAAATCTCAAAGGTTAATAGCGAATAGTGAATAGTGAAACTGAAATGTCATTTTCACTTTTTTTTTATTTAAACATTTAGGGTTCCACCTTGATCATCAATGGTTAGGATGACCATCATTGATCAACCCTTGGGACCCTTGACCATCGATGGTTAGGAACCCACATTTTAGACTTTTTAGCACCTAAAATAGGTGCCAACCTTAGGAGATCACCTTTCTCTCACCTAAAATTTTTGAGTTTACCCTTTTCTAAAACACCATTAGACCACATCTACCTCGACATTGGCCATTTTTAACTCACATTTTTGCATATTTTATTATGATCATGCTTGTTCCTTTTGATCATACTAACTAACCTTCCCATATTTACCATTTACATTTTCACCACCTAATACACAACCAGATCATTTGTGTCTTTTTAGATTACTTTCTACCTCACATACCCATGAAACTTGACTCATTTTTGTTTTTCAAATGAGAAATTCCTACTTTGGATACCTATGGAAACACTAACCCTACCTAGAATACTTGCATCTATGATTTTTTCCAACCACCATGCCTACATGTGATCATGTGGTTCACTTGTCACTTATCTTTATTAGCACCAACCCTTATTATTTTTAATAACATTGGCAACTTTAGTCTTTTTTCAATCTTCACTATCACACTTAGTCATATTTTGTGCACAAGTTTGGGTTTCAAATACCTAACCCTCTTGTCACCCACCTCATGGCTTACCATATACCACGTATCAAACCTATACTCGATTTTATTCTTCCTCGTTAACTCTCAATTTGAGGGGGAACACCTCTTCTCATACTCAAGATAACCCAAAATTTGACTAGCAATAATTTTTTGTTTTATAGTTTATTGATTCAAAGTCATAAACAAAAAGGGTCAAAATTTAGACACCAAAAATCCACACATTGTGATTCTAAATGTCATAAACACCCCTAGACCAACTAGGACCCACTTGGGACCAATTTCACCCTTAGACCACCTAGGACCCCCTTAGGACCAATTTCATCCTTAGACCACCTTGGACCCCCTTGGCACTAATTTCACCCCTTTCACCACTAATCAGGCCCAATCATAATCAATTTACCCAACTAGCTGAACCTAGTTTACCCACCTTTTTACATTCACCCTTGATCATCGATGGTTAGCGTGACCATGAATGGTCAAGGTACACCTCCTTAACTAAAAACATGTAAACCACCCACTTTACTTTTTATAAATAGAAGTTGTTTAAATATTATAATCAACCTTTGCATGGAAAATTTATAATTAGACAACCTAATTAAACCTTCAATTCCACCTCTTACTTGTGACTATAAGAAGAGAGGAGATGGGAGTTAAATCCATCTAAAATTATTATCAAGATATTTTGTGCATCCAAGAATTTATTTTTTATAGGTCAATCACCATCAATAATCTAGCAATCCAGTAATCATATCAGAGATTCAATTTATTATCACGTCTTTACCAAGTTTTTGGATACCATTATTCTATCAAAATCAATCTAGATTCCACCAATAGGTCAACTACCTCAACCATCCACCCAATCAACTTCTGGTAAAACAATTACTTTTTTCTCAATATTCATTTACTTTATTTTCATTTCACAATGAACCCAGGCCTTACCCATGTTTTAGAATACATCTTTTGGATCTTGTCAATCAGCCTTTTTACCAACCTAGATCCTTACACAGTAACCATTGATGGTTGACTCAATTGTTCATGGTCTATCTAACCATTGATGATCATGTTGACTATCGACAGTCTATTCAACCATTGATGGTCATTATGGTAGTGAAAAATATCAAGATAATTTTACCTACCTACACCCAACCAAACCTAATTTTTGATGTTATTACCTATTCACATGCCCCTTTATGATTTTCTAAAGCATACCTTAACCCTTTAGCACTAGTATTAATTAGTTTGTCATTAATTTAATTATTTATATTATATTTATTAGCAAGAACTCTTGTATTCAATTTTATTTCCCTTTTGATTCATTGATGCAAGTACATTCCTATTTTGTTTATAAGCTTAGTTATTTAAAACATGTGGATTGATAGCTCCTAACAAAGCTCTCATTTTTTGTATCTAGTTATCGCTAGGCAATCCACTCAACTATCTATTTGACCAAAAAAAACTCTTTAGTGATTTATTATTTACAAGTCATCCTCCCAAGCCAAAGAGGATCTCTGCACAATCTTTTGATTTTAACACACACATTATCAATCAATTTTTTCAACCCTACCTGTACTTAGTTTCTTAGTTTCTCTCTTTCCAATAATAAGTACAAATTCACTAAAATAGTTTGATCTCACCATTTTATTATATACATAGAATACATTTGAAACTTTGGTTTAATTTACAATTAGATATATAATTATGTATGTAATTAATTTTTGAACCTCCTTGTGAATGATTAGATCTAAAATGGAATCAACTATGCCTTGTATTTTAATATAAGTTCTTTTGTACCTAGATTACCTAGCAAAAACACTTATTAATCATTTTTTGGTTGCTTTTGATTTTTATCACGTGAATTTGGGTCAAAAACTCTCTTCAAGGACAACATTATTTTTTTAATTTGATTATCCTTGAGATGGAAAATACCATTTCCTCATATTCCATCTCTAACCATTATGTATATGTTATTTTCATCAATAAATTTTTATTTAAGACCCCTTTATTATTCACAAATAGGATGTTTTTATAATTATCATAAAACACTTGTAAATTATCAATGTTGTTAGTAATGTAAGTACATGAAAAAAGGTCAATGGAATACATAAAAAACTTTTATTCCTAAAAAAAATCTAAATTTGTAGTATAAGATGTTAAAGAAGATACACTTTGGTTTTATTTTCTATAAATAGGTATGATTTCAAAAGTGTCAAATAATTTAATTAGATCCTAGGATATGTGTTTGTATTTATTTATATATGAAATTTTACATTGAAATATGCTCCTCACTTGATTTATTATTAACTTAGAATCACCTTAAACCATGAGATTTCTAACATTATGTTTAAGGACTAACTACAAGTCTAAAATTAAAGATTCATACTCAGTGAGATTGTTAGTATATGTAAATTACAATATATAAGAAAAAATTTATCATTTATCATGAGGCTTAATTAAATCAATTATTACACCTAGGCCTTATTTCAAACATTCTCCGTCAAAATACAATTTTCAAAGTTTAAATAGGTATAAAAAAATTGTTTATTAAGATCATGTTCTGTGGTGAGAGTATAAATACCAATGTCAAATGAGACAAAATTTACCTTTCATTTTTGGCATTATACTTTGGGATCATTTATTTCATTCTATGTTCCCTATCTATTTTTATTTGATTAGATAAACCTCTCCAATCCAGCCACAAATAAGAACAGTCAATATCCCTATATCCATTAAGTGTTTTCAACCAATAACAACATATAATAATGCCATTATATTTATGGGTTTCAACCACTTATATGTATATAAACTACTGAGCTCTAGGTTATGTGTTTAACTTGATGGGTAAATTGAGCAATTTTCTTACAATTGGGACCTTTATTTTGTCTAATTGAAGTAAAACCCTTCCAAATTTTAATGGAGCCAACCTAGTTTTTTGCAAATTCTTACAGGCATAACATTGGCTGAACCTCATAAATATAATAGAAAATTATGTAAATTAGATCCAAATATTAACATATAAATATATAAAGTGGTAACATTATTATTATTCTTATGAATTACCATGTTTGTCTATGTTGATTTTTGGTTTCCTAGTCTAGGTTTCTCAATCAACTATTTCAATAATAAATGTCATTATTCTATAATCTCGAATAACTCATGAAAGTCATATTTTATTCAATATTATTCATATATTCCAATATATTTTAGCTACCTTTTATAATATTAATCTTTTTTTGTATATTTTAGGTTGTTTATTTTTCCCTTTTGGAGGAGGTGGATTATTGTTTGGTTTTAGATCTAGAGGTGTAACACTAATTTTTATAGGAATGAAAATAGGAATAGGTTGTTGTTGTTTCCTAATTATAAAGGCATATTTAATCCTTTTATATTGTTGAAAATCATTTTTTTTAAAATTTTTTCCTCCTTATTAATTCTCCTTCTATTTTGGGAAATTGTAAGTTTCAAACATCATAGTTGTACTTGGTGTGGTGGATGTGTTTGTAGCATCATCATGATTAATAAATACTTCATACCATTCCATATCCTTTTGTAAAATTTCAAAGGAATAAATTATTTTTATATGATCCATTTCCCCATGCTGAGTTGTGTTGTACACCCTACACCAATTAGTTATAACTAAGTCATAAATATTGATTTTATGTAGCTTATTTTGTGAATGGTCAAGGTATATTAAACATAATATTATACCTATAATATGTTTAATTTTATTTTTAAACTTCCCTTGTAGCTTTTTAAATTTTTTCTTAAGATTCGAGAAATCACCATTCAATTTTTGGACATTGTATTGGATGGCATAAATTTTTCCATTTGCACAGTCTTGTGGTACAATCATAGTAGTAGTGTTTTAGAAATAGACTAGGGATTCATTTATATTATTTTTATTTCTATATAAATTTGAATTATTTAAGAATAATATTTTATGATTTAGAGATACATACCTCAAAAGTAACTACTTAGACACCTTGGCAATATTGGATATTGGGAACTTCTTATTGGCATTAAGAATATGATTCAAGGCTAGGAGATTTGGATTGACATTTGGAATAGATAAAGATTGATATCATTTTGGATTCAATTATGTATCTACCCTAATTTTATATTCATAATCATCTATAATATTATAAATGTTTCATAATCTATAAAATAAAATATTTTTCATGGAGCATAGATCATTTTTTCACATCTAAAGTGATAACATGGAATATTATATATAATGGAGTGATAAAATGTACATATTATAAAAACATGTGTTAAAATTTATGATTGGATTATTAGGCTCTCTCCTTATTATTTTGAACTATTTGAATAATATATCTAAGTTTGTGACTTGTCCAAACTATTTTATAAAAACCTCATTGAGTTGTGTCCAATTAGTAACTAAATTTTCAAGAAGGTTCAAAAACCAATCATATAAAACATCTTAAAATTAAAATTGGAAAGTAAGTAAATGACATACTCATGAAATAAATTAAGAATTATCAAATAAAATATAAATGAAGTTATGTGTTCTTCAAATGTATGTGCCCTAGAAGGAGTGAAAAATATAAGGTACTTCTATAGATTTATTGGTAGGTCAGGGATGTCTCTAGGCACATTAATGGTTGATACTACAAAAAATTCCATTTTTATATGATGATGTGGGTTTAAATTAGTGGGTGAAATTGGATGTGTTCTTGAAATTCATGGTAGTCACTTATCATATTTGGGCCTATAATGGAAATATAAAGTTAGTAATATTATTATTATTAATAATAATAATAATAATAATAATAATAATAACAATAATAATAATCATCTAGACTCAAAATTGGATCTTATAAGTATTCATGGAAAATATAATGTGATTGTAATTTAGATGATTATTTTAGTATACTAAAATATTTTAAAGGTTAAATCCATACTTCTAGTGCTAGATGTCCTATTGATGCAGGTTTTTCACCCACTCCAATAGGTTGACAAGATAAATTCCTCTTATTTTTTAATCATGAGACATGATTAATGGGATGAGTTTTAGGCATTCAATTTTATAATAAACACATGTTGGGATAATGGTTGGATAAATATAGTTATTTCTTACCTGATACTACTTCATAACTTCCAAGAAGATAATATATTTTTAAATCAATTAACTATTCCCAAAAATGGAATGGGTTTATTCACATATGAAACTTACACTAAAGTGGTGTGAATTTGATTTAATTGTTTTTAAAATAAGGTAAGGTAGGGTATAAAATATATAGGTCTTAGGTTAGTAAGAATTAAATTCTTCCATAGAATCAATTTAGTAAGATTGATAATGCAATTTTAATTAATGTCTACCTTGTTCCAATTTTGACTTAGACAAAGTTTGGTACAAAAAATAGTCTAAGGAGTTTATTTATAAAATAATTATGTGGAATTTATCTATAATAATATTTTTATTTATAAACATTAAATTCTGAATCATAAATAAATTAAGACATCTGCACACACAAAAATAGAATAGTTGTTAGCTCAATATAAATTTTAAAAAACATAAAACACCAATATAAAAAAAAATTAGATCAAAAAAAAATTATTCATACATAACAAAAAACTAATAGAGTGAATAAAAATGAAGCTCATAAACTTTCTTGTGAATTATGTAGCTTTTATTGGTGATGCCAAAATCTTCATCCCTTTTAAGATGTTAAACCCAAATTATATATAAGATAATCATGGTTTTATCACAACTAAGATAATTCTCATTAAATGAATAAAACACCTATATTTAAAATTATTATATTAAAATTTTGATATAATTATCATAGATTACTAGGATTGATCAAGTGTTTGTGAAGTGGCTAAAATGGATGAAGCACTAGGACTTATAGCAAAGGTAGAATATTCTTGTTTACTTTTGATAATAAGTGTTCATGTTGTAAACTAATTTTCAACTCTAGTACTATCCACAATCGGTATTAATAACAAATTATTTTCTCTTTCTATTAATATTTCATTGTTGAAAAATGGAGTATGGAGGACAACTTGAACTATAGTTGCATGTTTAACCTTATACTTTACATACTAACCAAATCAATTACATCACTACTACTCCCTTAACTTTCATGTTAAATTTTTTATTTAAATATTGACATGAAAGGAATTAGTTGGGTTGTTTAGTATGTATGTAAGGCTAGCTAACCATTAGGCATTGAGACTACATGTTTATCAAAATCTTTAAATAATTATAGACCCATAATCAAAACATTATCAATAGATCAAATCACTACATACATTTCATTGTGCCACTCCTGAAGGGATTTTCTCATGATAACATCAATATTTTGGACTTGACTAATGAAAAATAATGTAAATACTTTTATATGAGGGCATAAATCTTGTTTTACAATTTTAGCAAGAGTAGAAAATATTATTCCTAACTACCCAATTTTATTCAATGTTTAACCCCTTTTTTTAAAATAATTATTAAAGACAAATATTAGCCTAACCATTAAAGGAGTAAGATAATGTAAAAATAAGGTAAATTAAATGAATTCAGATTCTATTGATGTTTTTATAAGATATATTGCATCTAAGAATATGCTAAGAATGGAAAGTATAACATTAAATGTTTTGATAATATATTGTACACTAATATATATCCATATTTGAGTATTTTAAGTGCACGAGTGGACTATCTAAAGGTATGGATCCTATTGTCAGAATTTTTAAATTAGCTCTTTGTTAGCTTGGACATTATAGTCAAACTAGAAACAATAGCTTTCATGATTTTATCCTAGTTTTGGCACTTTTGTTTGGATCATAATATTGAATCTTTTCTATAAATTATAATTTCACCTATTAGGTTTATCTATCACATTAACAATTTCCTTTTCAGATCACGTGCATAGATTCTGGATGTCATATTTTTATCAAATCCTTGGTCCTATACTAGGGAATGACACCTTGAGAAATTGGGGTTAGTGGGATAAATTTAATTCAAACTAACCTCAAAATTCACTCAGTTAATGAGAGCTACTTATATATCCATATAATTTTAATGGGGCCTTATAATGATGTATTTATCCTCAATATGTGGGATTATGTGTGAAAATAGTGTAATATGTTATATGTGAGTGTATGTAGTGATACATCTTTAAACTTTACAAATAATGATCACATACTACTCTTTATATTATTTTAAATTGTAACAATATTGATCCTTTGAATGATATGGAAGTAGGGAAGAATAGGGATGTTTTGAATAATTAAAAAGTGATTTTTCTTGGTAAGTGTTAGATGTGTGGCTCAATGGTACTTGATGATAATGAATGGTCTTTAAATTTTACTTATACAACACCTTTTGAAAATAATCTCATGGAGGGTTAATAAAGACAAATAGGATAACAAATTCATGTTGAAGGATTTTAAAATTCTAGCCATTGTAGGTATGGACACTAGTGTTATATCTATGAAACTAAAATCAATGCTAGTGTTTAGGTATGAACAATAGTGTCCTAGAGAATATAAAAAATTTAAAACTCTATAACTAATAGTGAAGGATATATATCAGGTTTTAAGCATATTATGGCCTATAAGTGTTGTAGATAATCTAAATTTTAAGGATGGACTATAAGATAACCATTTGGGAATAGTGAAATGGTGAAAGTGAACCTTTCAATATAAAATAAGTCAAGAATTGAAGAGTATATCCTTAAGAGATATTTTTCAAGTGTGAAACACTACTTTATCCTGTAAATTCCATGTTTGAGTATCTACATCCCACCTTTAATTTACTAATGGATAAGGATGAAATGAATAGGTTAAAGGAAATAAATGAATAATGTAGTGTGTATAACAAACCTTAATTTGATTTTATCCCTATTTGTATTTTTGGTATGTGTATTACCTAAAACCAAGAGCATGTTATAGGATAAATTAGTGCATATAATATGAAAATGAATAATTTAAATTTATTCAAAGAAAAGATAGAAATCAAGGAGTACACATGTGTGTTGATGCAACCATGTTTACCCTTAGTAGTTTGATTTGGTAATTATAATTCATAGTTAAAGAATTTGAGAGAGTTTCATAACTTAACCTTATATATTTGAAGAGGGGAATTGAAGGTTGATCATGACCCCAATCTGGTGTAATGATGAGTTGTGCCAAGTCCATCAAGATTACTAAATCTCAATTACAAAACACAAATGTAACCATAATCTATCCAATGTAACCCATATATCCTAAGTAAAATAGTGTAAACATATTAACCAATGATAATATAAGTAGTTATAATTCCATTGAGGCCATTGAATCTCAATTTCACTACCCAAGGGAGCCAACTATTGTAATAGATAAAATCTTAATCGATGCATCTTGGTAAGGTTGGTGTATGCATATTTGTATAATTGAATAATGTATCTATAATATGGTGAATTTTCATGTAATATGTACCTCATATATGTTTTGAGATTAACTATATATCAAATTTTAACTTTTGAACTATAAACAATATATGATATGTATTAGAGATTTGAAAACTATTGTCCCAAATATTTGAAAATTGATGCCAAATGTCTAATACTATATCACAAGTGTATATTTGAATCATCTAAATTGAATCAAATTCTACTAATTCTTCCAATTTTGTGTATGTAGGATCATGTATCTATGGCATGCCCCCATTGATATGTCCTTTTTTGAGGTGAGGGAAATGTAATATTGTAGTAACATTATCTCAAAAGGATAAAATAACCATGTTGTATCTATATGAATCATGTAGTAAATAAGAATATAGTGGTAAGATGTCAAAATTATATGCGTTAGTGAAGCTCATAATATCCAAACATAATAATCCCTAAGATGTGTGATATGAATCATGACAATGTATATAAGTAACAAGCTCAACAAAAAATCAAAGACACACACAAGACCACTCAATTCCATGCAAAATGGATATAAGGAGACTAAAAAATAAGGGGCATGTTCATTTTTCACACACTCAATGGGAGGACATATTAAAATTTCCACACATAAAATAAAAAACCAACACTCAGGGAACTAAGGCCAATAAACATGGAACATGTTCAAATGTCACACAATCAAGACAAGCAAGAAAACAAGAAGTACAATCAAGTAATCCATGTGATAAGATGACTAATTTAAATATAATCAAAGAATCATAATCATTTCATATTAATGCCTAAATACATGTGATATCAAAATTTACTATAAACTAGAATACCATGTACACTATGAAAGATAATAACATCAATATAGGCATCTGTAAGTGTTAGTATACAAGATCCACATGATAATGAAATAATATAACATGTATTAATCATGATGAATATAATAAATATGATCCCAACATAGTGTGCCATGTTGGAAATGGAAAGTTATAACATATTCATGCTCATAGATCACGAATCTAATGTATGCATGTATCAAAATCAAGTGACCGTGAAACATATGTGTGTATATAAAGGAAATTATATGTTATTTACTAACATAAAGTAAACAACATATGTAAAAAACTAATAAATATGTGAAATTCTAAATATTTTTGAATTTTTTATTGATTTTAATGTTTATTTTAATTTGAGAGATGTTTTTTTGAAGTTTTGAAGTTTTAAATTTATTGTAAAAGGTGTTATGTTATGAGTCCAAAATATGACTCATTTTTACTATCAATTTCCTTCATCTTTCCTTAATTACCTCTCCTCTCAATTGAACATTGTAAGGATCTTAGTATTATAGTTAATTTTAATTTAGTAAATAGATTATCTATATTGTTTAGTGAAACTAAAGTCTAAGTTACATATTATGTAATTTTATTCTAACTCTTTACATGTTTAGTTTCCCAATTTTGTGTACATATAGATAATACAACAATAAATAGAGAATAAAGACCTCTTGGATGGTATTACACTTCTCATGAGGTAACACACATAGAGGATTTTGATATATCTAATGACCTAAATACTCATTTGGCAATATATAGACTCCCCCAATCCATTCTAGACCCTTCTATAGACTCGACTAGTAGCTACAACCTCACCCCATCTATAGTTGTGGACTCATCTAGTAGCTATAGACTCACTTATATGTATTTACAGACTCATTCAAAAAACCTTACAATATACAATAAATCATTATATAGTCTCTACTAGCATGATGGCCTTGCTACAAACTCCATTAATGTTGAACACCCCTAAAGCATGTCACTATAGACTTGTCTATAATTACATAGATATAGATATGTACTCTACTAGAGTTGTTACAGACTCTCCTCGTCTAGATTCTAATCCTACATCATTGAAGATAGATATTTTTCTCTTTTGTTAAAAATACTTTAATAAAATTTTGGTCAATTTTTATTTATAGTATTACTATAAATAACAATATATAAATAAATTTTATATATGTCATTTATTATATATATATATATATATATATATATATATCAATGCCCTTTTACAGACAACTAATCCAATAGATCTAAGAGGGTATCCTTAGTAGATTCTTAGTGGATATTATGATTCACACATTTTTAATCAATGTGTGGGTTTTTTTGTTGTAAACATCAATCACCTATCTTAAGATCTGCTAGAATTAGGAAGATTATTCTTTTTAAAAAAGGATTAGTTACTCATATCTAGGGATCTATAGTTGTAACATTATATATAGGTAGATCTTTGTGTCTTAGAATGTAATTTTTGAGTTGTTGAATTGTTTAGTTGATAATTTGATATAATAATAAAAGTTACAGTATTCCAGTCCACATTCATGTATTTTAATTTGATTAATTAATAAATATATATATAATTCAAAATTACTAATTTGCTTTACATTCCTATTCCCAAGGAAAGCAAGATCCCACTCTTCCAAGGAATCAAGAACATGTTTGTATAGTATTTTATGTTTTCAATGTGTTTAAAATTTTACCAACGATAAGTGTGTTCAGTTTTAAAACTTGTAGGGAATTACCTTTAGTTTTTAGATTAAATTTAATTCTATAAGAACTGTATTTACCATTTTCTATTGTGTTTTCATTTGAACAGTGTGTTTTATTTCAACAAGTTGGATTACTTTCATTTCCAGTACAAAGTGTTTAAATTATGTATGTGTGATTAATTATTACATAATAAAGTCTTTTCAAAATTATATTAGATTAGGATAAGACACTCAAAATATAAATACCCCCCAAACCATTCTTGTAATCCTATAATTATAAACCTTACTACATATAGCTTTGGACATCACCCTTAGTTTTAATGACATCAATAAAAAAGTTGGTTAAATAAAGGGATAAATGACACCCATCCTTTTTGGTATGGTTTGTAGAGAAAATTAGGGTTTAGTAAGGTAACCCTTATTAGTCTACAGTAAAATTTAAAAAAAATTAAAATAAAAAAAAATCCTTAGATTTATGAGCTAACCTAGAGGTGCCAAATGATGGTTCATATCCAAAGATCCTAAGTTAGGACCAAAGGAAGAAAGAATAAAATATTTGACTGAGAAAGCCAAATGTGTGAAAACACTTGAATCATGCTTAAAGAATCCTTTTTATTTTTCTCTAAAATTAAGGTCATCCTAAAAAATAGACTCTCTATAAAGTATCACATTTATGAGATCTTCTCATATAAGAATAATTGACCTTGAGGACCATCTATCTGGAATTATAGGTCCTAAACCATAATCTTTGCAAGACTAAGAGGAATTAATAAATTAGATATCTAACAAAGGTTGGAAAGAAGAAGAAGAAGAAACCATGGATGATAATGATGTAAACATGGAAAATCATAAAGTGAATAAGATGCCTCAACATGATAGAACCTTTTCCTTTCCTATAGTCATATATATAGAAAATAAAATCTCTATGAAGAAAATTTCACCTTCAAATATTCCAACTTTTAGGGGAAAATCTTTAGAATATCTAGATCAATTATTGTTTAAGTTCAAGGTCTTATGCCAAACTTATGATTATACAACTAATAATCATAAACTCAAATTATTCCCTTCTACACTTAAGGATGAATCCATGAGGTGGTTCATGGGGATTACATGTGACTATATTAGTACATGTGGAGACATGGAAACTACATTACTTGAAAAATATCAAGACTACTGTAGAATAAGGGATAGGAAAGAAAAATTCTTTAAAATTAAACAAAATGATAATGAAACTTTAGATGATTATCTAGATAGGTTTGCATTTTATCATAAATGTAGTGATTTCCACTTACATAAGAACTAGTTAAGATGGTATTTCTTACAGTTATGGATGATGACTCCAAAGATACTCTAAACTTGATGGGTAGAGGAGACATTGTAAAGTTAACATTTCACTAGATTTCAGACTTGTGCACTAACTACTCTATGATAAAACCAAGCATGAAAAAATTAAATCTAGGTAGGTCCAATGAAGTTAGTAAATTGATGGAGGAGATTTCTAATTTGAAAACTAAAATTTTGGTCTAGTTAAACACTATGTAGGATGGACTTCAAGCCAAATCCTATTCTACCACATAACTCTTAGCAGTTCATTACATAAAATGTAGGTTAAAACATTCTCCCAAAGAATCCTCTAGATAAAACAAATATATATGGGATATGTGATGGTAAAGACCATGACATATCCCATCACACTCATCTCCATATTTTAAAAATTCAATTGAAATATAATACACAACACATAAAAGACTTGAATTGTATTGAAAGACAAACTCTAGTTCCATAGAACTAGACCTAAGGTTAGTTTGGTCTAAGGAATCCAATTAATCCATGGATGACACCTTGGACTAATTAGGTACCTAAACCTATGTGGGGAAAATCACATCCACCATAGACCAATCAATAATGGATGATTCTAATCCATAGTTTAACCTAAAAAGAAGGTTTCTACCATATCAATATTTGATGGCACCCCATGTCATTAAGCCTATATAATAGGTTAATAAACCATAATTTCCTACTTATTCAATGTCTAACCCAAATAATAAACCATCAACCCCTCTTTATGTAAATTAAAAAGGATAAACTATGAACACAAGAGCTATTGAGTTTGTAAACATTTAGCTTAGACTAGGGAAAAAAATTCAAGAACTTCCTATCACCATTTTTAAAATACCCAAAAAAATTAAAAATACATCTAGCTCAACCCATAATAAAAAAGAGGAATCAAATAAAAAGATAGAGAATATATAGGAATATGTTACTTTTCCTTTACCTATTCCTTTTCCTAATAGACTGAAAGAATTTGAGAATAAGATAGAGTCTAATTTGATTTAAGAACTAAGAAAAATAAACATTGAGATACCCTTGTTACAAATTATCAAATATATTCTATAATTAAAAAGAGTCATTAAAATATTGTGTGTCAAGATACATTGGAGAGAGAAATATGTTTAGGTGTTGTCATTAATGTTAATAGAGCATTGTCATTGATATCATGAGAATGTTGTGTCTGGTCATTGATGTGCCTACTGCTCTACCTATTCATTTTCTTGATAGACTAAAATAAGTAGAGAATAAGTAAGAATCTGGTTTGATTTAAGAACTGAGAAAACTAAACATTGAGATTACCTTATTACAAGCTATCAAATATATTATAGAATTAAAAAGAGTCATTAAAATATTGTGTGTCAAGATACCTGGGAGAGATAAATATGTTGAGTTTTTATCATTAATTTTGATAGAGTGTTGTCATTGACATCATGAGAATGTTGTGTCTGGTCATTGATGTTAAGATGATTGATGATGTCATGAGGTGCCTACTGAAGGATGACATGAAAAGATATTGTGAGAAGGTGTGAGCATGGTAACTTGGAGGAATGTAGAGGTGATAAGAAGACAATGAGTGTATTCATGGTCATTATTAACATCTATAGGATAATGTTTGAGAAATATGACTTGAGAAGCCTAGTAATGGTTTGAAGATGTCAAGATCAAATATATTTGAGAAGGATTGTGCATGAAGGAGCATGGTTATCTAGTGAGATGGTTTCACATAGACATAATATGTTGTATGAGGTTTTCTAATCATTCATATCATTCATTAGAACACTCATGAGTGTCTCATAGTAATCCTACAAGGGAAGAACATACAAGACTAGCATGAAACTAGACTAGTTCTCAACTCTACCTAACCTAATGAGGGGTCATGAGATTTTTTCAAGAATAAGTAAGGATTAAAAGTAGTATTAGATAATTTTATAATTTTATTGACTATGCAATTGAGGTGGAGAGTATAAGGACTTTTGATTGAAGGTTAGTTTCAAGTCCTAATATGACTTATAGGTCAAAAGCCTAGAGAACAAAGAGAGAGATGGTGGCCTAATGGGGTATTAGGATTATTTTAAAAGATATTAATGGATAAATTATAATTTAAAAAGGTATGAAATGTTTTTTAGGTATGTTGACCAATTTTTAGGTTAAATTTTCTAAAGGAAGTCATGGAAAGTGGTCTTGAGGTTTCTTGTGTGCATAAAATGAAGGATTCTAAACTTAATAAAAACTTTAAAGTATTCATTGGCACATTTAACCTCTACATGAGAACCAAATACATTAATTTTAGATGGGTAAAGTTCATATATGAAATTTTCAAGAAATTGGTTTCTAGAATAACACCCTAAGCTTTATGATTAATCATTAAGACTATAAGGTGGTTTAAACCTATCTAAAACCCTAAATTTGACCCAATATGGAAGATATTGATATAAATGGATAAAAATGGATTTTATTACTTATTTTTATGATTTTATCATGTGCTAGACTTTCCTAGGTACCTCTAGTTGTCATTATATTGTCATGTGAGTGAGCGGACCTTATATGAAAAGCCTTATTTCTTGTAAATTTACTATAATAGGAATGGTTTCCAAGTCAAAGTATTCAAATAATTTAAATAAAAAAATTTATACTTTTATTTCATGTTCATGGTGTTTTTTTATTAGTTTTTATCCTTCAAGTATCCTAAACTAGTCATACAAATTACCCTATCGCTAAAAGGACTAATAGTGTAGACAATGACAAAAACTAGCTAGAAGTGAGAAAATAATTAGGGATGTGATATCATTGATTAGGTACTGATAAAAACTCATAGATATGTTATTCAATACTTATAATAAATTTTCATTACGAATAGATTTTTTTGAGATCCTTATAAATAGCAAAAAACTATTGTCAAACTTGACTTGTCTTGCTTAATGAGGTATGAGTACAGAGAAGTCTAGTGACTGATCTATAAGTATAATATTTGAAATTATACCTTATTTTTTTTATGTTTGTATATGTTTTTAAGATATATAAGGATCATGTTCATGCATAAATAGTATTTTAGTGTATCTATGCAAGTTTTGGAATGTAAAGTCATCATGATTGATCTTCAAGGTAGACTGATAGTTTTGGGTAAACAAGACACAATGATGAGTTTGAATCTTTATATCATGATTTAATATATATAATTAATATGTTATTATTATTTTTTAATTTAATTACTTATTAATTTACTCTAAAAATATCAAAGGGTAACGTATACTAAGTAGGCCTAATGAGATTAGGTCTCTATGAGACCTAAAAAAGGAATACAACCTATTAATCTATGGCCAACAAATTGGATTAGTTGATTCATGTTTGAAACCTGTTATATTATTTATTTCAAGGGTAATAATAGTGTGAAATTGTATATTAATTATCAAGGTATGTGAGATCAAGTAACTTGCATAAGAGAAAGGTCTAATAAGTCTAATTATGTATACAAGTGAACACAAGTGTACAAACAAGAGCAAGAGGAGGTCATGTGGAACATAAAATGGGTGTCATGAATATATATATAGAGTTTTAAATATGTATATTAAGTGGAGATGACCTAATCAAGTCAATAAGAGGGTTATTTGAGTGAAGAAGGCTAAAGGCTAGTTTGAGATAGATAGAAGTGAATGAAGAGCTAAGAGAGGACCATCATCTATTGAAGATTTCAAAAAGAAAAAATATGGAAGGTAGAGGACTACTTGGCCAAGTGGATTCTTGGTCAAGAGGTGACTGAGTTGGTGTTGAGTCATTAAGGGAGTAGGTGTTTCCTTCCAAGTGAGTACTTTCTAAATATTTTGTCAAGTTGGTGCTTGATAGATTGGGGTTGGTTATCCAATTTGAGTGGGTACTCAACTAAATTTTATTAATTGCTTTATAGGAATAGTTTTCCAAGCTATTTTTAGTGGGTTTTATCCCCCATGAGGGTTTCGCACTCACATGATGTGTTCACTCTTTCTATGTGTATATTTTAAGTACTATGTTGCTAGACTAGTTGATATTGCTCACATTATAATGTTGCTTAATGAATGATTAGAAGATTTGTTATTAAGTGAAATTTAAATCTATTAAATAATAATAATTAAACCCTAAATCATATTTATTACAATAATTGATATCATATATTGGTACTTTGAGATAGGCCTAATAACCTAAAGATGATCCTAAGAAGCACAAGATTGAATTATGATGATGAAAATGTTTATCTTGATTGTAATGATTATCAGCGAAATAATGATGGTACTAGTAGGGTTGACTAAGAATAAGAAGGATGAGAATATGATTAATGATCAAGTCGTAAACCAAGGGGATTTTTTTACTATGGTAGGCAATAAGTTAGATTTGAAAGAATATCAAAAGTGTTCTTAACCAAGTTAGAAGGATTATGTAAAAGCCAAGTCAGAAGTCAAGCCTAAGTTAACAATAAATTCTAGAAGGAAATTGAATATTTTTTATTCTTATGAGAGAATGAATATTTGGTAATCTCTTTAACTTGTGTTATTATAATTCCCTATGAAATGGGAGACTCTATCAGGCTTCTTGGAGACACTCATCTATAAGTGGAAGCATGGTGGATACTTGTTGAGCCTTTATAGATATTGTATGTAAATAAAGTATGAAGACATGTTGAGAGATGGTATTTATGGTGAGTAAGTTGAGAAGATAAAGGGAGAGATTAGTTATATGATCCTTATTTATGTATTTGTTGCATTAAGTGATGTGTGTTTGGTCTAAACTAGAGTCCCTAATTTTTTAATTGGTGTCTAGATGAGCAATGCTAGGTAGAAGTATATATTGTGACAAGATTATGATCATTGAATGTATGTAGTGATTTCCATGTGAGATAAAGGTATAGGTATAAGTGTCTCATATATAATTCATTTATTTTGTATTGAGTTCATAACAGTGATGGAATAGGTCAAGGTATCAAGGTGTCTTGAAAATCCTTGTTATAATCCTTGTAAGAAGGTATGTGTAGGTATCATGGTGAAGTGAGTGATCATAGGTATTTATTGCTAATTTATCCCACATACCAAGATTTCCTAGATGTAGTGTAGTGATTTTAAGGTTAAACATGGAATGGACTAGTTGAGTGGAGTTCCTATTGAATGAAATGATCAAATAGATGAGTAGATGAACCAAGTTCTAGATGGAATTAGTGGTCCAAAGATCTCCCACAAACTACAAAGATTTTGAGACACTTTAAGTTTACTTAAAGTGTAGACTATCAAAATTTTGAAGAAGTAATTTCTCATGGTAATCAAGGTATTTCAATGTTATGGATGAAGTTTCAAAAAGACCAGGAGTTAATTTGAGCCTTAGAGATTTAAGCAAAGGTTCAGGAACAAGATTTCAAGGACCAGACCATCATCAAGATGTCATGTAGAAATGAACTGGTCAACATGTTTTTGAATTTTATAAATGAGCTCAGGAAACCTTATGTGACCAAAGGAACATGTGTGATCAAAATTATTCATGCATATAAGATACTCTACAAGTTTCATGTCTTGATGAACTTGTTATTTTAATATCTAAGTCATCAAAGTTGGTCTTGTAAAGTAAAACATTCATGTGAGTGTAAAATTCAACCCTTGTAAAATAGTTGTTTAGGTTTAAATGATCAATGAAAAGTATGAGGAAATCATGAAAACACATAGGTCAGATCACTTGAACATTTTTTAAACACATGTAGAAATCCCTTGAAATTATTAGATCAAGAGATCACTTTTTTCTCAGTATCAAAAACATCTCCTATAAATTTGGTGCCTCTTTGACCTTTTCACTTCTATATCCAAGAATTCAAATTTGGTCAAAAAATTGAAGACATTCACATAGCCGTCAACTTTAAGTTATGGTAAAAAAACCATTAGGGCCTTAAATTTGATGATCACATAGATGTCAGTGACAGTCCTATGAACATAAAATGATAATCATGTAGATGTCAAATTTAGACCATGGTAAATAACCATTTGTTTTCAAATGTAGTCAGATCTAATGATTGGAATTCATTTGTACCAATGGATATTGAAAGTTTAAAATTATTCAAAAGTTCAAGGATCTTGAGAGGACACCATGTCACATAAGCATGTAAATCAGGAGACTAACAATAGGATCTTAAGATCAATGCATGATTAACAAGTGTTATGAGCATGTTCAAGTTGATAGAAGATAGATGAAGCATGTTTAATTGTGAAAATCAAGATCAATAGAGTAAATAAGGTCAAAGATTCAATAGACTAAGTCAGATGAGTTAACAACCAATGAACAAATGGAAAGCCCAAGATTTTTAATGAAAGTTGATGAATCAAAATTTGATCTAGGCAAGAAAATATACAAGGACAAAGCTTGAACATGGACCCAAATTGAACTAGATGGGCATTGTAGGATCTATCATCACCATTAAAGCTCTATAGGGACAAAATATGTCTTTTAGACCTAATATGGATAAAGGGTTGATAGTTTGAATGATGAAGTGGGACCATGCATATTGTAGAGCTACATTAACTTTGAAATATAGGAAAACCAATTATGTAGATAGGTTTTCATCTATATTAAACATATGTTTAGGATATGGAGTAGGGGTAGATACATTAAATTAATGGAAGAACCTCCCATCTTCAAATGTATCCATGCTTTGGACAAACAACTACTAAAATTAGACTTAAGCATAGACCTAAATATGAAGACCTTGCCCTATAAGGAAAGACATTGATGTAGAAAAACTCAAAAAGGATTCCAATATTAGTTGTTCTAAAGCATATTGAGCTCATTAATTACCCCTTAAGTGCAAATTTCTCTCTCCCACTTTCTTTTTTCCTATAAGTATTGACTTTGAGCTCTTGATTTTGATCCCTTGACTGGAGATAGTGAAGCTCTACCAAAATCACTTTGTAACACTCTCTTGAAGTAATATAAGATAATTTTCATATTCTAATTGAATGATAAGTGTGATTTATTGAAGTTTGATGTGAAAAGTGTATGTTTCTATTCATAATCTATATGTTCTTCTTGTATCTTGATTTAATTCTATTAGTTTCTTGCATGTTGTATGAAGTGTTATCTAGTGATGTTCTTCTTTAAGTGTCATAATTCCATAGTGTCTTATATATACCCTACCTCTTTCCATTCTTCAAGTTTCATGTCTCCTTTTAGCCTTCATACAAAATACTCGTGATTTAAATTTTTTTCATATAATATGACTAGTCTTTATCTTATTTGAATTCATTAGTAGTCATAGAAGTGTCTAGGTTGAAAGTGGACCATTGAATATTTGGTGAATCACCACATTTAGTATATATTTCCATTCATATATTTCTCTCTCTTTTCATCACAATAGTATAAGTTTAGTAAAAGCGACTATTATTTATATCTAAGGAGATAGAATCATTAAAAATCCTAGACATCTATCATAAGTTTAGGTAACCCACAACCTAAGGTCATTCCCGTGTTGGACTAGATTTGTGAGTAGAACTTGAACATTTCTACTTTTAGATAGGGTGTAATCTAAGTCCTTAACAGTCTCTGGCATGGCTTGTAGGACCCTTTCACTTTGGCATATCTGAGGTTAGGACTTGAAAAGAAACATTTTTAGTAGAGAGAGACATTCATCATCATCAAAAGCAGATGTTTCTCTAAGTTATAGAGTTCATAACATCATCTAAATAGTACTTTTCATGCAAAAGGTCACTAGTAGGTTAGTTAATAAAGGTATTCCATTTGAATATTTGAGCTACCTCCTTATTAATATAAAATATCAAGATTAAA
This sequence comes from Torreya grandis, assembly GCA_037957365.1. Taxonomy (NCBI): domain Eukaryota; kingdom Viridiplantae; phylum Streptophyta; class Pinopsida; order Cupressales; family Taxaceae; genus Torreya; species Torreya grandis. Next base: position 1,234,229 of record JARHVA010003310.1, on the reverse strand, counting down.
TAGGATAGGTCCCTATCCCCAAAACCATTATTCATCTTTTGCTTACCCTATTGTTTTAATCAGTATAACACCCACCATGCATATGGCATAGCCTAAATTACAAACTTTTGTACCCTTAAATGGTAGTAGCACTCTTCACCTTAAGCAATATGATGGCATACCAACTTACTCTTTGAAGAGTCTACCATACTTTATAGGATAAAAATCCATCACCCGTATAGAGCACATTGTTGACATTGAAAACCTTTGTTTAGTACATAATATTATATAAGAGAATGTATCCATGAGACTATTAGCCACATATTTTAAAGGCAAAGCCCTATAATGGTATAGAAGTCTAGATCCTACCTCCATCAATACTTGGGATGATTTTAGTGAGTGCCTATGTAAACATTTTGAGGATAGAAGTTACCATCTATCACTTATGGAACAACTTACCTCAATCAAGAGGGTACCCCAAGAATATATGGTTGATTTCAACTATAGATTCTGTATAGTAAAAACTACTCTACGTTTCATTCTGATTTTTAGTTGTGCACTACAAAATTTTGTTCCCACATACTTTGGTTCGTGATGGCAAAGTTCTGAAACAGAGCGTGGGCTTGATTTCCTTTTAATTCATTTTTGTGTAAGTGTTAAAATCGAGTGGAATTTGCCAAGTGTCATTGGCCAAGGCACCTTTCATAATTCTTATAAGTTGGTTGAGACGTGCCACATATCTCATAGTAACTCAACAAAACATGACAAGTGTCGGCATTTACATTTCATATTGGCACCCATGTTTCAAATCTTTTCATCAAAAGGTTTCAACAAGCTAAGTATCAGGATTAGGCAGAAAGTGCCAAGTGGCAATCATGAAAGGTTTCAATTTGCTTTTTTTAAAGTGACAAAATACACCACATATCCCAGCTAAAGAGAGTGGAAGCCACCACATGTTGAGATTTGAATTATATTCATTTTGCTTCACCGATATAGCAAAGACTATGGTGGGTCTCAGGTTTTGTTTTTGAAGCAAGTGGAAGCCACCAAGTGTCACTATCTATGTAAATATGAAATGAGGCCCAATTGTTTCTATGATATAAATAGAGTAAAGTGGAGGCTAGCATGTGTCACCTTCCGTAGGTTTCTCAAAAGGTAGCTAAAAGCAACAAAGATTGCCACATATTCCCAGTTAAGTAAAGCAGAGATTACCACGTGTCCTTTGTTGAGGCAAGTGGAAATTTCCACCTATCCCTATGCCTTTTAAAATTTTCTAGGGCAAGAAATACTATGGGTCTTATTTTCTATTTAAGTTTTTAAAAGTTTTGAAGAAGTAGATTGCGATAGGTGTCAAAGGCGGAACACTCTTGAGCAAAGACACAAAAGAGTATAAGTTACGTGAAAAGTGCCTCGTGTCTTCAGTAAGTGTTGTGTAACATGCCAAGTGTCATTCTATAGTAATAAGAAGGTTTTAAAGGAATTGGCCATGTGTACTCTTCTATTTAAAATAAGGGAGTGTCCTATGATCTATTTCAACCAATGGACTACCAAAAGATAGAGTGTTTCAAGATCTAAGAAATATCTTCTATTAGAAACTTCCAGTTGGGTTAGATTTTAGTTGGGCCATTAGATTGGGAACATACAGAAAATTTGGAGTGAATCCAAGGCTATAAATAGAGGTGTAGAGATCACCAAGAGGGAAGGAGATACCAGAGAGAATTTTTTAAGAGAATTATTGTCAAGAGTTTGGACTTTCTAGAGTTGTGATTAGGAATATCACGTCTTTTTTTTATTTTCTTAAGTTGGAAAGTTTATGTAACTGTGCATGTTTTTGTGCCTCTTATGTGACTGGAGAATTAATGAGAAGATTGAATCTTGTGCCTTTGATGATATTTTTTGTGTCATTACAAAAGTAGTCTAAGCTATGTTGTCAAGAGTTTTAGACTTTCTAGAGCTGTGATTAGCAATATCATTTGCCTTGGTTCTATTTTCTTGAGTTGGAAGGTTTATGTAACTATGTGTGTTTCTGTGCCTCTTATGTGACTAGAGAATTCAAATAAGAAGATTGAATCCTATGCCTTTGTTGATATTTTCTATATTGCTACAAAATTAGTCTAAGCTGTGAGCCTTTTTTTCTATTATTTTCATCTTTTACATTGATCATGCCTTGTTTGCTCTTAAATGTATTTGAATCTTACATATAGTTTCATTGTGCTTAGATTAAGGGTTAAATTACATTCAGGTGCATCACCATAGTAAGATTTTCTTTCTTGCATTTGTGTTTATGTTAAAATTCCTATCCCTTTTCCTAGTATACACTTGATATAAAGAAGAGACCAGCTTCTTAAAAATCTGGAGGTTGTTTCAAGTCGCAAGTCCCACTCTTGAAACTTCCCATTGTTGGTGTTAGAATCAGAGCACAATTTTAACCATCAATAGTTTTTGGCACACCCAGTGGGACATAACTTCTTTAAGTTTCTTTCAAGATCATATGAACCAGAGAGCTATGAGGAGTCAGAGCTGTGGACCAGTAACCAGATCACAATTTATTGTAAATCTAGGTATTCTTTTGCCACCTTTGGTAACTAGTCCTAAAAGAAGAGTCAACCAGTTTATACCAATACCAAGAGCAAATATGGGATCCCCTATAGCCCCAATAAATTATGCAAGTTAGAACATTGGTAGTCCATTGATTCTCCCAATACCACCAACCACTTGGGACCCTATCCTAGTGAATGCCTTGAAAGCTCTGCCCAAATTTAGTGAGCAAGATTTTAAAACACCTAAAGAACACCTGCAGGATGTATCAGATGTCTCTGCTATACATGTCACATAGCAAAATGTGGCCATAAGATTATTAACAACTTCTTTTAAAGGGAAAGCTCTAGAAGGGTACCAGTCCTTGACCCCAAATACCATATCTACATGGGATCAGCTTGGAAATCTTTTTTTTGAAAGATTTGAAGAGGAGGGTGATAAGTCTTCTTTATTACAACAACTGATTACCATCCAAAGGGCACCACAAGAAGAAATGACTAACTTCAATTCTAGATTTCAAAAGACTTGGGAAAGAATCCTTATTACAACTTGACCATTACTAGGTATGGCTATAGTTTTGTATCTTGAGGCTTTAAATTCAGACATATCTATTATGATTCAGTCACTTAGAGGTCAGACTCTACCAGAGGATTATGACTATGCAGTCAGAGTTGAAAATAATTTGATAGATGCTGGAAAGTTGTCTCCAAGGCCTCTCATGCCTATGTTTCTAGAGATTTCCTTGCCATTACCTCAAGAAGCCCCTAAATCTATAACCCCACTTGTGTCTATGTACACATATCCTCAACCACCTGCTAAAGAAATTGTCCCCACTCAGTCATCTGAGCTAGATGATATCAAGAATATCTTGAGGACATTTTATAATGAGATGATTAATATAAAAAGATAGTATAATACTTATACTAAACCTCAATACCAAGGCTATCAAGGAAATAGATTTTCATCTCAGCCAAACCAATACCAGGGTCCTCCAAGGCAAAATAACCCTCAGCTAGCAAACCAATTAGTTGCAGTCCCTACACTCTCACAGTCTATTCCTCCCAATTCAAATAGGGAAATTGTTCTAGGGAAAAATAATTATGTAGATGGTACTAATTCTTGGTGTTTCCATTGCAATAATGCTCATACACCTAGAGATTGTCCCATGGGTAATCTATAACAAAAGGCAGTAGAGCAAAGAAGAATGGATGGACAGTTTGCAAGTTCCAGTGATAATCAGGCCTATCAATCTTCTAGTACGCAAAATTCAGTCCTAGTGGCTCAGATGCAAGGTATGTCTTTGCAAAAAGAGGAATAAATAGCCCTATAACATGCCTTGTTCTCATGGGTTGAATATGATGAATTAGTTTTCTTGAATGAAGCTTCCACTTCTAAGAAACCAGTGGTGCAATCTGATTATTATACTAGATCAAAGAGAAGGATGGTGGAACAGCCTGAAGTTATAAATAGTTAAGTCATGGAGAATCCTCCATTTCAAGGACAAAGAAACATAGCTGTTAGACAAGAAGTGCCTCAGCTGGTGTAGAATCAAGTGATTCCTACACCAACTCAAGAAAAAATGAGATATCCTTATTCTCAAAGAGCTTAGACTCTGGGACCAATAAATGTGGTGGATCAATTGAAGTAGACTCTAGCACAAGTATCAATATGGGATATATTGTATATAATGGAATATAAGACACTACTACAAGATGCTCTACAGGGCCAAGCAGTGCCCAAAGGTACTATTATCAAAGAAGGACCTGTTAAAAAAGAAAAGATCAAAGACATAGTTCATCTATAGATAACAACCCTAGTGAATAATGCACTAGAGGTAAGCAAATCCAAACCAGATCCCTTCTATTTAACTTTGATAGTTGGCAAGAAACTACTGCATAATGCAATGATAGATTCAGGGGTTAGTACTACAGTTATGCCTAAGTAGATAACTGATGCTTTAAAGATAAAATATGAGCCACTCACTAAAGGGGTCATGCAGTTAGATGGAAAAGCAGTACAAATAATAAGGAGAATTAAACAACTCCGATTACAATTATATACTTGTCCCAATATAATTGTAAATCAAGATGTAGTAGTGATAGATATACCTCCTATTTTTGGCTTATGTTTATAAAGAGACTTTATAGCCAACATAGGAGGATATATGTCCCTTGATTGGTCTCACCTCATCTTATGAACCAAATATGGTTCAAAGATGAAGATATTATCTGAGCCATTATATAAGGATCGTATCACCAATGAACCAATTACAAAGTTAGAGGCAACCCATGCTATGATGAATAAAGAAGAAAGGGTTTTTGTTGAGGAGTTAGCTAAATGGACTGACATGATCAAGAGGAGGAAAATGATCATTTATTAGCTATGATGCAAAGTGACATATATGGAAATTATGAATCCATGGGTCTGGGCACTTATGTCATATTTGAGGAAGATCATAAAATCCCAAATGTTTGAAGGGAAGAAAAGTCAAAAGATACCAATTTTATTAATCCTCGAGTCTCTCAACATGAATTCAATATTTTGAGTGAGAAGTCACAAGCGTATGCCTTAATCTCTGATGAAGAAGAGATAATTTCTGACTTTCTTCTTACTTTGCAAGATAATGTGGAGGAACATGGATATTTCCTTGATCATGATTTGAATGACTTGTTTGAAATCATTGGGTCAGGTTATAATATTTTTCAAGGACATTATGAGCTAGTTGTAGATGAACACGATAGCATTGAGACTCAGTTACATATGCAAAATTATTACAAACTTTTAGAATTATTTATTTGAGAGATTGATAATTTTGAAGTCATTAAAGAGGGTGATCATGTAAAAGAACCTGAGTTTGAGGTAGAAGGAGATAAGTCAATAAATGATGTATATCAAAGGGCTTCTGTTGATGAGCAAATAGTCATTAATTTCTTGATAAGACATACCAGTATCAAGAACCGGCATTTGACAAACTTCCAAGGATGAGAAGAGTTTATATATGTTGGAAGCATGTTTGACTCAAACTCACTCGAATGCAGGCAAATCAATGTGGCATATAAAGAAAGCAAGTCACCAGAGCTACATCCAATGCAACCACTTATCTGGCAACATAAGTCATCTTGTCGTAAAGGAGACTTTATAAATTCTTCTTTTGATCTAAAAGGGAGATAAAGATACTTAATGTATATATTTAGATAGTTTCCCCTTTCTGTATTGCTTTGTTTTCCCATATTTATTTTCCCACTTTTATTTTAAATAAGTGTTCTTTGAACATGTAGTCAACAGCTCAGAGAGTTTTTCAAAATCTTCAAAATTTCTCAATGCATTGAATGTCTCCCAAATATTTATAAATCCCCAAGGTACCTTGCACTACCACTTACATAACATATTTGCCTCGCTATCCCATAAAGATTGAGTAAGATTTGCTAGTGGTTATCTGAGTTTAATGCCATTTTTTAGACTTGATAGGTCAATAAATACCTCTTAGCAAGAGTTAAAGCTTACAAGTTCTCAAACATTCCTGCATCTACAAGAAAATATCTTGCTACTTGTATATTTTTAGTGCCTAGTAAACTTGCTTCAGTGAAAGTGTTTCTATTTTGAGAAATTTCATACCAATTATCACAAAAAATGTATTGAAATGGAGGGAGCATAGTCTTCACAACAAGGAGTTGGGATGTATGAATCCCTTGATACATTTCTTGCGATTAAGTCATATGCTTCAGCTCCCACACAACCATTGAATACTTATCCATGGACCATAATCCTTAAAATTGGTCAAGCAAGTGACCCATCAAAGATAAAAGATTATGCAGATGGAGTCATGGACTCAATCCTTCAAAGAGCAAGTAGTAAACCTCTTAGAGAAGGGGCACATCAAAGGTGTCTATAGAGGTCCAGAGTAGGGCACTATGAGACATTTGCCATGAGGATATGGACTTCACAATTGGCACAATTCATTGTCCCAGCTGTACATCCATGCCCTGACTTGGTCGAATTATGTGCAGACTTGTTCGATGCACCCTCAAGCACCATTCAATAGGGCCCATTCATGGTACACATCACATCATAGGCTATCAAATATATGTTAGCCCTATATCATGATAAGACAGCTACATTTCCCACTATTGCTAAAATGCAAAGAACATGGGAAAACATCAATACCTAGTTGAGGTTCTTGAGATCTAAATTGCAAATGGGTGATGATGACACTATTGTGCCTACACTCCCTACAATAAGAGCCCAATTCACACAAGCTATCCAAGATGCACTGTCTATGATGGCTTTCATCTTTCGCATGAAAGATGATATGGTAGTTTATGGAGAACAAATGGCTATCCTCTTTAGGCTGAAGACCATTGATAAAACTTAGGAGTATAGGCTTGACTTTTTTAAACAAATTGCTTTTTCAATGGTGGAACAACTGGCCCAATTTAAATCAAAAGGGGTTTTTAGGTATTATTCTTATTTTTTTCACCTCATGCTATATTATAACACTAACCTTTTTGCCCAACATATGCATCTTGATATGTATGACCCATGTTTTGATCTCGAAAGAACCACCCCTGTGTTTGCATGGATGCATATTTTGTCAAAAACTAGTGACCCATATGAATTTTGGGAACTATTTTTTACCCTTACTTTTTATCACCTCAACCCCGAACTGGTTATGAATAGATTATTTCCAAGTGTTTCAAATCTTCTGGCCAGTTGCCCAATTCTGTGTGACTTCTATTTTGGATCCCACCATACAATTATAAGAGTCCATGGTTTTTGTGGAGAACCAATGTTTCTACCTAAGATTTTGACTCTTAGGTTAGCATTCTTAGAGGTCACTAGGTAGGTATCTACAATTTAAAATGAATATGGCTCTGGGAAGAGGAAGAGCAAAATGTATGACCTCCCATGGATGACAAACAACATGGTACTAGAAACCAGAGATGCCGAAGTTATGTTGCCAAAAAAGCTAGCCCTCTTGGGTTTCCTACTAGTTGAGGACAAATGGGTATATGACCCAAATGGTTTCATCACCTCCTGGATAAGGACTAATAGGGTTACAACTAGAATTGCATATAAAGGCCACCCTTTTTGGGAAAATAGGAAAAATCCTAGAGAAGATGCTCCTGGATTTTATGTTGAATTAACAGACTTGCCCCTTCCACAAAATAGACCCTGGGAAACATTCTATGATAAGTAGAGGGATTATGATCCTAAATTAAGAATGAATTTTGGCTTAAGGAGGACACTAAATAATAAAGATTGGGATGCTAATAAAATAGAAACCTATTGGAAATATAGGCAAGAAATTTGTCAAACAACCCATTCTTTTGGGAACATGGACTCAGATGAGAGATGGGAAGAACTCTGGGATGAGTGCCATCTCTCCCCTGTATCTATCCCAGAGACAAGTAATTTTTTGACACCAAGTGTAGAACTAGAAGCCAAAGTAGGGTCAAGCCAAGAGTCATAGCCTCAAGACAAATTGTAGCTATAGTAATTGTATCAGTTTGGCCCCAATCTCTTAATGTTATAGAAAAGCAAAAGAGTGCGGTGTCTTCACACTGAAAGCTTCCCAATTAGCAGTAGTTATTGAAGTTCCTAGTTCTCCACAAGCGTCATTGATGGTAGTAGTAGATGTGGAAGGAAAAATAACATAGCCAAAAGAAGAGACACAAAAGAAGTGAAAGAGAGTGCAGTTTTAGTTTGATTTAGAGGAGGAAGTAGAACCTTCATAGTGCCAATTACAGAGTACTATAATTTCTCCTCAGGTAGGTATTATTCCTCCTTCTCCTTCTCAAACTCTTTCTTCTCCTATTGGCATGATGATTCCATCTAGCTATATGACATCCCCTACCACCTCTACCATTCCCATTTCTCACTTCACCCCATCCGTTTCACCTCAAGCTTTAACATTACCTCATTTTTCCCCTTCTGTTCCCAAGAAATTTTCCCCTTAGAAATTTTTCAATATGGTTTGCCATAGGAACATCCTTTTATAGGTGGGCACATTGCCTCTCCTTCTACCTTCTTGACCCAAGTAGATGCTACTAGGAAGGCAAGGGAAGCCCAAAGAGAGAAAAAGAAGATCAAGGAAAATATTACATTGGCTACACCCCATCTGCAGTCACAATTTGACCCCATTCAGTAGTAATTGATGGTGACTCATTTGTCACCAAATGTAATCGAGCCAACTAAGTAGATGCAGCTGGAGGACTACACGATGAATTTAGTGGCCAGTGACATGTCCCTCTTAAGGCCACAAGACAAAATTAAGCTACTAACCGAATCAAATTCTATAGTTGTTGAAGACTACTTGAAGACATCAAGGAGACTACAAAAGATAGAGGTTGATTTAGACAAGGAAAAGGCAAACTATAATAGTTTGACCATAGAAATTAATAAGAAAGACAATGGAATAGAGAATCTGAATAAATAGTTGTAAGATACTATATCTCTTCAGACTCATCGGATAGTCTAGGCCCAAAATGATTCCTTAAAGGCAGGGCTAACACAAGTAAAGGATGTAGTAATGACCCTAAGGTGGAAAAAAGTAGCATTGCAAGAAAAATTTGAGGAACACCTACTACAGGTTACCTAATTACAAAAAAAGCTATTAAGTGAACGAAATAATATTGTGGCTATACAAGCCCAATTTCAAGTAGAGCAATAGAGAGTAGCATAATTGACACTGGAGCTGGCCAATAGGCCAAGGAATGTCAGAGTGTTAAGTTTGATGAAGGATCTATATGAATCCACGTGGAAAAGGATCTCCTCAGAGATTATTCAGCTAAGGCCTTCTCTCATCTTTCTACTAAATGCACAAAAATTATGCAAAAAGGTGGAGAATTTAGTTGAAAACAATCTAGCTACAGTATCTGGGAGAGTAATGGACTCTAAAATGTTGCTGCAAAAGATTTATGATGCAGTCAATGTAACATTTTTAGTATCAAGAATTTAGAACAAAATGGTCATTGCTAAGTGAGTCAATGAGGTTCTCAATTGCAATTCTACAGGCATCAGTTGCAAAGAGCTCCTAGATGTCATGAAAGAAGGAATTAGTGAAATGAAATAGCACATTGAAGATCTAGTGCAATTAGGCCTTCCTTCTCCATTTCCTGATCACAACATGGTGTTAATGGTTGATGAAATTGAATCTTTGCTATTGGCTAAATAGAATGATCAGATAGTTTTCTAGGATCCAAGGGATGATTCATTAGTCCCTGAAGTAGAAGCTATCTTGGTTCCTATTTCCTAGCTCAAATTCAAATTGAAGGCTACAGTTTAGATTTTGCAAAAAATTTCACACAAAGATATTATTAACCTTGATTTAGCTTTCAATGAATTGCAGAATAAGTAGAGGTTATCTAACGATGAGTGGTCCACCTACCAAACAACATTGGTGAAGCTGTAATTTTGAAATTTTGATCTAGTGGGAGTTGTGATTTGTTTTTGAGCAGGCTTAAAAGTCCTTAGGGTCACCAATAACTATAGAATAAAAACCACTCTACATTTCATTCTGATTTTTAGTTGTGCACTACAATTTTTTTTCCCACATACTTTGGTTCATGATGGAAAAGTTTTGAAACAGAGCGCGGGCTTGATTTCCTTTTAGTTCATTTTTGTCTAAGTTTCGAAATCGAGTGGAAGCTACCAAGTGTCATTGACTGAGGCACCTTTCATAATTTTTATAATTTGGTTAGGACATGCCACGTATCTCATAACAACTTAGTGAAATGTGATAAGTGTTAGCATCCACATTTCATATCAGCACCCATGTTTCAAATCTTTTTAGCAGAAGGTTTCAACAAGCTAAGTATCAAGATCAGGTGCAAAGTGCCAAGTGGAAATCATGAAAGTTTTCAATTTGCTTTTCTAAAAGTGATGAAAGATGCCATGTATCCCAATTGAAGAGAGCATAAGCCACCACGTGTTGAGATCTGAATTATCTTCATTTTGCTTCACCGATATAACAAAGACTATGGTGGGTCTCAAGTTTTGTTTCTGAAGCAATCAAAAGTCACCAAGTGTCATTGTCCATGTAAATATGAAATGAGGCCTGATTGTTTATATGATATAAATAGAGTAAAGTGGAGACTAGCACATGTCACCTTCTGCATGTTTCTCAAACGGTAGCTAAAAGTAGTGGAGATCACCACATATTCCTAGTTAAGTAAATTGGAAATTTCCACGTGTCCTTTGTTGAGGCAAGCAGAAATCACCACTTGTCCCTATGCCTTTTAAAAGTTGCTAGGGTGAGAAACATTATGGGTCTTATTTTCTATTTAAGTTGTTAAAAGTTTCAAAGAAGTGGATTGCGACAGGTGTCAAAGGTGAAACATTCCTGAGCAAAGACACAAAAGAGTATAAGTTACACAAAAAGTTCCTCGTGTCTTCAGTAAGTGTTGTGGAAAATGCCAAGTGTCATTCTCTAGTAATAAGAAGGTTTTCAAGGAATTGGCCAAGTGTCCTCTTCCATTTAAAAAAAGGGAGCATCCTATGATCTGTTTTAGCCAATGAACTGCCGAAAGATAGAGCATTTTAGGATCTAAGAAATATCTTCTACTAGACACTTCCACTTCTGTTAGATTTCAGTTGGGCCATTAGATTGGGAACATATAGACAATCTGGAGTGAATCCAAGGCTATAAATAGAGGTGTAGAGATCACCAAGAGGGAGGGAGATACTAGAGAGAATTTTTTTAGAGAATTATTTTCAAGAGGACTTTCTAGAGCTATGATTAGGAATATCATTTGCCTTTATTTTATTTTCATAAGTTGGAAAGTTTATGTAACTGTGCATGTTTCTGTGCCTCTTATGTGACTAGAGAATTAATGAGAAGATTGAATCCTATGCCTTTGTTGATATTTTCTATGTCATTGCCAAAGTAGTCTAAGTTGTGTTATCAAGAGTCTGACTTTCTGGAGCTGTGATTAGGAATATCATTTACCTTTGTTCTATTTTCTTGAGTTGGAAGGTTTATGTAACTATGCATGTTTCTATGCCTTGTATGTGACTAGAGAATTCAAATAAGAAGATTGAATCTTGTGTCTTTGTTGATATTTTCTTTATCACTACAAAATTAGTCTAAGATGTGATCCTCTTTTTATATTGTGTTCATCTTTTACATTGATCATGCCTTGTTTTCTCTTAAATGTAATTGAATCTTACATATAGTTTCATTGTGCTTAGATTAAGGGTCTACTTACATTCAGGCACATCACCATAGTTAGATTTTATTTCTTACATTTGTGTTTCTATTAAAATTCCTATCCCTTTTCCCAGTATACACTTGATATAAAGAAGAGACCAGCTTCTTAAAAATTTGGAGGTTATTTCAAGTTGCAAGTCCCACATCTTGAAACTTACCATTGTTGGTGTTAGAATCAAAGCACAATTTTAACGATCAATATATTGTAAAATACTTGGGATAGGATCCCTATCATCATTGAGACCACACCCAATTATTATTTCCTATACTATTTTAGAGCACTGAATTTAGAAATTATGGTCATGATCTAATCTATGGGTGGGAAAACTCTATGTGGGGCTTACGAGATAGATATAAGGGTAGAAAAATATTTTATATAAGTAGGGAAACTTATGCCAAGACTTCTCATGCTAATTTTTCCTGATCTTCAACCAACCCCACCTATCATTACTCCATTTCACACTACAAGTAACCAAGCCCAAATTGATGATGGACAAGTAGATATATTTACAAGGATTGAGATCTTGTTAAAGGCACAAAACAACAAACTAGTGGCTCTAAAGAGATAACAACAAAATTCATCTAGGCCATACTAGGGTCTCTGCCAAACCCAATACCCTTCTTAATCCTATAATAGACCCCCTTATCCATCAAATCAGCAAGCCCAAGGTTAGATTACTCAAGGAATATATTATAATGGTTATAAACCTACAAATGCAAGTAGCTCAAAAGCCTTGATCCCCACATAAAATAACCTTGACCAAGAAGTTTGATAGAAATAAAGAGGACATTATAATGAGATCATACTAGATATAAGTGGAGAAATGTAATAGGATATTAATTGGTGGCATGTTCCTTAATTCTAAGGCTAGGACACAATACCTCCTCCATCACAAGGCCTTCTAATGAATCAATGTAATATGCCTGCCATATCATCATTAGAAGCTCAAATTCAACTATAAGGAAGCATGGGTAATGCACCAGTTAACACCACATGCATAAATTTTTAGGAAGGGGAGCATATATTTAAACATGTAACAACAAACATGGGACAAACTACATAAATACTAGATGAACTAGTTATACCCCATACAAGGGCTAAAAGGGGAATGTTAGATGATAATTTGGGGCAGCATATGGATTCTTTAACACCTCCACAAACTATTCAACATCCAACCACTTCAAATATGCCTATTAAAGATCTTACAACTTAGTAAGTGCCTAAACATTATGGATAGAAATAGAAGTCTCATTTCATTCCACATGTCACAAAAGTTCCAAGTGATGATTCTACCTCCAAGGTTTAGTCCAAAGTTACTATTATTTATTTCAATATTATGGATCATATGAAAAAGGCTAATGTCACTATGTCTATGTAGGATAATTTATATATTCTGAGGTAGACATAAATTCTTCAACAAGAACTCTACAAGCCTTCTCATATGAATGAAATAAATTAAAAAAAGTGAACATTATTTTTACAAATAGTATTTAGCTTGGTCCTATTTAAGTTCATAATCAAGTTCCTAATCAAATTCAAGTCCATAATGTTGTTCATTCCACCAAGGTTGTCAAACCCCTTCCATTCTATTTATCAATCATCATAGGAGACTATTTAGTGCATAGTTGTATGATAGATTTAGGTGATTCAACCTTAGTTATGCCTAAAGACATAGAAGATAAGCTTGAACTTAAATATGTGCCTAACAAAAAAGTTTTTCTCTAGTTAGATGGTTCCCCTACTAAAATGGTAGGCATAGTGAAAGATATTAAGATCATGTTAGTATCTTGCCCAAATTTTGTCATCACTCAAGATGTAATGTTTGTAGACCTACCCCATATTTTTCCCTATGTTTATCTAGGGACTTTACTATAAATATTTAGGACTATTTTTTTTTATGGTTGGTCATACATGGTTTTCAGGACCAGATATAGGACCAAGGTCACTATTAGGTCTAAACCTATGTCTAGGTTCCATCTAAATCTCTATATGCCTAACCTTACAAATGTCAACTATACCATAATTGAGGAGGATGAAAATTATAGTGACCAAGATCCTCATGATAATTTTGAAGGCGTTTTGAACCTATACCTAGATGAATGGGCAACTAGCAATCATGTATTTGATCCCTTTAGCAATCTTGAAGAAAAAAATTAGGGGCATATTATATTCATGAGAAGGGTGCTACTATACCATGATTAACTAAAACCACTCAAGAGGAATATGGCCTATGGACTTTATTTTTTGATGTCTCAAGGCCAAAAAATGGTTGTGGAGATGGGATCATGTTGATTTCACCCTCAGGTTAGAAGTACTATTCAACTATAAGATTTAAATTTAGTTGTACTTAAAGCATAGCTGAATATGAAGCTCTTCTACATGGTTTTGAAGAGGTAAAAAGAATATGTGTCAAACTTAATCAAGTCAAAGGTGATAATGAGCTTGGTGTGCAATAAGTGAGAGGCATAGATACAATGAAGAACCATCACTTAAAAGCCTACAAACATTGTGTATGGGATATCATAGAAGACTTTTTAGCATTTAATATACGAAGAGTGTTATAGGTATAATCCACTGAGATAGGGAGTAAATTAGTGGTGGAAAATAATCCAATTCAATTTCTAAATCCTTGAAAATACTTAGAAATGCAATACAATCATTCGTGAAGCATATAAATCATTCATAGTAGTGAATAATGAACATAATACAAGTTCACATATATAACATAAGATCTATGTGGGAAACCCTTTTATGGAATAAAACTCACTCTCAAGCCTACAAACACATGGACTACTATCATATAAAATGATCATAAACAAGAGAATGATTAAGTCCTTCTGATCAGGAACCTTGGTCAAGTCCTTTTGAACTAAGGCCATTAGTGAAATAACAATTCCACAAGGAGCACCTATCCCTAAGATGATCAATTCCTTCTGACCATCTATTTGGTCAATTCCTTCTAACCTACAATGTTGATGAAGTCCTTTTTACCAAAGGTATTTAGTGAAACCCTATTTCACAAGAGGCAACTACCCTTAAGGAAGATCAATTCCTTTAGACCCTCATTGAAAAGAACACTTACACCTTACAAATAATGTCTTTAACACCTGATGATGGACCTCTAATTATCTAAAAACTACACAAACTCTCTCTCTTACTCATATATACCTCTCACATAGGCATTCTACAAACTCTCTCTTTCTTCACTCCAATAGTCCACATATGCACACTTAGATCTATTCACATAACTTTGAATTAAAGAACACTATACTGTCATGAGAAACATGACATATAGATCATACACACAATCCTTAATCTCTTCTACTCATCAACCCAATATCTAGGAACTATCACTCTCCTCTACTTTCATTCACTCTTGATCTCTCTCACATACAAGTCTCTCGATCACATGTCTATAAAACACAATCTTTGATTTTAATATTTATAGAGTGTACTTGATAATAAAATCTTGGTAATCCATTAGGCATTCCTTAAACATTAATTCATCTCTCACATGAAGACATAACTCAATACAAAATTCAAAGGTTGGCCATATCACATATGGGTCATTCTCAAACAACTACATCTTTTAATAAGGCCCTTAAAGTTTAGAGATTAGAGTTATTTATAGTTTATTTTAGTTATAGATAGAGCCTCCACCTCCAAGCCCTATATATCCCATATAATATCAATATCTATATCTATATAGAGGGGGAGTGGGATGTGTTCACCCATTTATCACTTAATCAAGAAAATAAATAAACACAAGACCACTTAAAAATACATAGTTCCACTCCTTATGTCTACTAAGACATCTTCAAATAATCACATTCACTCATGCTCACCTCTACATATGATCAAATTACTCAAACACAAACTTGGTGCACAACAACATCATGAATGAATAAACAACCAACTCCTTAGGCATTATTCATACTAAAGATAGATTCAAAACATTTCTAAAATCCACATAGATCATCCTCATTGAGTCTAAAACACTCCCCAATATTAAATTCATCAAGAGACATCAAAATAGTATCTATATAATCTAAATTATCCTTTTTAGGTCACTTGTAGAAAAAGCACAAACATACAATCAACTTCTAAGCTCAATATCTTTGACTATACTCACTTTCAGATCTCCAAATCATATTCATTAGATGGACCATAGATTCATATTCATCATTTATTTTTATATTACCAAAAAATTTGACTTCTATAAAAATATGTGGACAAAAAATAGAGCTCTAGTTTTAAGTTGTGTTAAATTCAAATATCTGAATGACAACGGTCATAGTTAAACTTAGACCACTTTACTCATTTATCATGTCCTCTTAGATTTAGATAAATCTCACACCATTGATATTTTCATAACTTTAATTCATAGTCATGGAATCTCAAACATTAAACCTCAGTCACTTTGACCTCATCTCATTCAATCTTGAAATGTTAACTCAACATGCTCTGTTGATCTCTATAGATCAAACACGTCTTTAACTATCAATGCTCACCATTCAATCAATTTGTATAAACACCCAAACACCATTGGATCCTTATCTTATAAATTTTATCAATAATTAAACTTTGAAAATTTATTAATATCTTTATCAATCCACACTATTAGATCATGATCTATACTATTCCCCACACACTGTTGGATCTTCATTTGGTCCTAATCTTTAAGTCTATTAAATGTGAACACTTTGACATCTTTAACCTGATATGCACCATATATATTCACTATATTATTTCTTATGAACCATTATATCTCCACTGGGTCCATATATTTAACATTATGCAAATTGACTATGGGGACCAGCTACAATATGCCTAGAAAGCCTACTTTGGACCTCAATAGCTTATTCTACACTTAGATGCATGATTTCAAATTCTAACTAGATGATATCCTAACATAAGATAATCCATAAATTAAAAAAAAATAATCCTTCAACCTTTATGTGTGAGAGATATATCATTATTAAAATGCCTTTACAAAATCTTTTGTCACATAGCCAACAATGCTTATAATTTATCTGGGAGACCAACTTTGCTCCTGCATATCTTTTGTCACGCTTCAGTGCATGATTTAAAATTTATACCAAATAAACTAAGGTCAAAACTAAACAAACACATATGATCATATTTTTTTGAAACATCCATATGTGTGATGTATTCCATCATCAAAATGCTTACATGGCTCTTATTGCCACTTTGCAAATTTGGCTAAGTATGATAAAACATTATCAAAATGCCTAGGAGCCCAAATTTGTACCCACATATATTTTACTATAATTAGGCACATGACCTTAGATTTAACACATATGAATGAGGTAATTTTTTTGTCTCAACCATATGACCAACTCCCCCTACCACAATGGTAATGTCAGCAAATTGCATACTCATATTTTCTACCACTAGACCCAAAATGTCTAGATGAAAACTATGGACAACCAGATGAAATCCACTTATGAAAAAAAGAACTATAAGCATATATAACATATTAGGGACATATTTAACATTATATAATCACCATACACATCCCTAAACATCTATAATCATGATAAAACTAAAGATCAACTAACCTAACATAAAAGACAATAGAACAAGCACATTGCACACTTTGTCATTATTATGTAGGTTATAAAAGCACTTCATCCACTTACCAGTACACCTCCATGACATCAACATGACATAATTGAAAATAATCCAACAATATCCCCCTTTGTCATTGATGTCAACAAATATTACATATAGTAATATACAGCTTACCTTCTCTCTCTTTAAGCACTCCCAAAATAAGAACTTTCTCCCCCTTTGACATAATGAAAAAGTGGGGAATAGATGATCATAAGTACCTATAAATACTAAAAAAATATTAAATTAAAACCTTTTAAATATTATATAAACTCCCCCTTACCTTGAGCCTACTTCACCTAGCCTTAACAATATCCTCTTGCTCCATACCAACACTCTCTACAATCAAGCACTTCAACTAATGAATAAAGAACACACAAAAACATATAAATATATGGAACACATCAAGAAACATCTAATAGGGACTCCCCATAATAAATTTGAGAAATAAGACCTTTTGATAATCTTCATATCTCCACACACCATGAGAAATAACCACATATGCTTGTTAGCTTTCTATCTTAAGCTACCATAAGCACCACCAATAGAACTTTCATGCCACTCACCAAATAGGAAACATGAACCAAAATAACTTTATAAATCACCTTGAAACATAAAAATCTCTCTTTTGGAGAAACTAAGGAAAAATCACTCTTCTTCAAACTATGCCTATCTAGCCTCCTTGTAGCCCTACCTAGAACTTGCAAAGCCCACAATATTCATGAGACACGTCTTTAAGATGTGAAACTTCATATATATATATATATATATATATATATATATATATATATATATATATATATATATATATATATATATATATATATATATATATCACTCTCATATTCCCCCTCAAGGACACTAATTTTCCAAAAATAGATCATATTATGCATTATACTTCCTTCACAAACCAACTATCTAGTTAAGACTCTAATTTGACAAAAACTTGAATAAATTGAGAACCACAAACCTTGAAATCTATGTGAAATTTTATTTTACAATCCATTTAGACAATTCAACATATTAAGAAGCCTCAGACCTTAACTCATAAGGTAGACCATTTTTCTAGCAAATCCCAAAACCCTAGAATCTTAAAACACAAAGTCAACACACTTCCTTCCAATCAATCTCCACCTTTGAAACTTCTTGTACACATAGAGACAACCATTACATAATTACAGACCAAGATTTGAGATTCCAAACCATTAGGAACCCTAAATTCCTATAACCGATTTTAGGACCTACATACTCATAAGCACAAACATGATAAATCATAAATCCTCCTTTGTCATATAAAAAACTTCAATTTGACCATGCAGACTACTTCCATATACAATTATCAACATCATGACATTACCTCAACATATTTTCCATTTTTACATACCTTTTTCAACTATAAACACTCACCTCTAGTCTTCTACGACCATCTCAAGAATACCATAACAACATTTGCTTTTCCACTTGAAAGGAGTCTCTTAAGAAGCATAGATAGAGACACCATCTATACATAAATTCTATAAAATTAAAAAAAACTCCTCATATTCCTTCTCCTCCTTTATAAATTTATGTGTATAGTTATTCTTCTTCTTCTTTGGCTTTAGATAAACAACTTCCTCAACTACTACAACATTCTGCTTTTATTTTATCCTTGGATTATCAATACATGGAGACAATATAGCAGTCAACATTTATTGAAGGAAACTCAACTTGTTTTACCTTAAATGGACAATAGTTTGCAAAGTGTGCCATATCATGATAATTGAAATACTCAAACTTGCTTACACCTTTTGAATGATGACCCCCATCATAGTTCCATGCAAACTCATTAGTAATAGGTTTTCTACATTATCTATCTCTATGCCCTAGCTAATTACAAGTATAATAGTAACCATTGAAATTTATATACCTCATGACATTTGGTTGTCTGATATGTTTTGTATTCATTATGTCGGTACCTTCATTCCTTGTTTGATGATTTATTTTCAGACCTTGATCCACCTTTCTCTTATTGACATTCATGTCAACTTTAGAACTAACTTTAGGCTCTTCATTAAAACCCAATCTGGATCTGTCACTAGCTAAATTTTGACTCTTCAAGAGATCATCTAGATCATTAGAACTTTTATCAAACTTGAAGAATTATTTAACTTTGCTTTCAAATTCATCTAACTCATATCTCAATAAATCATTTTTAGTTACATACTTTTCACATTAATCTTCTTTATCTTTTAGGTTTATCGATAAGATTTATAATTGATAACTGAGATGCTTGACCATATATTCATGTTCCTTGTAATCTTCATCCATTTCTTGCCTTAAACACACTAAATTTTTCCTCAACATCCTTGAGTTTATATTTCATCTTCTTATTGATCTTCTTATCAATCTTTATTTCTTCAATAGAATTCATCAATAAAGTCTCACAGTCCACCTCATCTTCATCATTATATAAATCAATGAAAGTAGACTCCTAATGTGAGAAACTTCCTTCTTTAGCCATGACATAGCTTCATCTTCAATAGGATCATCATCTTCATTATCATATTCTAAGTCACTATCTGCACTTTCATCTGACGAGCTACAATTTTCTTTAGTGAAAAGACTCTTATTGTCTTTGGAGTTCTTATTTTTATCAAACCATCTGAATCTCATTTTATTTTTGTCAGACCTAAATGATCTCTTGCCATCATCATGAAATTTATCGTGCCCTTCATCAATATCCTTATTTTAATTATGGTGGCACTTATTATCAAAATTTATTACCTCTCCATAATTGAAGCATTTAAAAGGCAAGTTACCCTTATACTTCCCTGAACATATTTTCAATTTCCTTGTAAATAAAGCAATCAGTTCATCCTCATTAATATCATAAATGCCATCTTATTTGGGTTTCTTATATTGGAAATCCATTTTTGTCTTCATCTCTATTTTGAATTTTGTTTACTTCTTTGATGGTATATCATCATTTACTCTCATCTCATATGCAGTAAGGGTGTCATGAAATTGATCCATATTCAACTAAGTAAGATCATGACTTTCTTATATACTAGATACTTTTGGATCTAACATAAGGGATAGATACTTTAATACCTTTTAAACTATACTATCCTCTTCAAGGTTCTCTCTAAGAACTCTGATGGTGTTTACAATCTCATCAAGTCTATATAGAAAGGATGCCACAAAACCTTCTTCTTTCATTTTAAGGCTCTCGAATTATTCTGATGAGTCTATAAATTTGCCAAATTAACCTTTGAATATCATTAAAAAATAATCTTAAATTTATCCCATATTTATTCGGCATATGTGAAATGAATTAATTTGGTAAACTCAATTTTTTTAAGACCATAAGTGATGGCAGTCATTGCCTTAGAGTTGTTCTCAAAAAACTTCTTGTCTACAAAACTAGATGGAGGAATACAAGGATCAACATAACCATCCAAAATAGATTTAAATACATAAAAACATAGGGACATAATTTATGTCTTCATCTTATCACTCTAAAAAACATATTTGTATCCATTGAACATCAACGCTTGGTTAGTAGAGAAACCACCTTGTACATTCTGACTAGCTATTATACTTTGGATCACCTTCAAGCTATAAAGCCTTAACTAAAGGACATTTATATGATACCAAATATTATAGGTACAATACATTCAAAGGGGGAGGTTTATTATTAGTGATGAATAATCTAATTCAATTTCCAAACCCTTAAAAATACTTAAGCATTCAATATAATCATTCATGAAGCATACATATCATTCATAGTAGTGAATAATGAACATAATGCAATAACACATACAGAATAAAATATATACATGGTAAAACCTCTCAAGGAAAAAATGCACTCTGAATCCTATAAACACATGGAATACTATCCTGTAGAATGATAAAAAATAAGAGATTGTTCAAGTCCTTCTGATTAAGAACCTTGGTTAAGTCTTTCTGACCTAAGGCCTTTAGTGAAATAGTAGTTCCATAAGGAGAAAATTATAATAATATTATCAAGTCCTTATGACCACCTATTCAGTCAAGTCCTTATGGCCAACAACCTTGATTAATCCCTTCTAACCAAAGGTCTTTAATGAAACCCTATTTCTCAAAGAACAACTACCCCTATGTAAGATCAAATACTTTAAACCCTCCTTGAAAACAACACTTCCACCTTAGAACTGATGTCTTCAACATGTGATGATGGAAATATAATTATATAGTGATTTCACAAACTCTCTCTCTCTCTCTCTCTCTCTCTCTCTCTCTCTCTCTCTCTCTCTCTCTCTCTCTCTCTCTCTCTCTCTCTCTCTCTCTCTCATACAAACCCCTTACATAGGCATGTTACAACCTCTCTCCTTCACTCAAATAGTCCTCATATCACACTTAGATCTCTTCACACAACTCCAAACCATAAAAACACTATAATTCCATTAGAAATGTGACATATAGATCATACACATATTAATTAATATTATCTACTCATCAAACTAAAATTTGATCACTCTATCTCTCCTCTATGTTGTTTCTCTCTCCAACTCTCTCACATATAAGTCTCTGATTGACAAGTATAAAAATCACCATCTTTGATTTTACTATTTATATAGCATACTTGATAATCAACACCTTGGTCAAACATTAGGAATGAATTATTCCTTAATTAATCTCTCAAATAAATACATAACTCAATACAAACTCCAGAGGTCATCCATAATACCTATGGGTCACCCTTAAGTAGCTACACCTTTTAATAAGGCCCTTATAGCCCTTATAAGTCTCATGGAAACCTATTCACCCATTTATCACTTCATCAAGAAAACCAATAAACATAATAAAAAATTAAAATAAATATGTACACTCCTTTTTTCCCCTAGGACATCCTCAAATTATCAAAATCACTCATTCTCACCTTTGTATATGCTCAAACACTAACCAAGTGCACAAGAACATCATGAAGAAATATATAGTCAACTTCTTAATAATTATTCATACTCAAGATAGATTGAACACACATAAAAAATACACATATATCATCCTCATAGAGTCTAAAAACCTCTACAATAGTTAATTCATATAAATATATCGAAACAATATCTATATAAGCTCAATTATCCTTCTCGGGTCACTTGCAGGATAAACCTAAACACATAGTCAACTTATAAGATCAATATATTTGATTGTACTCACTTTTATATATTCAAATTAGGTTAATTATATGTAAAATTGAGTCTTATTAATATTTTATTTTAATATCACTAGAAAATTTTACTTGTATCAAAATATATGGATAAAAAAATAGAGCTCTAGTTAATTTCCTATGCTAAATTCAAATATTTGAATGACAACTGTCATAGTTAAACTTCAATCACTTTGCTCGCATCTCATATCCTCTAATTTTTATATAAATCTCATAAAATTTATATTTTACAAACTTTAATGTATAGGCACCACCTCTAAAACATTAAACCTTAGTTTCTTTTACCTCATCTTGTGTAATCTTGACATGTTGACTCAATGTGCTCTGTTGATCTCTACAGATCAACTAGGTCTTTAACTATAAATGCTCACCATTGAATAAATCTATATGAAAACCCAATAAATATTGGATCCTTATAATATACCTTTTCTTAATTGTTAAACCTTAAATAATTCTTACCATCTTGATCAAAATGTTGCATTAGATCATGATCTGTATGATCTCTTGAACACTATTGGATCTTCATTTGGTCTTGGTCTTTAATTCAGTTAACTAGAAAAAACTTTGACCTCTTTGACTTGATACACAACATTGAGATCTTGGAAATCATTTGGTCTCCAATAATTCTAGATGTTTAACATAATGAAAATTGACTAAGTATGGGGACCAACTGCAATATACATGGAAAGCCTACTTTGGACCTTAATAATTCTTATGTGCCTAGATGCATGATCTTAAATTTTGACCATATGATGTCCTCACATAGGATAATCCATAGATATAAAAAATAATCTTAGAACCTTAGTTCATGTGATATATATCATCATTAAAATTCCTTCTCAAAATCTTCTGTAATAGAGCCAAGTATGCTTAGAATTTGTTTGGGAGACCAACTTTACTCCTGCATAATTTTTTTCATGCTTTAGTGCATGATCTAAAATTTAGGAAAAATATTGTACAATAAAAAATGAAAAAAATCATATGATAATATTGTTATAAAACATCCATAGATGTGAGAAATTCCATCATCAAAATGCTTTCTTGGCTCTTCTTGCCACTTTACAAATTTGGCTAAGTATGAGAAAACATTGTCAAATTGCCTGGGAGCCCAACCTTGCACCCAAATATATTTGAATGTGCTTAGGTAAATAAAATAATATTTATAAATATAAAATAGGTAAAAATGTGATAAAAACCATATGACTAACTCCCCCTAATTCATCCACACATGGCAATGGTGATGTCAACAAACTACCTACTCATATTTTTTACCACTGGACCTAAAATGTCTAGATGAAAACTATGGACAATTAAATGAAATCCACACAAGAAAACGTGAACTCAAAGCATAAATAAAATATTAGGAACCTATTTCACTTGATATAATCACCATACACGTTATTAAATATCTCTAGTCATGCTGAAAATGAAGATCAACCAATCCAACATAAAGCACACTAGAACAAACACATTACACACTTTGTCATTATTACATAGGCTATCAAAGCACTTCATCCACTTACCATGACACCTATATTAAATAATCATGACATCATTGATAATACTCCAAAAAATAGAGGTAAATCAACATGCAGATAGGCTTGTATCCATTGGAGCTCAATATGAGGTTGTAGATGGAGTCAAAGGCAACCAGAGCCAAGGTAAGGTCAAGGTCACATGTAGGCTAGTTGTACTTAACAATGATATAAGCTAGTAGGTGTTTTAAAATGATTACCAAAGTATGTTTTTTTAGATACAAGAAGTAGAATTCTGCCATAAAAATTAAAATAATTTCCAACATTAGTATGATGATCAAATAGTATAATTGAGATCTAAAAAGTTACCTAAGGGGATTTTGACATTGGAAATAATATTCAATGAAGATGATAAAGTGATAAAAGGTAAGGCATGTATCTCAACCAAAGAGGAATATTATGAAAGGATAGAGATCTTCAAGGGTAAATTATTGAATTTAGGAAATAATAATATAAAAAGAGAGAGAGATTTGCATTTGTTACTCTATGCCAAGAGTTATCTAATGTATTTTCATGGGAATGAAAGTATTTGAATGGATTTGACCCCAAACTCGTACAACACACAATTGAACTAGAAAGCAATAACACTATTCAGGTAGAAGTAATGGTCTATCAATCTAAAAGTAGAAGAATTGATGAGAAGGGAGTTAATTAAGATGATTGAGTTAAAGATAATATTCCCCATCAAACATTCCTCATGGGTGGAAAAACTTGTGCTAGTAAGGAAGAAGAATGGGGAAATATGTTTATGTGTCAATTTTAGGGACCTCAATAAGGTATATCTAAAATACCATTACCCATTGCCCTCAATGAGTTATATTATTAAAAAGGTTGTAGGTTCTTAGAGATTCTCATTGCTTGATGACTAATTTGGCTATAATCTAATCATGGTCAAGGAAAAATATAGGAATAACACTACCATCACTACAAAGTGGGGTACTTATGTATATATGAAAATGCCCTTTGGACTATCGAATGCTGGAGAAACTTTATAGAGGGAAATGAATTTTTCCTTTGAAGGTTTGATCTATGGTATGGTGTTCATCTACCTAGATGACAACACTATTTTCTCAAAGGACCCAGTTGATCACATTGCTCACTTGAGGTTAATATTTGAAATATGTAGGGAATTTGGTGTGTTATTAAATCTTAAAAAATGCATAGTTGGTATTCATGAGGGTAGACCACTAGGCCATGTAGTATCCAAGGATGGTATTCTCATAGACCCTAAAATAATTGACTACATATTATCTCTACCCTTTCCCAAACATAAGAAGGGTATGTAGAATTTTTTAGGAAATATTAATTTTATAAGAAGATTTATTTTAGGCTTTGCAAAGATGGTCAAGGCCCTCACTCACATGCTAAGAAAATGCAAAGATTTTACATGGACAAAATAAGGTAATAAGGGTTTCAAGGCCATAAAGGAAGACATATATCACTCCCCTACACTTTTTAACCATAATTTTAACAATGATTTCTACTTATATTTATTCTCTACATTGGATGCAATCTCTACCGTGTTAATGTAGTAGAATGAACAAGATCTGGAATAACCTATTGCTTTCTTTAGTTAGGCCTTATATGGGTATGAGGATACACACACACACACACACACACACACACACAGATATATATATATATATATATACTAGCATGTGCTTATATTAGTGAGAGGTTTGATTAAATTTGGGCACATTGTATCCAATAGTAAGATCATACTCATGGTGTTACACCCAAGTATTAAAGAGTTTATAATCAACATATAACTTAATGAGAAAACAGATGGATGGGTAAAAAAATTCATGGAGGATGAATTTGAGGTTAGAGTTAAAAATATTGAGGGGTAGAGGGTTATGTGATCACCTTGTATTAGAAGTAAATTAAGATAAATATAAGTTTTGCAATTCATGACAACTCATAAGTAGCTGCAGACAACACACCCTTAAATTAGACACATGATATAATTAGATTTCTTGAGTCAAGTCAATTCCCTATGGGTCTAGATAGATCCAAGATAAGGTAATTTAGGTTGAAAATTATACCTTGTGTCTTGATATATGGGGTAATTTTAAAGAGAGACATAGTTGGCATGCTTTTGAGGTGTGTGGGATCAGGCCAAATAGATAAGTTGTTTGAGCAGTTCCATGATGGTCCAACTAGCAGGATTTTTTCTACCAAAAACATAGCCTCCAAAATAATTATAGATAGATAATTTTAGCCCACAATATTTAGAGATGTTCACTCTTAGGTAAGGAAATGCCTAAAATATGTAATGTTTGTTGGAAAGCAGAAGCTAGTTGCCCTTCCCTTGCAACCCATACAAGTAGATCAACCCTTTATGTAATGGGGATTAGATTTTATAGGAATGATAAAAACCTATTCAAGTAAAGGGAATAAATTTTATTATATTTATAGACTACTTTACAATGTGGGTTGAAGTATTTTCCCTTAAGGAGGCTAACAAACTTTATGTTTTAGACTTCTATGATAGCCTTGTGACCAGGTTTGGTGTGCCTTATACAATCATTTTTGACAATGAATTATCCTTGAATAGAAACAAGGTATGTGAGTTGGCCATTTAAAATGGAATTTATCTCAAGGTATCCTCTAAATATTACCCACAGGGCAATGGACTAGTAGAGGACACTAATAAGAACCTATTAAGGATTATCAAAATAACTATGGAAGATAGTCAAAGGGAGTGGTATACTAGACTAAGAACTACCCTATGGTAAAAAAGAGTGACACCTAATATATCTAATAGATACTCCCTATACCTTATGGTCTATCGTAAAGAGACCAAACTCCCTATATCTCTTTAGCTTTTTTCATTAGAGCTTACACATCAACTCAAGCTTCTAGTGGATGATGCTATGTAAGTAAGATTGAATGAGCTAAGATAGCTAGAGGAGATAAGGGACACAACTATAAACATAATGTGGTCAAATAATCACCACTTAGAGAGGTAATTTGACAAGAGAGCTTCCTCAAATACATTTTAACAAGGTGATATAGTCCTCAAATGGGATGAGGATCATGCAAAACCCAAAAAACACTCCAAGTTTGATAGTCTTTGGAGTAGACCTTATATTATCATAGGTTTTAAGGAGATTAATACTTTTTATGTTGTTAAGTGGAATAGAGATAGCATACTCATCCCTATCAATGGGAGGTATCTCAAATTCCATTACTATTATTGTATCATGATCTTTGTACATAGGTAGATAGGTCTATATTTTTTCCAAGTGCCCTTGCACATTGTTATTTTTGTTGTTTTTTCTACTATTTTAAGTAGTTATTCATATTTTTTTGTTTTTTTGTTGTTCATGTGTGTCTCATTTATTCAATATATTTCAAGGAGATAAGAAAAATCTTTCTATAAATTATGCTTCATTTGTTTAATCATCATGAATAAGCTTGATCAAATTTTGGGTTCCATGACTAGTAGGTTAGTCAAGCTAGTTTAATCCTACAAAATGTTGGCCATTTTGGCCCACATACCAAGCTTGATTGGATGTAGTGCAATGTTTTAAATGTTAATCATGGATTAGACTAGTTTAGTAGAGTTCATGTTGAATAAAATGATAAAATGGATGAGTAGATGAACCATGTTTTGGATGGAATGAGTGGTCCAAAGATTACCCACAACCTACAAACCTTTTAAAACACTTTAAGTTTACTCAAAGTGTAGATTGTCAAAATTTTGAAGAAGTAGATTCTCATGGTGATCAAGTTATTTCAATTTCATGGATGAATTTACACAAAGCCTAGGAGTTCATTCAAGACTTAGAGATTCAAGTAAAGGTTCAAGAACAAGCTTTGAAGGACCAAACTATCATCAAACTACATCATGTAGAAATGGATTGGTCAGTGTGTTTGTGTATTTTATAAATGAGCTCAAGAATCCTCACATGACTAAAGGAGCATGTGTGATCAAATTTATTCATGCCTATAACATACTCTAAAATTTTCATGTCTTAATGAGATTTCTCTGTCAAGATCTAATTCCTCAAAGTTGGTCATGTAGAGCAAGACATTTGTATGAGTGTCAAATTCAAGACTCCACAAATAGTTTTTTAGGTTTAAATAATCAGTGAAAAGCATAAGGGAATCATGAAAAACACATAGGTTAGATCACTTATAAAAATTTTAAACACACTTAGAACACTATTGAAACCAATAGATCAAGTGGGCATAATATTTTTAGTATCAAGAATGTCTCTTACAAATTTGGTGCCTCTATGTCCTTTTCAATTATAGATCTAAGCCTTTAAAGTTGGTACAAAAATGGGAGACATTAATGAATATGTGGAATTTAATATATGGTAAAAAAACCATTATGGTATTAAATTTAATGATCATGCATATATCAATGATGGTCCTACCAATGTCAAATGATGATCCCACAAATGTAAAATTTAGACCATGGTAAATAGACATTTGTTTTCAAATGCAAGCAAATCCAATGGTTAGAATTAATTCATATCAAGGGATATATATGGTATGAGATCACTCAAAAGGTCAATGAGCTTAAGAGGCCACTACGTGTTGTAAGTGTGTAAAGTAATAGATTAATAATAGGATCTTGAGATCAATGTATGATTGACAAGTGGCATGAGTATGTTTAAGTTGATAAAATATTGATGGAGCATATTTAATCATGAAAATAAAGATAAATAGAGTGAGAAAGGTTAAAGAGTTAATAAAATGAGTTATATGAGTTGATAACCAATGAATAAAGGGCAATCCTATATTTTTTTGATGAAAGTTGAGGAATCAAAATTTAACCTAGACAAGAAAATATACAAGGATAGAGCTTGAGCATGGACCTAGATTGAACCAAATGGATATTTTAGGATCTAACACCACCATTAAAGATCCATAGGAAAAAAAATAGGTATTTTAGAGCTAATATGGATAGAGGGTCAATATTTTTAATGATGAAGTTTGACCATACATCCATTAGAGCTATGTTAGATTTGAAATATAGGAAACCCAATTAAATAGATTGGTTTTCAACTACAGTAAACCTATGTTAAAGATATGGAGTAGGGGTATATACATGAAATTAATGGAGTAAATTCCCATCTTTAAATGTATACATGCTCTCAATAAACAACTACTAAAATTAGACTTAAGCATGACCTTGAATACAAAGGCCTTACCCTACAAGGAAGGACATTGATGTAGAAAATCTTGAAAAGGATTGTTGTGGTGGATGTTTAGAAGGATATTGAGCTCATTAATGACCTTAAGTGATAATTTAGCTCTCCCACCCTCTTTCTTCATATAATTACTAGCTTTGAGCTCTTGATTTAGATCCCTCAGCTAGAGATAGTGAAGCTCTACCAAAATCACTTTATAATGCTCTCTTGTAGCAATATAAGATAGTTTTTAGACTCTAGTTGAGTGTTAAGTGTGCTTTACTAAAGTTTTATGTGTAGAGTGTATGTTTATATTCATCATATATATGTTATTCATGTACCTTGCTTCAATTATATTGGTTTATTGTAGGTTGTATGAAGTGTTAGCTAGTGATGTTTCTTTTGAAGTGTCATAAGTTCATAGTGTTTTATATAAAACTACCTCTTTATATCATTTAAGTCATATGTATCCATTTATATTTCATATAAAATACTCATGATTGCAACCTTGTCATAAAATCTAACCAGTCCTTGTCTTGTTTGAATTCATTAGTAGTCCTAAAAGTGTCTAGCCTAAAAGTGGACCATTCAATATTTGGTGCATTACCACATTTAGTATAGATTTCCATTTATGTATTTTTCTCCCTTTTCATCCAAAGAACATAATTTTAGTAAAAGGGACTATATTATTATATCTGAGGAGATAGCCTCATTAAAAATCCTAGAGGTCTAACCCAAGTTTAGGTAACCCACAACCTAGGGTCATTCCCATGTTGGACTAGATTTGAGAGTAAGACTTGAACATTTATACTTTCAAGTAGTGTGCAATCTAAGTCCTTAATAGGTATATGAGAATTTATGTTTCATTTTATGGGCTTAATATTTAGTTGTAAAATCCTTCAAAAATATTATAAGGTAGATCTTTGAGGATAAGTGCTTAAGTAACCTAAGCATAGTCACATCACGAAAATATCTTATATGAAAGGCATAAGCTTGGTTACATGGTGAGATAAGGTTGTAGAAGGACGTTTGACATTATTTAACAATGAGAATTATTATATGACATAAGATTTAGATGTTGATGATTAAATTAAAGTGTTGAAAGAATTCACAAAGGCATAACAGGATTTTGAGGATGCTTGAGCATGTATAAGAAACATTAGAGGCACTTCTATATTAGTAGAAGAATGAAGTTATAGTCAAAAGGGATTCATCTTAAGAATATATGTGTGGTGTAAAGTGTGTATTTTATTAGTTTATGATATTTTTTGAAGATGGTTGGTCATCAAGTGTTCTTGAGAGAAAACACCAACTTAGGGGGAGCATTGTGTTCTTTTTTGAAGATTAGATTGAAGGATTAGATGATATTTTATTGGAGATGTAATTGAAGAGATAACTTACAAAGTATTTATATGATTAGTTGATAAAACTAGTCACATTAATGATATTTTGTTGAATTTTTTTTAATAACTCATGGAGATAAGGGATCCAATCATGTTCCTAGAATAGGAGTATAGTGCTAAGAAGGTATACAAAGACATAAAATCATATTGGATGTTATTGATAAGAATAAGGTCATGATGAATGTTTGAAAAAAAAATGAAGATGGGCATTATCCATATTTGTGACATCAAGGTGCATCAATAAAGGTGAGTGTTCCTATTTATCTAAATTCAT
The DNA here is from genome assembly GCA_037957365.1 of Torreya grandis. Lineage (NCBI taxonomy): Eukaryota > Viridiplantae > Streptophyta > Pinopsida > Cupressales > Taxaceae > Torreya > Torreya grandis. Next base: position 1,203,322 of record JARHVA010003310.1, on the reverse strand, counting down.
TCAAAATATGTATGCATGAAGGAACACATTTCTTGAAGTGGTTGTCATGTATGTTTTTCATCAACTCAGGGTGAGAAAATGGGGTTCCAATAGTTTCGTGAGTGTTTTTGAGTTTTGAATTTCATTTAAAGGATGTATGAATAGATATAGGGGAGCATGGTTACATAAATCTTCCTAAACCCATATTCCACTTTGTCATTAATGTCAAAGGTGGAGAGAGAATTCAAAATAAATGAGAGAGATTTTGAAAAGTATTGGTAAGAGTGGTTTACATCAATTTTTCTAAAGTTGATTTCCATCAATGAAAAAGTGGGAGATTATTAAGGTGTTTTCATTGATGTAAATAGAGTTTTGTCATTTATATCATGATAATATTTTGTCTGGTCATTAATGTCAAGATGATTAATGATGTCATGAGGTGACTAGTGAAAGATGGCATGAAGAGACCTTGTGAGAGGGTGTGAGCATGGTAACCTAGAAGAATGTAATGATTAGAAGAATATAATGAGTGTGGTCATGGTCAATATAAATATCTATAGGCCATTTTTTAATAAATATGACTTAAGAAGCCTAGTAATGGTTTGAAGATGTCAAGAGCAAAGAGAATTGAGAAGGCTTGTGAATAAGATGTAGAGTCTTATGCATGATGGAGCATGGTAATCTAGTGAAATGGATGAATAGAGATATAAGATGTTTTTAAATCATTAATATGAGGAATTGGATCACTCATGAGTGTCTTCGAGTAAGGCTACAATGTTAGAACCTACAAGACTAGCATGTAATTAGATTAGTTCTTGATTATGCCTGATCTAATAAAGGGTCATGAGATGTTGTCAAACCCTATGAGGGATTAAACTTATTTTTAGATCATGTGATAATTTTATTGATCATGTGAGTGAGGTTGATATTTCATGGACAGATTCTTGAAGTTCATTTTCAAGGCCTAATGTGACTTACATGTCAAAATCCTAAAGAGCAAAGAGAGATATGGTGGCCTAATGGGGTACAAAGATTATTTTCCAAGGTATTAATGGAAAAATAAGAATGTATAGTGGTAATAAATGTTTTTTTTATGTATTTTAACCAATTTTAAGGTCAAACTTTGCAAGGAAAGGCATGAAATGTGGTCTTGAGGTTTCATGTGTACACATAATGAAGGATTCTCAACTGAAGAAAAACTCTCAATTACTCATTGGCATATTTAACCTATGCCTAAGAATATAATAAATTCATGGTAATTGGGAATTTTCCTAGATCAAACTTCCAAGCATTGGTTTTCAGAATAAGGCCTTAAGCTTTATAAATGATTGTTAAGACACTAAGGTGGTTTAAACCTCTCTAAAACCCTAACTTTGACCTGATATGGAAGATATTGATATAAATAGATAAAAATGTATTGTATTACATATTTTTATGATTTAATCATGTATTTTAATCTCCCAAGTACATCTATGTGGAATTGGATTTTCATGTGAGTGAGTTAATCTTACAAAAAAACCTTTGTTTCTCAAAAATTTCCTATAGTAAGAAGGGTCAACCAATTTAAAGCATGAAAATCATTGGAGGAAAAATTTTGAGACTTTTATTTAATTTTAATTATGGTTTATAATCAGGTTATATACTTTAGGTATACTAAATGTTTCACACAAATTGACATATTACTAAAATGACTGATATTATAGACAATGAGAAAACCTAGGCAGAAGTGAGAATGAGATTAGGGATATGCTATCATAGATTAGGGATAAATCCAAATTAATATATAAATTATTAAATATTTTTAATACATGTTCATGATGAATATAATTTTTGGATATCCTTGTATATATCAAATGTTTCTCTCAAAGTTGACTTGTCTTGCTCAATGAGGTCTATGTATAGAGAGGTTCAGAGATTGATCTATATGTCTAATAGTTTCCATTATAACTTAGTGTTTTTTTATGTTTGGATATGTTATTAATATATATAAGGATAATTTTCATGCATAAATAGTCTTTTATTTATCTATATATGTTTTATAATGCAAAGTCGTCATGACTAGTCTTTAAGGAAGACTGGTAGTTATGGGTAAATATGCTACAATGATGAGTTTGAAGCCTTATATCATGAGTTAATATATATAATGAATATTTTAGTGTTATTTGGGACTTAAATTATTTATTAATCCTTTTTATAATATTATATGTTAGTGTAAGAGGTTGAAACATCAAATCCAAAATGGCTTATCTAGCTAAGGATTGTGAGAGAGAAGGTCAACAAATTGGTCAATAAGACTAGTAGTTGACACTAAAAATTATGATATATCCATTGGAAGATGTTTTATATGTCACATATTAAATATTAATGTGCATAATAATTATTTTAATTTTCATTATATAATCTAAAAATAATATTAGTTAGTATTGTGTTCTTTGGGATTCTAGCAGTTTTCTATGTGTTAGTAAAATTGGTATTCGTAAGTCTTTATGCCAAGTCTGGAAGTGATTAAAGAATGTGATTATGTTTTAAATATATCATTATATCATTATTAATCATGGAAAGTTCTGTTTCAAGTGTTGGAGGTCTAAGAATTAGTAGACTTAAGTAAGTTGAGTGAAGAGTTGTTCTTGAACCATTATGTCCTAAGCAGAGCTATACCAATAAAGTGGTGATGTTATATATATATATATATATATGTGTGTGTGTGTGTGTGTATATATATATATATATATATGTGTATATATATATATATATATATATATATATATATTACATGGGATATTATACATTAATATTTATATTTTAAAATTTTCATTAAAATTTATATATTCCTAATACTTCATGACTATGTTTTGAAGCTTATTGGGAGTTTGGAGTGGGTTATTTCTAGGGAAGGGATCAAGTACTTTTTCATTGAGTTGTGAGGTCTAATGCACATGGTGATGACTATTAAGTCATGAGGCTTATTTTTATATGTTTTTATCCATGTTTTCTTTTAAATTTTTTTCTTTTAATTTAGTTATTAATGATATACTTTCTAAATGTGCAAAGGTCTAATATGAATAGTACTAATGGGATGACCCAAGTAGTAGTTTGAGCTAAGAGAAGTTATGAAGATATGATGAGTTTATTATGGGTATATTCAGGTGGAATATTATATTTTAAAACCATGTGAAGTTTCTAAATTTAATCCAAAAATATCAAAGGTTAATGTATGCTAATTAGGCCTAATGAGATTAGGTCTCCATGAGACCTAAATAAGGAATACAACTTGTTAAGCTATGACTGGCCTAAGGGATTAGTTAATTCATGTTTTAAAATTTTTATATGACTTATTTAAAGGTTAATATAAGTGTGAAATTGTGTATTAAGGACCAAGGTATGTGAGATCAAGTAACTTGTATAAGAGAAATGTCTAGTAGGCCTAATTATGTGTGTGAGAGTGTGAAGTATATAAGAGAACAAATGTGCACAAAGAGGAATAAGAGGAGGTCATGTGGACCATAATATGGTTTTAATTAATATATAATAGGAGTTATAAATATGTATATTAAAGTAATATGATCTAATAAAGTCAAGAAGAGGTCTAATTGAGAAAAAATGTTATAAGCTAGTTTGAGAGGGATAAAGGTGAACAAAGAGCTAAGAGAGGACCATAATCTAATGAATATTTCAAAAAGACAAAATATGGAAGGTATAGGAATAATTGTTTGAGTGGGTTCTTGTTCAAGAGGTGAATGAGTTGGTTTTGAGTCACTAAGGGAGTAGGTGCTTCCTTGTAAGTGGGTGCTTGTTAAAGACTCTATGAAATTGGTTCTTGATAGATTGGGGTTGGTGCTCCACATTGAGTGGGTTATCAAATGAAGTTGATTCATTAATTTACAGGATTGGTTTTAAAATATATGGTTAGTGGGTTTTATTACATATGAGGGTTTCCCACTTACATGATGTGTTCATTCTTATTATATTTATATTTTTAGTAGTATGTTGCTAGACTAGTTGATATTTCTCACATGATGATGTTCCTTAATGAATGATTAGAAGGTTTGGTATTAAATGAAAGTAAAATATATTAAACTAAACTTATTCACCACCCCTATCAATCATATTTCTTCCAAAAAAAAAACCCAAAGACCATACATGTTAATGATAAACTGGCTTATCTTTTAGCCAAAAAATTACTTCTACCCAAAAATGTAGACCTAGGTAGTCCAATCATAACAATAACCATAAGGAGAAAAGAGATACCTAATTTTTTGGTATATTTGGGTTCAAAAATTAATTTTATGAAAATTTATACTCTATAAACACTATCGCTTATGGCTATGGAACCAACCTCCACAATTTTCCAAATGGATGATTAGTCATTTGCTAAACTAGAAGGCACTATAGACGATGTTATGAAAATTGAGTCATGGGAATATATAATAGATTTTATGGTTATGCAACCTAAAAAAAGAAATTAAGGTACCACTAATTTTAGGAAGACCCTATTTTTTTATTTTAGTAGTATTAATATATTGCATGTTAGGGGATATAACCATTTGAAATGGTTTTAAAAGCAAAAATAAAATCTTAATACCCCCTGTAAAACCCTCAATGGAATACACTAAACAATTATGGGGGGATGAACCAAAAATAAAAAAGAATAATATTTCATCCCTAGTCAAGATAACATTACAAGGACACATGTAAGAATTAACTAATGAGTTGGTACAAGATTTGGAAGGATCCACTATCCTTATGAGCCTAACTACCGACTCTATTAGCTATAAACTCTTCTAGTCTATTAGCTATATACTTAACTATACTAGTTTATAAGAACTCATTATTTGTGAATAGCTCTAATATAACTAATCAAACATATAACCATAGACCATTACAAGATTTTTTTTGGAATTGGGTAAGGGAAAACCAACTAATTTACTAACTACATTTAATTTTCCATTAGCTAGAACCATTCCTCCAGAAGATGGATTTGTAAAAAATGTAACTAAATTTCATATTTTATTATCCCATAAATGTAATATTGACTACATAATGAGTGAATTAAAAAAAAATAGATTATATCCATCTTGACACCAAACATTTTATGGTGTTACCAAGATAAACATTAAACATAAACAATCAGTTAACCCATGATCAAGAAATAAAGGTTTTGATGGCATTATTGTTTCCATATAATATTATACAGGTAAATACACTAATTAAGGGCTAAATGTATGTAAATTTTATTATGTATTATGGGTAAATTGTAATTAAATTTTAATATTCCCTTACACATAATATAACTAGGCATACTGTGCCCTACCCATATTCCTATTTTAAACTCTGAAAGTAATGATGCCCCAATTTTATTTGGAGGTCATCTTAGGAACCAATGATACTATAAATAAATATGTTTTAATATATAAAATAATTTTGACCAAAATGAAAAATATAATGTCAAATAAATAAGATATCATCAAGAAAAAATAGCTTTCCCCATTACATGAGTCCATTATTTTCAAAAAATTTAAATCCTTTGATGACTTATGCCACATTGTTTGAGATATTCAAATGAAACTTATTTCCTATAACAATCTTAATTATGTATCAAAGTCACCAAATATATCCATTTCCATGTGTAATATCAAGCCAAGATACAATGTCAAACCTACAAAACCTAAAAAGGAAACAACCACAATGGTTAACACAATGTCACAAAAACCTAATCAACACATCTTATCCAATTCACCTAGAAGAAAATTTACATGATTACTTCATTCTCTATCTAATTTTTTTATATGTTTTGTTGAGTGTCATATCATATCTGCCTCTCTTCCCTTAGAGGTTGATATGAGTTAACCTATACCCAAAGGATATGATGCTAATGCATATTATGATTATCACCAAGTCTTTGGGGACTCTAAAAATATATTATATACCCTGAATCATAATATCCAAGACCTATTTCATGATGAAAATATTACCTTTGATGATCCTTTAAAGATTCAAGTTCACAACCTAATGGTCACCATAATTATAAAATATTTAACAATAATTTGCATCATAATTCTAAGAAAGATCTAGAAATACAAATGGAATTTAATGTACATCCTCATCCATCACATTATGGGAACCCATTATATTGGATTATTGGTACTTATACATGCACAATACCTCATATGGTTCAGAGATATTATATTACATTTGATGATAGTGAAATAGTAGATGATGACTCATATCTTCATTCATTATTTACTTGAGTATACCTTAACCATAATCAATATACATAGAGTTATGATCAATAAAGTTGCTAGTGAAAATGTATGTAACATGATAATACTTAAATATTTAGGATATATACATGATGAATTATACTCTTTGACCAAAATTGTCAGAGCATTCCATGGGACATCAAACCATGTCATTGCTGAGATTGATTTACCTTTACAGGTTGGTCTAACACATGTGGTTACAACCTTTTAATTTGTGTTATATAAAAGAGTCTTATCTATTTTATTATAATATCCTTACATACATAAACTCCATGCAATACCTTCCATCATGCATGGGTGTATTAAATACATTCATACTAATAGAGTAGTCATAGTTACCAAAATTCCAAATGAACACACACTTGAACAAGAGAATTTTGTCCTAACACAACTAATTATCAAACCTACTAAAGTAAATCATACATTAAATATTAATAAATAGGCAATCCATTTTACTATGCGGCCCATGATTGATAGGTATTTTCACCAGAGACACATAATGGATTCCATGCAATCTTCATTTACTCCACAAAACATCTAATTACGTAGATAAACTAAACATGTTTCTATTAGTGTAGGTTTTTATTTTTCCCTATTTTTTAATTAGGGAAATTGTATTCTTTGTGCATACATGGAGTTTTCCTACATTTGTGGGATAGGCTAGCTTATGTGGAGGTGTGTGTCATAGATGTGTCATAGGTATCATAAGTAACTCCCTTGATGGGAGTTACTTCCCTATTCTTAGCACCTTGTCACCACATTTCATGGAGGAGTTACAGTCTATTCTTGGGGTGCCTTGACCACCTTTTGTGGAAGAGTTACTTACGTGCTCTCCTATATGTATTCCTCACTTTGGCCATCTCATGTTAATCAAATTTTGGTTTTCTCCATTTTGTCTTGTGTAATTTATCTTATTGTATAATTTCAAATTGCTTTAGCATCTATGTGGTGTATACTTGCTTCATCTCATGTGATCACATCTCCATTGCATTTGCATTATCTAGATTTTAGGAACAACTCTGATATGGTATCATAGCAAGAATGGTAATCGTGTGTTTGGTTATGCTGTTAGTTTATTTTGAAATCAAGAGGAGTGGAGTTCTCTTTCTTTTTTTATTTCTAGATCTGATCTAAAATAAATAAATAAAAAACTTTCAATATCATTTCTTGCATCTTTTCCTTGGGATCCTTGGCCTTTAGGTGTCTTGGCTGTCTTCTCTTAAGTCCTTGCAGGCTTTCCGGCACCTTCTTTGCTCCGATATGGTTTAGCAGTTGGCTGGTTTTGTGCCTTATTTTGTTACTTCAGCTTGGATGCCATTGTTGTGAGCAGAGGGAGGAGGAGCATCAGTAGCAACACCATCCCAAGTAGTAGCAATTCCTTAAGCATTAGCCACACCAATCATCCATATGGCGTATAGGTCTGCAGGTTATTTATTTTGCAAATCAAAATCAGAACTATTTTCTTTAGAAAATGGCACTTTATTTTCTGGTTTGGCGTCCCATGTGGACCCTTAGTCACTAGGCATCCTATTTTCTACACCTAGAATTTTGTTTTTGAACCTATTTTTGTCTCTTATGTCGTAAATCTGCGCTAGAAGTTTTAAGTGTGTAGTCTATGTTGAAAGTGCTAAAATTTGCATTGTGTTGGAAGGGAGCATGTTCATTGGTGAAGCCCTGATTTCATCTTCTTAGTAGTGCCTATCAAGGCCTTAGACATCACACAATAGCTATATCCATTTATTTCCTCTTATTAAAAAAAAAGTAAAAAAAAAACTAGCTGGAAATTCATGTTTACCTTACCAGTTGTATTAATTTACTAAAAGAGGAAGGTAAACTTACTTTCACGCATACCGAGACAATTAGTTAAACTTGATTTCACAAATACATTTTTATTTGGATTCCTCACTCTGTGATAAATCCAATGAGTGCTTGGAAGGCCACTTTCTCTCTCAAAACATGCATTTTTTTAATGTTTTAGTGTTTTTTTTGCAAAAACACTAGTTTACGAGAAAATTGAACCTTTAATATCTTGCAAATGGTAGCTCAGATTTGGGTGTCATTTTTTTCAAATGTGTTTGTAATTCAATTCTCCATAGTGTAGGCTTGTTATTTTTCAAAAATACACTAGTTTATAAAAGTGCCAAAATTTTGGGTCTCTCGGGACGCATTTTTGACTAAGTCTGATGTCTTGTTTGCTTAAGTCTTGCACTAATTGCTCTAAGATGCATTCTTAGCTGAGCCCGACATATTTTGAGTATGTACTTGCATATTTTGAGGGGAGCTCATTATTTCATGGGGGTGTGATTGCTTTTCATAACTTCCATATCTTTGCTTTTTGCATAATTTCACAACATGCAATCAACACAACTTCACCTAAATTTAGATTAAAAATGGATTATTTTCAACTTAAACCCCTAAAAACCTTTAACTATCATGAATGGAAGGTTAAAATTTCAATAATTCTTAGAAGCAAAGGGTTGTATAGGATCACCATGGGTAGTGAAGTAGAACCTAACACTGATGCTGAAAAGGTCAAATGGTACAACCGTAATGATGAAGCCTATGGATTATTGAGCTTGTCTATATCTCTAGAACTTATATTCCATTTATAATCCTCCAAGACTCCTCATGACATATGTGATACCTTAGAAAACTTATTTTGGAAGCTTGATGAGATGAGAGGTCATGAGCTCAAAAATGAACTCATAAGTCTAAGTCCTAGCAATTTTGACACCATATAGGACTTCTTCACTAAGTTTAAGGACCTTATATTGAAATTGAAAGAATGCAGGATAGAGAAGAAAGATGATCAACTCATCCTTTCTATTCTTGCAAAGTTAGGTCCAAGCTATTCAGTCTTTGTCTCCACTTTCCATGCCACAAAAAGTGCCCTTGGCACTACATGGAAAATGCCTTCTTTGGATTCATTCATTGTTGACTTGACTAGGGAGAAAGATAAGCTAATTCAAATAGGCAAAATGAAGTCTACTCAACCCCAAGCCTTGATAGCTAGAAATGGTAAGGGTAAGACTTCAACAAAGGAGAAGAAGAAAAAGAACAAGGACCAGGAGAAGAAGAAAGAAAACAACAATCCTACCAAAAACAACACTGAGTCTTCATCCTCCAATGCTATACTAAAGAAGGAGAAGGTTAAGTGTGCCTATTGTAAAAATATAGGGAATGATGAACACAAATGCATGAAAAAACAAATAGATCACCTAACTCATCTTCTAGAGAAGAACAACATAGGTGTTCCTGAGTCCATCAAGCAGAATTCATCTACCCAAGATTCTACCAAGGCAAAAGGCAAGGGTAAGGAGAAAGAAAATGGCAAGACCCTTGTAGCTACAATAGCTTTTACATCTTCATGGGTCATCGACTTGGGTGCTTCTCACCACATGGGTTCTTTACTAGTTGAGTTTTCATCTTTAGAGCCTTGTAGCATAACTTCAATTAGTTTGGGTGATGACACTTTAGTTTCTGTTGCAGGGAGAGGGTCAGTTGAAATAAAAGGAGGAACATTCAATAATGTTCTAAGTGTTCTTTTCTTTCAACCAATCTCCTATCAGTGTACCAAATCACTCACATTGGTTGGGGAATGAATGTTGAGTTTTCACTAGATTCAGTGGCTATCAGGGAGTTGCATAGTGATACTACAGTGGCAGTGGGGAGGGCAAATCACCAAGCAAGGTTATACACCTTCTCACATTTTACATCAGATTCTTCTCCAACAACATTACTAACTCATTTAGATGGAGTTAGAAAATTATGGCATGAGTAGTTTGGCCACCTTAACTACCGTTATCTTGAGCAACTTTGCAAAAATGACATGGTCATTGGCTTGCCTCATGTCCAATTCTCGAAAGGACTTTGCGAGGGGTGTTCACTTGGGAAGCATCCTAAAGCAAAATTTGACAAAGGCAAAGCTTGGAGGGCTTCACAACCTTTGGAGTTAGTCCATAGTAATGTATCGGGACCCTTTCCCAAACCATCTTTCATAAGGGCCAAGTACATCCTCACATTCATTAACGATTTCTCTAGGTACAATTGGATATATTTTCTCAAACAAAAGTTTGAAGTGTTTGAAAATTTTCTAGACATTAAGGCTCTTGTTGAAAAATAGAGTGAGAAATCCATCAAGGTTCTTTGAACTGATAATGGAGGGGAGTATGTTAGCATCAGGTTTGAGCAATTTTGCACCATAGAGGGGATTGATTTGCAGCACATAGTCACTTATAGTCCTTCATAGAATGGGGTTACAGAACACAAAAATAGGTTCTTAAAAGAGATGGGTAGCTGTATGATTCACTCCAAACCCTTAGCACCATAGTACTGGGCTGAAGCCATTAATTGTGCTTGCTACATTTAAAATAGGGTTCCTTACAAATCTTTGAAAGGGATAACACCCTTTAAATCTTGGCATAAAAGGAAACTTGATGTTGAGCACTTTAGGGTTTTTGGATCCCCAGCCATGGCCAGCATTCTGAAGAAGAAATGCAAAGCTATGGAACGTCAGTCTAAGCCTTGCATCTTTATAGGATATTTGGATGGCATTAAGGGGTATCACCTTCTAGATCTAGTCACTCATGAGTTGTTCATTGAGAGAAGTGTCCATTTTTAGGAAAGTCCTAGAGACTCAACACTTGACACTTCTTCTCCCTCATCAGATCTACTTCTTCATGATGATTCCTCATCAAATTCAGATCAACCATAGTAGGTTCTTGAGATAGAGACATCTTCTTCTTCTTCAAGTTTAGATAGTGAAGATAGTGATGTAGAGTCATCCACCTCTAGTCAGTTAGAGGATGAGGAGTTAGCACCTAACTCACCCACTTTTGAGCTACTTTGGGCCAAATAGACACTTGAGAGTGTTGGCACTTGGGTAGGAGATCTCACAGATGACAGACGTATTAGAGGGGATTTTTAGAGAAATCCACATGCCTTCTTTGCTTCAGTTTCAGATCCATAGACTTTTTGAGAGGCATCAGGGGTACCTAAGTGGGATAGTGCTATGGAGGAAGAATATTTTTCCTTAATCAAAAATCACACTTGGGATTTGACTTCACTTCCTAAGGGAAGAAAGATGGTTTGATGTAGGTGGATATATTAGACCAAGTTTGCATCAGATGGGTTGGTTGATAAGTACAAGGTATGATTGGTCAGTAAGGGTTTCTCACAGGTGGTAGGCATTGACTACTTAGAGACCTTTGCACCCATTGCAAATATGACTTCTATTTGACTCACCTTGGCTATTGCCACAACACATGGTTGGAATGTGCACCGGATGGATGTGAAGAGTGCCTTTCTTCATGGAGACCTAGAGGAGGAAATCTACATGGAGTAGCCACCAGGATTTATTCAAGATTCTTCCTTAGTATGTATACTTAATAAATTTATCTATGGCATCAAATAGGCCCCTCAGGCTTGATATGCCAAGATGGATTCCTTCCTTCTCATAGTGGGTTTCACTAGGTGCCATTTTGATCCCAATGTCTACTTCTTGAGGCAGGATGATTCACTCCTAATTTTGGTTCTATATGTTGATGACCTTTTGATCACCAGGAGTTCGTCATCGGCTATTGTAGCAGTGAAGGCATCTCTCTAGGATAGATTTGACATGACAGACTTGGGTTTGTTGTACTACTTCCTTGGCATCAAGATCTCACAGTCAGATTCAAGGATTTCTCTTACATAGCCTAAGTATGGTCTTGACTTATTGGCTGAATTTCACATGGCTAATTACAAGCCATCTCTAACTCCCTTTCTATTAGGATTCAAGCTTGAGGCTTATTGTTCTTCACCATTGGTTGATGCTAGTTAGTATCAACAACTTGTTGGTAGTATCATCTACTTGACTCACACCATGCCTGACATATCATATATAGTGGGACTTGTCTCCAAATTCATGCAAGAACCTCATGAGTTACATTAGAAAGTAGCTAAGAGGATCTTACATTACATATAGGGTTCACATAGATACAGGATTCATTACATATTTGGCATAGAGGTTGACTTGGTTGGATATATAAATTCATACTAGGCTGGCGATTCATAGACTCACAAGTCCACTTCTGGTTACAGTTTCTCTCTAGGTTCTAGTCTTGTTAGTTGGTCTAGCAAGAAGCAGAATGTTATTGCTATATCATCCATAGAGGCAGAGTACAAGGGATATATTAATGTAGCTACTGAGGCTATTTGGCTTCAAGGGATTCTTTTTGAGTTTGGCATTCCTATCAGGCAGCCCATGATCATTTATTATGACAACCAGAGTACCATTTAGATTTGCAAGAATCCAATTCAGCACCAGTAGACCAAGCACATAGAGATTCACATGCATTTCATTCAGGAGCTTATTCATAGTTAGGTCATTGACTTGATATTTTTCTAGTCTTTGGAGCAGGTTGTAGATATCTTCACCAAACCTTTCACCGAGAGCAAGTTTATTCATCTATGAGCTCTTCCTAGGGTGCGATCTACATCTACAGTATCATCATATTTAGGGGGGCCTTCTAGCCTCTTCATTTCTTTTATGTCTCTCTTTTGGGGGGGGAATTTTTTCCTATGGGTTTTATCCTTTTCTCTATCTTATGGGAGATTGCATTTGGACATGGGCACCTCATCAGGCCTAGTTGTCGGGACACATTTTATATTTCCACACTGCCCACCTAAGCTACTCTTATGGGGGGTATTAGTGTAGGTTTTTATTTTTCCCTATTTTTTAATTAGGAAAATTGTATTTCTTGTGCATACATGGAGTTTCCTACATTTGTGGGATACGCTAGCTTATGTGGAAGTGTGTGTCATAGATGTGTCATAGGTGTCATAAGAATGTCATAAGTAATTCCCTTGATGGGAGTTACTTCTCTATTCTTAGCACCTTGTCGCCACCTTTCATGGAGGAGTTACAGTCTATTCTTGGGGTGCCTTGACCACCTTTTGTGAAGGAGTTACTTACGTGCTCTCTTATATGTATTCCTCACATTGGCCATCTCATGTTAATCAGATTTTTGTTTTCTCCATTTTGTCTTGTGCAATTTATATTCTTATATAGTTTCAAATTTCTTTAGCATCTATGTGGTGTTCACTTGCTTCATCTTGTGTGATCACGTCTCCATTGCATTCACATTATCCAGATTCTAGCAACAACTTCGATAGTTACAATTAAAATACTAAAATGAAACCACGTATCACTAATATATGGTTTTAGTGAACCCACATTCATTATATTGTTTCCTCATGACCATATAGTCCTATTCAATATATTCAAGGTACCACATATGATATGAAACAAGATATGACACCTATGCATGCTCCTTATTAATACCACTAGTTTCATAGACCATATTTCGAGCTTGGATCTACCTATGAGCATCAATTGGATGGTATCATAGGATATAATTTTAATTTCAAATATTCTAATAAAATGTATATTTATAAAATCCAAAAACATTCAAATAAATTCAAAAATATAAAAATATTCAACATTCCCATATTTTATTAGCCCCTTGGCATCTATGTTATTTGATCTATGTTAGTATATATAATATCATTTTATTCTGATGTACACATATGTTTTATGCATCTTTGATTATGATAAAATCATACCAAAACACATGGTATATGTACTTCTATATGTTGGACCTTTCCTCTACTCACATCATATAGTACATTGGGGGCATATACTTTATTTGACCATATTTGAAACATGTTTAATGTCTTTTATTATCATTTATACATTATCATTTTTATCTTACATGTTAACACTTATACATGTCTATATTCATGCTCAAATATTTCACTGTATTTAATATGTTGTGCTACATAATGTTTTTGTTAACACATGTATGCAAGGACTAGTATAATATGTTTATGTTGATTGCTTATCAATGCTCTAGTTTCCATTCCTTGAATCTATTCCATTTCTTGATATTGTCTTATAAAATATTCAAATATGTTCTCAAATTTTTAGCCTCTATGCCATTATATTTTATTTATACATTTGAATGTATCATTTTATGTCGATTGGACATTTGAATATGGCATTCCATTTTAATTGTCTAGAATTTGAACATTCCCCTTATATGACATTTCTTTGGACTCTTCTTTTTCATTACATTGAGTGCTCTTGTGTGTGTGCTTGATTGTTTTATAAAATTGTATTAATACTTTCTAGATATTTCCATGATATATATCATTCATCTACATGAGTTGATGTGATCACATACCATGAACCTAATCGATATCTACTTCAACATGTTATCACTATATGTTACATGGTTCGTACACAAATTATACAACTAACTTATCCTTTTGAGGTAATTTAACTTCAACATTCCATTTACCTCACCTGAAAATGGGGGGTATATCAGTGGGGGGATTTCATAGAAGCATGACATCCATATTTTCTTAATTTATATATTTTAGTAGGGGCATGTCATAAAAACATGACATCCACACTTATAAATGTTTTTAGTTTCCAAATTTCAATGGGTGCATGTAATAAAAACATGATCTCCACACTTATACACCTTAGTTTCCATATTTAAATAGGGGAATGTCATAAAAACATGACATACACATTTTCACAATCTCCATATTAGATCCATGATTCAGATATACACTTGCGTCAAAATTTTATAAATTGTAACGTTAGAATCTTATACATTAAAGGGTTAAAATCATATACATTGCACCAATTTTGTATATATTTGATTTTTTTTTTCATATTTATGACACATATACTCCATATAATAAATATTATAGGTTCATATGCCATTATATTATACCAAAAATTTCAAAATTTACTAATTATACTACTCACTAGGATGCACTAATTACATTATGATGTATTGTTATCTAGCCTTTTCTATTGTAGTAGTTGGTTAATTTTATAGGTTGAAGATGTAATCATTAAACCTCAATATACTTATAAATTTGATTTATTAAATAATCCAATATCACTATATTTATAGGACAAGTTGATTAAATCACTCACACACACCGGATTACTCATATGCACACTTGAGTTGTGTAACTCAAATTTAATGATCTCAACGGTCATGTCATGACACATAGTTGCATTGGATTGGGGGAATAATACCTTCCAATATTCCTCTTTATATATCTGAGGTTTAAGTATAAACTATTTTCATCTCCAATAATTCATAAGGAAGCATATATAACAAGACAAAACACTAAGAGGTAACATGATTCCATTGACACATTTGTGTACTCCTTGTTTATTATATTTATTTTCAAGCATTAAAATTATTTAAAATTTAATATTATATGCATTTATTTACATTAAAATATTCTCTTATTTATATTTCATACACCAAAAAATCAATCAATTTGGGATATTGGAAAATCAATGTGTGTTATACACACCCATGTATGTATTTATTTATTCTAAACTAGTAATGCCATCCTTATGCATTACTATATTAAAAGCAGGGGGGTGAAGATAATAAAAATTAAGATTTATATCATCTCAATTTTTTACAATTTAAAAATATCAATTAGGTCTCTACCTTTTATTTCTAAATGTCCTTGTTGTCGAAAGGCTCACTTTTGCCATCTCACTATGCCTAAATTGTTATCCCTTAGTATGATGTATATCTTTATTATGACCAAAGTCTCTTGTAATTCACATAAATCTTGAAATTTATAAAAACCATTCATTATTATTTTCATATCCATACTTATTTCTTATCCTTATGGACACTATCAACCATAGTGGGACATTACTCCCGATGGTAGTGTCTAAGTCCTTATATAGTGTCCACTTGCCAAAAAAAATTCAAATTGAAAATGATTAAAAACCTATGGATTTTCCTATTTTTCATATTTAATCCTACCATGAGATATTTTTAAAATGTGTGTTATAAATACAAGTCAAATCCTTCTCATTCCTCATCTATAAAATACCTAACAAACACCTAAAAACTAGATAAATAAACTACATAAGAACTCTATTCTTCCCTATTCACCCTATTTTCATATAAATCATAGGATCAACCATATTATAGGTTTAAATAATTCAAATAACAACCCATGAGAGATTTCTATATAATTATAAACTAGATCAATGCATCCATATTATATAGTATATTTTAACCTTATACACACACACACTTTCCCACACATAGGGGAGAAAAACATATGTTAGAGGCCTTCCATTGTATAGATTGATAAAATTATTTATTTGATTTTTTTATTAATTATAATATTATATATTATTTTATCAGCCTTGTTTATGAAATAATTATATATTATTGACCTTTGTTGAACATTTTCATTGATTAAGGGAGAGTATATTGAGCATAATCATTAAGTATTAAGACTTGATATTTAATATTGTCATTGATGTCAAAGGTTCTTATGAAGATGCATGGTTATGTCATTGATGTCAATATAACATAATTAATTTCAAAGGTTATTATGAATATTAATGGTCAATTTATCCTTGAAGTATGTGTATAATGAGTTCTAATTGCCAACATAGTGAGTGTTATTACTATAAGAGAATAGTGATGAGAGAATGTTGTTTGAAGAATATTATAATGTCAACTTGAGTGAAATATTCAATAAGTATCATGAATAAGTATAGGTAAATATATAAAATGTAAATAATATTGTAATTCTTTACCTAGACCTTGTGAGATGGTATTTTCAAGTGGCATGATAAAATGATCAAAATCCGAAGAAGTAGTATGCTCTAAATATCTATGTAATTAGATCTGAAGATATATGAATGAGATATAGAGAAGATAATGTTTCAAAAAATACCTAAGAATATTTGAGCATGAGATAGAATATTTGAGGTTGTATCTAAGGTATTTATGGCCTTGAAATTTTTTAAAAGGTCAGTTCTAAAGATTTGTGTATGTAGCTCCAAAGATGCTACAGTCGAGCTCTGAAGATATGTAAGTAGATATAAAAAAGTTATATTGAAGATATAAATAAGAGTGATTATATTATATTTATTGATAATATACAATATATATTTAAAGATATGAGAGTTTCAAGGTGAAGTCTATAGGGTGGCTAGAAGGTTAAATTCAAGGCCTAATAAGACTTGTAGGTCAAGGGTTAAAAAGAAAGAAGAGAAATGGTGGGTAGATGAGGTAACAAGATCAATTTAACTAAAATGAGTGAGAATGTGAACATTTATTAAGGTAAGCAAAGTTTTTTAAAATATGTTCATGAATTTTTGGATCATGTTTGCAAGAAAAGGCTTGATAAAGTGTTTCAAGGTTTCTCCAATACACAAAATGAAGAGTTGTCTAACCTAAGAAGGTTTCCTTAGTGATAATTGGCATGTAAAAAATCTACATGAGAAATTAATATGTTCATGGTAGATGAGGAAGGTTTATATCTCAAATTTATATGTATTTTTTCTAGAAAGAGAAGCTAAGTTTTATGAATGATCGTTAAGACTGGAAGATGGTCTAAACCCTCATAAAACCCTAATTGTGACCTGATGTTGAGAATATTATCCTAAATATATTATAATGGTTTTATAAGATAAAAAAAGTGATTGAATGTTTAATTAAACTATCCCAAGTATCTCGAAGTGTGATTGGTTTCTTAGGTGAGTGAGAACACACTATAGGAAAGTGCTTGTCTTTTAGTGATTTGTTGTAGTAGATAGAGTTGACAAAACCAAAGTTGCTAAGTAGATTAATATCAAAGTGTTAGACTTGTATTTTATATTAATTAATATTTATGGATAGGTTATATATCTCATATGTGCAAATTTGGTGATCCAATTTAGCCAATCGCTAACAGAACTTATGGTACAAATAGTAAAAAAATTAGGTAGAAGTGAGAAGATGTTTCCTAATGCATTTTCATGTAAGAGTGATGCATTGAAATGTATGATGATTTTTTTTAGGTATTTAATTATTATTCATGATTTTTATATTCTTGTAAATCCATATAAGAGTTTGAAACATTGAAGCCAAAATGGCTTATCTAGTTAATTAGAGTTTATAGGAGAGGAGATCAACATATTAGTCTATGAGACGAATAGTTTTCATTATATTTCATGATATAATTGATTGAGGCTGATTTAAGGATGTTATAATATTTTTATCATTTCTTAAAATAAATTGATGATATTCAATCATGAATCATTGTTCATGTTTCTTTGAGTATGTTTTGGAGTTAGTTGGCATTTCTAAGTGAACATATTACATATAAGTGTTTGAGCTTGTTTACCCCAAGTTGACGAAAAATATAAAGTTATTGATGACCTTGAGTTCATTAGGTTTATAAAAATTTAATTTTTTTTCATGGTTTTTTGTAAAAATTGAGTATATGCCTTATTTATTCAAGACAAAGTTTCTTTATATGTGTAGGCCTTTTATGAGCAATGATCTGAAGAAGAGTTAAAGTTGTAGTTGGACATAAAATGTAATGTGGACCAAAATTAATGTTGGATAACGTACATTGGAGTGGAATATAGAATTGTCATTCTATTTGATGTGTTTGTATATTTTTAAATAAATATCAAAGGTTAACTTTTTATTAAGAAGACCTATTAGGTCTTCATAAGCCTTAAAGAGGAATAATTGTTAATGAATGTATGGCCAACCTATTGTAGTGATTAATTTATGATTATGGAATTATATTAAAATATTATATAACCTATTCATGGCCTAACTAAGTTATTTAAACATGTGGACCCCACTAATAAGGATATGATCAAGTGACTTGTATTAAAGCCAGGTAGTTTATGCCTATTTTATGTGAGCTTTGGCGAATGCATAGATGATGTTAAGTGAATAAGAGTATAAGAGGATAATTTAATGATATATATAATTGGTGAGAATAATTATATAATTAATAACATTATATAAATGTTATGAATATCTAATAGAGGTTCTGTATATGAGGATCAATGCTAGAAGACCTAATCAAGCCATGAAGAGGGCTAGTTGAGTGAAGAAGGATAAATCTTAGTTTGAGAGGGAAAAAAGTGAGAAAAAATTATAATATATCCATAGTTTGTTTTGAGTCATCTAGGGGGTTGGTGCCTCCTTGACAGTGGGTGATTGATAAAGCTTAGATGAGTTGGTGTTGAGCTAGTTAGGGTTGGTTCTCCATGTGAAGTGGGTGATTAAATAAATTTTAATGTTTTTATTATATTAATATAGTATATTTTCTTCATCAATGGTTTTTATACCCATAGAGGGTTTCCCATGTATATGTTGTGTTCATGTATTTCATGATCTTATGATTTGATGCTTATGTTTGTTAATATGTACATGCTTGTTATAATGGATCATATATGGTTAAGTAGAATTTAATGATATTTTTTAAATAATTATTCACCTCCCTCAATCATCTTGTTTATAATAATTATTATTAGATTAAGAATTTTTAAACAATCTTGATAGCCTAAAGGAGATCCTAAGAAGCAAGGATAACTAGTCAATAGGCTCAAGGTGGTTTCTCTACCAATAATGCTATATTATTAAATGGATATAAATATGAATTTTAAAATTTCATAATCAATATGTATTTGATGCTATAATAAAATGATATTTGGTAATTACTTATGGATGGTTATATTGCATCTCTAATTGCACCAATAGATGTAGCAAGTAAGAAGGTTAGTGAGAATAACTCTAAGGCAATGCATGTCATTCTATGTGGCCTATTAGAGGTAGAAACTATAAAAGTAATGAATTATGTATAAACTATAGATATATGGGATAAATTGAAGACCATATATGAAGGATACAATAAGGTGAATTTGGCCAAGTTGTAGACCCATTAAAGATAGTTTGAAAGTCTAAAGATGAATGAAGATGAATCTATTTTATCCTACCTATTAAGGGTTGATGAAGTTGTCAATATCATTATAGGATTAGGAAAATAATTAAAATATCCTACTATTATTCATAATGTATTGATATCAATAACTCTAAAGTTTGAATCTAAGGTGTTTGTAGTAGAAGAGATGCAAGATTTTTACAAGCTAGAGATAGATGGCCTTCATGGCATCTTGACTACTTATGAGATGAGAACACATGAATCAAGACCTCTTAATAAGGAAGTAAATTTTAAGTTTGAAAATAATTGAAATTCCAATAAGGTCAAAAATGAGGTATGTTCATATACTGATTATGATGAACTCATAGCTATGTTTGATATGAAGTTGAGGTTTGGCTCAGGAAAGTACAATGGTAAGTTACCCTTCAAATGTTTTATTTGTGGCAAGATTGGTCACTTTGAAACCAAATGTCCAAAAAGGCCTATAAGTTTGAAAATAACAAGAGGAATTTCAAGAATAATGAAGGAAGGAAAAGATCATTCAATAATAAGAAGAATTTTTATACCAAAAAAGATAATTCATCTGATGTAAGTGATTCAGACACATCTGATAGTGATGATGATAGGAATGAATATGAATATGATAATAATAATAATCTATTCATAGGAATATAATCATATAATGATGTTTATTTAAATGTTGAAGGACTCATGATTGATGTAAAATTAGATTAATTATACTATGGAAATGAAGATGGAGAAGATAAAGTGGATCTTGAGGTAGAACTAGTAAGTTCCTTAGAATATTTAAAGATTGTGGAGAAGAAAAGAAAGAAATTAAATTCATTAACTTAGGGATATGAGGAGTAGATTGGAATATTTGAGGAAAGGCTGAACAACACTTTCAAGGAGTATGAAGAGATCATGCAATAATTTCAAACTTGGATAGAGATTATGGTATCAAGCCTAAAGGCTAAAGAAGAAGACTATAATAGATATGAAACTAAAATAGAATCTATGAGAGTTGAATTGGATGAAACATTTAGCAAGGTGAAGAGCTTTGTGAAAATTTAAAAGAACACTAGGGATATAGATGATATATTAAGCAATTAGAATTTTGTAAGGGACAAATAGGTCTTGGATTAAAATAAGACCAAAAGAAGGGACCTCAAGTCGAAAAGAAGAATATTGAAGATAAGGAGGTCAACATAAAAAAACCTATCAGATATCCCAATTATATAAGATATGATAAATCTTAGAATGGTTACTATTTTGTATGTAATTAGTTTGGTCATAAAGCAAGAGAATGTAGAAGACCCTCTAATAATGAATACTCTTGGAACTATGAAAAGATAAGTAATTGGTCAAAGGGAGATCATATTCATTATCAATCAAATGGTATGTATAAGGTAGTTTGTTACAACTATCATAATGTTGGACAAATTGAAAGATTTTATCCTAATAAATTTATAAGATAATCAAGTCAAAGAAGGAATTTTGAAGCTCCTATAATGAAAGAAAGAAGGTAAATGAATGTATGAAAACCAAAGGTAATAAAGCCAAGTCATGATTAGTCTACAAGGTCAAGTGGATTGCTTGTTGAGATCGAGAATACCTTTGGTAAGAAATCTAGTAAGGAATGTTAAGAACACTTGTTATCTACATGTGTTGACAAGGCAGTAAAAGAAAATAAGGATGACAAGGTTGATGATGAGATCAAACTTATAGTGCCTATCAAGTCCAAAAGAATGTTGAATAATATTTAGTCTTGTGAAAAGATGGAGATATAGGAATCTCCTGAGTTCATATTGTTTTAGTGCCTTATGAAAAGGGGTGGCTACATTAATCTTCATGGAGACATTATTATATCAATAGAAGAATGTGGGTGCATAAAAGAAGCTTATTTTGAGAAGATTCCAAGTTATATATATTTCAAGCAAGGAGATAAAGATGGATATTATCCATTCCTATGTTAATAGCTCTGTGGTTTGAAGTGGAAACATGATGAGAGATATAAGACTAGTATCATGTATTTGAAGTCAAAGTGCAAAAATAATTTATATAAAAGGTAAGCTTCTGAGATCTATTTATTATGAGTAACTGATCTAGATCTATGAATATAAATGGGAGGTCCTTATTTATACATCTAGTATCTAGTATGGGATATCCTTGTTTGTGGTTAAGAATTTGATATTATTCACCCATGTCAATAAAGGTATGTGATCTTGAGTTCCTAGATATTATAAAAGAAGATAAACATGGTCTAAGGGGGATCTTGGTAGTTCTATTTTCTTTTAAAAATACATTGATTACTTTTTGATATGCATGGAGATAAGGAGAGATTGTGTTTGATATGCTTTATAGACTACATTTGTTGAGATTTTGATGAATCATATGGGAGAGTGACCTGATTGAGAAGTTTATAAGAATGGTTATCTAGGTGGTTGCCATAGTTTATAAATATTATATGTCATATAGTGTATTTAAGAGATAGTATTAGTTCACAAGGAGAAGATTGTGATTTCAATAGTTGTAGATGATCTTTGATGTCTACTACTAACATCATCATGGTGAATGTTTGGTTTAAGGGGGAGATATTCAAGTTCTTAATTAAGCTTGATTTATGTTGAAGTGATCTTATAATCTAAGTACATTTTGAAAGAGATGATAGTTATGGAAGACCTTTAACATTAATGTCAACGGGGGAGAATGATAAAAAAATACAATAAAAGGGAGAAAGAACATAAAATATGAGAAAAGGGGCAAGATCAAAAAGGATGAGAAAAGGTAAGAACCATGTCTAACAGATTATTTCCATCAAAAGTGGTTAACAAAATTTTATAAGTATGCTTGCCATCAATGATAAAGGGGGATATTTTTGAACATAGTCTTTGATTAAGGGAGTGTCTATTAATCATTATCATTGAGTGTTAAGATCTAAAATTTATTTTTGTCATTGATGTCAAAGGTTTTTATGAAGATGCATGGTTCCTTCATTGATGTCAATGTAATATCATTGATGTCAATGTTTTTTGTGAATATACTTGGTCAAGTAAGGCTAGAGGTATGTTAATAATGAGTTTTGATTCCTAGCATAGTGAGTGTTTTTGTTGTAAGAGAGATGTAATGAGAGAATGTTGTTTATAGAATAATCTAATGTTACCTTGAGTGAAATATTTGAGAAGTAGCATGAATAAGTACAAGTAAGTATAATAAATTTAAATCATATTGTAATGATTTGTTTATACCTTACGAGATGGTATTTTTAGGTGGTATGATGAAATGAGAAAGCTCAAAAGTAGTATGCTCTGAAGATCTATGTAAATATCTCCAAAGATTCTCTAAATGAACTATGAAGAAGAGAATGATCTGAAGAATACCTGATAGTATTTCATCATGAGAGATATTGTTTGAGATTGTATCTAAGGTTTTGAGGACCACACAAATATTTAAAAGGTCAGCTCTAAAGATCTATGTATATAACTCCAAATATGATATAGTCAATCTCTAAATATCTATACATAGCTTCAAAGAAGTTATATTGAATATTTGAAGAAGAGTGAGTGTATGAGATTACTTGAGCATACACAAGAGACACTAAAACATGAGAGAGTTACAAGGTTAAGTATACAAGGTGGTTAGAAGGTGAAATTCAAGGCCTAATAAGATTTGTAGGTCAAGGCTTAGAAAGCAAAAAAGAGAGATGGTGGGAAGATGAGGTAACAAGATTAGTTTCCATGACATGAGTGAGTAGGTGAACATTGACAAAGATAAGTCAATTTTTTTTATATGTGCATGATGTTTCAGATCAAGGTTTGTAAGAAAAGGCTTGAAAAAGTGTTTTAAGGTTTCTCAAATGTACATAATGAAGAGTTGTCTACCGGAGAAAGTTTTCTCAATGATCATTAGCATGTGAAACATTTGAATGAGAACCTAAGCTATTCTTGGTAGATGAGGAAGGCTTTTATCTCAAATTTCAAAGCATTGGTTTCTAGAAATAAGATCTAAGTTTTATGAATGATTATTAAGACTAGAAGATGGTTTAAACCCTCATAAAACCTTAACTCTGACTTGATGTTGTAAATATTATTCTAAAGACATTAGAATTGTTTGATATGATCATACAAGTGATTGTAATTTTAAGTCAACTCTCCCATGCATTTCTAGGTGTGATTGGTTTCTCAAGTGATTGAGAAGACAGTACAAGAAAGTGTTTGTCTTTTAGTGACTTTGTGTTGTAGATAGAGTTGATAGATTTAAAATTACTAATTGAATGAAGATCAAAGTGTGAGACTTTTAGTTGTTGTCCATGAATATTTGTATATAGGTTCTAAATCTTAAATGTTCAAATTTGGTGATCCAATTTAGCCAATCGCTAACAAACCTTATGGTGCAGATAGCAAGAAAATTAGGTAGAAATGATAATATTTTTCCTAAAGTATTTTCATGTAAGAGTGATGAACTGAAATGCATGATTATTTTATTTACTTATTTAATGATTTATTCATGTTTTTTTTAATCTTGGAAGTTAGTATAAGAGTTTTGAACATTAAAGTCAAAATGGCTTATTTGGGTAAGTAGAGTGTATGAGAGAAGGTTAGTAGATTGGTCTATAAGACCAATAGTTTTCATTAGATCTCATGGTATGATTGATTGAGGATAGTATAATTATGTTATAATATTTTGGTTTTGCATTGAAATAACTTGAAGATAATCATATATCAGATGTTCATGTTTCCTTAACTATGTTTTGGAGCCATTTGGAAGTTCTGAGTGAGCACCTTATAAAGAAGTGTTTGATCCTATTTACCCTAAGTTAAATAATAAGATGAAGTTTGGGATGACATTGATGTCTTGATGTTGTTTAATATGTAATTTTTTTACATAGTTGTTTGGAAAAATTTAGTACATGCCTTAGTTGTTCAAGACAAAGTTTCTATATAAGCGCAAGCCTTTTATGAGCAATGATTTGAATAGGGGTTCATGTGGGAGTTAGACCTAAAAGGTAATGTGCACCTAAATTAAATTTGGTTAAGGTATATTGGAGTGTAATATGACTTTTTCCTTCCATGTGAGGTGTTTTGATATGCTTAAATAAGATCAAAGTATAAGATGTTATTAAGAAGGCCTATTATGTCTTCATAAGCCTAAAATAGGAGTAAGGGATATTTGATGTATAGATGACCTATTATACTGATAGATTCATGATTAATAAATGTTATTTTAATATTATATAACCTATTTATGTTTGACCTAAGTTATTTGAATATGTGGATCCAACTAAGAAGGATATGATCAAGTGACTTGTATAAAAATAAGGCAGTTTAATACATTTTTGTGTGAGATTTGAGGAATGTTTAGAGGATGCTAAGTATGGAAGAGAAGAAGAGGATAATAAAATTATAGAGATAATTTTTTATCATAAGGATTTAATTTAAACCATAAAATAATTATTATGATTATCTAAAAGAGGTTCTCCATATGAGGATCAAGGTTAGAAGATCTAATCAAGCCATGAAGAGGGCTAGTTGAGTGAAGAAAGATAAAGGTTAGTTTGAGAGGGATAAAAGTGAGTGAAGATATGAAGGATTAGATAATAATCTAATGTATAAGTAACAAGGTTATTTTAAGGTTTTCAAATAATCAAGTGGTTGAGTTGGTGCTGAGTCATCTAGGGGATTAGTGCCTCCTTGCAAGTGGGTGCTTGCTAAAAGCCTAACTGAGTTGATGTTGAGTTAGTTGGGGTTGGTGTTCTATGTGAAGTGGGTGATTCAATAAAGATTTATGTTTATCTTATATTATTTTATTCCATTTTCTTCATTAGTGATTTTTACCCCTAGAGGGTTTCTAATGTATATGTTGTGTTCATGTGTTTCATGCTCTTATGATTTGATGTTTGTGTTTTCTAAGATGCACATGCTTGTTATGATGACTCATATATGGTTAAGTAGAATTGAATTAAAAGTTTTAAATATTGATTCACCCACCTCTCAATCATCTTGTTTCTAATAGACCTTATCACTCCATTATAAATGTAGGGTGAAACACTATTTAGGAGCTAGGGTTTTGATTTTACTTGTCTTCCATGTGGAAAAATAACGCACACATTGAATCAAAAAAATTCATAGACATGCACACACTCATATCATAAAATTAGTCACATAGTCAATTAGGACATAGATGTAATCAACAAACAAGGTCATTATGAAATGCTATGCTCCTAGTGTGGCCTTGTACCAACATAGTTTCAAATTTTTCTTTTGACTGTGACATAATTTATGGGTTGTTATATCTAGTTTCCATCAACAATAAGCATATACAATCAAACTAAATTCAATTTGAGATAGGTTTACATTATCAGTAGAGTTTCATAATAAAATAAAACATGTTAAGGATGAGGATATCTAATTTTTATTATACTACATAGGCTTGTGTAGATAATTCATATTTATCATAAGCATTTTAGAGAGAGATTATCATGCGATAGATAAGAATTAAAATTAACCAGAGTTTTCTTAGGGTTTGCATAGCATTTAGATTACTTTAAATAAGATAAACAAAACATTAAACATATTAACACATACAAAGAATAACATAATAAACATAATATGTAACCATAACCAAAAAGTCTATATTGATCTCAATAAAGGTTCATCATCTTCTTCATACAAGCATACATATTTAAAATAATTTTAAGTTCATGACTATTTAAATTATTCTTGTATATTTTCACTAAAAAAGGAGGACTATTCATCTTCTATCCTTTTACTTGTCATGTAGGATAGGACAAAATACATATAGCCAAAAATTTCATACACAATGCATGATTATCCAAATAATATATTGTGTAGCTTTACTTATCTATTTTACTATCCTAACACTTTCCTGGACTTAAATTATTATCTCATCCTGAGACAACATTGTAAGTTCATCTAACTGTGCATTGTGGTAGAATCTAAAAAAATAGCTAGACTAATAAGAGTCACAATATTCACTTAAGGTTCCATTTATTATTTCACTTCTTGTACACTAATTATCTACCATTTTAGGTTTTCAACTAAGTAGCATACCAATCTACTATCCTTTTGTGTTTTCAATAAGTTAGTACAACTAGGTAACCACCCTTTATAGGTTTTCAACTATCTTGGCCCTGCTTGTCTTACTAATCAACCAATATAAGAAAATGTGTTCAAAATTCTAATAAATTCATTACACAAGACTCAACTAGAAAAGGGTGGCATTATTGAGAAAGAAGACTGGCTAGTAGGATCCTTGGCCTTAGGCTTAGAAGTCTTGTGTTATGTGATTTCTTACTAGAACTTAGATGAAAGCTTTAAAATAAGAACATTTAGAATGGGTGTCACCTCATTGCAGAATGGAGCTAGATTAATTTTGAATGTGTACCAATCAAGCATCACTTCTTATACCATATAAATTAGTACGTGCATTAGTGCATAAAATCTAATGAGTTCCTTTAGGTCTGAATCCTTAATGGTACTCATGTTAGCCTTTGTATTACTAACCTTTATTTGAATTTTAGTTCTCAACTACTCTAACTTTTCTTCATGGTGTTCTTCTTGAAGACGTGGAAATGCAATATGTTATACATCCTATTGTATGTCAAGGAGTCAATCATGTACATTATCCCTAACATTGAATGATTTTTGTATAAAAAGGTTAGTTTCATCTATTCATGTAGTCTTATTGTACATGGTTGTCATGGTGAAGTCTACACTAAGACTAGTAAGAGAATTGTCAATATATTGCTTCTAGTCTAGAAGCTTATGTGTAACCTAATGAGCTTGGAGTGATGAAAATTCAATCATGATTTGATACTCCTCTAGTAGATTAATTAAAGCTATAACATCAATCTTTAGATTATATCCTAGAGTGTTGATTGTGCAAATTTTTTGAGCTATGCACCAATATTTTGTGAGCTCTGAGACCAATGTCTTGATCCTGCTATAGTCAGACATCACTTGGTCCCTAATGACTTGAGAGTCTAAGTTTGGTCAAGTCTATTAGATCATCTTTACTAATTCATGAAGATGACCCCTGAGTTATAATTTATCTACCTTTACTTTATCATACTCTTGCTCCAAGAAGGCAACCTTTTGTGCAATGAACTCCTAAAAATATATGACACCCTCCAACTATTTCTATAGAGGTAGTTAGGACATGTCCAAATAGGCATCTTAATTAACTAAAAAAGGGGCCAACATGCTAGAAAATTCTAGATGATCTGAGTGTGGCATGGTGGCTAGAGGGAGAGATAAGGTATTACATCAAGCAACTACTAAGGGAACATTCCAAAACCAAACAACTCCTAGTGGTGGCTAGGATCCTACCTACATTATGGGTGGTGTTTGATGCTATCAAATGGCCTCTACTGCTAGATTAATTTATTACATAGTGTCTTCAACCATTTTTTATTTTTCCTCATCCTATTCCTTATTTTTGACTTCTTCATCCTTCTTTTTCCCATCTTCCTTTTCTTTCTTTCTCTTCTCTTCCTCTTCTATATTTTTCTTTTTATTGCTTCTTCTTTCTCTTTCTTCCTTCTCTTGTCTTATTCCTCTTTTTATTATTTATATTTTTCTTCCTTATCCCTTTGTTATTCTTCTTCTCTCTTCTTCTTGTATTCTTACTTCTTACTCTATTCTTATTCTCTCTTATTTTCTTGTTCTTGCTTCTTCCTTTGTTCTTCTTTCTTCTTTTCTTGTTCTTGCATAGTTTTGGCCTATGCTTGGGATTATGCCTTCTATTTCCATAGGGATTCATCCTCCTCTTCTTTATTATTTCTATCAACTTCCTATACCTATAATTTTGATTGAATTGATACGTCTTATTTCCTCCTTTCTTCTTCTTCTACTTCTTTTTTATTTCTTTTCTCTCTCTTCTTGCACTTGATTTACTACATCAACTACTTCTTGGCCCTATTTTCCCCTTTGGATGTCTATCTCTACCTCATTATCCTTTTGTGTGGCCTCAACTTATTTATCTGATCACATTTTATGTAGTTATTGTGCTTCTTATTTATTTCACTTATTTTCTTCATTCCTAAGCCTGTATTTGACTACACGAGTGACTTCTTCCCTAGTATCCCATTATTATTATGTGGTTGGCTACTCTGGTGTAATATCCTCAAGATATTAAGCTTATAGAAATGATGGTAAATCATTTAGTCATACCTATAAACTTGAAAAAATTTCCTTATTCTTGATGATTGTGACTAATCTTTGTTACGGTGGTGGTGCAAAAGATTCATAAGTAGATTTTTCTCTCTATGCAATAGTTGGTTGACCAAATTTGCATTCCTCTAAGGTAGGGGAGACTCTTACCTCCCACCATGTTCTAGGCCTATGTACAAGTTGTATATGTAGGCTCTCTAGTAGGCGTACAATAATGACATCAAGTGTAAATGTTGGAGGAGTTTAAGGCTAGAAGAAGTCCATTATACATTGGAGTTGCTCCACTTCTTCTTTGACTATGGAAATAATGATGGAAGGTGGGAAAGATTGAAGGTCCACCTAGAGCTCTAGGGGAACCTATTTATATAATTTTGTTGTAAGTACTTCTTTCTAAAATAATAATTCTTTTTATTCTTCCTTTTCATAGTAGTATCTATCCATGTCAGCCATCATGACTTGGTAGACTTCCTATTCATCAAACCCTATTTGAATGAGATTGCAAGATTTAGCTATTTATGGCACCTTTAAATCATCCTTCTAGGTCAAAGTGTTGTGTGTTTTTCACTTTAGGGGAGAGGATGATAATTGAGTATCTAATTTTTCTTCCTCTTCTAATACTACAAGCTAGATGCTCTCTATGGTTGTTATGTAGTAGGAATATTTGTGCCAGGTGATATAGATTGTAAAGTAGTCACATGACTAGTTGTGTCCTCTTTTTATTAGGCCACCTTGACCTATACCGTATATATTTTGACAAATAAGGGGATTAGATTGAATTATAAGTGTTATAGCTCATGGATTATGATAAATACTCATTTAGGTAGTAGGGTGACTATGGTGTACTGACCTAAGTACTGTAGGACATCGGGTGGAACTCAAGGATTTATGGTGATGAGGTACAAATACTCCTCCCACCAAAAATTGAACTTTCCCTCATGTAAGAGAGCTCCACGGTCTTCTATCCAAGTGAGATAACATAATTTCTATGCTATCTAATAGTCTATATTTGGATGCACTTTTCCCTCTGATGACTTCCACTACATGAAGCAAAGTAGGAAAATGAGGAATTGGTACTGAAAATTCTTCCTAGGAGATGTGTGGCACTTCTTGATGTTTGTGACTAAATCCTATAGAAATTACTTATGACAATTGAATTGCTTGCTTTTATGGATCATTTGATGGGCCGTATCCACAACTCCCTTAGGTATTTGCTTGGTATAGTTGGTTGTTTGCTAAAATATTTTGGTGATGTACTAAACAAGAATACATACTAGTTCATCTAGGATTTGATCTTTAAGAATCCCTGGGCTAGACCACACATATAGATACTAAATTTTTTATAAGATGGGAGGCATTTTTATTTATTTTAGGGCATCAGAGAGTCTACTCATGTAGGCATGCCCAGAGTTTGGGCCATGGCTTATACCATAGTCTAATCCAAACCCAAATAAATTATACCCTCATTATATCACCCAAACAATACTTTAATGATCTATCCTAGGTTTCCAAATGTGGGTAATATCAATAAGTGCTTAACATATATTTTCTAGAACTAATGGGGAGATATGAGAGTGAGTGGTTGTGTGTTATCAATAGGGTCAAGGTGGAGGATATTTTACTTAGCTTGGAAAAGGTACTCAAATGGATCTTGGTCAATGTACTTAGTTTTTTAGAGTACCATGTCAATTCCCATGGATTCTTTTTGTGAATCTATAAGAGCCTTGATTAGTATGAATTATCCATAACTATGTAAGATGGTGAAATTAGAATGGTCTGTATGATCTATGCAATGAAAATGACTTAACTCTTGATAGTTTTAGCTTATCAAAAATGTGCTCAAGGATGAAATATCGACTTGCTATTTGAAATCATCTTTTATATATTTGGAACCTCTTAGATTCTATATCTAGGATATACTTAGCTATCTACTCATCTAGAATGAAATCATAGATGTTTAAAACATATATCTGATCTACCCATTAAAGTAGTTAGTCATTGATGCATGTGTGGAGTTATGCCATTATGCTCTTTGATGTCTATACAAATGATACAAGCAACTGATTTTAATGAGTCATTAATTTATTGAGGATAACATCAATCAAACCTTGGCTCATGTATATACTTTTGGTAGATGACTATTATCTTATGGATATCTTACTAATGGGATGTTTTTTCATCTTTCCTAGACTTAATTGTTTTTATTTTCTCCTTTTTTGCTTTTCCAATGGAACATGTGGATCCCCCTATGCATGTTTGGTACACATGATGATTGGTATTTTAAATTCACAAATGTTGTTTATGAGATCATATAAAAATAAACAAATAGAAAATAAACACACATACAAAGCATGCAAAGTAAGGAAATCATAAGATACATGGTGTTATTCAACACCCACTCAGATTGTAGATTTAGATCAATCAACTATTGGTAGTTAGGCTTAAGCCTACAGCCATTTATCAACACTAGTAACATAGTTCCTTCAAGATATATTAAAACCATAGGTATTTGATGCATTAGGTCATGTATAATGTAGGATCCTTTCCATCATATCTTTCCTAGGAATTCTCTAAATTAATTTCCATAGAATAAAACTAGTTGATCCTTATAGAATTCTTTTTGGTGAAAGTTTCTATCATGTCAAGATTTTTGACTCTACTTGTTCACTTCTTAAATGTAGGATTCTCTACATCTAAACTCATCCATCTAATTTATTTCTAGGATTTGGTTAGTAGATACTCATGATCTCTAAGTTACATGACCATCTCAATGCAAAACATGGTTCTAAATATTCTATTAGCATGACTGCTTCCAGACCAGACACCAATTTGAATGGTGTAAATCCTATAGCCATTTTGTAATGTGTGTAAGATAACCATAAGATCACATGAATGTGATATTATCAGTCATCCCACTTGACATCATAAAGTTTTGTTAGCATTTCACTTAGTACTTTATTGGGTGCTTCAGCTTAGCCATTGTCCTGAGCATGATACACAGTGATTTTATGATAAAAGATCATAAAATGTTCATTCATAGCCATGATGGGATTATTTATATAGTTAATTCCTTAATTAGTAACTAATTTTATAGGGCATCCAAACCTCGTAATTATATTTTCATATGGAAACTTCTCTATGTCCTTCACACTATAGCTATGGGTTACAATAGCTTCAACCCACTTAGTAAAATAGTCAATCACAGTAATGATGTACCTTAATTTACTATGCTTTCTTGGTGGATTTATCCATCTAATAAAATAAATGCCACATTATTCAAAAGTATTCTTAGCTAACAAAGGTTTTAAAGGAATCTCATCTTTTTATAGTGTTTTACCCATATGTTGACAAACATCATAGTGTTGTGAAACTCTATGTGGATCCTTAAATAAATTTAGCCACCATAATATGCTTTGTAGTAATTTTATAGATGTGTCTTCTCCCAAAAAATTCCAGCCTATGGCTCCTTGATCAGCTTCCTCTAAGATTTGAGGTCATTCATTTTCTAGATCAACCCTGCACAGGGCTTCATCCTTTCCCAAGTGATATAGAAACCCATTAATGATGGTGTATGGTAGTTATCTAGTTACAAACTACATTTTGTCCTGATCTTGAAAGTGTGAAAGAAATATTCCTTGCTCAAGGAATTTGGTAATGGCTTTAAAATTTTAAATAATTTTAGAGACAAAAAATATGGGCATCAAGAGTGTCTTCTTGTAATTCTTTTGGATCTTCTCGATTTGGTATATGGCTGTGATGGTTAGTCCCACATTCTCTCTTCCTGGATTGACATTTATGCATAATTGAAACCTTGGAATAACATCAACCATCGAGAGATACATCCTTCTAGCATCAACATATTGACCAAATATTATAGGGATTGATGATCAATAAAGACTTCAAATGTTATTGCAAATATATAGTACCAAAATTTCTAAAGTGTGAACACAATGGCTAGTGCTTCTCATTCTATGGTTGTATAGTTTTTCTCTATGTTAGACATTTTCATACTATAAAAATGACTAGGATGGTTTAGAACACCATCTCTAATCTATGCAAGTACAACACTAACTATGATTACTAAAGCATCCACATGTACATGGAAAGGCTTGTTCTAGTCTAGAAAAACAAGTATAGGCATAATAAAAAATCTCTACTTTAGTTCAATGAATGTTTCTTAGCAATTTGAAGTCCAGACAAACTTCACATTCTTAAACAATAAATATTTCAGTGGATATGAAATATATATGTATCCTTTTATGAACTTATGATAGTAGCCTATATGCCCCAAAAAAGAGGGCACTTCCATGGCACTAATAGGTGAAGGCATACTCAATATTACTAAAATTTTAGCTTGATATACCAGAATACCTTCACTTCATACTACATGTACAAGTGAAACACCAAAAGGTATGAAAAATACACATTTATTAAAATTAAAAGTGATGCATAGATCTCAACATCATTCCAACATTAGATGCAACTTAGACAATTATTCTTTGAATGAGAAAAAGATTGCCCAATCATATAGATAAAATTCCAACAAATCATGCATAAAATACTTGAATATTGTAACCACTACATGAGAGAACACCACAGGTGTGTTCTTAAGGCCAAAAGGCATGACCTTATATGCCAAAGAACCCTATTCTATTTTAAAAGTCATTTTAGATCAGTTTTCTTCTATGATCAAGATCTAATGATATCCACTAAAACCATCTATGAATGAATATAATTCATGTCCTATGATAGACTCAAAAAATTCATCTATGAATGTTATTGGAAATGGATCATTTACACAAGCATCATTTAAAATACCAAAGTCCTCATAAACATGGATTTTTCCTATTTTCTTGGGTTGAACTACCATGTGACTTACCCAATTGGATTTTTCTATTGGATATATTATCCCTACATCTTGAAATCTATATAATTCAACCTTTACTTTCAACTTCATATTTGGGTTGAACTTATATGGCCAATTCTTTATTGGCCATGTGCACTCCTTTAATTTAATGCACATCTCACCAATAGATGGGTCAAATCCTTAAACTACTAAGAATTTGGTGGGGCAAATGTCTTGGTAATCTCTCAAAAGTTGTAGATCTTCTAAAATTTTAGTTTCCATCCAATAGTCACCTATGTTTACCAATTTTGGAACTTACTATGTTCCAATATTAGCAACATGTTTCTTGATATGCTACTAATAAATATTACATTTTAATTCATTGATAGATTCATCTATCCTCCTTTTCCCTTATTATTTAGGAATTTAGATGCTATGCAGTATATCTTCTTTAGTTATTGATGCATCAATGTCCTTGAGTGGTTAAATAGGTCAATCTAACTCAAATAAATCATTTAGATCTAAATCATCATCAAAATCAAAATGGTCAATGTCTTCTGCTTCATCTTGGATCTGGTGACATGGCTATGTTATAGATTGTTCTTCATTCTTAGTAGCCTTGTAGCTTTGTAGTTCCAAGTTAATATTAGAGGTTGCATTCCTCTACATAGTAGATTCTATTGTGGTGCTCAATTATTCTATACAACCATGGAATAAAAAATAATTGAGTTTCCATAGTGCACTATAGACCAGAGTATTTTCATCTTTAGACATAAAGGTATGTATAAAATCACTCTACACTTGTGCCCAATATTTGGTCTCTCTTCTACATTCTTTGTACATGTACTAGGCTATTGGTAGTATAACAAGTGTATGGTAGAATATGTGAACCCAATACTTTGGTGCTATATGTTATTCATTCCAAACATCAACACATTTATGTAGATGAAATTTGGGATACTAACCTTCTTGAAATATTGGCCAATTAGTGCATATAAACTAAAATTACTAGAATATATTGATGATGGGCTCGCAATCATCATTCTATTCCATTTGGTTGTCCTAATGAGTTTCCCACCATATTAAAATAATTCACTTTAGAGCATAATTTAAAGTGCTAACCTACTAATTGATCATCATAATATGGACTTGTAAGCATAAAATGAAATTATTAAGGTCCTCCATTACATAGTATATAAGAAGTTATCACTCATGTACAAAGACCATTCATATTAGTTAAAGATCATGGTCACCTGAAACCCAATTGAGAAGGTGTGTAGCTAAGTCACCATTGATAAATGAATCTACTTCCCATGTAAAAGTTCCTTCCCTTGTCAGCTCTATGTAGTCTTGCATGTGGTCATCATCTTGATAAAGGAATGCAACTTTAGACTAAATAGGATATTTTTTAGACATAGAGGTACATTCTTCAATGACAAACTAATTTACCACTAGATGCATAACTACTAGTTTGGGCCTCTATTGTTTTGATGTCTTAAATTGTTAAGTGATTAGGAATTGTACTTGACATTTGTTATGTTGGTACAAGAAGTTAAATTTAGATATGAACAAATATTTTATATTTTCCTTAGAATTAACCTTCATCCAACTAGTTTCTTATGGAAC
The DNA here is from genome assembly GCA_037957365.1 of Torreya grandis. Lineage (NCBI taxonomy): Eukaryota > Viridiplantae > Streptophyta > Pinopsida > Cupressales > Taxaceae > Torreya > Torreya grandis. The sequence continues at coordinate 1,167,641 of JARHVA010003310.1, read as the reverse complement.
ATATGGGGAGTTTGGTTTAGTAAGAAATATGTAAGGCTTATGGGTTTTGCTGAGAGGAATGACAACAAATTTATCACTTTGATGTGCCTCAAGTTGATTATGCATTATATTGATAGTCATTTGATGATCATATGCCCACTTTTTACCTATTAGAACATGGTGGTGTGTTGTATCAGTCTTCATGTCTATGACTTCAAAGTTACCTCATAGAGATAAGTATGTGAATTTTATCTTGACATATTCTAGTCTACCAATGGGTTCAACTTTTCCATAATTAGTCAGGCTTAAGGTTACTAAGCCATAAATTAGAGACAATCATGAAATAGCTTCCCATTTATATTTAGGAATCATATTAATTATGCTAGAAACATCAAAGATAGAATTTAAGATCCCATAACTAACGAACTCAATATCAATCCATGTGTCAACATCTTAGGGATTCTTCATCTTGACATACCAAACTATTTTTTTACCTTTTGTTATCCATGTTGTGCACACTCCAAAAGATTATGTAGTAGATTTGTGATGTTTTATGATATATATTTATTATGCATGATACTCAAAAGTTTTAAGAGATATATAGGCATAGTGATAACTCCATCTTGTCACATAATGCACATAATCTAACCATATATTTTTGCATCTATTGCTATAGCATCTCCACTAGTAGTATCCTGATGTTGAATGTTTTTCATCATTTTCATAGATTTGAACATTAGGATCTTATATGTGGTTGAGTATAAATATTTATCATATTTAACTTTTTTGATGCCTTGATCCTAAGGCATCTCAAGTGGAGGCATCCCTTGTTTTGTGTGTTATTATCATGTGACATCATTCAAAATTGAATTTTATTTATGATCTACACTTACCATATTAACATTTTTGATATATTTATCCATTCTATAATTATATATAATAGGGAAATATTTTGTGTCATGTTGGTCAAATATTCTAGAATATGTACAATAAGACTATCTTTAAGGGTTCATCAGGGAATTCTATTGGACATGATTATATTCTCCACATTGGTAGTATTATAAGGGAGGCTACTGGTAATTATTTCATCTACCACCTTGGTATCTTCTTCTATAACCACCATAACATCTTCCTCTATTAGCCTGATATCTACCTTGATATCATCCCTTTTTTTTAGTGTTCTGCTATTGTTGCTGCTAACTATTGCCTCTAATTCCAAATTATTATTACATAACTAGTGTGGTCCAACTTGTTTTTTATTGCTTCATTATAGGTGATCTCCAAGGTGTTACATACTAGTATTGAGGAGATAGAGGTATCCAACTCAGTGAAGGAGGGATCCATCTAGCCAAACCATGAGGCTAGTACTATGGTGAACTCAAAATCCACTATGGACATGTTTGGATCATATGACATTTATCAACCTCTAAGCTTGGAATTATTTACTTTGTCCAATAAATTTGTTTCACTATGATGGTGAATAAATTTTTATAGATTCCTTCTTTAAGATCCTATAATGACCTATAATTATTCTCATCATGGTTAGGTGACTTACACAAATTACAATAGAGATTCTATGGATTCTTGATATATTACTATAGATGGTAGAATTATGTTGTGGATTCGATAGATTTCATAGAATTCTCTCTTGAATTTTGGATAATAATTTTAATGGTGTCAATGTTTTCCACATTATGTACACCATAAGTTCAATTTAGGTTTATCTACCTCATGGTATTGATCCATTATTTTCATAAAATATTTTAGTGTGTTTTCAATTTTGTAATTAGCAATAGGGGCTTCTCCATAATCTTTAATCTATTATACATGCAGTGTAACAACTTTAGTATATGATTTTATATCATATTGAGTTTTTGAAGTGTTAAATTAGATCCTATTTCATAGTCTTTCAATGAACCATAGTTATTTGTCATTATCTTTTAAATCAAATTCTACCTTACTCATCACATCAATGAATCTATGGTGATAGTTGCAGACCAATTCTTTATATTTTTTCCTTCTCCTTCAGGTCCTATATAGTCTAACTAGTGAATTTATTAATCTTAAATTATATGACAAGCCAATCCTCAATGTCTTTTATAATTTTCATCTAAATGTCTCTTTTTTATATTAGATCTAGTGCATTTCTAGCTAGGGCCCCTACTACTTCATACTTTTGAAAGTTTCATCAGTGATGCCCTTAGCTTACCATTTCAATTTGCAAGTTAGCAGGTACTATTTAGGATTCATGGACCCATCATAGATGGATAGGTTTAGGAATATTATTTGGATGAGCCATCATATTAACTAGTGTGGATGGAGTATTCTTCATATCTATTATTGAAGGTATCTATGTTATAATTAATCCTTCATGTGTACTACTCTATGAACTAGAAGAATTATCATGCATTCTTTCTTTATCTACACTTCCTTCATGTTTTTATTCTATTTGAAATAATATTATGGATTCCAAATTCTTCCTAATTGATTTTATATGAATCTCTATACCCTAATGATTTAGGTTCTCTAAAAATGGTCTTTTGTAACTATTATCCTCCTACTCACCTGGGTGAAATTTTTTGTTAGAATTTAAAATATTAGGCTATGTTGATGTGTACTCTTCTAGTGAATAATTATTTCTAGTGAGTTATTATTTTGATAAGCTTGAACCTATGATTAACCTATGAATATTATTTATTTATTTGTGTAATTATTCTTTTGATAATACCCTTTTTTTAGCTATGCACTACTTCTATCTTTTATCTATTCTACTCCTAAACTAATCTCATCTTTCTCTTCGCACATCTCATCTTCATGTCATTATTCATCCTCTCATTTGATTTAATGATATTAATCATCCTCCTTATTAATTATTTGTTTATCCTTTCTCTCATCACATATTTTAACTAATTCATCATATAATCTACTACTACTCTTACCTCTACTCATAACTATTTGGATATTCTTCTGATGATTTCATTTATTCTATTGTTGTAGTTCTCATTCTAAATCTAGACTTTTCTTCTAACTCTTCTTACCTCACATATCCATTATGGATTCAAGTTAAATATATAATTACTCATATATCCATCATTCACCATCATACACACACATCCCCATACACTTAAAGTGACTACTCCATATTGGTTGGAGTAGGCACCATGACCTTATCCACAACCAACATCTTTAACAAGAGAGGTAGTCACTTTAATTTTTTTTATCTAATTCCTTAGATGAAGTGGTGCTACACAAATTTAAATGCTATATATCCTTATACTAAAATTTTTGTGATGTATCTATCTATGGTTTTGGTGAACCAATAGTCTATCTCTCATCTAATCAGTTTCCATTTTTAATAACTAGTCTATTTTCTCTTCATTCTAAGTGATTGTTTCTTATGTTCTAGGATTGAAACAATAGTATTAAAGTCTTGTCAACTAGTTGGTCATCAATTAGGGTAGTTTTCACCAAAAAAATTCATATATTTCCTCATAGATATTCTCTAAAATAATTTTTCTTATGGTAAGACCAGCCCTTTTAGCTTCTTCTTCTGTAAAGTTCCATAGTTTATTTTCTAGCCATGTTTTAATGTCTCACTACCTCGATAACCATCTTAAAATAGTTTATTGTGCAAGGAGTGTTTCCACACTAACGCCACCATTGATATTAGAGGTTATTGATACAATATAACATGGTAAGGATGAGGATAAATAATTTTTATTATACTTCATAGGATAGTGTAGAGAATTCATATTTATCATAAGCATTTCAAAGAGAAATTATCATGAAATAGATAAGAATTAAGATTAACCAGAGTTTTCTTAGGGTTTACAAAGTATTTAGATTAATTTAAATATGATTAACTAAGATATTAAACATATTAATACATACAAATAATAACTTAAGAAATACAATAGGTAACTATAACCATAAAGTCTATATTGATCTCAACAATGGTTCATCATATTCTTCATACAGGCATATATATTTATAGTCATTTGCAGTTCCTGACTATTCACATTTTTCTCATACATTAGCACCAGAAAGAGGATAATACTCATATTCTATCCTTTTACAATTTATGGAGGATAGGAAAAAATACATATAGCTGACAAGTTCATACATAATGCATGAGTATCCAAAGAATATCCTACACAACTTTACTTATCTACTTTATTCTCCCAACATTCATAAATGTTTATCAATTATTATTTATATATCATTTCCAATTATATAATTTATTGTATTTAATATTTATATATGTTTATTTTATATATCTAAATTAGTTTTCAATAGTTTATCTAATCTTATAATTTCATTATTAAATAAAAAATAACATTAAATATTTTAGTGAATTTATATATTTTTTAGAACACTATTTTTTTCTTTGATTTTGACCCTAACATTACATACAAATTTCTATAAAATCATGACATTGAAATAAAATAAAATTTAACCTTAGATAGACATATGAAACCACAAGTCAAACTTCTCTGACCTTGGATTTAATATAACACCAAATAAATTATATTGTCACCTCATATTACATTTGACACTAAATCTCTTTATTTTAACCTCGTGTTCCTTTTTTATTGTCTCTATACATAAAAATATTTCAATTTTAGTTTCTATTTTTCTTGTTTCTTGTTTTTAGAAACTGTGTTTTGACAGTTTATAAACTACTTAGTGAGTTTTGTTATAGTATAAGTGTTGATATATTTTTTGGACATCATGGTGTGGGGTGTATTTCTCCAATACCCAATCCATTGTATAGTAATAAACATAAAGCTTAGTTTCCATGTATTTTGTAGTTTATTAGAAATGCTTATGATCCCTTTTTTACACCATAGGAAGCCTATTTCATCTATTTTATTTGTGTTTACTTGAGAGTAACATATCACCCAATGCAGTTAATCTCACCATAACCTCATATAAAGGATAATGGGATATAAACATAGTTTGGCCTCTATTTTTATTACTCTATAATATTGGACCAACACTAGTATACAAACAAGAAAGTATATTTGAGATCTCATCAATCATTCAAACCTTTTATTAGATCACCTTTTATACCTTTATTTTTTTAAATTGTATTCATATCTCTTTTACACAAGAAATATTACTTGATCACAACATGTGTTTTCCTTGTTACATTTATTATATTCAAATTCATTGTATATATCATGAATAGTCAAAGTAATTATCTTAATTGTGTTCATCATATAGATAGGTCATTCTCTACTCATGTTATTAATTTTAGTTATGATGATAAATGGACAAACCAAAACAATCAAAAACTTATGGAAGAAGCATATATGGATTATTTTGATTTTGATGATGTAGTACTACAAAGTCAATATGATTTTGATGCATATTTGGAATCTGGATACATAGAACTAAATATATAATTCCACCTTGAGGATAAAAATACACATCTTATTTCATATTTTGATTCATACCTAGATCCTTCATTGGATTTACCTCTTGAGTCATCCCTAAATCATTTTTCAGTTTGACCTCTAGATTAATCTTTGGTCTCATCTATAAACACCTCTTTTGCTACACCTCTGAAGTCCTTCTTGGATTCATCTTTAGTTTCCACTATGGATCTACATTTATATTCCATTAATAATTTTCTTAAACCTTATTCCTAACTAATAATCTATATAAAAAAGATTATTCTATAAATGAATAATTATTCTCTCTTTAATTTCAAAGCTACATTACAAAAGGAGTAGCCTTGTCATTGAACACTTAGCTTATCTTTCCACTATGCTAATTCCATTTATTTAATTAACTCTTACAAAATAAATACACGTAACATATTCCTAACTAATGATTATGTTCACAAATAAATTCTTGTTTCTCCTTACTTTGAAGTTAAAAAAATTACTAATAGTCAAGATATCATCCCTTCTTCTTTTCAATTATTAGTTATTGATCATACATGCCATAGCTCTTCCCATTTTTTAATCAAGTAATATGCACTCCCTTCCTCTTACAATAACACATCAAAAATATATAATTAAAATAAATGATATTCCTTTTAATACATCTTGTGAGGTGGTCTTTACTTCAACCTCATACTTGTTTCCACATGATGATACTCTTATACCATAATGTCATAATCTTAGAATATAATCACCACATGATGATAATTAATATTTTTATAATTATAATAATTATAATGTTTTAAATAAAAAATATCTAAATTATTCATATATATCCAATGAATATCATAAACCAAATTAATAACTTACCCTTCCACTTCTTTATCCTATTATAAGTAGTGTTCCCATGACTATAATTAATAATATAATTCAACTCTTAAATGAACCTCTTAATAAACTCAACATGCCTTCCCAATATTTCATATCCTTAATGAATTTTTCAATATATTTTAAGATAAATTACATCAATTATCCTTAGAGAGTAAAGTGTATCATTCTTGGGCTAACTCCAATGTAGTCCATGGTAATACTATTGTGTGAAATAATTTGTATTCACCTTTATCTCCCAATTTCCAAATTCCTATATATTTTACATTTAATGCAAGTGGGTTTAGTTACCTGCATATTAAATATTGTTTAGAAAATATGAATGGTTATAATGGTAGTCAAATGCTATTATAATTATTTACTAATAGTCTAGTGGGATGTGCACTTGTTTTATTTCATTCCCCCTAGTGGATCTCTCAATAATTATCTATAAATATAAGAATATTTATTAATCAAATACATTCAAAATTGACCTAAGGTAACTTATGAGAGGATACATTCTTTACATTAGGGAAAATTTGATCAAATTTATGATTATATTTTAATATTTAAGACTGTTATACATCAATTAGTTTATTAACCAACTGATTTGGATGTTCAATATTTTTTTTGTATAGGCCTAATTTACCCATTGAAATAGAAACTACTCTATCATACTTGTGAGTCAATGTTATATATTTGTTATGAGGCCTTAGCATTTGAATAATAATTATTTATTATTCAAGTATAAAAAAATGAGTGGGGATGTTGAGTTAAATAACTTTGACATAAAAATGTCCAATGATCTAATCTTGATGCACATATTCACAATAACAAGACACATCTTGATTTTCATAGTCATGTACATAAAGTTAAATCCACCAGTTAATAAATCAAAGTCCTATACAAAGGAAAGGACTCAATTTATAAAGTTAATAATCATACTCATTCCTTTCCATCAAGGAGAATGAAACCAATCAAATTTTATTTCAATGACTGCTCGCATGATAATTTAAATAAATTATTTGACATAAGGATAATAAAACTACTCCATAATTAATAGCATCCTAATTGATTGGAAAAAATTAAGGGAAAATAATTATGTATTTATCATTAAATTAATGGAGATTGTGATATCTATTGTTATGTGTTTCAATAAAAACATAATGAACTTGAAAATAAATGAATTATCTTATTCCAAAAAAATGAGCATAATATAAACAAGTATTTATCTTTACCCTCCAACCTGCAAATCTCAAATAAAATATTTTAAAAATATATCTAATACAAGATATAATGGTTTTAGTTGAATTTATTAATGGCAAACATAAAGATAAAGATACCATTTATAATTACCAAATTAATAATATAATCAATTAACAAGCATTAACACAAGAGGTTCAAAGGGGAAAAATTTATAAAATCCAAAAGTCCAAACTGAGCTACCTACATAAGTATAGATTCCTAAGTAAAATTAGTTGGAAATTAAGCATAAGAAAAAAAATGTGCATAATGAACCAACTATTACCCATACAGGGAGAAAAATCTAAACAAATTATTTTACATTCATTCCCATCAAGTTGGAACTTTACTTAATTTTTAATGCTTAAAATCCAAAAAGAGGTATCATGAACTAGTTTTGAGTCTATCCATTCATACCAACACATAAATGAAATTCTCTCTCTCTCTCTCTATCTCTCTCTCTCTCTCTCTCTCTCTCTCTCTCTCTCTCTCTCTCTCTCTCTCTCTCTCTCTCTCTCTCTCTCTCTCTCTCTCTCTCTCTCTCTCTCTCTCTCTCTCTCTCTCTCTCTCTCTCTCTCTCTCACACACACACACACACACACGCACACACACACACACCCCAAAATATTAACATTTGTACTTTATTCTATCCTTTGGATATATTTTTAGTCTGATAACTTCTCCAATTAATTTTAAACAAAATTTATAAACCCCAACACAACTATATTCCAATGATTTCTATGCACATTATTTATGAACATTAAAAATTTCTTAATATTACATATATATCACGTTGTGGATTTAATTTCACTTATATGATCACATTATAAATGAGCACATAAAGTATCTAACCCATTGGGTTCTTGTACATTCTTATATTTTAATCATCTATGCTACATTGCTATGATTCAAAAACACATACATTAGGGGCATTCTATTTTCATTCCTTCTTTCCACACTATGCTTTAACACCTTTTTATAGATTGTTCAAATTGATATTACTTATTCAATTTTTGAATAATTTCTTATTAAAGATTTTAAAAATTTAAATTAAAATTTTGGTAAAAATTAAAAAATTCAAATAATTTCAAATATGGCCAAAAATTCAAAGCGTTTATATATTTTAAAAGACACTAAAAAGTTGAAATATTTTTAAAATCCAAAATAAGGACCTTTAAGCATTTTATTACATTACTATTTAACTTATATACATATGTTTTTATGACATAATAAGTATATAGTATATTTTAATTTATAATACAAATTAATTTGTATGAGGCATGTGAGTCTAATATAGGATATACTATTACATGGTTTTTTAATGTTAAGTTTCCATTTTTACCCAACAACCTTGTTAAGTTGGTGTTATCTCTTCATTCTCTATGAACACTTAAATATATTTTATTTATCCACAACTTATCTACCATGTTGAGTTATATATAATAAAAATGCTTTGATACTCACTCATACTTTACATTTTGTTTAATGGGTATTCCATTTTATAATAATGACATTGATGCATAGGGTTGATGTAGACTAATCGCATTTTTTTATGCTTCTTTTAAAAATTATAACTTTGACATATGATAAATTAAGATTGACTTATTCATTGTCTGTGGCCCTAGGCATTGTATGTGAAATATATAAATTTTATTACTTATATAGAAACATCATGTCATTTGAGTATGGCCCTTGGAATTATGTTTTTATGAGACATTTGCATGTCCCTTGCATGTGGACATGATGGCTTATGTATGACATTATATATAAATTGCATGACATGTGATATTAATTGTATGTTATTTTATTGTTAATATGGTGCTAAGATTTGTACCATGCATCAATTTGTTCTCTACTCTTACTTTACTACCATGTTACATATAATGCACATGTTTCTCATGTGTTTTAATGTTATATCTATCTAGCACATGTTTCATATGAAATTCAATGCTATATTCAATAATATGATGCAGTCCAAATCAAATCTTAAAAGTGATACTACATGATTATATATTTCACATATGATTTCTCTTAAGATAAATGACTTAAAATTTACATCTTTCATCTCAAAATTGGGAAATCATAATGGGATTTATTTTAGAATTCAAGCTTCATGAGTAAAAATTTTTAGATTTATGATAAAATATAGTATTCAAATTTAAAAATGGTTTAGCATTTTTAGATTATGGGGGATATACCAAGCATTTAAATTCATTCCTTTAGTTTCAAATATCACAAATTCAATTTACTTTAAATATCAATATCAACTAATTCATTCATGTTCATGTTTCTACATGTAAATGTAAAAATTCAAAAGTTTCAATGTTCAAAAAACTAAAAGTGAAAAGTTTCAAATAAAATCTAGATCCATCTACAATTGTGTGATTTGTCTTAATTTTTCAAGTGGGCCATGTTAGAGTATAGTGACACTCAATTTCTATGGTTTCAATTTTTCCATTTTAGCAAGCCAAATTTTGTGGCTCCACCTTTCATTTACTTTATAGAGTACTCTACACATTAAAATGATAGTTTGAGTACACAATCTTTCTAACTCAAATCATTTCACTAGTTTTCAAATTCAGACTTGATCACTCTCAATTAGTCATATCTTCAACATTTCTCCAAAATACTAATTAATTGGGAATGTATTTACCCATTATAAAGTTAAAAATTAGTTACATGGTATATTATTTTAGGTGTATACTTTCCTTTCACTCTTTATAAATTCAAATTTTTAATATTTTCTAATATTGGTAGTAACTACTTTCAATGGCATTGTTTTATGTTTCATATTGAGGAACCTTGCATAATTAATATTCACATTAAAATAAAAAGTGTGTATACACACTTAGGCTCACATCTCACTTAATATAGTAATTTCACTTTGTTTCATTATTAGAATAAATTGGTGGATATGTAAGCACTTAAATTTAATCATGAAGCTATTGAAAATTTTAATCTTCACATCTTTATCCTACTTGGTATATTCTCCATTTTGTTAATTTGAAACCTCTAAAAAATCATTCACTATTCCATTTAATACATTTAAAATCATGTAAACATCCTTTAAGCATCCCAATTTTTATTATAGACTTGATTCATCTAGATCCTAGTAGTCTTTGTCCTTCAAAGACAAGACTAAACTATGAATATATGGATACAATGGGGCCCTGTCCACTAGTGTGACATTGTCACCCATGTTTGAATGGTAGATTTTTAAGATTATATATGTTTCATATTACACCTCCTATGATTTTATTAAGGTTATTTAACAAACTATATAATCACATTAATGCCTCTCTAAATACATGTAGAAATCACTTGGAAATTCTACTACAAAATAATAAAAAGACCATTATTCTTTCCAAGTCAAATTATACTCTATTATAATAGTCATAGGCCAAGATTGAATTCATTTTTTTTAGGTAAAAGGAAATAAATATCAATAATTTGAGTCAATTTATCTATTTGTATGCATATATCAAATATGAATATTCACACACTCATCCTGGGGAGGGAGAGCTCCATTAGCCTGAGGCATTTTTAGGCTATGTAGGTAGTGTATACACATAATATTTTCAAAATTTTATCAATTAATGATGCTCTCTATCTTGTATTAACCCATCAAGTCTCAATATATTTTATTTCACACCCTAAGGGGTGTACTGGGAAAGGGGTGGGAAAACCATTGGTGATTCATATGATTATTATCCCTTTTTCCACTTTTTATCTACACACGTGTCTCCTAAAAACCATTCCCCTAAGCTTCACCTCCTCTTTCACACACTCCTCCAGCCATTTATAACCATAATTAGCTATTTTTATATAATTAAAAATATTTTGATAATTTACATGATTTTGTTGCATGTGTCAACCTTGTAATCTTACTGACAAACCTTACTTAGGGTCTAGGTTGGCCCCTAGCCGACCTAGTCCATGACCTAGTGAGTTTTTGTTAGTAACAATAATAAGTCAACTGGGTTGACCCTATCAATTGAAAATTTTATAAGGGTTTAGGGTTAGATCCACCACTATAAACATAATCATTTCACCATTTATATGAGAATATAAGAATAAGATACACCACTCATTTTCTTTTCCACCATTCTACTTGAGGAGAAAGCTTAATGTTTCATACTTTATTTGGAGATACATATCTTGTCTTGTGGATAATCCTTTTATATGCATTGATATCTTATATATACTATATCTAATTTATTCTTTTCATCCTTAAATACCAAAACAACCTCTTGAAAATCACCTTGGCCAAGGGAAAGATTGAGGCTAGATAGGCTTGTCTTTAAAGTTAAACATTCTTAACTTTATTCCTCCTCTACAAGAATATATAGATATGCATTTTCACTTATCTTCCATGAATTATGATTTAATATACATTGACATGATTATTTGTCTCTTATGCATGTTTACTTTTATTTTTTATTACCCCCACTTTGTTCCACAAGCTTTGGTGATCACTATATTAGATTTAAATTTACTTCTTAATAGTATAGTGAATATGAAAACATAGGACCTAGTTAGGGTTCTTACATAGTTTTACTTGATTGAAGGCTTTGGAGCCCTCTTTAATGATATTATTGTGTTAATATATCCCATCATTAGGTCTAGAAGATCCATCTTAATCATGATCCTAATTGTCTAATGTATCCCCTATTATAAGTGTAAGTAAGATCTATCTTCTCTAAAATAGGATTAATTTATAGATCTGATGCATTTATTATTGCATACATTCTGGTTAATTTAATGTACATTTAACCCTTGTAGGTTTTATTTCATGCTTTTTATTTATATCATTTTATCATTTTTTTATATTTTTGATACTACGTTAACTAGGATGGTATAGTTCTAACTTATGTGTAAGGGTTTAACACATAATATCATCAAAATGATTATGTTAATTATGTTTAGGTCTTCATTATATATAGGTTAATGGATTGAATTGGTTGACATAATACCTTTATTCAATTCCAAACAATAGACTATGTTGAATAGGTTGACTTAGTATTTTATTCAACATCCAAAACAAAAAACCAAGTTAAGCAGGTTGACTTAGTCTTACAATCAACATCAAAATAATAAACAAAGTTAACCAAGTCAATTCAATCATCTTAACAAGCTTAAACAAATAATAAATCATAAAACTAGGTTGACCCAATTGATAGAGTTGGAATAACTTTCAAGAAACATTCAAGGCTTTTCAGTAGAAATTTCACACTTCTCAGAATATTCTAACCTACCAAGGTTCCTTTATTTCTATCTCTTTCAATTCAGTTCTTCATTATAGTTTTGTTTTGCATAAGCTTCCAATCTTCAAAACTAGAATCCTATAACAAACTAAGTCGGCTTGGTCGACCTAGTTATAGTCTGTCTCCTTATGAAAGACTAAGTTGACATGGTTGAATTAGTTCTTAAGGACTCTTACTTCTACAATATAGTAGAGACCCTATCATCTATATTCTATAATGTTTTCATATAGTATTATTTGAACTAACTTTGTACTATGCTTAAATTGGGAATTCACAACTATATGCTAGTAATTAATTCACACTTTCATTTTTTATTATTTGCATTCTTAGAGTAGATCACATAGTATAATTAGGTGGTTTTTTCAATATACCATTTACTTTAACTATTTTTTTCTTTTTGCACACACTACCAAATCACATAATTTCAAAACACATTTAACATTTTTACTCTTAAGGCCTACCTACTTGGATTTCATCACCAAGGGGGAAGTCAACTTGGTTTTTTGGACAAGTATAAACACATGGTTAATGGTATATATTGGAAAAGAACCTGACACCATTATCACTATCGTATTGTGAAGTGAGGGGGGTAAGTTCCAGTACAAATCTATTACCATTTCCAACATAGACCCCTTTAATCCTAAACATTCTAAAACCATCCATAGATTGTTTTTCGTTTCCCTAATTTTAACCAACTTCCCTATCACACTTAAAATAACACTTTATAATAATCTAACAACACTCAAGATGACCAGTATTTAGCATTTACCTTTTAGTTAACTACTTACTCTTTGCTCATTATATGTTGTAATACAAAAAAATTCATTGGTTAACATTGGTGAAAGGTTTTGTGTTGTGTTCCAATTGGATTATTCTCATTGATCCAATTACTTGTTTGTCTAATTTCACTTCTTGTTTTAAGTACATTGATTTTTTTTCCTTGTTTTTAATTCACTATCATTCTATTTGACACAGTCTCTTATAGACTATCATTTTCCTTGATTGCAATACTAAGTCAACATGGTTAACCCAGTACTCCTTTTTGCTAGTGTGGATATAGTACAAAGTCAACCTAGTTGAATCTATACTCTTTTGTCTTTTATTTATAGTATTAGGTTGACCTAGTCAACTCTATACTCTTATCTGTATTTTCTATCTCCTTGATTTTTCATCAACTTTACCTTCCCTAATCTCTCTCCTTCATCATGAATTTTCTATTTGAAGACAACACTAATTTGACTTCAATAAATACGATGATTCTTACCATCCCTAATAGGTTCTCTCATAATCATCTTGTGGCTCCTACCATAGATGAAATTAAAGTGCATGTAACCACTTAAACTATAAACCATGAGACCCCTACTCATTCTTCTTTGCTTTTTAATCCTCTCTTCTCATTGGATGATCAACCTAAATTAAATTATATAATATAAATGCTCTTCTTCATCAATGAATTTCCTTAACATTGAGGAAAATATCCTTTTAATATTTATGATCTCATGATAAGTGGTCATGTCGAGGAACCCCATTCACCTTCTCACACATTCTCACATAAATTTGGGGATACTAACTTATTTTTTTCTCAATCTCTTCCCTCTATTTTGAACCCTTCTCATATCATGACTTATTTTTATTTGATTTCCTCCACCTCCATGCCTAGTATCTCTACTAACATGGTAGGTTCTACATCTAGTGGGCCTCTTCCAAGACCCTCTTTTTTCAATCCTTCCACAAGTGCATCATTTTTTGCCCATGTTAATCATGCCTCTAATGCTGCTTCTTCACATTCCTCTACTAGACCATATTTTTCCACACAAGATAATTATGGCACTAGTACCTCACTTACTAGTAGTTCTTATCAAGCTCCTACTAGCACCCATAGTGGTATCCGAGCCACTCCTACCAACTCCAATGCTTTAAATAACTCCAATAATGTAACTCAAACCCATTAAATCCTATTAAAAACTCTTAATCAAATGAATGATTTCAAAGCTAACAATGTAAATCAAATGATGCAAATGAAAAATCACCTTATCCATCTTCAAACCTACCCTCAATAGATGCCATAGGGCATGCATAACAAAAATCCCCCCCCCCCACCTCCTCTTTGGGATTCCCATGGTAATCTTATTCCTCAACCTCCTCTTATTAATAAAGCAATCAAGCATCTTCAAAATGAGCCTCTTACATCTCAAATTTCTAATATCAATATAAGAGGTATCACCCTTACTATGTATTGCAATGGTTTAACCAATCCTACTATTCATTTAAAAACATTTAGAAATATATATAAATATTGGGTTAAGTTAAACACTTTTATCGCTACCAAGCTATAAGCCAAAACTCTCATGGGAAAATTTGTATATTGCTACAACGAACTCAAATCTCAATCTATAACTAGTTGAGAATATTTAGTTAATGCTTTAGTCTAAGAGTTAAAAACTAGTGATCTTCCTTAGAATACCTTGGCCTATTTTATCAATTATAATCAAATTGAAACCAAAAACACATAATATTTTAACAAATGATGGAATACCTTGTCTAACAAATGTGAACAAAATATGGTAGATGACAACCTCTTTCATTTATTTACCAATGCTCTTTTTCCTAAGTTGTAATATCAAGTCCAAAGTCTCTCCACATACTCTAGAATAGGTAATTAATCAAGCCAATCATCAAGATTTCCTTATGTAGAAATTTGAGCCATCCTAGCCTTCTATGAGTACTCACATGATCCTTAAGAATAAGAATCATCACTCTACCAATGATGGTGTCATTGACTCTTATGATACCGTTCATACTATTCAATATGTTAATCCTAAGTAGACCCTAGAACAAGCTTCCCCTCCTAATCACATCACCAACCCTCAATTATATTCAACTAATAACATCAATATTCATAAACCTTTATCCTTACAAAAATTACAAAAATGTCTACCAAGGCCTCTCCCATGAGAACTTGATCCCACTCATTCTATGAAATCCTAGTATGATCTTAATAAATTTTGTTGGTTTCATGCTAGTTTGGATCATTCTCATGAAACTTGTAGAAAAATTTGTAATTTGGATATATATATCCTTTTTAGTCCTAATTTTGACCATCATTCTATCATTCAAAACATCAACAAGCCTATGACATTACTCTCAAAGCCCATGAATTAAAAACTAAATCTCAAGCTCTAAACCAAGCTCATGCCCATTTGGCCATCTATAAATATCCTCTTCCAAATGACCAAGATAACCTGGATAAACCTACCCCATCTACCAATCATGTTGATAGTCTTTTTGACCCAATTCCTGAAGATAATGTGGTCAATATGAATAATATGTGAAGGGTTATTAATACTATCGATCCTCATCTTATCCACATTCCTCAATTACCTCACATATTTAATGTTATCTAAGATTCTTCTCCGACTCACCTAATTGAGTTAAGGAAAGAAGACATTATATATTTTCATGATCCAATTCCAACACCTCCCTTGGACAACACTTATCATACCATTTATACCATCCCTCCAACCTCTTTTCCTATAACTAATAATACTCAACCTCCTATCAACACTTATTCTAATATATCTTAAGCCACACCTTCATCAACTACTCCATATTCTTAAGATAATCAACAAACTTTTCCTCCAATTAAACCTTCTACCTCTTATCAAAATAAATTCCCATGCACTTTGACTCCACCTTATGAGGACCTCCTTCAAAACTATGCACCTTTTTCAAACAATCCCGTTATGGGTTATGATGAATGGGTTCCTATCATAGAAATTAATAATCTCCCATCTCAAATCCCATTCTTTAAATTATTTGGACTTCCCAATGTCATCATAACCATTTTATGCATCTATTATTCAAAATGAACATTCCTCATCCTCCCCTAATAAGACACAAAGCCACCTTGTTCATATCAGATGATATCATTTTACAATAATGTGAATACATGTCCATACATGTTGATAAAATAATGGAAAATTTTGTTTCCTTTAAATTACTCATTACTTCTATGATCCTTGATGATATTATTATTCATGTGAATGATCCTCCCCTTTTTATCAATGTCCAAATCAATGATATCTAAGTAAATCATGCCTTGATTAATGAGGGTTTCGACACTTGTGTTGTCTCTCTTTATTTTATCAAAACCCCTATATATTTTAAATGTAATTTTAAATCCACATGAATTACATGTAAAGGCTATGACTAAAGGCAAATTCCTCCTTTAGGTTGTGTGTGGATCCCCATTATCATCCCACCTATTATAATTTATGTGAATTTGATGATATTCAACTTTCCTCTATCCTATAAATTTTTTATTGGTAGGCCATGAACTCATTGCATGAGAGAAATTACCACTTCCTCTTGTCAATGTGTCAAATTTACTCAATGGATCCATCTAGAATATTTATGGTGATACTAATCCTTGGAATTTTGAACAATTCAAAAATCATGGTGTATTCAAGATTCCTACCCTTACACCCTTGTCAAGCATTCCATTTTGTGAATCTCAATTATTTAACTTTCCTATCAATTCTACCCAAGGTTACAATGGCCATCCTGAACTCATCAAGAATATACCCCCTAATCTCCTAGAGTTTGATGATGATGAGCCTAATGAGATCAATATCAAAATTAAAAATTTAAATCTCTCACCTTATATCATCTCTCAGCTCCTTGATTATTTATAACCTCATTCCCATCAAAAACCTAGTGATGATATACTTGTTATCTTAACTCAAACTTGACATTCCATTCATCACACTACATCGGATGACAAGGTCATAACTA
The DNA here is from genome assembly GCA_037957365.1 of Torreya grandis. NCBI lineage: Eukaryota > Viridiplantae > Streptophyta > Pinopsida > Cupressales > Taxaceae > Torreya > Torreya grandis. The sequence continues at coordinate 1,150,105 of JARHVA010003310.1, read as the reverse complement.
CCTATGCCATTAATATTTATACACCTGATTATGATGATGGACATACCTTAGATGATCCATTCTTAGGAAGTCTTCTCTAGGCCTAAGATGTTGATATTATTCATTATTATTCCACTTCAATTTAATCTTTTAATATATCTTCTAGTATTCCTTTTATTCTTCTTAATTTTAGAATTTTTTCTCTTGATCATAGGGTAGAGATGGTGCACACTCATCTAGTTTATAAATATCATAATATGAGTATGCTTATATATTTTTCTATGATTGGTCCCTATCTCTTATCCAAATACTAAGACCCCTCTAACTGACTTATCCCTGAGATGCTTGTGACTATCCTTTAGCCTTTTGTGACTATCCTTTACCCTAGTTTAGATCTTATTACCTCTATAGCTAAGTCTCTTCCTATTTTTGATACTATTGGTATTTCAATAAATCCTTTCCAAGTCTCTCAACCAACCCTACCTTCCCTTGGTGATGGTTTTATCCCTTCATTGCAACTTGTTCCCTTTCCCACCAAATGCATCGATCAACCTTATTATGAAATCCATAAAGTGTTTGGTCACTTTTTATATACATTTATGAATGTATACTTAATAACAACTTTGATTTATAAAAATTTATGATAAATAGAGGATTTTATTTTATATACAATTAAGTCTATATGTATAATTTTTATATTTATAAAAATGTATACTTAATTTAAGAGTATATTTTATGAGTGGTGATAGGAGTATATACTTTTAATCTATTTACATTTTTTATACATATATGTGACTCAAATATTTTAATTTGCATATGATAGATTTATATATCCATAAGAGATTGATTGATGAGGGGAAAGGGGTATATAAACTTGTACACCAAATCCTTATCCTAGTTTATATCCAATTTATCATAGTTAACACAGGGTATATATATATATATATATATAAGATAAAGTCATGCAAATTTTTTTATATGTTACTTATTTTTAGTAAACATATCTTTTGATTAGGTGTTGGTCAATGCTAATGAAAGTTATATAGTGGAAATTTATTAATCACTAACCTTTCAAAACAAAACTTAGATATGTTATATTGATTTGATTTGTGTAGAGAACATAAATAGAATCAATTTTTTAATATAAGTTCTCTAGTCCAGTAAAAATATTTCCACCATAGCTATAGTGAAATTAGTTTTTATAATTTCTTAGATAAAAATAAGTCATGTGGTTTGTGATTATTGTCCAGGAGTGGTAATATACGACCATCTAAGATCTTAGCCCTTATTATGGATAATATTTGGGGTGTGCATGAGATAACTAGTCTTATGAACCTTGGAGAACAAACATGTTGCATGCAATATAATGTTAAAACAAGATACATATATATGGTTTTGGTTATGATGTGATTATTGAGATAATTAATATAACCATAATTATTGGTAAATAATTGTACAATGGAATATGTACGTTTGGTTAAAAACCATGTTAAGGAATATCAAATAATATAACATAGCAAATGTGTAGGTATTAATATATCTAGAAATAGATATATGTGATTAAGGGTGTAATCTTATAGCTTAGATCCACATGTGAATTAAATGATATATTAATTAATTATTATAAAAAATTATCTTAATGAATGTGTGCATTCAAACCCCTAAACATATTGCATATGCTAGATTGGATTTTCATTATATTTCCTGAGTATTGAATCTTATTTGTTTACTTATACATGGATTTATGTATGCAACATAATTATATAATGAAATGGTTAGAAGTATGATTTATCTAATCTTCAAGTGCCCAAGGGACCAAAACCATGACATTATTAAACAATATTCCTAACAATAGAGTGAAATGTTTATAATAATATTATAACAGGTTTATGAATTCTCTATATCTCTGTAGATGATTTATTGACTATGAGTTTATATGTATTCCATATTGAATACTTATGTGTGGTAAATATTATTAGGATGTTAATATTTTTTAATATTTTTTCAATATTTATCATGAAATGGTACATCATGGTGTGTTCTTATATGTTATATTTCCTTGAATGTTGGTACATAGTTAAGACCTAGGGTATACCTAGGTGGTATAACTCCATACTTAATTGTTATTATGTATGTGTGTCACTTGATTTCTGAGATAATAAGTTTAGATTATGTGTATTTATGTATTTTTGAAATATGGTAGTATGGGATATCATATATTACTATAGTGTAAATGTATGTTATACCATGATGGTACATACTATAATTGTTATGCCTTGACTTACATTTACATTTGACTAATTTAATGTATGAAAACTAGTTATTTCTATGAATAACATGTCTTGAAATACTAGTAAGATTTTGTGTATGAGTGCATATAATCTTGAGAGTGAATCATATGCTAAGACAAAATATTATGTGTTTTAGGAAAAATGTGACTTGATTTTTATGTCTAGTTGCTTGGATTTAAACTCGTGATTCCATATAGGTATGACTACTTTATGATTGATTGTGAAATATTAGTAGTTATGTCAAACAAAAATAGACTATGGTAATATGGGTTATCATAGGGTGTAGTATGTTTGGAAAACATATTGTGAAAGATGATATCTATAGTTATGTATATCTTACCTAGATGGTGTAGACTGTAGTCATTATTTCTAGTATGGGATATAAATTAATGTAAGATTCATTCATGTATTTGATAAAATAAATGTATGATTTGGTTACTCCTATGTATAATATATTATATGATTTATTTACCAAGTAGGATGTAAATTTAATTAATCTTATGGCTGAATTCTATTTGACCAATGTACATTATTGATTCAAAGTAAGGATTCAAATGGACTTCATTGGCTTACTAGTCTCACAATGATAAGTGAAGGTAGTTCGATCAAGTGGTGTGTGTGTATTTGACTGATCTAGATCATTATTATCTATTATTTTTAAAACTTTGGGCTAAAGTATTTTTAGTGGGACATCAATTCATGAATATGATTTACATGTTTTTGTGATATCTTGAAATAGAATGGATTTGTATGATACACTGCATATTTAATTTAAAATCATACAATATATGGTTACTTATTTATCTCTCTAGATTCTTATGACATCACTATCTAATCATCCATGAAGGGAGGGCCATTTATTGATGGTATTAGTATAGGGCATCATTAGTCCATGGTTGGTGTTGAAAAGAGCTCAAATAATGCTCTCTCTCTCCCCATAGTAGTACTACTTATCGAAATGACACTTGAGATTGCCACATATAATTGTGTTTAGGAACTATGCTCTAGGGTTACCATGTATCTTATATGTACATTATATTGTATTGTAATTATTGTTAAATATTGTCATGAAGAGTTGCAATCAATAGTTATTTTAAATGGATAGTAGTGTATGTACACTTGTTTTAGTTATAGTTGAGTTAATTTAATTACTTTCTATGTTCACATTATGATGTGTATTCTCATGATAAAATAGATCAATGATGTGTGATGTATTATTATTGTTACTATTATCACCTTGTGTATTTATTATGGTCTCCATTGACTCTCATGGTGTAAGATATATTTAATATAAGTGTTTAATTAAAAAAATTCATGTATTTCTATGTCTAACCTAGTGAGGTCATTACAAATCCTACATTTTCTATCAAATATATTCTATATGAAGTATTTTCTCAACTTTCCTCAAAGATCAATGAGACTTTAGCTATAGTCTGAGTTCAACTTCATAGAGACTTATTAGATATTATGGGTAATGTGTGTGGACAAATATATCAGTACTTATGAACACATGAATTGTGTTCTTATATTTTCATTTGGAATGGATGTATTCTCCAACATTACATTTATTTATATCATTTGAATTAATGTCAAATTCTTATCTATATTATGTGGTGAATTTTATTTTGAATTATATGTTGCTTATGATGTCATTATTTTATCTTATGGATTAATTTTCATAACTACATAATTTTTATTATTAAGTTAATTTCTTATGACTCTCTTGTTATTTTCATAATTATTTTCTATAGTATCTCTATAAAGATGGATAATAGTTATTATGACTTGGTTATAAAAACCTTTCTCCCTTTAGTCATTCCTTATTTACCATGTGATTAGTTAGGAAACAATTCATTTCATCATAATCTCCTTTTACTAGTCCACTTTTGGATATCTTCTTATTCCTTTTTACTTCATTTCATAAACTAAACATACACATGGTTGAGACTCGAGATAACATGTTGGTTATTAGTTAAGCCCAGGTGTTCTATTCAGTCATATATTTGGATACTTAGATTGCTTTAGCCAAAGCCTAAAGCTCATTCATGTGTATCACTCTATCTCTCATGATTGGTCATTCCAAGTCCATATGGAGGAGGAATCTTAAAAGACATAAAATATTCAAACTCTAAATCATTTAGCTAAAGGTAATGGCCGAAAATGTAACATTCAAAAATCTCAAAAATCAAATCACACTAAAATATAGGATTTTAAGCACAACTCATTTTTATAATCAAATATAAAACTCTATGGTTGACCTCATAATAAATAAAACGTCCATTGTGATGTATTAGGCCAATATATTAGAAAGGGAGCATAAAAAAAATCTTTTAGTTCTACCTACTTTCTCATGAAAGTACCCAATCTTCATAGTACACGAAAAACTCTATAAGGAGTCCTAAGGAATGGGTAGCATGTCATGGGAAGGTACATCCATTTTATTTTTATTTTTCAAATCTGCCAACAAGATTTGATCTTAGTAACACACTTATTAGCTTACACAACTTTGTCTCTATAGTAAACATGTATCCTCTGTATATTGATGGTCACTAGTCACTATTGTCTTTTCATGTCCTTAGTGTGTCTCATGTTTCCTAAGGTCTTCTCATAAGAAACCTATTTTTTGATTATTACATCACCTTTTTCATTCCCTACAATCCTAATATTTCCCCTTGATAAATATTATTTTGTTGACTGATCGCTCCCCTAGGGATTCCATTTGTAAGTTGCATTATAAGACCATAGATAGGACCTAACCTTCCTCAGAGATTACCAAATATTTTTAATTGACATTAAAAACATCCCCTTTTAACATATTTTCACCTCATTGGTGTTACATTTTTAATTTTTAGTGTAAGATGGATAGGACCTGACCATCATCACAAAATTTTCCAATATCCAAGTCATAAAAAAATTACATGTGTTATATGAGATAAGATGTGATTGATTATGAGTTACACATAATTGACATGATTACCATCTTGATTTAGTATGTTTGATGATTACTTAATTAATATTTCACATTTTATCTTCATATTTTCTAATTGCATGTAAGAATCCAACCACTTTTATTGAGTTTTTCATATTTTCCTACTTGAATTAGTGTGATCAATTTAAGACAATTTTTACCAATTTTGTTTCTCTTTTATAATTCCCAATGTGATTTAGTATGATTTATTGACTTAATTTATTTGTTTTTATACCATTGTTATTTAACATTATTTCCATTTTTATTACATTTTTTTCATACTTCCTAACGTGATTTAGTGTGATTTTACTTGTTTTAATTTGGTGCCACTCTTTCTCATGGATTAAAAACAATTATTACATTCTTATTTACCACATTTTTGGTTTATTATACTTAGTAATATTTTGTTATTATAAATTTCCCATCATGCTATAGTGTGTAAAGCATTTATTTATTTTATTAAATATTCTTTTCCAAGTCTTTTTCACATGTTTTCTTTAAACATGTATGTGCACTACATAATTCTAAAAAATAAAACATGACATATATTTCCCATATAACATAAAACAAAAAAATACAAGTGTTATAAATAAATATATCCATGCAACCACAACCACAACCAAAATACAAACCATAAGATCAACATTCAACTATCAAACCAAGATATCTCTCTATATATAATGTGTTATAATATAAATTACAAAAATACATCACTCCAGCTCTAAGGCTAGGCTCCATCATGTCTATCTCATACCCTATCCATGTTACCCATATATTACTTAGACTATCCCATTTGAATAGTATGATGTAATGATAATTTCTAAGATCTCAAACCTACTAATTGTCCCTATCAGTTGGTCACCTAGGCCTAAACTTGTCCTAGATGGATAGTGATATCCATATGCACTAATCTCTCCTGATCCAAGGCCTACCATGCCCATGCCTCTCCTTTACCCACCCATATTGGTGTTTTTATCTAATATTTTCATGCTTGTAGTTTCCTTGAAACCTCCCTTATAGTCTGAACTAGCCTACTTGAGTTAGGGTTAATGGCAACATAGGATCATCTAATGTGGTAAGCTTGTATGGCACTAACACCCAATCCAAAATATCATGGTGTGCTCCCATCACTAGGGATCCCCATATAATTTCCTCCTCATATATAGGATCTAAAAAATTTAAACTAAATAGATATTAGATCACATATACATCTCAAAATCTATCTATACAACTAGTATTCTATATCAAAAGCTAAAAACTTACAACCATTTATTATTGATCTTAGCCTCTCCTTCATCTCATATTATAAGAACATATTTTATGGGATGCCTCCAAATAAATTCAAACCCTAAAATTACCACCCATGTACATATTGAACCTCACCTTAGTGGTACCTCTATAGACTAGCTCTACCCTAGGCTAACTAATGGGTCATCTTGGATGACCAACCTCTATGTTCTCTCTCTCCACTGGTGTCTCTATCGGTGGTATGAATAAGGTGGTTATTAATATTACTAATATGGTTTTATATGTGGTACATAAAACACTCCTAAATCCATGTCTATGCCCTCTTTAGCTACAAACTATTGTGCTTGACCAATCCATGGTCTTATATGTTATAGTTTCATATCTAGCCTCTCAATTGGTACTCATCTTCCTCTCCCCATCATCTATACTGCATGATAATCCCAAAATGTAAGAACCACTATAGTAATTACTAGGTGAGGGAGCCAAAACAATCCAAAAAATCATACCACCAGCTATGGATCTATACACCAAGTGTATTGGCCTGTGATCTACACTCTTGCTAACCCTACCACCACAGTCACCTAGCTCAACCAAATAGTCATAATGTGCACATAAGGCTAACATGTGATCTCTCCTCATGTGACTATATATATAACAATGGCCCATGGGGAATGACCTATGCCATCTAATCCTATCTCCATCTCAAAACCCAAGGTAACCAGCCATTGACAACATGGGGTAACCCAATTAGATGGTACATCAAAAACCTCTCATATATCTAGGCACTCAATAATAACACTAAAATCATGTTATTATACCCTTTGGATAACATATCATACATATCATACATGAGCTAAACCTAGATGATAGAACCCAAGTCATTATGTGCCCCTTGATCTAATATTGGCTAATACTAGGCTATTACATACAATGGTACCTTTCTATCTAACTTGTGACACATCCAATCATGTTATCACAAGTCTTATAATATCTTTTTAAATAACTATAATATATGAAATATAAACATTTAAAAATCTAACCCTCATTCCCAAGTAAATCGTATTTGAGCATGTCACCCACTAGGCTAGTCCTCATCTCACCTCCTAGTCATCTAGTATCCATGTGATCACTAGTGTCCCCCTTTTAGAAGTCTAAGTAATGTATGGACATCCTCCACTGTCCCTAAAAATTTATTTGGATTCATTTTGGTATATATATTTTAGCTAATTAGAAAATTTCCATAAAACACTGAATTTCAAATAAAAATACTCAAAATTTTGAAATTACCATTTGCTTACCTATGTTGCATTCAATGCAGCCACTATTCGTCCTCCCCATCTCAGCTATCATCTCCTCAACATCCTAGCTATCTAGGATCTTAGTAGGTTTGTAAGATCTCTATTTTTCTTAGAATAGTCAATAATATTAAATGAATTATTTTTCACCTTATTTATATTTACTATTCATAATTATTTACCCTTAAAAATTTTATCATTAGATTCTTAGTTTGATCATATTTTTGTTTCTACTAACTCATTTAATGAACCATATTTTTTTTGTGATTTTGATTCCGTAGAGAATATTTATAACTATTATATACCTAGGTTGTAAATTTTTTGATTTTTCACTCTTTTTTGCTAATCTCTATAGGTTCACCTAATTTTCCTCACATCGAATGCCTTTACATATCTCACATCTCCTTCTTTATCTATGACACTAAGATGAGTAAAGGTATGTGTTTTTTAATTTTTTCATTTCATTTATCTTATCTTATTTTATCTTTATTTCACTTTATTTAGAATTAGTGTTATGTGTCATCAAGTTCTTTTCATGAAGCATCATCCCTTGTTGCAAATATGTGACATGTGACGAGCTTCGAGTGGGGTATATGTATACACATAATATTTTCAAACTTTTATCAATTATTGATGTTCTCAATCTTGTAAAAACTTATTGAGTCTCAATCTATATGAGTTTACACCCTAAGGGGTGCACTAGGAAAGGTGTGGGTAGACCATTGGTGCTTCATAGTATTGTTGTCCCTTTTGAAACTTTCTATCAACACTTATCTCCTAAAAACCATTCCCTTAAGATTTACCTCCTCATTTTCACACTCCTCTAGTCATTTACCACCTTCATTAGCATTTTTTATGAACTAAATGACTTTTGATATTTTACATGACTACATAGGTTATGTTGACCTTATATTCTTATTGACAAAACATACTTAAGGTCTATTTCAACCCTTGGATGACTTAGCCTGTGACCTATTGATTTTTTGTCAATAATGATACTAGGTTGACTAGGGCAACCCTATCAGATAAAACTTTTAGAAGGGTTTAGGGTTAGATACACCTATATAAAAATAATAATTTTTCCATTTTTAAGATAAGAGAAGAAGTAATATATATTGTGAATTTGTTTATCCACAATTCTACTTGAGGATCAAACTTGGGGTTTCATATTTTATTTAAAGATATGGATCTTATATTATGGAGTTGTATTTTAGATGCATTGATAGGTTGTGTATCCTAGATATGATTTATCTTTATCATTATTACATACCACAACAACCGTTTGTGAAGCACCATGGCCAAGGGACAGATTGAGGCTCGGTGGGTTTTTCTTCAAAGGTAAGTATTCCTAGCTTTGTTTCTCCTCTATAAGAGTACACAGATATGCATTTGAACTTCTCTGCCATACTTTAGGATTTTATATACATTAACATTAGTATATATCTCTTATGCATGTTTAATTTGGTTTTTTAATACCCTCACTTTCTGCCATAAGATTTGGTGATCATTAGATTAGATTTTGCTTTACTTGTTATTAGTATAGTGAATATGAAAACATAGGACTTAGTTAGGTTTATTTCATAGTTTTACTTGATTGTAGGATTTAGAACTCTCCCTAGTGATATTATTATGGTAATAGGTCTAGTAGATCCATATTGGTCATGACCCCTATTATCTAATGTATCCGTAATTGGAAGTGTAAGTAGGATATATCTTTTCTGAGATAGGATTGATTTGTAAATCTATTGAATTTCTTATTGTATATAAGTAAAACTCAAATTATGCAAGTTGTTTTGATAATATCTTATATATTACACTCTCCTAATTCCCCCTTTATATTTGATTTATAATTAGTTTATGTTGTAAGATCTAGGGTTTTGATATTTTAAGACATCCACATAGAGAATTAGGACACACGTTCAACCAATAAATAATCATAGATAGGCACATGAACCCATACCATAACATTAGTCATACATTCAACCAATCCATGGCCATAGTAAACATACATGTCCATAATATGTTCATGTCATCCTACTATGTCTTTTTCCCAACATATTTTGAAATTTTATTTTCAATTGTGACATAGTTCAAGGGTTTCTATAGTGAGTTTACATCAATTGTCAACCTACATAGTCAACATGATTTCAGTTTGAACTAAGTTGTCATAAATTTTTGTCAATTTAAAATTTATATCCAATTTATAATTATGTAAATTATTTTATTTCATATTCACATCTATATATTTTATATATGTAAATTAGTTTGAAAAAGGCTATTTATTCTCAACATTTCATTGGTAAATTAAAAAACATTGAACACCTTCTAGTTATATTTTAATAGATATGCTTTGTTTAAATTAGTGTAATTATCCTAATAATAATTAAAAAAATGATTTGAATATTTAAATTAATCTTGGCATCCTTAGATAATTTTAAATATAAGAGATAAATAGAGCCTTGTGGGTAAAATTCTTAACAGTACTATTCTAATATAGAAAAATCATAAACCAGTAGGAAATCATGAATCAAGAAAAGAGTCTCAATTTTTAGAAATAAATCCAAATTTTTATTTACATTGTTTCAAAAATGTGAGAATTTTGAAGTTGGGAGATAAATAGAGCCTTTTGGGTAAAATTTTTAACAATACTATGTTGATGCAGGAACATCATAGGCTAATAAGAAATCATTAATCAACAAAAAATATTCCATCAATTTTTATAAATAAATCAAAATTATTATTTACATGGTTTTCAAAATGTGAAAATTATTAAGCCCTTCTATAATTTTTGAGAGTCCACTTGGGTAGGAGGAAGATGTAGCTTAAATATTTTGATGTCATGCTTATAGAGTTTTTAGCTAATTTAGGAAGTGCACAAGAGTTTCCCTTATGTAATAGAAGGGAACATGCATAGGGTCCTACGAGGATGGTGGAGAATATTTTTAGAGATATATAAATAGAATAGAATGTTTTAAATATTGGTACTAAAACAAATTCACATGGAAGTGGCATTGTAGAAATATTATTTGTATAAGGTTAGATACATAATGGAATCAAATGGGTGTTTACAAATTGGATTATTTGGGGTTTCAAAATGGTAAATATTTTAAAATATTTACTAAAATTTGATGTTAATAATTACATTGATATTTATTCATAGTGTTTGGAAATGAATTTGCACCAAGTCATAAAGGAAACATATGGTGCATACCCATATGGATCATTTGGTGTGAAATAATTTGAAAAGCACAAGCACAAATGGATCATGTATTTAGATGCAAAAATAATGTGCAAATATGTATTCTACTTGTATCAGATATAGATAATGGATAAATTCATATATGGACTTAGAGTGTTTTGCACATATAATTAGTCAAATAGAAGTAAAAATTTTTGGGTTAAAGGTAATTGGTGTGTATAAGTAAATGGGAATAATTTATAAAATAGCTTTATATATCTTGAAATTGATAATGGACTAGGAGATTATTAGAGATTGAATATTACCCATTGATCATTAATTTTTTTTTGAAGAAAATAAACCTATAGAAAATGTGTTAGGTTTTGGGAATACTTTTATAGATTTCTTGACACATTTCACATGGGGAGGCCTATATAAAAGCATGCTAGGAATTTTTGCATATTTAGTATGCAATTATCATTATGATGAACATTATTATGATAGATGTAGATATTGATGTGTATAAATAGATAATGTCAAGATGATTTTAATAAGAGGAAGTGAGATCCAAGTCTAGGAATTGGATTATGATATCCAATAGTTCCATTTTTATATATTATAATAATGAGGCCATAGGATAATAAAGGATAGACACTAAAAAAATGTAACCCATCATTGTATTAATTATTAATATGTTTTTATACATTTTTTATATGTAAGTGTGTGGTAGGATAAATTATCTAAGGAACTCATTCACTAGGAACCATAACTATGACTACATCATATTTACATGTTTATCCTAACTAGATTGTGTTACATATTATCCTTATGTATACATTTATTATGCCTATGGGATCCTTATCTCATGATTAAATGTATTTGATCCTACTCACATCACCTAATATAGTACTACCTTTAGGTTTATATTTGTCCTAACATTACACCTATTCACTCAACATCCCTATTTTCATGCCTCTTGGATTTTTATTTGTGAGTTATATTGTAATATTTTAGGTAATACAACTAGGATTTTCTCATAGACTTTGACTTACTTTTTTTATGCTAATGGGTTCCATTTTAATTTATTTGATGCCTCTTATATTTTTATCTACTATTTTTTATACATTTAGTATCCTTCAGGCTTTAGTAAAACTCAATTCATTTTCTTTACTATATGTTTCACCACTAGGCTCCATCCTACTTTATCTTGCATGTCATGTATTTTCCATTGCTATTTTTTTTGCCTCTAGGTTTTGTCCTACTTTACATTACCTACAGGTTATATTTTTCTCTATTTTATACCTCATAATTTTTTCTTATTATTTTCATGCTTCATGGCTATATCCTATATGTTTATGTATCTTGGATTTTAGTTTGATAATTTCATTATTTTTTTTTGGAAAATACATCCAGACCTTCCCATAATTGACCATCTTTTTTATTACCTACTTTATTTTTATCTTACTCCCAATCATGGCTAAGTTTTATCTTATAAAGATAAGGTAATGGATGAGAATGGTGTTTTGTCTCTTAAATCAAGTAATATTTTTTTTTAGAACTATTGTAGTCTAGCTAGATGTCTCATCTCTATATTTTATCCTCTCTTATGATGAATGTTTCAAATATGCATTTCATTATATCAACTCCTTGTACACTTTTTTTTAGTGGGTCAACCTATTTTTTTCTCATGTTCATCCATCTTTCCCTATATTTTCACCTCATGTTTGGCACCCCAAGGTCAAATTCAATATTACAATCATTTATAAGGTGCATGTCTAGAATTATTTAAGCTTTATGGTCTCTAAGTTATCATACTTAGATTCTACATGTATGTTTTACTATATTAATCATCTTAAACAATCATTATTAGTATTTATAATTTATATGGAGGAGGAAAATATAAAAATAAATAAAAAAATTAAAAATAAAAAATATCATAAAAAAAATAAAAATAAAATTTAAAAAGTCAAATCACACCAAAAGATGTGACCATATCATTATCATACCCCTATTGTATTTGAAGTTAAAACCACATATTTGGCCTTATAGTGTATTTTTAGGTCCATTGGAGTATTTTAGATTAATATAATGGGTTATAATGATTCATATATATCATTGATACTCAATATGTTTTCACATAAGTACCCAATCCTCTCAGTTGATTAATAGCTTTGTCAGGGTCCTAAGAAATGGTGAACACATCTTAGAAAGGAAGGCAAATTTAAGTTTCCTTACATATAATTAATGGGATGATCCATATACATAACTAATTAACCAAATATTTATGCTTGATGGGTGGTGTTTATAGGCCATTATGTCAAAAAAACATATTTTTTCTAACCTAATTAGAGTCTCTTATTTTTGGTCACTATCATGTTTTTACCTTTATGGTACCATTTTTTCATCCTATCATGTTTTAATTTTGAATAAAATGAATTTTTATAAGTATCCCCCATTTATTTATCTCCTACTCTTCATGTTTTTTAATATGTTGGATTAATGATAACATTAGCATTCAAGGGTTCATGTGATAAGACTTGAAGAATCAAACATGAATTCCCTATAAGCTTTCCATTATAACTAGATGATACCTATTTGAGTTGTTTTTAGATTCTCTATATATGTCATTTAATTATTTTTGTTTTATTCTTCCTAGTTATGTTTGGAATCTTGATATTTCTTTTATTTTTTAGTCATTTTGGGTTTTGTGGACCTAATATAGTCTTTTCCTTGTGGTTTTCCTTTATTTTCACTATGTTTTACCACCTTTTGGGTCATTTAGACCTAATTTAACATTTACATTATGGATTTCCATCCAAATTCTTCACCTTACACTATTTTAACAACTTTTTGGGTCTTTCAGACCTAATCTATCTTTTCATTTTTACTATTGTGATTAATACAATCTAAATAACATAAAACTATTTAAAATAATATTATGTAAAATAGAGAAATAACCAAATTAGATATGAATGAAAAATATATATTGATATTACACTTAATATTTATAAAATTCAAAAGACAAGGGAGTGTGGATGTACTTAACTAATTTTATAGATAATTTTTATCACTATTTGTTTTAGAGAATGTGAAAATGATGTCTATTTGCCTTGTAACTACTCAAATTAGGAAATAAAACCTTAAAAATAGTGTGATTTATACTATAAAAAATCAAACACATATAATAATGTGTATTTTATAGTAAATTAAAGCTTTTTTCCTATATATTTTGCATGTTTATACCATATTATATCATTATGCATCTACTAGTATATTGTTTTTTTTATTTTCTTTCCCTTGGTCCTATGTGTTGATCTTTACTTTTCCTCTATTTTATTTGAAACCCTAGTTATATTTTTTACAAAAAAATTACTTAAAAAAATGGTTATAAAAATGGTTTGGATAGCCCCAAAAACTTTCCATTGGTTGATTAATCAATTACTATGCTCCAATACTAAATATAGGGTTTAAACCACATGTAATTATCCCATCTAGGTGTGTGTGTGTGCACCATAACAATCATGGTAAAATGTGACAAATTTTTTGGATTGTGAAACTTGGTATCATGCAAATTTGAATTTGGTTTTATAATTATACTTGACTCTAAAGATCCTCTTTTAATGGTTTTGGATTTGTATGCTTTTGGATAATGTCTCAGGAGAGTGCCAATGGATGTATTAATTTGATAGAACATGTCAAATTAGTGTTATATTATTGATAAGTAGGTTTGGTCTTAATATTTATTTTTATTTAATACTGACTATTTGATAATTCCATACATGACTAACATATGAAATGTATCTATGCCTACTTAATGGAAATGTACCAATTTTAAAAGTATCCATTGCAATCTCTTGAACACTAACGATAGATATGGACACATATGACAAACTAAAACTATCTAATGGTTGTCAGTATTGTCATGATAGGTAAGATAATTGATTTATAATGTGGTGATATAATTATTAGGATTATGGACCATTATTTCATAGACTAAGGTGATCTTGAATATGTATGTTGACGAAGTGTTTTGGTCGATAATATAAGTGAGTAAATAGATAGGGAAAAGCATGCACAATATTCAAATTTATATGCACAAGTCCAAGTATGTCAATATATGTAATAATTAATGTTTTCAAGTATTTAATACTAAATTTGTGTGTCTATAAATTCCCCCTTTTAATATTATACTAAAAATATTAGACTAATATGATAAAATATGTAAATTTTGAACTTGTGACATCTACACTAAGTGTTGATAGGTATTCCCGAAATCTCCCATTTTCCATGAAAACTATAAAAGGAAACTTACAGAGATAAATTCCCACTAATGATATAAAATATAAAATATACTATATCATTGAATAATTTGAAACTAAAAATTCAATGAATGAATATACATAAGGGTATGAAAATAAAGATACCATTTTTTGAACAAATTTTTATAATTTCATGGGGTGATTATGACCTATGGATATGTAGCTACTAAAACCATGAGTTGAGAAGTATAGATTCCTTAACCCCTAATGGATATGGAGAAGAGCTATAAGTTTAGCATCACATAATCCTCAACTTCACTACTTAAAATATTATCATAACTTGTTTGGTGGAAAACTAAAATAGGTTATATGTGAATGTTGAACCCCAAAAAAAGTTATTATATTAATGTGGAATCCCAAAATAGTTTCATATGTAAACTAAAAATTCAAATCCACCAATGCAAATGGATTTTAGATATAAAATGCTTGGATAGTTTTTTATAGAGATCAAATCATATGTATTATTCAAATATGAACTATAATGGTGATAGTTGTTATTTATAAAATAGATTTTACTAAAAATAGTTCCTACATAATATGACATCCAGTCAATCTATCCTTACCAACTTTATATTCTATAGATCCTTAAAAACTATAATTATATAAGCATCCTAAATATAATATATTAGATAATCTACATGAGTGTTGTAACAAATAACATCACAAAAAATATATTTAATAAAATTATACAATGGTAAATTAATAATTATAAAATTAACCCCATTAATTCATCAAAGTCTTAAGAGCACAAGAGAGAAAATATTTGACTGTCTATAACTTATCAAGTGTAGGTGACCTAGTGAAGACATTTTCACACTAATCTTGAGTGAAAAAAATAAGAGCTAGATGTTGTGTTGTTGAACATGCTCACATAAGAAATGCACATGAACCTAGATGTGTTTTTTGCACTCATAAAACACTAGATTACAAACAAGTTTTATAAAACATTGATTATCACAGTACAAAATTATAAGTAAATTTTATGGTGTTTCAAATATTGAAAATATCAAACCTATCCATATTGATCCATTAAAACCTCCTCAATTTGTATGATATTTTTCCTTGGTGGAAGATAGAGAAATAAAATTTTGATTCTTTATCACCCATGAGAAAGGAATATGTCCAATAAAAAATGTTGATGTGGATTTCTTATCATCAATATAATTTTCATGATTTTCATCTATTTAAGTTTTTAAGAAGAATTGACAATTCTTATTGTATTTTAGGTCATATTATATATAACCTTGAATGTATTTTTAAAAAATATATATTTTATAGTGGTTCACCTTCGGTTCCTACATGAACTATTAAATATAGTTAATATATTACCTAATATAAGTCAAGTAAATGAGACTCCTAAGAAATGATTGATAGAGACTGGCATTTACTAGTGATGATGGATCCAAGTGAGATATTTGAATTATTATCACCATAGGTGTCACAATAGACTTACAATCCATCATCCAAAATATATCCAACATGGTCTTGGCATAGTTATTTTGAGAAATAAATATGCAATATCCATTTTTCCATACCTACAAACCAAGATCATAATTTATTATCTTGAGCTTTGTCATGTTGAATGATCACTTGAGATTGTTATTTTTTTCATAAATAATCTTTATTGAGCTTATAGTGATGAATATATTATTAAAATACATAATTACAACCACAATATCCCCATTTTTCCTTTAGGTAGAGGTTTGGATCATATGGATTCCTAAATAATCCATATTGTAAGAGATGCTCATCAATTTATATATCAGTCTTAGAGATCCTATTTGAGACCATATAATGACTTTATGACTCTACACCTTTTATTCTTATCTAAGTGTGAAAAAACATCTAGTGGGATCATGTATACTTCTTATTTTAGATATACATTTAGGAAGGTATTATTCACATACATCTAATTAAATTTCCATAAAATAACTATGAATCCATAGAAAAGAACATTCTAATAGTATTTATCTTAGTTGAAGTATAAATAGTCTCATCATATTAAATGAATTATTTATATACATATACATCTAATACAATCCTTGCCTTAAACTTGTCAATGTTTCCATATAAATAATACTTGGTCTTAAATATTTACTTGTAACTAATGGGATTCTTTCATGCTCAAAGATACGAAATATACCTTGTATTGTTCTTCATCAGTGACTAAAATTATGCATCCATGACCTCTTTCCAATTTTATGAATCTTGGAATTCTTAAACCATTGAGTGATAAAAATATTATGTAATTATTGTCATCAAGACCAAAATCACCTCTACATGAGCCATGATATTAGTCCTCAATCATGAAGTTGAAGTGTATTGGGATCCATCTAATTTTTCATCTTATATTATGTTGGTATCCCACTAGGGCATACATTGAAGTGGATGGTGGTGCTATAAGACTTGATTGACTATCATAATTATCCTCATTATCACCACCACTTTAAAAATTGTATATGTTTACATGTCTAATTATTATATCAAGTGACTATGTGGAGGATGGATTATATTTTCCCTTCTCATCAAATATGACATCCATGTTGATGTGTATCTTCCTATTGTTTAAATCCATGAGTTAGTTGGCCTTCAATTCTTGAATATAGTCAAGAAAAATAAATGCCAAGGATTTATTATCTATATTTTAACCAAAAAAATAAATATGAGAATTATAAGGCTTGTTCCTAATACATATTTCTTATGGTCTGATACTATTAAGATATTTTATTGGTGCTTGATTTAATAAGTATAATATATTGAAAACTACTTATACCAAAATGTATTATGAAAGTGTGAGTTCCCAATAATGTTGCACATTATTTCCATGATAGTTTGATTATGTCATTTTGAAACATCATTAGGTTGTGGATTATACAATGTAGTCATCCACCAACAAATGTCATGTGCCTTAAAATTTTATAAAATGTTTAAATGACATATTCCCCACTTAATTTGATTAGATAACATGAATTTCATGGCCATATTTTCATTCCACAATGGCTTTAAATTAATTGAAGACTTAAAAATATTGATCCTTTGTTTCAATAAATATACACATACCTTTTGTATATAGTCATTAAAAAGTGCTAAAAATACTAGAATCCACTAATGATTTATTTCATGAACACACACTTATTATTATGGAATAGATCAAATGGATTGAAACCCTATGTATAGTGTGCCAAATGGGGATCTATGTTATTCTATAGATAGAAAATTAGAACTCACATCAATATTCTTATTTAATGAGGGAAGGGTTCTCACCATGTTGTTCCTATTTAGTGCAACCAAGTACCCAAAGATAAAGTCTCCATATATTGTGTGCCATATATTTACTTTTTATAAATTTTTTATAGTAAGAGATCAATTTACATTATATATAAAGTTGAGATGGAAAATATTTCATACACTAAAATATTTTGAAATAATTTTTGAGCTTCTAGACTTATTTATAATGAGATAATAAAAAAGTTATTTTACTAATCGAACTCAACTTTTATGTTGTGATTGATAAATTAACTTGTAGAAAACTATTTTAGTTAGTCCTGGAACATATAATTTTTTTTTGATTTTATGCACATGATCTCCAAGAGATAAATAAATATCACCACAACATATCACAACAACCTTGGATAATATACCATAAATCATATCCTAAAGGGACATTACC
The DNA here is from genome assembly GCA_037957365.1 of Torreya grandis. Lineage (NCBI taxonomy): Eukaryota > Viridiplantae > Streptophyta > Pinopsida > Cupressales > Taxaceae > Torreya > Torreya grandis. Next base: position 1,131,157 of record JARHVA010003310.1, on the reverse strand, counting down.
ATGATATGATAAATGGTTCAAGTGTTGAATCAATCCTTTCATGTATTCATGTGCCTTATGTCATTATAATCTACATACCAAACTAAATCTATAAGAGTGATCTCTTTTATCCATATAATAAAGACCAAATGCTCATTTTAAGGATTATTATCTTTGATAATGTTTTCATGATACTATGGGGAAGGCTTATTATTCCAACTAAGTGTGAACTATGTATTTTGTTTTGATCCTTGTGGATATTTTTTGGGGTGGTATTATTTTTCTACATGATCCTTGTGTAAATTCATTATACTATGAATTTTTTAGTTCATGGCTTATATTTTCATAGATAAGACATATATTTTATGAATGAGGTTTGTTCCTATGTTGGTTTTACTAATTTTATACTTCAGATATTGTTTTGGAGGCTTCATGTGAATTTTACATTTACTATGTGATGCAAGTGCATGTTATTCTTCATGTTCATTTTCATCATGCATGGATTCTTCTTGATACAAAATATTAACCATTTTTTCCAAAGTTAGTTTTATTTTTGATATATTTAAAGAATTCATAGAGATATTGTATATTGGGGGAAAGTGATATAAATACATTAGGTACTAAGGAGTCATCTAAAAATTTCTCACCCAATGTTATGAGTGATTCCCACAATTTTTAAATACAATGAAAAAAGACTTCAACTTTCTCACATGTCTTAAGCTTGAGAGAGAGAGCTAGATTTGTAGATAAAGAATGACATTTTGGTTCTTAGCCTCATATATAGTAATAAGTTTGTCCTAAGAATTCTTAGTTGTAGTATCATCTCATATATGAGGTTGGAGCTTATTTTACACCCAAAATACAATAATCATCTTTTCCTTCTGGTTCAATTTGTCAAAATTCCATTGTCGATTAGCTTCTAAGGCTTGTATAGTTAATGTAACGTCAACAACTAGTCAGAGATCATCAAATTCCAAGTGAGCCTTTACCTTAGTTTTCTATGCAACATAGTTATCAACATAAATTATTTATGTATCAATAAAAACAAATCTTGGGCCAATTCTATCCATTTGAACAAAATTATATGTGGGATATGGATTGGATCTTCCATCCATTCAATAGGTTTCCATTTATACACATGGTAAAATTAATACACCAAAATATTGATATGATATAACATATTATATACCTAGAGATACATGGAAGAATAGTTTTCATTACATATATGTGATAATACATGAAAGAGACATTAAATGACATGAGAGCACAGTGGTATGTAGAACTTAGAAAGTATTTGAAAATTATTTATTATATAAATAATATTTTCTTGGATAGAAATCACTGTACATAGGCATAACTCACCTATATACTTAGAATTTCAATATTGTAAGATTTATGTATAATTCTAGTGATGAATGGTTGACAAAGGGAAATCAAGAAGTGTTGAGGTCAACATACCCCCATTTCTAAGAAATAGGGACCCTTGTGATTATTTTAAACATCAATATTGAAAAATTGATAATATTCACTTTACTAGAATATGAATATCATACACACTAGATGAAATTAGCCCATTTGTTCATGGTTTTATTTTGACCTTGCCTAGTGTTGTTAAAAATTAACTTTCATGTCTTAAGTTGTAGGTTTCATGGAGCTCTTTTATAGATCATGTTGGGATTTTCATGGATTATCTCTATTTAGGATTTCAATGGCCTTTGGTTTGTAAAATCTTGTAGATTAGATTCAAGTCCTGAAACCCTCTTTCAACAAACCCTAACTTAGACCTTTGATTCAAATTCAAATTTTGGTGGGAATAGATTTGGTGGGTATGTTTTGAATAAAATTTGGACTTAAGCCTAATTTTTATACCAAGGATTGGTAATTTTTTTCAAAACAGCCAAACCTTAGCCTACAAATCATGCTTGGTCCACTTTTATTTTCCCATCCTAGTCCTTATGTTCTATCATGGTCTAATGTTTTTGTTTGTAAGGCCTTTTATCTTAGCATGGTCCCCTTTATCATAAACTTAGTGTAAAGTCTTAACCATAAGGTCCCATTTGTATATATCAACATGTATAAGACCTTAGCCTTAATAATTTACCCTAAGTTCCTATATTAACCTGCATCCTAACATAAGCACATCACTTCTTTTTAGATCTAATGGCTCTCACTTCATCATGAAGGATGATCAAACAAAGCATAGGAATCCCAATGAAATTAAATTTTTGATCCATTAGACCAATCTCGTAAGATCACAAAGATCATGATCAATAGTCCATGCTTTAGGAAGTCCAATGATTAGATGGTGGGAGATCATCCTTGAGTTTAAATGGATCCCATTTTACTATACATGATTAAGCTAATTAGATGCATGTATTTGAACTCAGATCAATGACCTACAATTACTCACATAAAAATCATCCAATGAAGTGACTGTAATGCTAAAAATTTAAAAGATTAGGGAACCTCATGGATTCACCATGTGGCACTCCCACATTTAAGGTTGATAATAAAGGGGCTTATTAAAATGTCAACATATAATAAAAAATGTCATATTCAAATTTAAAAAAGGAAACTGAAGGCAACGGGGATGAAAATAATAGAGCATATTAAAACTATCAAACAAGAAAGATAATAACAAGGTAAAACACTCAATAAAATACATAAATGAAAACAAAAGAACCATCATAAACATATCATACTAGTCACTGTATATGTGTTAAAAAAAATTTAAGTGCATATCATATCAAGTAAATTATGAAAGATATAAGCATGGATAAAGGCATGTGTATGTACATATATGATATAAAACATGATAATGTAAAGTGACCATAGAATGATATAACCTATATGTAGCATGATTAAATAAATGGATTCTCCCAAGGTACAAATGACATGAGTAAAGGGAAGGCCCAACATCTAAATGTGAATAGATCATGTATCTGTGTATGCCTGTATCACACTAAAAAAATACATAAAACACATGTGTATATATAAATAAATTATATGTTATATATCAACATGGAACCAACAAAAAATATGTCAAGGAGCTAATAGAACATGTAAATGTAGAAAATATTTAAAATTTTTGATTTTTTTTAATATTTTTGAAATATCTCAAGTCAGATATTTATACAAGTGCATGATTTTCATTGGATATTTGAGAGGTTTTACTTAAATTGTAGATAGGTAATACACACCTTTTTCCAATTTTTATATAATGGTAAATGGTCCCAACCAAGCTTAACTTTTTATACATTGGTTTACTTTTTATTTGATATTAATATCAGGTCACCTAAAACAAAGTCACATGGTTGAAAATTTTTGTTATACACATGATTAACATGATCTTAATAAAATTATAAGTTTTTAGTAGCCTTTTTTTTAATTTTTAAATCAACTCTTATAATTGATGCAATCTATTTTCATGTTATTCATTATATGTTATAATATCATTGAGAGAGACATAGAGGGATGGTATATCAATTTTAATTTTTAATGCTACCTCTATACCATAAACTAAAGAATAATGTGTAGCTTTAGTATGTGTGAAAACACTAGTAATATATGCCCATAAAGCATACACAATATTATGGTGCCAATATGAATTGTATCATTCAATTGTTTTTCCAAGTATTTTGACAATGATTTTAATTGTTACTTCTGATTGGCCATTACCTTGTGGATAGTAAGATGTAAAAAAAGTATGCTATTTTTTTTATTTACTAAAAAAGTGTTTGACTATCATATTTTTGAATGATGATCCTTTTTTATAAAAAATAGCTTAAGGTATACCAAAAATAGGAAATAATATTAGTCATAAAAAAACTACATATGTCATCCCCTACAACAAACTCAAGTGGGATTGCCTCCACCCATTTTTTAAATTGTTTTTTATCTATGATTATGAACTTATGTCCACAAATGGAAAATATATTTATCTTTCCAATCAAATAAAACCAACATAATGATAAAGGCCAGGGTGAGACAATTATTTGTAACTCATGAGATGGTACATGGTTTAAATTACTATATTTCTAGCATTAAAAACTTAATCTTGCATGTTCAATACATTATTGTTCCATGGTAGGATAATAATAACCTTGATGTAATAATTTTTGGAACATGGCCTTGCCACTGAAATGTATACCGCACTAAATATCATGCGTTTCTAATAATATAGTACATGCCTCATCCATGATTAAACATCCAAGGAGGTGTCCACTAAAACCACATTTTAATATATCATTCTTAATAATAACATAAAAAAATGTTTCATATTGTAATTTAGGTTTATCATTATGTGTAAAGTGGTATGGTGAATAATCTTGTTAAAGGAAATTATAAATATCACTATACCATTTTATGTTTGTATAACTATGAGTAATGGCAATAACAATTATGGCATCTATTTGGTTAGGAGAATTGGAAGGATCTCATAACTAGCACATGGTAAATTATATATGATCATCACTAATATCAAATGTCATCAAGGACGGTTCACCATCCATTTCATCTATATGGTAGTTATCTGTATGGGCGACACTATTCATACAAATTGTATCAAATCTTTATTTTAGTCTATCCACCATTTCCTTATATGGTAGAAGTTTTCTTGTTTTGTTTGGTAAGGATTGGTAACTTGATTGATGATCAAATGCAAATAATAAAGATGTGAATGTCCCTGATATGAATATTTTGTGTTATTGACAACCCAATTATCAAGTATTCATATTTTTCTATGATATCAGTGAAAGAAAAAGGATAATATATAAGATAAAGGTATGTATTCTTCCATAGGGGTGTAAAATAAAATACTAGCACCTAATCCTAATCTACTTCTTAATCCATTAAAAACACTTTACATGGATTTGGAGATATATTGTATGCCTTGAATTCATCATGAAGAGCATTGGTAATTATAAACTAATCATGTAGTGGAGTGGAAACCAATTAGTCATCTATAACTTGACATTTTATCAACTTTGAGGACACAAATTTAAGATCAAACTTGATAAGTTTTGTCATCCTTTTTGTGATATAGTTGGTGAGGTGTGTTTTATTCATAAGTAATCTTAATGGATATTATTTAATTATAACATGGACCTCTTTTTTATAAAATAATGTTGTAGATTTTATGTAGAAACAATCAAGGCTAAGCATAATTTTTCCATTGTTGTATATTTTCCTTCATAATTAACTAATTGGTGATTGATGTAATAGATTGAAATTTGTTTATGATTATCATCAAATTATGTTAATAGAGCTTTAAGGGCCTCCTAAGTGGCCAATATATAGAGATGTAATGCCCTATATCGAATAGGAGGTATGAGTATTGATGAGTTTTATAAATATTATTTGATTTTATCAAATATATTTGATAAAGGTCATCCCATAGAAATTTGGTGTATTTTTTTAGCAAACATGTTAAATGAATTATTTTACTAGTTAACTGAGTGATGAAGCATTGAATATCCTATGCTCTTCCTTGTAAACATTAAAACTACATTATATTAATTGGAAGTGGCATCTCAATAATATATTTTACCTTTTGTAGATCAAACTGAATGCCTCATTGAGAAATAATGTAATTGGAGAGCTTTATAGAAGACACTTAGAAAAACACATTTTTTAGGATTTAAATGAACATTGAACTTGCATATGAATTCAAACATCTATCATAAATCATGAGAATGGTCTTGTTGATTCTTGGATTTATAAATTAAAGTTTTTAAATAGTCTTTAATAATTTTTTGAATAAAATCATGAAAGATATGAGTTATGGCCAATTGATATGTTGATCTATCATTTTTAAGTCTAAAACGTGTGATCATATAACAAAATGCTTCCCATGGAGTGGTAAATTTTTTATTATATTGATATATTGGGTTAATTTTTATTAATTATATCATGTAAACCCATCCATAAATGAAAATGTCTCATATCCAATTGTAGAATTGACAATTATGTCAATATTAGGTAATGGAAAGTCATATTTTAGACAAGCCTTGTTTAAATCATGTTAATGAGTCAACATCAAATTTTTACTTTAGGATTATTAATAGGCACAATTTTATATACCAAATAAGAATATGAAATGGCTCATATGAATCTGACATTTAACAACTTTTGAATCTCTTTTTTGACTAGTAATACCACTTTAGGATGTATTTTACAAAAAATTTGATTAACAAGATTTACATTGGGATACAATAATATATTATGAATCACCAATGATGGTTACATCCTAGACATATATGAGTAATCCCAAACAAATATTTATAGGTAATCATGTAGGACTTGTAAATAGGCCTTGCCTTCATCATCCTACATCATTGTTGTAATTAATATCGATTGAGGATATTTTTTTGTTCCATAATTAAACTATATTTTTTATTTATTTAGAAATTTAAAAAACTCTATAGTAAATGGTGTTTTAGGAATAATATTATTTTAATCATGGATAACATTGGTACCATGACTCTCACTAAAATAAGCATGAGCAGAGGTGGCATGAGGAAAATTATTCTTATGATAGAAGGAAGGGATATCCTCACATTCCCCCATGTAATCTAATAATGACTCATCATTTGAAAATTAATAAAATTTTAAAGTTTTAAGTGAAGTGGTCTTATCAATAAAATGAGGGTGAACTAGAGGAAGATCTATTATGAAAGTATGCATACATTCCAATTTGGCCTTTTAGAAATTAGGAGTGGTGCAAGTATATTTCTTATGAGTTAAAAATTTATTATAAACCTCCAAGCCTTGTAAATTTTTGTTTTTTTTAAGAAATATGGATTTAGATATACCATTAACATTTTTTCCCAACCTTTATCCTTTGTATCCATATTTGAGAAAATATCAAGAACTAAAATTAGGTTTATAGTATTGCAACATGTGATTATTTATGTGTTTGATTATGGAAAAATAATTTAAGGGGTTAGAATCCATTAGACATGTGAAAATAATCTCATAATGGATACATTTTAAGCATGTGTGTAGAGTATATGTAAACACATATCATGTATCCAAGGTTATCCCTAAAGTATATTATATTTTAAAGCATTTGAAATGACACGACACAAAGTAGGTAGTGTTCCAAAGTAACACTCTACATTATTTGTACCAATAATTATCATGAAATATTATCAAATAATTTAATTCTAATATATTAAGGTTCTAAATTGTTAGGTTTAATTCCAAGTAAGGAAATGAAGGAAATGTTTAAAATTTTAATCCCTAAACCATTATTCATAACGACTCTTTTTAAATTTTTATTTTTCACACAAACATAAATGTATAATTCCAAACAATAATTTATGAGGTCTTGAGGTGGTATATCCTATTATTTAAATTATATATATTTTTTAGTTCATTTGATAAAATTTAACATAGAAGCTACATATGAAGGCATCATTCCTTGGAAAAAAGGTCATGTGTAATGCATCCAAAAGAACATCATTTTAATGAGAAAATAATTTAAATAAGTCCTAGAGAGAAGTTATAACTATAATATCATTGGAATAGTTTGTATCATGATGGGAATAACAAGACTATTTCATGCACTACCTTTAGAATTTTGTAGTAATAGGTAGGAACTCATTACAAACATTTTAACAAGAGGGGGTATGCAAGAACACATGTGATTAGTAGTAATTAGATTTATAATGCTTTATATATTGGATTTATTTAGATTTAATGAAACATAAAAATTAAAAACTATTATAAAGTACTTAAATATGAAGTAATAAATACATATAGTCATATTAAACATACGTTCTAAAAAAAAGAAAAATCAAATTTTTTTTGTAATTTTTAAAATCCATTTTTAAAAATTAGAAATAAGAAATAGAGAAACATAAAAACATAGATTAATATATATGGTTTTTTGGATGAAATTTCAGGTTCACCAAATGTTTAACTCTAAAATGGATATGTGGGGAATATAGGGTAGGGATAACTTAGGGCATAAGGATGGCAAACTATCTATACAGTAGGATAATTATTTACGAAACTCAGATAGAACATACATTAAATTTATTATGCTAAGATATGATAAAATTATAAATTATAACTATGATATATATTATAATTATAGGGAACAAAATATACCTAACTATTTATAATTCTAATATAGATCTAGATCTAGAACATGTAGTAAGTAGGCTAGATTTATATTTTGTATTTGTCACCTAATTTTATAAACTGTACCTCTATAACTGTACACACTTGAATTTAATTAGGATGGTTGTGTCAATGTTACTATTTTAATTGGAAACATATGTTTAGTAAACTACCTAATAAAACTATATGTGACCAATTGTATGCTTCTAGGTTTTGTGACACATTTAATCTAGTGTATTCAAATCTAGGTCATGGATTGTCACTCCTTGTCAAATATAAAAACCCTAGTTATTCATATTCATAGTATTTTTGGAAAAATGGGTTATTGATAACATGGTTTCAAGCCACCAAAAATACCCATCTATCAATTAGTACTACCTACATAGCCAATACTTTGAAGAAGGCCTCAAACTTATGTAGTTATCCCATATGTGTTGGCTTATGTTTAAATAATATAATATGTCATAATCAAGTACAATATTGACCTATATTTTATCTTGGAAAATATATATCTTGGGATATTCCTTTATTACTTCATATATTTAAATGTGTTATCCCTATGAATGATATGGAAATAAGAAAAAATAGAGATGTTTTTCTCACTTGAGTGTTTTATAGAATGCTTTTGGTATGTTGTTTGGTTTTTATAGGTTAGGAATGAATGAGAATTGATCTTATATTTATTCCAATACCTTTGGATAATATCTCACATTAGAAAACTTAGGATGACCATAGGAGTATGTTTATAACTTTTAGATATGGAAGATTTATAAAATTATAGGAAAGATAAAATGTTTGAGTCATCAGAATAAAATTAGTTAGACTAATAGATAATAAATTAGGTATATAGATATCATGTAATAAATATTTTTGGTAGTGGTAAAGGTCTATATTATGAATGTATATCCATGATATGTATTTTTTTAGTTTAAAATAATGAGGTCCTATATAATTCAAAAATAGTGTGTATAACATTATACACAAAAATTAATCATGTAAATTATGTTTACAAACATGATAATATATGTCATCATATAAAAGTTTGATCACTAAATTATATATGTAATATGAAATAAAATGTAATAGGAATATAAGTATCATATCAAATAAACATATACATTAGGAATGTAGTCTTAAATAACAAAGTAAATTCATGATAACAATAATGACATCAACCATAATAGAAGAATACAAGATATAAATCATGATACAAATTTTAGAAACAATCATATGTGTGTCCACACACATACACACCTAATATCATGATCATAACACAAAAAATAACTCAAGACATGACACATTGTAATTAAACTGTTACCTAGCATAAACACAATGTGGACATGAAACATACTAGAAGATCCCTTCACACAAATATGCATGATGTGGAAAAACAAAATCAGTGAACTTCTAAAAAACTTATGCATGAAATAGAAATACCATAATAAAAAAAATTAAACACACATAAAAAAATAAATGTTAGTCTTCTTAATCAATAAATGTCATCATCATAATATGCATAGGAAAGGCCACCCTAAAAAGTATAGTCAAGAACAAGCCATGGATAAAATTGTCTAAGTAGCTCAACATGATTAATGGAATCACATATAAATATATAACTTAAAAACTATACCAGTATTCTCCCAATGTAGTCATACCCCAAATGTATAAAGGTATGCCTCATGTGTTATGAATGTCATGCATTTGTATATCCATGTATCATATGTAACATGTATGTCTTGCAACCATCTCATGTATACTGTGAAAATAGTGTGCCTAGAAAATGGATATGTAATACACCACATAGATTATAAACAACATTAATAAATCATGTAAAGTATCAAATCATGTCAAACATTGGTCTTGATTTTGAGCTTGTTTTAATATTTGATTTTTTTATTTTGTTAGACTTTTTTATTTTTTATATTTTGTATATTTTAAATTTAAGCACACATTTATATAATCAAGACAAAAAGGAAAGGATTATAATATATAATAATATAAAGGATTGTAATTATCCATAACACATGTCAAAACATAATGTGCACCAAGTTTAATAATAAAGTTGTCTTGAGGTAATGAATACAAGCATTGTGCCTGTATTGTATATATGAATAAAAAAATCATGTCTCAAAATAGCATGTAGAGATAGTAAGATGAATACTACAAGTTGTGCATAAAGTTTAATAATAAAGTTATCATGAGAGAATGGATACCATATATATCCCTCCATTTTATATGTGAATTAAAATATCATGTCTCAAATAACATGTGTAAATAGGAAGATGCATGCCCCAATTTTAAAATAATTGATAAATACACACATGTCATAATCTGTACGCATAGAATGTATGTGATCATGTAAGCTCAGTGTAGGACATAATAATATAAATAAATGATTATAAATACATAAGGGTGATAAATAAGTATGTTTTAAGGAATGTACACTTGGATGATATTGTTGTAAATAATGTGTCATTATGGAATAAATATCATGAATGTCCATATTAAGATTTTAAAAAACTAAAAATAAAGGGCTAGTGAAAATATCATAACTAAATAAAATCTAAAGGATAGAATAATGATAAATGAAAAATCAAATCTACACATGCATATCAAGATATAAGAATAGAGAAACAAATTAATTAACTCTAGATAAGATCATCAATAGTTAAAAATAAAATATATGTACATTAAATTATGTATAAGATAACAATGAACAGATCAAGTGGATGCTGATGTAAAGGTCTTGGGTGAGGATTAACACGTCTCTTTAATTAAATTAGATAAATGATCATACACTCTAAAGTATTTATAATTGTTATCATAGTCAACATGATCATGTATGTGATGTTTAAATGTAGAAGCTATAGTAAATTGTGCACTTCATTACATTTTAGGAGAGTGTTTTAGTATTCACTCTAGAACACATATCTATGCATTTTGTAAAACTATATTATGTCATGGTGGGATAGAATGTGTATCAAACCACTAATCAATTTATTAATATTATTTAGGTAACAAAAATCTTGATTAAATCATGTATCGTATATCTCAATAAAAAACATATATTAGTTGAATGTCATGTGGATATACATTAGTCACAATATGCACTAAAATAAAACTCTTTATGTTATTCCTTTGTCATATCAATCTATATTAGAAGAATAATGGATATAATATTTTCATTGAGTATCTTTTGTAATATTTTCTGAGGATATTCTAATATCCATGAAATTTTATTATATTGAGGACTGAGGAGAATAAGCCTATTATTAGATTGTGAAACTATGTTATCCACATCCTTGATAGTATCAATCCATAATTGTATTATTTTAATATTTCCTCGATTATTAATGCTCTTAATGCTTTGTTATATCATGATACAATTTTATACTCCATGCATAATTATCATATGATAGCTACAATAAGATTTACAATTTTGATGTGATAAACAAGCCATGTATCATTATCTAATATAAGAAAAAATAATAGACTTCTTGTGAAGTAACAATTGTAATATAATACTTAGTTTTTATTGTAGAATGTTTACTCATAATTTTGTATCATAGTATGTGAAAAAATATCAATTTATGAATTCTATGTTATTGACTAAACTTTTCTCATGTATAGTTTTACTTGATCACAAGAGGTATTGAATATTACATGGTATATCAATGATATATATATATATATATATATATATATATATATATATATATATATATATATATATATATATATATATATATTGACTAAACTTTTCTCATGTATAGTATGACTTGATCACAAGAGGTATTGAATATTACATGGTATATCAATGATATATATATATATATATATATATATATATATATATATATATATATATATATATATATATATATATATATATCATTGATATACCATGTAATATTCAATACCTCTTGTGATCAAGTCATACTAGATGTCAAAAAATATTGTCTGAATGGAGTGTTTATTGTGAGGTATTTTTATCACGAATTAATATTTAAATAAGCTTCACATTGATATCCTCATTATTTTTTGGAAGGAGTTCCCTCACTTTATTTGGATTTTTGTCACATGAATGGATCCTTATAATTTATTAGTCTTTACCATGTTAATATCATTGTGATACTCTCTTAGGCCTATATATGTAAATTTGAGATGAGAGATGTGGTCATCTACATTAATTGAAATTTCACTATAATCATAATCATCATTATCATCCTTCATAAATATTATATTAGGATGTTGTGTATCAACCAACAAAGGAAGATATGATATGTTCTCTGATTATGTTTTAGACATAAACGGTGGTTCTTTAATTGTTTCTTGATTAGGTGATATATTTGTAGTTGATTGATTTATTAACTTTAATTGACTCTCCAGATTCATATATATGTATTGGTTTCACTAGTATGACCTATATTGGAGGTATTATGGAATAAATACTATTAATATATTGTAGTATACATCTATTATTAGGTTCTATTAATTTTAAACAAAAATGTTGATTATCTATAGGATACGAATGCTATCATCCCTCATGTAAAAAAATGAAACATCAATGTAAGGTAGATGGTACAACATACACATCATGAATCCAAGGTGAACCTAATAATAGGTTATAATGCAAATGATTTGGAATCACTTGAAATATAGTAGTTAATGTTTTAGGACCCACTATCACATCTGAAGTAATTGATGTTATCACTTGGTGAGGGAATGATAAAAACCTCTTATATTCTTATCCAAATAATTAATAGAGTCCATATTGATAATCAATGTTTTTAAAAATGTGATATTTTAAATTTTCAATCCTAATCTATTGTCTACAAAAACACACTTAACTCCATTATTTAAGATCCAAAATTTAACTAAAAATATGAGATTTTGATTTATAGTATGTTGAGTATGAAAATATTCTTTCTCAAAATAAATTATGTCTTCATTGTTACTCACTATATTAAAATTAGATGTAAAATTAATTAGTTCAATATTATTTGGAAAATTTGTATCACACAACATTGCATAAAGAATATCCTTATTGATAGTGGATATCCTAATCAATTATTGATTTATACTATGGAGGACAATGACTAGGTGTACTATGGATAGTGATGCATCAAAAAAATTCATATGGTTATATAGAGTAAATATGTGTATAAATAAGATGAAGCAAATAAGACACATTCAAGTAAAGCAAAAGTCTTGTATTGCAGAAATGTAACTTCTATTCAATATGAATGAATAGGGAAATGGTACAATGTGATACAATATGTGTATGATAGAATAAATACATAGAATGATATATATCATTATTATGTGAGGAACCAACACTTGGCCAAATGCATATGTTACATATTTATACATGAATTAAAAAAGAAGAAATTACAACTATTGTCAGTGACAAGTCATTTCATCTTCCTTATTAGGTGACAGTTGAGCTTTCATGTACATGGTGAATAACTATATTATTATATAAATAAATATTTTAGTCTAGAGAGTGAGAATTGGTAATTCATGTGATCAAATTAGGGTGATATGTGGATTTAATAGAGTTGAGACAAGTGTAGGCATAGAAATCTATGAATAAATTATAGTGAGGTGCATGGGTTTGTGAAGGAGATTAGCATAGAGGAGTGTGTAAGATGATAAATTGGTGAGAATTGGGTGTATAGTTATATAAATAATGGAAATATTGTTTTGTGAGAATAAGAACAAGCTTAATATGGAGGATTTATTAGTAGTTCATAATAATAGGGCACATGATATTTGTATACATGATGCACGAACTATGCATGAATATTTTTCCATTTATTGAAGATCAATGGTATACATTACATCCTTCTGTATCTCAAAAATTAAAATGTGAAGTTGATGAGAGTTTAACACTTCGTTTTATCAGTGTATTTCCCACTTTGACCACTTTATAAATTTTTATGTGTGTCATGGAGGGTGCATGTGTCTATAACTTCAATGATGTAGTATTTATCTATGAGTCATAAGTTTTTATGATCAAGATAAAAAGGATTTGTTGTAAATATTGGATTAATAATTCAAGTAACATAAGTTTAGAGGATCTCCATATTGAAAAATAGGTACATGCCAGTACATAGGTAGATCAAGAATGAATGTGTTCTCACTAGCTAAATGTACAATGATGTAAGGACCATAATACAGTGCCTTGATATTTTAGTGTGGAACTTTTAAGCACTAATTTTTAAGGTGTAACCAAAATATATTGACAATTTATAATTCATGATATTGATAATGCACATCATGACACTCCTTGTACTTTTATATTTTAGTGTGTGAGAAATGATCTATTTAACTTGTTTATGAATAGATTGTGGAACATAAACTTAGATTTTAGTGTGTGAGATATGATCTATTTAACTTGTTTATAAATAGATTGTGGCACATAAACTTATTAAATTTTTCCAATTCATATTCTTGTGCATGTGACTTAGTTTTTACTAGTACATGGTAGGATATTTATATATGTGTTTGAAAATAGAACCCAAGAAATGTATGGAATGGACTATGCCCTATAGAGTAGTGAAATTTTATGTTGTATTTATGTTGAATTTATAAAAGGTTTTGATCCCAAGTGCAAACATGTGAAAAGTTGTACATTTGTAGAAGATGAAAAAGTGTTCAATTTAAAACTTTAGTTTACCCATCTATGTTTAGATGAAATTTAGTTAGATTGTATAGTTATATTCCCAACAAGTCCTATGGTACTTGCCATAATTTACTCACAAAACATGGATCTCTATCAGATTTGGTGTATGTTGGGAGTTCAATGTAAACCCAAACATGATTTAAGAAATATTTTGAAATTATGATGACATCAATATCTTTTTTTAAAGTGAACATGATATACATATTTGAAAACCAATCTATATACAAGGGAAAGTGAATATGATCTACAAATTAGTCATATCTTGAAGAAGATAAATCAAATAAGCCCTTTCATTTGTTTGTAAATTTAGACAATTGATTTCATGATGAATATTGATCTGATAGACCTAACTAAGGGATCTCCTAGAATAAAATATTATTATAGAGATTTCTCAAGCCTCTAGTCAAGTAATACCACACAATAACCCTATCTAGGTCTTATGTTTTTTAACAAAGTAAAAGAAAAAGTAAAGTAAATATAATCTAGTGCTCACCAAAGCTTTGTCACAAATGGGGATGATAAATTTAAAGGTAAACATGTAAAGAATAACTCTCATAAAATTAATATAGTTGTAATCCTAATGTATGGTGAGAGAAATAAATTAAAAACCCATTACTTATTATACTTCTGTGAACCAAAATAGAATAATAAGAGTTAGGAATACTTACCTTGATGATGAAACCATTAAGGCTCAATCTCTCCCTTTACCAATGATGATTTTAAAAAGGTTGTTTTTGTTTCTAATGATCACAAAGATAGGTCAGATCTAGGTTATAAGACTTTTCACATCCAATACGTTTCCACAAGATAAGATCTTCTCTCCAAGTGTAAACCATGATCAATGACTCCTAAAGTATAATGTTGGAAGATAATATTGTAAGTAAATGAAAATGAATGATTATCTTTCTCTCTCTCTAATGAAAATGGTGAAAAGGATTTATTTATATAGTTGGATCTAACACTAAACCCTTCCAAAATTTTAGCTCACACAGTCAGCCTAGTTGACCTAGTTCTTTAGGAAAAAAATTAGTTAGGTTCTATACTAAGTCAATTGGTTTGGATTAGTCTCTTAATGTGATAGTTTAGAATAAAATGGTTAGATCATTTGAATATGTTCAACAGATGAGAAAAATAAGTTTTTGGTTCAAGTAGGAACTATTTGAGGTGATAAATTTCTTGGAGAAGAGTGTAAGGGAGGTGTAAAAGTCTAGTAATGGTCTAACCACCACTTTCCTATTGTAATATTGGAGGACTATTTGACTATGTAATGGTCTACCCACCCCTTTCCTATTGTACCCTTTAAGGTGTTCACTCAAAGAGATTAAGACTCAACAAGTTCCTATAAGATAAAAAGTATCAATAATTGATAAAGTTTTAAAATATCATGTATATACATATTCCCCTCTCAAATCTCATCATATGTCATAAATTTATAACATGGGATGGTGGTTTGAAAAAATAACATAGAAACACACAACACTAAACTAAGAAAATTGTAGTATTTTAAAGCATATAATAATTTAAAGTAAATGACTAAAAATAAATAACTAAAATAAACAAGTAATATATGCATACCTTGAATTACCTTTATCGTTAAATGATTATTTAATACTTTTGTAGTTTTTATTATGGAGGGAATATAGACTGCTTTGGGAAACCCCTAAGGGTAAAAAAATAAAGTGTAAACACAAACAAACATAAGAAATCCAAGATAGCTAAAATGTGTAGGCATGATGTAATTAGAAATTTGGTAATCTAGGATGATAGATGCTAATTTTAGACCAACTAACCAAGCCAAAATTTTAATTAAATTGAGTAATTGAAAAATTAGGGCTACTAAATGATTGAAAAACTTAAACAAATGTACCTTAGGTAAGAAGGGTTACAAACTAGATCAAAGTAACGATATAATAAAAATGAAAATCTAACATCAATATTAAACTAATAACAATCCTTAAATAAATATGGATAAGAAATGGTAAAATAACATTGATGAGTTAGTAGTAACAATCATTACTCTATCATCAATGAAAAAAAGTACATGAAATGGAAAACAATATTGGTGAGTGAGAAGTAAAAATTTAAACTCACTCTACAGTGGAAAATGTATAGAAATAAAGAAAATATTGGTGAGTGAGAAGTAACAATCCAAACTCACTCAATAATGGAAAAAATAAAAAAAATTAGAAATGGACATAGTTGTCTAGAAAAATAATTATTAAAAAATATTTTTAAATGAAACTAATAAATATATAGGAATGTAAAGTAATGGTGTGAATAAAATAAATCCATAATCACTCAAGCATACTATTTTG
This sequence comes from Torreya grandis, assembly GCA_037957365.1. NCBI lineage: Eukaryota > Viridiplantae > Streptophyta > Pinopsida > Cupressales > Taxaceae > Torreya > Torreya grandis. The sequence goes on along the minus strand of JARHVA010003310.1, from coordinate 1,114,048 downwards.
TTTTAAAGATAGATAAAATGAAAACAAAGTAGTCCTAACATGTTTTAAGATGTGAAAAAGAGGGAATATTAAAGTGGGAAAATATATTTAAAATGAAGATTGCTTGTTAAGGGGGAAATGAAATGGGTAGCGGGGTAAATGTAGTAAGAACCAAGGTATAAAGACTGTTTATCAAAGTTAAGACACTAAAATTATGTTTGTCAAAACAAAAGGACTTTTTACATTAAGGACTCTAAAGAACCTCTTCTAACCACAAAAATATTGGGTTATCAGAAGTATAGATATAATAACATGAAGGTTATATACATTAAAATTAAAATGTACCTACATTCCCATAATGTGTTCCCTATTTCAAAGGACCCCTTATAGAGTCATTAGTCTACTATGAATATTGGGTACTTGTGTGAGAAAGTAGGTAGCACTAGATAATTTTGAATTCTCATATCCCAATCTACTATCCTATTATAACCCAATGGGCTTAGGATCTATTATGAGGCTAAATTTGGGGTTTGAGATTCTATTAGAGATAAGAGATGTGATATGAATCACATATTTTGGTGTGATTTTGATTCTTTTTTTAAAATTAAATTTCCTTTTGATCATTTCCTTTTGTTTTAAATGATTTGGCTTTTAACATTTGATGGATTTTTTATTCTTCCTCCATATAGAGTTGTAGAAAAAAAATGGGTGTTAAAAATGAATGTCATTTGAAAATTTTGAACTTGGTTGTTAAGAAAGAGGACTTAGTGAAAATGGTGTCTAAGAGTATGATTTATTCTTGTGAAATAAAAGTGTTATCTTAACTACATTGTTTTATCCAAAGTGGAATGAATGAAATTCAATAAATGGCAAATTAACATGAAACACTTTGATTTACTTCAAATCATAAAAAATGTGGAAATGTGAAAAGGGATACAGTGATAAGTATGCACGGTTCCTTATCATAAGAATGTATGTAAGTGTAGGGAAACATGATAACATAGTTTGTTTTATAATTTTCAACCACAAAATAAAAAAAATTGTGGCTAAGAATATGGTGTCACAAACTTGTAACTATCTCTTAACATTTTAAATATAACACCCAATTTATAAAAAGATTTGAAAGAACATGTATATTTAACGAGGAAAATATAGTCCCATCAGTGGTCTTACATTGCAACTCATAAAAGAGAAATCCAAGTGGGTACAAAAAAGTGAAAAATTATATTTTTGAAGAATGCCTAGTCCTAACCATGGTATTATAATGAAACTTAAAAAATAAAGAAGAAAATTAAAAATATTTGTAAAATAATAAACTTGTAATCAAAAGAGAAAAAGCATGAGAAATTTATATATAAAATAAAAAGGTATTCATGAGGAAAACCAGGTCTTATCCATGGTATTACAATGAAACTTACGAATTAAAGAAACCAAAGTACCAAAGGAAAGTACTAAGGTTTGTGTAAAAAATAATTTGATGAAAAAGGAGAGATCATTAGATAAGTCTTACAAAAAGTGCTAGTAGGATAGTATATAAAATGATGAAAAAGAAGGGACATATTTAATAAAAATATTTATTTAAAAATTGTGCATTGGTGGGTTCTTTGAAAACATGTCCTTGATTAGTTTTTAGATGATAAGTGTTAAGACCAAGAATGTCTTATACTAAATAAGGGTCTCACCATTTTCGGGCATATTTTCCTTCTTTATCACGGGTGTAATATAATTTGAGGACTTGATCACCAACATTAAATGTGTATACTTTGAACTTTTTATTATTCTGTTCAACAATGTGACTCTTGTATTGATGTTTATGTTGAAAATTAACTAAACAATGTTCATCAATAAGATATAAGGCATGAAATAGATATTAACGTAATTATTCATGAGGAATTATATAATGAAGAGATATAAATAAAGATGGGAGTTTGAATTCTAATGGTAAGAATGATTTTGAAGCATATACTAGTGAGAATGATGTTACTCCAATGGCAATATGTATTCTAATATGGTAATCCCAAAGTGTGGGATATAAATGAAGGTATTAATGAGTGCAAGTTTCTCGAATGGTATTTTTTAATATTTTGTTTAGGACTTTATTAGTGGTCTTATCTTTTCCATTGCATTATGGATGGTAATGTGTGGAAAACTTTTGGGAAACTTCAAATTTAACACAACTATTTCAAGTCCTTATTTTTGAAATTGCCACCATTATCAGAGATGATAGTATCGGGAAATATAAAACAAAAAATGATTTAGTTAAGGATAAATTTAAAAATAAGTGATTCTCATGACATTAACAAGAGGCATGGATTTTATTCATATGGTAAAATATTTAGTATAATTAATGATGAATACATCATAATCTTATGACCAAGGTAATTTACTAATGAGATCTAATCCTCATGTAGATAATGGACAAAGAGATTCCATTATTTGGAGATCAGTTGGTGGTGAGTAGATTAGATCATCATGAATTTGAGAAGGATTACACTTTTTATCAAAATTAATAGAGTCGTTTTATAAATTAGGACAAAAGTAACCCATACACAAGTATTTGTATACTGTATCATGTCCACTATAGTGACAACCATAAATTCCCCCATGTGCTTATTCATGAAGAGTAATAACTTCTCATTTCATCTCATAGTAAAGTAGGGTACCTTATGTACTATGGTTGTATAGGGTGTTGTATCAAAATACATAATTAAAGGCTTATTTGCATATTACTATATTTTTAAGAGAATCCATGTTGGAAGAGTAAGTTTAATGTTCAAGGAATGGGCTATGTTTTTATACCAAGGGATCTATGGGATAGTGATAGACTCAATGTGACAAATGAGTGAATCATATGGTTGGATAGAATAATGTGATTTTATTATTTGGACAATAAATTGGGAATCATTAAGTACTTGTTGAGGATGAAATATAGATGCTAAATAAGAAAGAGAATCAACTCTAGAATTTTGATGTCTTTGAATTGGATCAATGGTAAAAGAGGTAAAATCTATAGAAAGTGTGGTTTCTATTTGATAGTATGCAATTAGATTTTCACTTTTACATTGATAATCATAATTAACTTGGTGGAAGATAAGTTGTGAGTCTCCTAAAGTGTGTAGATATGGGATATCTAAGTCGCATGATGATTTCATGCCTAAGATTAGAGATTCATATTTGGACATGTTATTAATGACATCAAAAGTTAATATAACTACAAAATGGATGATGTTACCATGTGGGTTTGTTAGAATACATCATATCCCAACTCCTTAAATGCATTTGGTACCATCAAAGTGGAGTGTCTAGGTTTCTTCATTCAAATCAATGGTAAATTTTGGGATCTATTTAATAACTGCATTTGATTTAGAAGTATTAGGAATGATATTAGTATATTTTTGATTATTTTCCTCTAAATCAATGGAAAAATTATGGAAATAAGATTTGAGAGAGAGAGATCCTAGTTAAGATATTTGATATAAAGAATGTTGTCATCAGGGAGATTATCTTTAATGTTATTTTTAGTTGGTAAAGGTGACTTCATAGGTTGGTTGGTGATGTCTTACCCTTTAACATCTTTTGATGTGACAATTTTAAGGTCAAATTCCATTAATATGACCATCCATTTACTAATTCTATCTATAGGTAGGAATGCTTTGGAGAAGAAGTGATGAAGTGGATCAAAGTGGATAATGACATAAGTTGTCTGATAGAACATATAGTGGTAGATCTTTTCAACTATAAAATATATAGAAAGTCAATCATGTTTTAATTTAGTATAACATTATTTTTACTTAATGAGGCCTTGACTAATGTAATAAATAAATTATTCTCTACTGGTATCATCATGTTGGGTAAGTATTTCCCCAAATGATATGGTTCTATAGGAGGTATATAAGATTAATGGATGATCATTTGAAGGTGGTTGAAGAGTGGGAGGATGGAGAAAAGATTATTTCATGGTATCAATAGATTTTTGGCATGAATTTATCCATTCTAAAGAATTACCATTTTTTATAAAGGAATTGATAGAGTATATACAATAAGCCATTTTCATGGATGAACCATCAAATTTTCTTAATATTTCCAAGGTAAGTACATATATCAAGAATGGAAAGGGGAATAGGCATGTTTATGACAACATTTATTTTAGTTATACCAACATCAATGCCTAGAAGAGAGATTAACAACCCTAAAATTTTACTAGATGTGAATCCAAATACACATTTTTATGTGTTAAGTATAACATTGTATTTGATTAGAAAATAGAAAATAATAGCTATATGGGAGAGGTGTGTTGTATAGCTATTATATTTGACAATGAGTTAATAGACATAAGTTTCCACTATCTTGTGTATAAGATCATATAAAATATAGGTCATTGCACATTGATAAGTGGATCTAGCATTTTTAAAACCAAAAGACATTTTGGCATAACAATAGGTGCCCCATTCTATAGTATTTTTTTTTTTTTTTTAATTTTTTATGTTGGTCTTTAGGGGTAATTTGAATTTGATTATAACATTGAAAACCATCCATAAGTGACAACATTTCATATCTAGCAGTGGAATCTATGATACCATCTATTTAAGTTAATGGGAAATTATATTTTGGACATGTGAGGTTAAGATTGCAAAAATAAATGAATATACAAATGACCATGGTAACTTTTTTTAGCAATGGGAATAATTTTTTATTTTGATTCATAATAGTCAACAAGTTTGATAAATTTTGCATCCAAAATTTTAATAATTCTTTATGATATAATGTGGAAATATACGGTGGATATTTTTGTTATTTTTGTCTAACAAGTTTTACATTTAGTTAAGTGATGATGTTACGTACAATGATACTAGGATCAATATCTATCATATATTAATATGGCCAACTAAAGGTTTCATGATACTTGTCAAAAAATGAGCTAAAGTTATAATGGTATATGTGCATGAGTTTTTTAGAGAGAGTGATGGTTCTAGATCATGATGGTGTATCATATTCTATTTTTGTTATTTATTCAATGAGCATAACATTTCTATCTTGGAAATGATATAGAGGATAAGGAAGAGAATAAATAGGATTTGTTTTAGGATACATAGTAGTTATAAAACTATTAAATTTATAAGATTTTCATTTGAAGTTTCCAAGTTTATGATGTTATCATGGAAGGCTAAGTTTTATAGTAGGGAGTAACTCAAGTATAGATTCATCACTAGGGAACGTGGTTAAGGGTCCATAGTATTCCACATCAACTTTGAGATCAATGATTTTATTATCATAGTAACCATATTAAAAATTTATTTGTCATACATCTATGGCTTTAACTTATAAATTAATTTTAGGTATAGGTTTGATAATAGGTTGAGCTTGAGTGGATTAAACCAGATTGTTAATAGGTGTGTTAGGTTATGTTGAAATTGGAGGTTTAGTTAAATTAATGTGGTTATTCTCATTTGTATCTATAGGATCATGAGAAGGAAAGAAAGTTGGTAGATTAACTAGTTGTGTAGAGGGTATACAAGGTTCACAAGTTTATAAAATTTCTAGAGTTGATATTTGTTCAACTACCCATAGTGTATCTAGAAGTGGATGATTAATAGCATATACATGACCTTTAGGTTACGATTCACTAATAGTTGATATAACAATGGCATGGACATCATGGTTTAAGGCATGCATTTTGGATAATGTTTTTTGATAGGTTTTTACATCCAAGTCTCATGATTGAGCTTAAGACATGGTATAATTATCATCATATGTGTGGGAAATGTTCTATTCATTTGTCTCTAAGGGAGAATCAAAAGTGGATGCACATAAATCACTAATTTTATGAGGAAACACTACTAAAGGATATTTAAATAATCTTGCCACTCCATAATCATTACATGTGAAGTTATCTTATGTGTAATAATCTTCATGTGTATCATATGGAGGAGGAATTTTAGTGATATCATGAACTAAATGGATGGTAGGATCACACATAAGTAATTAAGGATGAAGCCACTCAAAATATAAGGAGGTAACTTAGTGGTATTACAAGTGTTTTGTAAGTCATTTGGTTCATCATCATCATAATTAGAAAGATTGACCTATAAATATTGATTAATGTTAACAAATTTAAGTAGAGGTGCACTATTAACACAAAATGCTTGGAATCCTATATTGAGATCTGGGGTTGTGTAATTAGATACTCCATGAATTTGTATTAGCCTCATGTTTATATATTTTTCCATTATGGATGAGTTTAATACATTGACTACTTGAGGAGGCAATAGCCATTATATAATGTGTCCATGGGAATCCTAAGAGTATGTAGTAAGATAGTGGTAAATTAAGGACTATGGTCTTGGTATGTATGGTCTTAGGTCTAATAGTGAGTTGTAGACAAATACAACCAAGTGGTTTTTTATTTATCTTATCAATTCCTCAAAATATGATATGAGTTTTTTTAAGGTGATATTTGGTATATCCAAGTTGTTGAATTAAATAAAGGGAGGTTAAATTAATTCCTAACCCTTCATCTACTAAGATTTTTTGACTAAGGGTGGTATTAATTTCAATTTTAATGAAAAGAGGTTGATCATTAGCTCAAAATATAATTTTGTTATTAATCATATCTTATTCAATAAATTCTATAGAATTTTTGGAAGAGGTATAAATAGTTTTTATAGTATATACTTATTTTGGTGAAGGGTTGTGAGGAGGTTGTTCCACCTCAAGGGATGGTGGTTCTTCAATGTCTTATAATTTTTACATTAAGAATATATGGTGATATGAAGAAGTAAGAACTAGATCCATGAGGGATATTTTTCAAGGCATTAAATTTAGATCTTCTAATAAATTCCAATGATATTTAGAAAATGACAAGACAACATTAGGTTTGGGAGATAAAATGGTTTTTGTAAGAATAGAAGTAGTTTGAGGTTATAGTTGTGAGAGTGTCTTCTCAATTGTTTCATAAGGTATGGTAGTGGTATTTATGGTGTATTTAAGAAGTTTTTCATCAATTGATGGTTTTGGAATTATGATGGGATATTTTTGGTTGGGGTTGCATCTATAACTGACTTTGGATACATTCACATATTGATAATTAGTATAATACTAGTCATACTTAGTTTCAATGGCACATATATCTTAATTTGAGGGTTATGGGTTGGAGGCAAACATTTTTTTTGAGGTTGAGATGATGAAGCTTTGAAAACATATTTATTTTGAGAGGCTTTGACATAATCATGATGATATATTTTGATCATAGCATCATGGTTGAATGTATCTCCTAACAACATGTTTCATGAGAATGACCCACATCAACATGAAACCATTTTTTAAGATCATAGCATGTAGGTGGATTATTAGTGTAGGTGAAAGGTTTAGTTCTCTAGATACCATATGAAGTGTTGAGGGAGTTTATTATACCATTATAATGCATCTCCTATGGATGTTTTGACTATAAGTTTGGTAGTGGCAAAGATATTTGTTTAACTCCACCTTTTGTAAAGATTACCAAATGCTTTAATAAAAGATGCAGGGTATTTAGTCCCATCATATTTAAAATTTGGATAGATATTTATAATATCAATACAAATAATGAAAGGGGATGAAGGTTCATTTTGAATATTTTGGAGCATCTTGTTATGAAAAGGGGGTTGGGAAATGATATTTCCCATGGCATCTCTAAGAGGTGGAGAGATAAAATTTTGGATATTGTGAGGTAAGAGAATAGGAGGTTGATTAGCCATGTTTAATAAATGATGTTGCATTTGCATAATTTAAGAAGTACTATATGTTTTCATAATATTTATTTGTTGAACTATTTATGAAATAATTTGAATGGTGTTAATTGGTGGATTAGAGTTATTAGTGTTTAAATGTGGATTATTAAGATTGGTAGGAGGATCATTCCCTGAATTTGTATTAGGGCATGGGTTGTTGGGTGGAGGATTATTAGGTGACAATTTTTTGGTGTTTAAAATATTTGATATAATTTTAATGGTTAATATTGTGTAAATTTCCCTTATATTGTATGTTGGGTGAATATTTTGTCGTCAACTAACTGACGGAAAAATGGGTATATCAACCACAGGAAAAGGAGATTTATATGACAAAAAGTGCAGGTTTACCATAGCATAGTGAGATAAATCTCTCCTCTCATCAAGGGGAGGTTACCCATAAACTACTATATATTAATATAAACTAAAAATAGACTCAGGGGTGAAATTACACTATCCATCTCTCATTTTTAAGAGATTATGTTCACAAGGTAAACGAAAATTCCTATGTAATAACTAAAAATAATGCTCTTCTTTCAGAAATGATGTCCAATAGGAAAACTTCTTGGGTAGTAATTGGATCCACAAGAAACACATGAAAGTACAAAGTCTTTCATTGCTTCTCTTGTTGATTTAGGACTAATAAAACTATAGAATGAAATGAAGCTCAAAGTTTCCACTAAAAACCATAACAGAGTATAAGATCACAAAGGATAAAAGTAGTATAAATCCTTTCTAATACCATTTTCACCAAAACACAATAAACACAAACTAAAGGTAATTATAGCAGCATAAAGTCTTCATAATTAACTTCAAAACATCTTCTCAATAATTTCCACACACTCTACTTATTTAATCAAATATATGAGATATTATTAGGAAAAATGACATAAGAACAATTCCCTAAATAACATACGTCATTCCAATGCAATGTTTGAAAAGTAACCCACTTTCTCATTCATTTAAGAAAATATGATTTAAAATCTGAGCTCAAAGTCTCAGGAAGCGTCTCAATTTGGGTAGAGTTTTTGTTTTTTATTACAAAAAGATATATATTACAAAAGAGGCTCACTTTATTTATAGGGAGAGGCCTTGAGAATTGAGAAAAGACTTAAATATTCTGACCTAGTCAAAGATAGAAGTCTTTATCAACATTGGACTTTCCATATTTTTACATGTAATTACACATGACAAAATTACATGTGCAAATGTCCAAAGCAGTTACAAAAATGCATTTAGAAAAAAAGGAAATTAAATCAATGGAGAGTTTATTCAATTTGTAGCTCCATATTTCTTTATATGAGCATTGTACATGGTGATAGACACTTATATCCCAATACTATCTAGAGTAACAGTACTCTTGAAAATCGTCTTTCCCCTAACTATGGCATCTTTCACTATTGTGACCGATTTTGCATGACTAGTTAACCTAGTTTTTAGATTATCTAGAGTTAACTGATTATCTAGTATATTATCCATGGAGGCCACCAAGAATGGTTTATCTTCAAATTCCTTTTAGAACGTACCTTTGAATCCTTAAACCATTTATTCAGTTGAAAGGAATTGGTTGTCTTACGATGTAAGCTTGTAAGGTAGCTCCTTTAACTTGTGTGACAAACTGATGTCACTTTGTTCACTAAAGTCTTCAATGATTCAAGGTCACCGATCAACTTCTTAAACACTTGACTCTTATATATCAATGCTTTATTTGTTTTAGTATAAGAGTCTCTATCAGCAATGATGCCAATTGATACTAGGATGCTTATTTTCAACTTCTTCATATCCACCCACTTATCAAGATACTCTTTCATGCTTTCAATATCTTGGGAAATGATATTAATAAGGTCATCTAATTCTGATCTCAATTTCTTCATCTTGCCCATTTTCTCAGACAACTTAGTGAGCAAGGAAATTAATTGTGCATGCAGCTTATCTAAGTAATCTTCAAGTACTTTTTCCTTGAGATAGGTCTTTTCTAATTTTTGAATAATGGGGTCATCGACAAAGATAGCCTCTAGAGTTACAATTTCTAGAGTGAAAGTTATTTTCCTTATTACCACAGTTAGTTGTTCCACCATTGATTTATAATGGTCTTTCATCTCTCTTTCTCTATCAAACTTCTAAACCAAGATGTCCATAGCTGATTTCATGTCATTTTGAGCACTTTCATGACTTATTTTCCCTAACTCAATTCAAGAGATAGAGTACCCATTTACATACAAATTGTCGAGAGTTGCATCTTGTGGAGGTTTTGCTATTTCCAAAAATTTGTGTGCTTTATCCTCAATCATATTTAAAAGAATTTGTGGTTTTTTGGGATTCTTGACTTTGTTTGACACCATTTTAGTGAAATTGAAGTCATCTAGGGAGATGGCCTATTTTTTCGTTTAGGCATATAAGCTGACAACCAAGGTGGGAGGGTAGAAACACTTACATTAGCATCAATCCCTGTAGTTGGCATCACTAGAGTAGCACCTACACTGGTGGTGGAAATAATAGGTGGAGTATCAGTTAAAACTACACTTACTATTAAATGATCAAAGGTAGAACTATCTCTGATATCAAAAGATGAAGATGATAAACTAGGGATTGATCTTGAGGAATGAAGAACATCTCTAGAAGCACCTTGAGGGTCATCAAAAACAATTTTTGAAGGAGAGGAAGCTCTAGAAGGGGGAATAATGATTGGAGAAATAGGTGAAGGAGTTACATTAGGTGAGTTAGGTGGGGAAGAAGAAATTCTTGCATTTGGATATACACCTACTTGTAGAGACAGAGTTTCCTTTTCTTGTTGATTTGTGGGCCTATCATTAATTTCCATTTGTTCTACTACTGGTTCTTTGATGCTCTACTTCTCAACTTCCATGTCTATTGTTCCTGGTTCCTTTTCTACAACTTGTGACTTCTTTGTCATAAAAATGATCCTAGGCTTATGTGGCATATCAGAATTAGGGACATCACATTTATTCTTCATTCTATTTTCTACCCTTCTCCTTATTTCTTCTTGAATATCAGCTTTCGACCCTGTGATGAACTCTTTCAAGGTGATCCCCTTATTTACTAACCAATCATTGGTGTTTGCCAATATTGGTTTGAATCTTCTTCTTAAGGAAGTCAATTCCTTTTATGACCATTGGATTAGGGGGAGAGGGAAATTGGTGAGTTGTTTAGAATGGTATCTATTATTGATCAAATCACCATTATCCACTATAATTTTAGGGATATCAATGAGTCCCAGATATTCTATCTATTTAAGAGACAATCTACTATAGTCCATTTTCTTGATGTCTTCAATAGTCCTCAAATCAACCCAAATATCTTCGATCATAGGCTCATGAAATTGGGTCTTCCTTTTGATTATATCCTTTACACCTCTATAGTCAAATTTTTTCCTCCTTTTGAAATGCTTCATGGTTATGAGTTGCATTTTAGTCTCCATTGCTCTAGCTTTTCTAGCGGTCAATACTGAGAACCTACCAATTTCAATCAAGAACCTTAAACTAGGTTTCTTGAGTTCCATTTGCTTATTGTGCACAACAATAATTTTCCTACATAGATCCATCAAGACCAATTTGTCTGAGGAAAATCTTGGAAGTATATAGGGATAAACTTGGAAAAACCCAACCCATAGATAAAAAAAATAATGCAACTGGAAGAACATACACCCGAAGTCATCCACAACTGTCAAGGGTTCATCTGACACTCTTTTTGTTCTATTTGGGGATAAAAAAACACAAAAATACCATGAAAAAGCATCATTTACCCTTTTAAAATGATGGATGGAACCCTTCAATGTCAACTAAGGATAATATTGATACACTGGGGTTGTTTTTCTATCTCCTTTTGATGTTAAACATGGGAAGGTTCTCATTGAATTTGTAATATACACCAAGTATGACATCATATAAAATTTGGAGGTAGTGGATACCTTCATCAATTGCTCATGTAGAGCATTGATTATTTGTTCTCCCCAAAAAATGACTTGTTTGCCCTAGAGAATTATCTTAACAAAGGGGTACATCCTTTCATGAAACTGAGAGGAAGAAGGTAAACCTCTTACCCTGTTGAGGAGCATGATCAGGTCACCAACTTCTTCAATGAAATCACTCCTTGGAAAGCTCTATGGCCATCTTGACAAGTTCACCCTTGGAGTCTAGAGCCATCTATTATTGATCACTTTCTTAGTTATTTCAAGATCTTTGTTATATTTTGTTTGTGCTTCAATGAAGTCAATATTCAATACTTCAGTAGTGGGAAGACACATGAATACTTTGTTGATGAACTTAGGGTCTAGTCTGATCACCACATTACCATTGGCATCTAACATAGCCCTGGTATCTTTTTTATAGAACTAAGTGCACTGGAGAATGAACTCTATGTGGTGAGCCACTACAAGAAAATAAGGTACCAGATGAATATTACTCTCAATTATCTTCTTCATTTCATGGTTAGAGTTTCTCAATTTAGTTCTTTCTATGAACTTAGCCATATCTACGTGATTGATCTCTATATCCCTAATGTCATCGACATTATAAGTAATCAAGGTGATTGGGAAAATAACTTGATACTTGTATTTCATTGTCTTCAACTTCTTCAGAGAAACCTTAGTCATTTGGAAGAAATTTTTTAAAAAGGGCGTCGATGAAGAAGGATCCTTCAGAGAAACTGCAACAAGAATCATGACCATACAATTAGGGGAAAAATTAGTAATCTAGGAAAACTACAAGTTTGATGATCATGACCATGGGAATGTGCCTAAAAGGGCTAAGGCATGAGTAGGTCAGAAAGCCAAAGGAAATTGAGCTTGGAAAAATGAAAATTCAAAATTTCCTAGAGTTCGGAAAAATCTAAGGAAAGGTATGCAGGGGCAGCAAAAAATGCAGCCCTTGCATGTGAGGGAAAATAATTATGCATAGGTGGTAATTTTTACCACTTATACATGTGAACCTGGTGTAGGGTACCAATTTTTTCCATCTATGCATGTGTAATGACTTATGGTTTGTGCATAGGTGGTAATTCTTGATGCTATTGCATGTAAACTTTGTGCAGGGGTGGTAAAAATTGTCGCCCTTGCATGTGGTGAGGAATTTGTGTAAGGGAAGTGAAAATCACTACCCTTACATAAATGGCAAAGGATTTTTAAAGGAAAAAATTCTATCACACTAGCTCAGTGGATTTGCATAAGGGTGGCAAAAATTACAGTCATTACATAGGCTAGAGCGGCCGACGGGGTTACAGGGGGGGTTTATAGATTTTTCACCTAGATCGACTCTCCGAAAAAGAAAAGGAGGAAGGTAAAAACAAAAATAAAACATAAACAAGAAGGGAAAGAGGAAACTAAAATTTAATAAAAGAGAAAAACAAAAACAAAATTACAACCTAGAAATTGAAGAAAAGAACACAAAAACCTAGTTGGTAAATCACAATCCTATGCTTAAATCCAAAAAAAAATCACAATCCCACTCATTCACATAGTTGACTAAATGTAGGGAGGAGGAGAAGATAACCTATAATGATCCAAGTGAGGTTCAAATTGGGTTTAAAAGGAGCTAAAACTGACCCCAACAACTTGGCATGCACGACCATAAATGTCATGCACAAAAATTGAGATTATGCAGGGGTGGCAAAAATTACCTCATTTGCATGATGAGGTTTTAAAAAAAAATGCAAGGGCAGAAATTTTTACCACTCCTAAATGGAAAAATGCAAGGGTGGTGAAAATTGATGCCTTTTCATGGAAGATAAAAGACACATGCAATGGTGGCGAAAAATTCTGTCTTTGCATGTAAACTATAAAAGCACACCAACTCCTTGAAAAAGCTCTATTTTTGCTCTAATCGCATTGAGACCTCAATGAATATCATTTTTATTGGTATAATCATAATGAGGGAAGGTCATGAACCTTTTAAGAATGCTAGTTGACTAAACTCGAGATCAAGCGAAACTTGTCTCGAAAGACAAACTTAGAGTGAAAAACATGAAACAAACAAGTTTCATAGCGGTTGTTCCAAAAATAAGGGTAGTTGATTTTAGAAACAACAGATGGCTCCTATTGGGGAACTTCCATTGATTGAATCTTGAAATAATCAACAGGAATAGAAACTAGTCTCTAAGTGACTTCAACCGTGCCATTGGGTTATAGAGTCAAGCTAAGAAAGAAAAATAAATGAAAAAATAAACAAAAATAAATAACATAAAACTATACAAATATACAAATGAACTCATCTAATACTTCAAGGATTGAACCGCTTCAGATGTTGCCCACTATGAGATAGTGAGAATGGTGTCCCACCGATATCCCAACAAGAAGCTATTTTCACCACAGACCTAATGAATGATAAATGGACCTCTCCACAAAGAATCAAATTTGTCATGCATTCCTTTTGGCTCTCTCCTCTTTTCCCATAATGAGACTTGATCTCCAATTTGAAAATAATGAATCTTTTCCCTTTTGTCAAAGAGTTTCTTTACCTACTTTTGATGTGCATTAATCTGTTCCACTACCTTCATTCATTGCTCATCTAGTTCAGTTAGGTACATGATCCTTTTGTCAATAGAATTTTCAAAAGTTTGATCTTCAATTGCTTTTGCAACCTTTAGTGCTAGTAGTTCTAGGGTGATTGGTATCTCCATGTTCAAACCATACAAAAGTTAGAATGGTGACATGCATATTGCCCTCTTAAGTGTAATCTTATCTACCCATAAAGCATCAAAAAATACATTATTCCAAGTCCTTTGATTATTATCTATCAATTTCTTAATAATAGTAACTAGATTCTTATTGCTTGATTCTTCTTGACCATTTCCTTGTAGATAGTAGTCAAAGGAGTGGGAAAGATTAATTCTATAATTGTACCAAAAATCAATAACCTCATGAGAAGAGAAATAATTAGCATTATCTATTACAATCTTAGTTGGGACCCCAAATTAGGAGATGATATTTTCTTTAAGAAAATTACATACCACTTCCGAAGTAGCATGCTTAATTGGAATGGCTTCCACCCATTTGGTAAAATATTCAGTCATAGTGAGAACATAGTCATGTCCAGTACTTGAGGATGGGTTCAATGTGCCAATGAAATCAATACCCCATTGTTGAGAAGGTTCTTCAATCACCACTGGCTTGAGAGGTAATGTGGCCAATTTAGGTTTCCCAATGAACTATTGACACAATTCACACCTACGTACCCATTTGTATGCATCTTGAAATAGTGTAGGCCAATAGTATCTCACTTGTAGAATTTTTTGAGCCATCACTGGTGTAGAAAAATGTCCTCCACAATCCAAATTATGGAAGGAATTCAAAAGTTTACATTGTTGCACCTTATCAATGCAATGAAAAAATACCCCATCAAGGCTTCTCTTGTGCAAACCATTATCCCACAAGACATAGTTAGCAACATTTAACTTAAAATTCCTTTTTTATTTGTAGGATATATGGGTGGGAAACTCACCATAGATAATAAAATGAGATATATCATAATACCACTCATCAATAGTAGTGACGAAGAGAACTGTAGGCACATCTTTGACCTCTGTTTCTTCATGTTTTGTTTCCTTGGGTATATTATTAACAATAAATTAGTAGAGTCCTTTTCCCCACACGAGTTTGGTAGGTTTGATATCAAGATCAAACTCTTCAATTTTGGCAATCCAATTTCCCCTTTTAATACCAAACTCCTGTTGAGTTAGAATGGACTTCACTATTGTATCAGGTACCAGAACAATAGTATGTGAATTTAGAATATAAAATCTAAAATGCTTTACCACCTTTACCATGGCATAATCATGCTTCTCCATATTTGAATATTTTAATTCATGAGTTTTGAGAGGACAACTCATAAATGATATGGGATATTCTACACCTTCTTCATTTTTTTGAACCAAAATGGCTGAAAGTGTATGTTTAGAAGCATAGTTATTTATTACAAAGTCTTTTGTATAATCTAGACAAACCAAGATTGGGGTATGGGTGATCACTTTATTGATATCTTCAAATGCTAACTTTCCTTCTACATTCTAACAAAAAGTGGATTTACCCTTAATCATGTTGAAAATGTGGTGAGTCTTCTCTACAAATTTTAGAATGAATCTCCTTAGAAAATTCACCTTTCCAAAGAAAGAATGAACAACAGTCTTACTAGAAGGAAGAGTAAGATTTTGGATAGATTTGAATCTTTTTGAGTCAATTTTTATGACTTCTCAAGATATAGTGTGACTGATAAGTTTACCTTTTGTAACCCCAAAAATTGACTTCTTAGGACTAAGAGAAATACCATTTTGCCAACAACGTTCTGACACTTGATGTAGATGATGCACATGATCATGATGATGTTTGGAAAAAATGGTCAAGTCATCAAGATATACCACAATAAACTTCCCCATTTCATCTCTGAAGGCAAGATCCATTGCTCTTTGGAAGGTAGTGCCATCATTGATCAAACTAAAAGGCATTCTATAGTATGCAAAAGTGCCCCAAGGTGTAGTGAAAGTAGTTTTATGTTGATATGCTTCATTGACTTCTATTTTATTGTACCCAAAAAAAGCATCTAGCATTGATAACATTTTTGAACCAGTCACTATTTGCAACACTTGATCCATGATGGGTAGGGGGTAGATATATTTTAAATAAGATTGATTTAGGTTTCTAAAATCAACACAGATACAAATTTCTCCATTCTTTTTTCTCCTAGGAATTATGTTAGCAATCTAGGTGGAATGATGGATTGGAAAGATAATTTTTGCGTTCAAAATTTTTTAGATCTCAAAAAGGATAGTACCTAATATTTTGGGGTTGTATTGGCTTTATTTTGTCTTGTAAGGTAATGACCCAACTTTAAGAGAAATTTCATGCCAAATTTCCTCAAGCCTAAGAGATTTAAAATAATCATAATAATATGCCAAAACATCAATGTAATGGCAAAGAAGAGTAATGAATTTGAGCTTTTCATCAAAAGTGCAATAATTCCCAATGCTGACCATTTTGGGAATTTTTTTGTACTCAAATTCACCTGATCAAATTCCTTGGAAGAACTTGAATCCATTTTTTGTTGGTTGACATACCTGTCATGCTTACCAAACAACCTCTCAAGAGAAATTGATCCTTTTGGAATTTTATTCCCCTTGAGTTGATGGAACTCTTCACTAGTTTTGGAATTTATTTTGGGAATTGATTCCCATGGTGGAGATTCACTTCCTTAAAAATAAAGTTCCTCAAAGTTGTCCATCTTTTCCAAAAAATCAATGATTTGGTTGTCACCATTAAACACCTGCCAATGGTTGGGATTATTAGGTACACTTGGTCAAAAGACCAAATCAATAGTGTACTTGTCCCCTTCAAAGTCTTTATGGGGAACCATGAGAGTTGTGGAGATGGCCAATGATTCTGCATGATCATTAAATTCTCTTGGCACAATAAAAATATTGAAAGCATCAAACTTTCAATAAAATCCCATACAATATTGTGATAATGTCACAATCTTTCATTTTTGGTTTGGTATAGATTCCTTACCTGACAAACCACTAGTTTAGCATCTCCCCAAGCATGAAGAATCTTAATACCTTTAGCATGAGAAACTTTCAATCCAAGTAGTAAAGACTCATACTTAGCGGTGTTGTTAGTGTTGTTGAACTACAACTTATATGAATAAGGAACTGGTAGAAGAGCAACTGCCATCAAATTCTAAAATCCAAACATCATTAAAATTTGATCTTCTTAAATATTTTTCTTCATTAGTAAAGGAAGATTATTTGTTGTTTGAACTTTGTTATAACAATTCTTCTAATTTTCTATCTAAATTTTTTGAATTATCACTAAAAGAACTTTCATCTAATGAGCTAAAAACATTTTTAGTACTCAGGAAATAATTACCAATTCTCGACGATTCAAATAAAATTTGAGCTTCAGGATCTGACGTTTGGGTGACTATATATTTTGACTCTTTCTCAGGAAGCAATTTTTTCATGATGCCTTTAATGGGTATCCTTTCCTCAGATAGGTCCATATTCAATTCTCCACCTATGTCCTTTCAAAAATTATGCCTGAGCAAAATTCCATAAGAGGCTAGAACATCAACTACCAAGACTGTCATTTTGATTCTCTTCTCTTGAAAAGAAGCAAACACAAATTGGGAATCTTTGATTTCACCCAAGAGTGGGACTTGCTTATTTTCCATGGAGAAACATCTCCCAAAGGTCTTAGTCAAGGTAAGACCAAGAGAATATGCTACCTTGGTGGGCATAACATTATTAGAGGCTCCAAAGTCTATTATACAATTTCTCAACTTATGACCATTTATCAAAAAGGAAACATAGAAAGGTTCTATTTTCGTAGGGATGACAAGAGGAGTAGTGACAAGATTATTCTGGGTGGATTTGTTCTTTACAGAATCATGAGACACTTTTGGAAAATCTTGTCTTATAGGGATAGTTTTATTTTTTACGTATTTGACCAGCCTATCAAACTATTCAGGATTAGCTTTCAAGTACTCAACTTTAGTCATTTGAATCTTGGTCTTTTTGGCATGATCAATTATATAAAATAATTTAAATGTACTAGAAATAGAGGAAGGAAGTCCATCATCTTGATCTTTATTGCGTGTGGTACTGGTCTGAGAAATAAAAGTAGAAGGTACAAGATGGTTTGAGGTACTTCCTTTCTTATTAGTCATTAGGTCCTTTGATTGGAAAGATAGTAAAGTCCCCCATTTAGTGATTGAGACTACTGGCTAGGGTTCTTCTCCTACTTTTCCGTTATCAGCTTGTTGAGTTGACTGATTTTGGGACCTAGTAAAAATAGATATGATCCATTAAATACTTCTCCCTTACTTCTAACTTCATCCTAGTATTGCAGGAAACCAATGTTGGAGTCGCCAACTAATTCTTCTTCTCCTTCTAAAAATAAATTAGCATCATCTTCTTGTTCCAACTCAGGTTGGAGTAAGAAATCATGTTCAGCTTCAAGGTAACCAACTATGGAGTTAGTTGTTATTACTTCAATAGCAAGTTTTCCCTATGGGGGAGGCAGACAATTTGATTGCCCTTGATTTCTGGTAGCATTGCCTTGACATGATTGGTTCTAAAATGTCCTCCTTGGCATATACTGATAAGGAGGAGTAGACATACTTTGGTCCATTTGTCTTTTTAGGGCTAGCAGTTCATTTGTCAAATTTTGCACCATAGGAACTGTGGTGCTCATGGAATAACTTTCAACAGATGAGGAAAATTTATTTTTATTGGAATCTTTTCTGATCTTACCTACCAAGATAAGATCATCTTCAACCTTGGTAGCCAAATTTTAGGCTACAAAAATATCTATAGGACCAACCCACCTCAATAGAAAACTTACTTTAGGAAGTTGAGAGTTGATGAAAAAGCACTTGAAGTTATCTAGTGTTGGCTGAGAAACTGTAGGAATTTGGTTCTTCAGCTTATTGAATTTAGCAATGAAGTCTTGCATAGGCTCATGAGGTTCCTTCTTCATTTACATAAGCTAAGCCAACAAGGCATGTGCATCTTCAGTAGGTTTTAACCTAGCCTCAAACTTGGCCTTGAGCATATTCTAGTTAGTTATAGTTTGAGCTTGAAGGTGATAAAACTAGTCTACAACAACACCTTGCAAAGTTTCTATAAATAGTCTCACCACTATGTCTTTGTATTCCACACCTATCACACCACATGCTATGTAGAAGGCAATAATATGCTCATTAGGATGAACCTTCTTGTTACCATAGAATTTGGGAAAATTCTTCCTTGAACTACGGAGTAGTTCTTGTAAAGTTTGGCTAAGATTGAGATGACCAAAAGAGTTTCCTCAAGGACCTTAGGCTGCCATGATATGATGATTGAAGGGAGGGATAACAAATATTGGTGGGGTAAGTATGGATAAAACTCTACTAGCACTAAGACTAGAAAATTCATTTGGTATTAGAGATCTAACATTGGTAAGAGGAAAACTCCTAATACGCTAGAGGTGAGATGGCAGAGGAGAAATCTCAAAATTATTTCACCACACTAACTCAAACATAGGATCAAAAATACCTTGATCTCTTTGGTTTCACATGTACGGTGGATCTGCCAGAGTGAAAAAATGAAAAAGGATTGGAAATTCTTTAATTTGAAGCTTGAGACTTCAAAGTCCATGTTCATGTCCCCAATGGAGTCACCAAAAATCTATTAGGTGAATATTTTGTCATCAACTAATTGACGACAAAATGGGTATATCAACCACAACACAAGGAGATTTATACAACAAAAAGTGTAGGTTTACCACAGCATAGTGAGATAAATCTCTCCTCTCATCAAGGTGAGGTTCCCTATAAACTAATATATATTAATATAAACTAAAAATAGACTCGAGGGTGAAATCACACCATCCATCTCTTTTTTCAAAGATGATGTTCAGAAGGTAAAAGAAAATTCCTATGTAATTACTGAAAACAATCCTCTTCTTTTAAAAATGATGTCTAATAGGAAAACTTCTCAGGTAGTAATTGGATCCACAAGAAACCCATAAAAGCACATAATCTTTCATTACTTCTCTTATTGATTTAGGACTAATAAAATTGTAGAATAAAGTGAAGCTCAAAGTCTCCACCAAAAACCACAATAGAGTATAATTTACAAAGGATAAAAGTATTACAAAGCCTTTCTAATACCCTTATCACCAAAACACAAGAAACACAAACTAAAGGTAATTATAGCAGCACAAAGTCTTCATAATTAACTTTAGAACATCTTCTCGATAATTTCTACACACTCTAGTTATTTAATCAAATATATGAGATATTATTAGGAAAAATTACATAAGAACATATCCCTAAATAACACAAGTCATTCCAACGCAAAGTTTGAAAAGTAACCCACTTTCTCATTCATTCAAGAAATTATGATTTACAATCTGAGCTCAATGTCTCAAGAAACATCTCAATTTAGGCAGAGTTTTTGCTTTTGATTACAAAAAGATATCTATTACAAAAGAGGCTCTTTTTATTTATAGGGAGAGGCCTTGAGAATTGACAAAAGACATAAATATTCTAACCTAGTCAAAGATAGAAGTCTTTATTGACTTTGTACTTTCCATATTTTTACATGTAATTACACATGACAAAAGTACATGTGCAAATGTCCAAAGTGGTTAGAAAAGTGCATTTGGAAAAAATGAAATTAAATCAATAGAAATTTGATTCAATTTGTATCTCCATCTTTCTTTATATGAGCATCGTACATGGTGATAGCTGCTTGTATCCTGATACTGTCTAGAGTAACAATATTCATGAAAATCATCTTCACCCTGACTATGGCATCTTTCACTGCTATGACCAATTTTGCATGATTAGTTAACTTAGTTTTTAGATTATCTAAAGTTAATTGATTATCTTCTATATTATCTAAGGAGGCAACCAAGAATGGTTGATCTTCAAATTCCTTTTGCAACATACCTTTGAATTCCTAAACCATTTCTTCGACTGAAAGGAATTCATTATCTTGTGATGTAAGCTTACAAGGTAGCTCCTCTAAATTGTGTATAAAACTGATGTCATTTTGTTCATTGAGGTCTTTCGATGCTTTGAGGTCACTAATCAACTCCTTAAGCACCCAACTCCTATATATCAATGCTTCTTTTATTTCAATATAAGAGTCTCTATCAGCAACAATGCCAATTGATACTAGGGTGATTATTTTTAACTTCTTCATATCCACCCACTTATCAAGATACTCTTTCATACTTTCAATATCTTAGGAAATGATATTGATAAGGTCATCTAATTCTACTCTCACTTTCTTCATCTTAACCATTTTCTCAGACAACTTGGTGAGTAAGGAAATTCCTTGTGCATGCAGCTTATCTAAGTACTCTTCAAGTTCCTTTCCCTTGAGATAGGTCTTTTCTACTTTTTGAATCATGAGGTCATTGATAGAGATAGGCTTTAGAGTTACATTTTCTAGAGTGAAATTTATTTTCCTTATTACCACAATCAGTTGTTTCACCATTACTTTATAATGGTCTTTCATCTCTCTTTCTCTGTCAAACTTCTAAACCAAGATGTCCATAGTTGACTACATGTTGCTTTTAGTGCTTTCATGAGTTATTTCCCTTAACTTAATTAGAGAGATAGAGTACTCATTTACATCAAAATTGTTGAGAGTTACATCCTGTGGAGTTTTCGCTATTTCTATAAATTTTTGCCTTCTATCTTGAATCATCTTTGAAAGAATTTTTGGTTTTTTGGGAGTCTTAACTTTGGCTGACACCATTTTAGTGAAATCAAAGTCATCTAGGGAGATGGCCTATTTTTTCCTTTTGGGCGTATAAGTTAACAACTAAGGTGGGAGGGCAGAAACACTTTAGCATTAATCCCTATAGTTAGCATCACTGGAGTAGCACCTACACTAGTGGTGGAAATAATGGGTAGAGTATCAGTTAAAACTACACCTACTACTGAATGATCGAAGGCAAAACTATCTCTGATATCAAAATATGGAAATGACAAACTAGGGATTGATCTTGAGGAATGAAGAACGTCTCTAGAAGCACCTTGAGGGTTATCAAAAACAATTTTGGAAGGAGAGGTAGCTCTAGAAGAGGTAATACTAATTGGAGAAATAGGTGAAGGAGTTACACCAAGTGAGTTAGGCAAGAAAGAAGAAATTCCTACATCTATCTGTACACCTGCTTAGGGAGATAGAGTTTCTTTTTATTTTTGATCTATAGACCTATCATCAGTTTCCATCTATATTTCTACTGGTTCTTTGACACTCTACTTCTCAACTTCCATGTCTATTATTCCTGGTTCCTTTTCTACAATTTATGACTTCTTTGTCATGAAAATGATCCTAAGCTTATGTGGCCTATCAGGAGTAGGGACATCACTTTTATTCTTCATCCTATTTTTTGCTCTTCTCCTTGTTTCTTCTTGAAATTTAGCTTCTGACCCTATGATGAACTCTTTTAGGGTGATCCCCTTATTTGCTAACCAATCATTGGTGTTTGCCAATATTCATTCAAATCTTCTTCTTAAGGAAGTCAATTCCTTTTATGACCATTGGATTTGGGGGAGAGGGGAATTGGTGACCTGTTCCATAAGGTATCTATTATTGATCAAATCATCATTATCCACTTGACTTTTAGGTATATTAGCAAGTCCCAGATATTCTATCTGTTCAAGAGACAATCTACTATAGTCCATTTTCCTGATGTCTTCAGCAGTCCTCAAATCAACCCAAATATCTTCGATCATAGGCTCGTGAGACTGGGTCTTCCTTCTGATTATATCCTTTACATCTTTGTAGTCAAAGTTTTTCCTCCTTTTGAAATGATTCATGGTTATGATTTTCATTTTAGTCTCTATTTCTCTAGCTTTTCCTATGGTCAATATTGAGAACCTTCCAATTTTAATTGAGAACCTGAAATCAAGTTTCTTGAGTTCCATCTGCTTATTATGCATGACAATAATTTGCTTGTATATCTCCATCAAGACCAGTTTGTTTGAGGGTAATCTTGGAAGAATATAGGGATAATCTTGGAAAAATCCAACCCATAAATAACAAAAATAAGGAAACGGTAAGAACATACACCTGAAGTCATTCACAACTATCCAAGCTTCATCTGACACTCTTTTCTATTCTAATTTGGGATCAAAGAGACACAAAAATACCATTAATAAATCATTATTTACCCTTCTAAAATGATGGATGGAACCCTTCAATGTCAACTAAGGATAATATTGATACATCAGGGTTATTTTCCTATTTCCTTCTAATGTTAAACTTGGGAAGGTTCTCATTGATGTCATAATATACACCAAGTATGATATCATATATAATCTAGAGGTAGTGGATACCTTCATCAATTTCTCATGCAAAGCATTGCTAATTTGTTCTCCCAAAAAAATGACTTGTTTTCCCTAGAGAATTATCTTAACAAAGGGGTACATCCGTTTGAAACTGAGAGGAAGAAGGTAAACCTCTTACCCTACTGAGGAGCATGATCGGGTCACCAACTTCTTCAATGAAATCACTCCTTGGAAATCTCCATGGCCATCTTGACAAGTTCACCCTTGGAGTCTTGAGCCATATATTATTAATCACTTTATTTTCTCTTTCAAGATCTTTGTCATATTCCCTTTGTGCTTCAATGAATTCAAGCTTCAATACTTCAGTAGCGAGAGGACACATGAATACTTTGTTGATGAACTCAGGGTCTAGTCTGACCACCACATTACCACCGATGTCTAACACAACCTTGGTATCCTTATTATAGAATAGAGCACATTAGAGAATGAACCTTATGTGGTGAGCTACTATAGGAAAAGAAGATACTAGATGAATATTACTCTCCATTATATTTTTTATTTCATGGATGGGTTTGCTCGATTTGGTTATTTATACAAACTTAGCCATATCTATGTGACTGATCTCTGTATCCCTAATGTCATCGACATTAGAAGTAATTGAGGTGATTTGGAAAACACCTTGATACTTATATTTCATTATCTTCAACTTCTTCAGAGAAACCTCAGTCATTTAGAAGAAATTTTCTAAAAAGGGCATCAATAAATAAGGATCCTTGAGAGAAATTGCAACAAGAATCATGATCATGCAATTAGGATAAAAATTGGCAATCTGGGAAAACTACACATTTGATGATCATGACCATGGGAATGTGTTTGAAAGGGCTAAGGCATGAGTAGGTCAAAAATTCAAAGGAAAGAGAGCTTGAAAAATTCAAAATTCAAAATTTCCCAAAGTTAGGAAAAATCTAAGGAAAGGTATATAGGGGTGGCAAAAATTGCCACCCTTGCATGTGAGGGAAAGTCATTGTGCATAGGTCTAAATTTTTGCTACCTGTGCATGTGAACCTAGTGCAGGGGTGGATATTTTTTCCATCCATGCATGTGGGGAGGACTTGTGGTTTGTGCATAGGTGCCAATTTTTATTGCCATTGCACATGAACTTTGTGCAGGGGCAGTAAAAATTACTGCCCTTACATGTGGTGAGGAATTTGTGTAAGGGTGGAAAAAATCACCACCCTTGCACAAATGGCAAAGGATTTGTAAATGTGGAGATTTTTTTTGCTATCACACTAGCTCAGTGGCTTTGTATAAGGGTGGACAAAATCACCACTATTACATAGGCTAGAGCAGCTGATGGGGTTATTGGGGGGTTTATAGGTTTTTCACCTAGGTCGACTCTTCGGGGAAGAAAGGGAGGAGGGGAAAAAGAATAAAACATAAATAAGAAGGGATAGAGTAAAATAAACATGAATAAAAGAGAAAAACAAAAACAAAATGACAACCTAAAAACTAAAGAGAAGAATGCAAAAACCTACCTAGCAAATTGTAATCCTACACTTGAATCCAAAAAAAAATCATGATCCCACTCATTCGCACATTCAACTAGATGTAGGGAGGAGGATAATACAACTTGGAATGATCCAAATGAGGTTAAAATTTGTTTGAAAAGGGGATTAAACCAACCCCAACAACTTGGCATGTGTGGCCATAAATGTCACATGCAAAAATTGAGATCATGTAGGGGCAGCAATAATTGTCACCTTTGCATGATGAGGTTTTAAAAAAATGCAAGGGTGGTGATTTTTACCACTCCTACATGGATAAATTCAAGGGAAATGAAAATTTACACCTTTGCATAGAATCTAAAAGACACATACAATGGTGACAAAAAATTCCACCTTTTCATGTAAACTAAAAAAAAAAACACCAACTCCTTGAAAAAACTCCATTTTCACTTTGATCGCATTGAGACCTCAATAAATTTTGCATTTCTTGGTGCAATAGTAATGAGGGAAGGTCATGAAATTTTCAAGGATGTTATTTTACTAAACTCGAGATCAAGTGAAACTTGTCGCGAAAAATGAACTTAGAGTGAAAAACATGAAATGGACAAGTTTCGTAGGGGTTGTTTCAAAAATGAGGGTAGCTGATTTTGGGAACAATATTTTAATAAGGTTATTTTTAGAGAGAATTATCTTGATAAGTGTGAAAAGGATTTTATCTATCAATGTCATCAATTAGGGTAATTTTAACCATATTAGAGTCTGAAGATGAAGGGTGAGAGAAAGTGCACCAAGAGTGAGTATCCTCTTGGGTAACAAAGTTAGGAAGGAAAGAATATACCATGTATTGTATAAATGGATTAATTTTGTCTAAAAATATTCTAATAGGGTATTTTATGACGTTTGGAATGAGGATCTAATATTGAAGATAAAAGGTGAAAAGTAGGATAAAATTCATATAGATAAATAACATGATTAGTTAAGAAAGATCTAAGAGAAAATAACTGAATCAACCAAGAGGTACATAGTCAATTAGGTTCACTGAGTTTGGAATAAAAAAATAGTAAAAAAAATCCAAAAAAAAACATAGTGGATTCAATCAACTATGTGCTATGGGGAAGTATTAAAGACCATATTATGAGAGACTAGGTCAAACAAAATGATTATGTTTAATAAAAGGGGAAATAGACCATCTTGTCAAAGATTAGGTCAAAAAAATGATTGTGTTTTATGGAAAGAAAAAACTTTAGGAGACATAATTGTGTAGATTTACTGTGTTTTAAGGGTAAAGACACATTTTTGTAGATGTGACTAGATGATCTAGTTTTATTTTATAAAAACCTAAAATAAACACATAGGAAACTAGGTCAAACTAGTCGATCTAGTTTCACCATACAACACAAACCCTATACCAACACTAGACAATACTATTTTTTCAATATAGCATACAATAATCAAATATCTAGAAAAAACATAGAAATTTTACTATATATAATAATTATTTAATTTTAAATTATAATTTTAAATATAAATGTTATAGGTAGTTGACTTTAGAAAGGAACTAGAAATGTAATCTAGGGATGCTTTTATCTTGTTAAGGTTGAAAAGGATCTATATCGGTGATGTTATTAGCTTCGTATTGGGGCCTCTCCCCTCACTTCACAATCCCAAAATGGTAATGGTGTTAGGTGATTTGATATTATATACCATCAACCCCATATTTATACTTAGCTAAAAGATTGATTCATATTTCCCATTGGTGACTAAATACAAGTACTTGGACCTTGGGTAGAATTTGTTTAATATTTGTTGATATTATGTGGTTTGCAAGTGTGTGAATAAAATAAAAAATAGTGTGACTAAATCAATAAATTGAACATTATCATTTATTCTATGTGTGCTACTCTAATCAAGTAGGAAATAAAATGAAAGATGATTTAATAATGAGAAATATAAGTTAATTAATTTGTTTGAAGAGTAAAGGTTGTTTCAATTGATTGAGTATGCAAAACATATAAAATATAATGGACTGGGTTGATTTTTTCTATTGAAACAAGGTACAAATAAACATAGTTGGAAAATTTGACTGAGTCTCTTGGGAAAGAATCAACTATAAATATACATTGATCTACTCAACTTAGTTTACTGTAGGGTTATAGTTTTATAGACTAAAACTATGAAAAATAGGACTAGGATGAAGGAAAACAAATGAATAAGTTGGTGAGAATGAATTTGGTGATTTTATAGATGTTGAATTTGTTATTTTTATACTATGTCATCCAATTAATGTTTATTAACCTACTAACATAGTCAACTTGGTCAACATATTCTAAAAACATACATTTTAATAATAAAACTAAGTCGAATAGATCAATATAGTTACTAATGGTTTAGGATGACATGCACAAAGTAGAACAAAGTTGATCAGATCAACTATGTGTTAGAACTACAAAAAATGTTAGACTCAGTCAATAGATTTGATCTAGTGATGTAAAAAATGAAATAAATAATAAATGAAAGCATGAAGAAAAACCTACAAAGGTTAATTCATGTCGGTCACTAGAATGTATACAGTGAAAATTGAATTTGATCTAAAGTTAATTATATCTTAGAGAAGATAAATCAAACTATCCCTTTTATTTCTTAGTACATTTAGATGGTCAGGGTCATGACCAATATGGATACACTAGACCTAACTAAGGAATATCTTACTACACAATATTATTAGAGAGGGTTCCAAATCGTCTAGTAAAGTAATACCACACAATAACCCTATCTAATTCATATGGTTTCTAACAAAGTAAAGTAAATCAAATCTAGTACTAACCAAAGCTTGTGGCATAAATGATGATGATAAAAATAAAAGTACACATGAAAAAAAGAACCCTCATAACTTCAATATAGTAATAATTCTAAGACATGGAGAGATAAATACATTTAATATCCCTCACTTATACTGCTTATATCTACCAAAATAGAGGAATAAGAGTTATAAATACTTATCTTGAATATGAAGCCATTGATACTCAATATATCTCTTAGAAATTGATGCTTTACAAGAAGTTTTTGTGCTTCATAAGGATCACAAATATAGGTCAGCTCTAGGCTATAATACTTATCCTATGCATCAAACATATTTTCATCAGATAGGATTATTCTCTCCAAGTGTAAACCCTAAGCAATAAATCATCAAGTATAATGGTCATAGAGAAGATTGTAAATAAGTGAAAATAAATTATTATCTCTATCTCTCTCTAATGAAAATGGTGAGAATGATGTGTTTATATCACTAGATCTAACCCTAAACCCTTCTAAAGTTGTAGTCAACATAGTCAGCCCAGTCGATCCAATTCTTTAGAAAAAAATAGTTAGGTCCAAAACTAAGTTGGTTGGGATGACTTAGTCCCATGACATGATCATTTCTCATAATAGGGTTGGCCCATTCAAGTGTGTTTAGAGGACAAAAAATAGAGGTTTTGGCTTAGATAAGGGCTATTTAATGTAGTGAATTACTTAGAGAAGCATGTAAGGGAGGTTTCAAATCTTAGGGAAATATATATGAGAGGTTTGTTTTGGTTTTAAGTGGTGGTATAGGGAATAAAAATCTTGTGAAGCACTAATGGTAAACCCACCCCTTTCTCGATGCACCCTTTAATGTGTGAACTCATAAATATAAAGACTTGATGGGTTATTGAAACAGAGAAAGAATTAGTAATTTATAAAGTTTTAAAATATTTCATGTATAGACTATCCACTATAATAAACACAACATATTGGTGTCTCATCATATAAAATTTGGTCATGACATCCATGCTGATATATTCTCATGTCTGGATGGAATTGGTAAAGGTGTGTAAATTCATTTTTTTTTCATGAGATTACAAAGGCAATAATGAATTCAATACTTGATGTGAATATCCACATTTTTATACATGTGCAACTAGTATAAGTGTGACTACAATATAGCTAGTCTTTATCACGTCAAAGTGTCTCAAGTTATTAGCATAATGTGCATCTTAGATGAATATTTGGTGAGGTATGTCACTAGGGGCATAGATATTCCAAATATTGTAGATAATTTGGTTATAAAATTATAAATATCAAACTCATATAACTTTTTTAATTTTCACATAAATTTTTTTGATGTCTTGATTAGTTGAGTAGAGGGATACTAAATTTTCAAAATTTTGGTGGTGTATGTCTAACACTATTATGATCACATGAAATTGAAATTATATAAATAATTTTTTTACATATTTTCCATCCCTTTATTGTGTTTAATTATGATACATAAATACTATAGGTAGTTTATCCATTTTATGAAACACATTCTTTATCCTAATTTATGTCTATAATAACTAAAGTGGTGTATAATCAGAATGAACAAATGTCTCCTTCCTTAATATGTAGTGACACCATTTCTTGATTGATTTCACAATAACATAAAATTATTTTTCATCAATGGATTAAATTTTCACATGTCATTGAATGTTTCTAAATTATAGGAATCCAAATTTCCATGTTACATGAATATTGCATCGATTGCATTGTTAAATGCATCAGTGTGAAGTTAGAATGATTGTGTAATGTTGAGAATTATGAGTAAATGTGTTATATAGATTCATTTATTGAGTAACTCAATAGGTATTTTTATCATGATTCCATTCAAATTTATTATCAGATATGTTATGTGGCTGAGTGACCAAGATATGTGCAATAAAATATTGACTTTTCAATCATCTTGATCTTGCATCACCTCACATACTAGTAGCCATGTTTTTAGGCCAAGCTTTATTGATTATTTTTTAGTAGTATGTTAATGTCGTTGACTTAATTGAATCAAAATAAATTATCTAATTATCATTAAGGGGTATTTCATAAATTTTAAAGATTTAATAAGACTTACGATTATTTGAGATGTCATAAAGTTCATTTTATCACTTATATAGGCTCGTTTGATGACCTAAATGATATAAAAGTGCTTTTTAAGGGGAACCTACATAAAATTTTTATTAATAGCATTAATTTGGTTAGTAAATATTGTTGAAACATTTAAAAATTGGGATAGGGTCATGTTGAATGTTTCAAACTTCTTTATAAACCATAAAGTTCATACTTATTGTATCAAAGGATACTTTTGACATTGTTTTCCCCCCTTCAAGATTACAAAGGTCTCCTAACAAGTTATTATCAATTTAATAATGTTTTAATGAGTAAAATGGATCATTTAAGTAGGTTTTTAAAGTCTTCAATATCATCAATGAATATTTACAATATTTCATGAATACTTATAGTCTATATGCAAAACATGCCCAAAAAACAAATATTTACAGGTTTATACAAGTCTACAAGGTTATAAAATGATTTAAATAATAATTTAAAGGAGTTATAAGGGTCAGATAAGTTTTTGAATATGGCCATGCTTTTTTGAAAACATACTAATGACAAACAAGGTGTCTACAACCCATTTACAATCCAAAAATTTAAGCTTTTATGGAATACAATTGACAAAAAATCACATTATTTCTATGTTCTCTTCATGCATGGTGTAAATAGGGTTTTGGAGGAGTCTTATTAGGTTATATTGAGCCATTTGGTGATCTCTAAACTCCATGAGGGATTTAAAATCATGTCAATGTATTTAAAACTCTACAAATAGTATTAAGAGTTTCTAAAACCCTAAAACTCATCAGTGTACATTTTGATGTTTTTTTAGGCTTGTTCAAGCAACAAACATGAGGGTTAAATCTCTAAAAGACATAAAAACATATACTTGTTAGGTTTTAAGCTTTACCTAGCATAGTCATAAAATTAAATACTTATTTAATCCTTATAAGACCCTCTGAAGAACTATAAATAAGGTTATAGGTAGGTCTATAGGTAGAGAGAGGGTTTCCATGATTGATCAAGACAATAACATAGTCTTAAGGACAAATAAAATTATATTACAAGGAAAAATATGTTTTAAACCATGTTTTAAAAGGTTTATAAATTTTTGGTGAAGTTTTGAGCTTATAAAGTGAGGGTTTCAAACAAGAAATATGAGTACAAGTCTATGTTTTGTATCAAACACAATTCTAATACACACCTACAAGTATTTGACTTAGTTATAAAAGTTTATATATGTTGTAGGTAGGTTTCAAGGTTAATAAATAATGTTTTTATGTTTTAAATGGTTTCCAACATTCAAATAACTCAATCCTAAAGTTGCAAGCATGTTTCCAAGGTTTTTGACTTGAAAAATATGTTTTCAATCTTGTAATATCTTAATGCCAAGGAAAGTTATAGGTTTTTTCAAAACCTATCACATATCATTATTATCCTTATGCATGGCACATATGGATTCATGGATAAGTATTTTAATGTCTCAACATGTCTATTAGTGGCCTTAAAACTCTATGAGTGTGATAAAAACACATATATACACTATAAAAACTATACAGATAGCTAAAACTCCATTAAAACCCTGAATCCATTTGCATGGGGAATAAAGATAAAGTTATGCTTGTAAACATGCTCCAAGGTTTCATATAGGCTTTCAAGATTAAAAAAAAATATAAATAAGGGTATTTAAGGAAGATAAATATAACTACATGGTCGTGACTAAGACTTGAGCCTATAAACATGTTATAATTTTTTTGAAGGTTGTAAATATTGATAGAAGATTTTTGTGGAAGGGTTTGAGCTTCCTACAAGTTCAAGAAGGAAACTCAAATTTTTTGATCCCCTTATAAACATTATAAATGATATAAATACTAATGAACCTCCTAAAATACTATAAGGTAATGTTATCATGATTTATATGAATATTTCAAGTGAAAACTATAAGTATTTATTTCCTTCATAGCCTTGTTAACATCAAACATGAATATTTTAAGCAAATTTCCCAATTTATCACCATCCCAAACATGATTCAAGTAGAGGGAGATAATTACTTATCATTCTGTGAGGTGTGAAATGTAAATAGATAGAGGTTTTATGACCGTTACATCTAGCTCATATGACTGCAACATGTTTTCATGATCTCAAGTCTCTCTTGTAAGGTTGGAAGACAAAGTTTCACTGGGTCTCAAGACCAACATATAGGAAATTTTTACATGGTTTCAAAATATTGATAATGATCTTATAAGGCATTCAAACCAAGTCTCCAAACTCTTAGGAAGTTATAGTATTGTAGGTCTCCATGCTTGATTTTAGGGTGAGAATGAGTCTCAAAACTTATCTACATGTCTTCAAGGTCTAAAATTTGAAGTCCAAATATGAGATATAAAGTTATATGATTTGTAAAAAAATTTATAATTATACACTAATGTTTTAGGATCTTTGAGATGACTTAGATAGTATCTTGGATAATGTTTCTAAGAGCATCATAAATTTTGTAGGTTGGTTAAGTTATAAGTTACAATTTTCAAGCATTATCTAGGAGATCTAAAGGTCTGCACATAAAATTTCTTGTTCAATTATTATACAAGGATGTAAATAAATATATTTATCTAATAATGTAAATTTAGGGTTCTTAGAAACTAAAAAATTACCTATAGGTCCTTACCTAAGGTTTTATTCATGCCCCAAGGTTGCAAGTCTATAAGCATGATCAATACTCTCATGGAGGTCATAAATGGAATTATAGGCCTATTTGATAAGTATGTCACCAATTTCTTTAGGTAATAATCATATATTTAACAATTTTTTAGGTCTAGAGGAGAAAAAGTTTGCTAAGCATGGATATTATAGGTCTACAAGGGTAAGAGGACAAGGACATAAAGAAAGGAATTTTGATTAAATTTGTAGTATAGATGACAAAGGTAGTGGAGTAAGAGTTTTAGGTAGGTCTCCAAGAATTAATGGTTTATTGATGAAGTATACATAGTTTTTAATAATTTTAACTATCAAAAAATAATACAAGGAGTTTTCAAGAACCTATAAGAATGAAGGCAGGCCTTTAAGGATCAAGACAAGGCATTTTTCATCAATAAGTAATTTTAGTTACTTAAATAGCATCTTAAAAGCATGGAAATTGTTTGAAACTTCCACATAAATATGTTTAACCTCCTCAAATAGTTTTTTTTAATGAAAATCATGTGCAAGAGCTCTATATGGGTGAATAATGCATTTTTTGGTTACATTGAGACCTATTTTCATGTATAATACCTATTAGGGAATTTAAACATCAATAACAAGTCAAAATAAGTTATATTATCTCCAACATTAATTCCTATGATGAAAGTGGTGAGTTAAATTCATATAAAGGTAGGAGGAACAAGTTATTCTAAGAGTTTAGTAGGAAGGAAGGCCATTGACCAAATCTATCAAGGCCAATCTTCTTAAGGAGATAAATATAACAAAGATAGGGTGTTTTTCCCCTACTACACTTGAAATTAGTTTCTTCTCTTCCAAACATGTAAGAATTAATTAAGTTAGTTGAAGGAAGATAATTTCCTTATTCTTTCACTACTTTTATTCTTCATTATATGACTATTTTTAAAATGAATCAAGAGCCATCTCTTTGGTGTAACAAAACTCTACCATTTTGAGGATTGCAATACTAGTGTATGCCTTGATTTAAATAAAATAATTGATATTTATCTCATTCATATTATCAATTTTATTAAATATTTTGTGATCATGAGATCTTTATATTCACTTTTGGATGTTTTCTTCCCTTATGATGATGTCCAATCATCCTTACACCCTCTTTTATAGGTTGTACATTGTGTATGATTCTTACCTACATGAAAAATACTTATGTAAAGGTTGAGAAATATGTAGATTGTGTGAAAGTTGTGTGATTTCCCACAACTTGTCAATATTTATTAGTTATTTTAGTAGGTTTAAGATATCTCTAAACTTGGTGCGTCACCATTTTATGAATTTTAGTTACTTATACTCCATTTTCGATGATGAAATCATTGTTATACTTATAAATATGTACCATTTAATAGTGTTTTAGGGATGTAAGATAATATTGTATTAGGTGCACATAGTTTAAGAAGTAATCTAACCTTCTCTATAGGTTAATCCTAAGGGAACAAGTTTCCACACCTTGGGGATATTCTCATTATTATAGTGAATAATCTAGATAATCAAAGAAATGCAAGATTCATGTGATAATAAATTTTTTCATGCCTAGTGGGACATTCAACACTATTGAGTGAAGATTTTTGAAGATTTTATTATAATAATTTGGTGTTATTCTTGGCAAGTTTTATATTTGAAGGCATTTAAAAATAAGTTGGTGAGTCTAAAAGTTTCTAGTTTCTAATCAGACCTATCTTTTTTTGCCAAGAGTGGAGACAAAGGCTTCTTAAAGAGGTAAATATGTTTAATTTTTTTAATTAACATCATTTTAATAAATAAGGAGAAATAGAAGGTCTATTACACCTATTTAAAGAGCCCAAATCTCACATCCTACAAGATCCCAATCTATACCTCCTTTTGGTAGGTTTATTGAGCCAAGAGAAAGGTTACTTCCAATAATTTTCATGGCCAATAAAATAAGTCACATTTTTGTTACTTGTAATGGAGGCAACCCTCTTAACCTTTCCCAATGTGAGGAAATTCCAATTTATTCCCTTAAAATTATACCTTACTTTCTTGGTGAAAATGAAACCACTCCTATAGAGCACAAACAAGATATTTTCAATATATGTTCAATCCATAATAGTGTAATTGATAATGTGGTTGTGAGATTAATGAATACTTCCCTTAAGGTAGTATCACTTCAGTGGTATAGGGTATTATAGCCTAATTTCATACATAATTAGGATGAGTTAGGAGGAAATATTTGTAATAAATTTGAGGAAGAGTGATCACCTATCACTAATGGATTAGTTGATTACTATAAAGAGATATCCTCATGAATTGAAGGTGGACTCAATTTTAAATTTCAAAAGACTTTGGATAGAATTCCATCACTTTTCAAACCTTCTCCAAGTACCACATTATTGTACTATTTGAGAGCTTAGAAAATTGATGTGGTTATCATGATTCAATCCATGGGAGGAACTATCTTACTTGATGCATATGAGGTGGCTATAAGAGATAATAATTATTTAATACAAGATGGGAAGATTGATCCTAGACAACCAATGCTTCTTTTTCTTGAGCCTTCACCAAATTAACCCAATTTGGCACCCCTTCCTAGATTAACCAGCCAACTAACACCATCCATTACCTCTAATAATGAGTTGCATGAGGTCAAGAACTTATTACATAGTTTTAAAATGAATTATTATCCTTAAAAAGGTATCAAACCTTAAAAATTATACCCTATCATTCATTCAATCACACATATTAGCCCAATAAGTAGCCTTACTAAGGAAATACCTAAGTGAAAGGACAAATAGGCTATATTAGACCCTTCAATACACAAAATCCAACCACTACAAGTACTTCCAAGGCTATTTTTATTTTTCTAAAAACCTTGTTCAATATTATGAATGGTGTTATCATGAAATAAACTCCACAACCAAAATTCTTATCCAAATAAGGTTATTATCCTAGCTTTGATGGTATAAAGTGCATCCATGATTCAAGAGAAATAAGTGGAATTAGTTGTGAAAGGGGAAGAATCTCAAGAACATGTGAAAAAATAACCTACATTAGTAAATTAGAAGGATAATGACTAATGTGGTGTTAGTAAAAATGAGGTGGCAAACAAGGGAAGCATTCTAATTGCTTGTAACACAATGCCTAAGAAAAAGAGTAATGAAAGGAAAAATATCTCCCATGGATGGTCAAGAATAAAATTGATAATAAATACCATATGTTGTATGATAAAGTGAAGCTATAAATTAGGTTGATAAGGACATTCAGTCAAAAAATTAGCCATTTATGGTTCAATAATTAAAAGAAGATACTATTTATAATCATTTATAGTCAATGGTTAGTCACATACCATTTATTATAGTAGAATAAATGCAAATAACTAATTTGAAGTTGATTATGTTAGAATCACTATCCATTCCTTCACAATGTGACCTATTGTAAGAAGCCTTAAACCACTTCTATCAAGTAAGATAACCAACCAAGATTACACCAACTACTCCTATTAAATTTCTCCAACCAAGTGAAGACAAAACATGTAAAATAAGTAAGCCACATCCCTTATACATCTCCCTTATCATTGGTAAACATCTTGCTCCTAATTATGTGATTGATTATGAGGATAATATTTATGTTATGCCTAAGAAGATATTTAATTTATTGGGAATATAATATACACCAGTCACTAAGAGATTTGTTCAATTATATGTTACTAATGTTAGAAAATTAGGGGTCATTAATATATGAATCTTATCATTCACTCTTTCCCAAGCCTTTCCATTTTTCAAGTCATTTCAGCCATTGACCTCCCTCATTATTTTTTCATATGAATTTATAGACATTTCACTAAAAAAAATGGGATGGTATTTATTATTAGATTATTATAAAATTCTCTTAAGGACTAAATATGTGACAAGGGAAATCATTAAGGCTAAACCTATATCTAAAAATAGCATTAAACCTTATATTCCTAGCCCTATTAACATGAACTATACTATGCATTATATTGAGGAGGATGGTATTGCACATGAGACTACCACATATTTTTAGGAATTTATAAATATGTTTATTAATGATGTACAAAGGCATATTATTAATTTCATCCATATGATAATATGGAAGAAAATGAGTTAGGCACCTTTTATATACATGAAGAAAATTCATCCATTCCTAACGTTATGAAGCCATAAAAGGATCTTAATAGAGTTTGGAAATTTTATTTTTATGGTTGAAGGATAAAATGGTGATGGTGTAGATGTTTTAATTATATTTCCTATACAAGAAAGTTATTTATTTATGTTTAGGCTTTAATTCATGTATATTAGCAGTGTAATTGATTATGAAGCATTGATTGAAGGCCTCCAAATAGCTCAAAAGAGAGTAATAAAAGTATTAAAAGTATTTGGATATAGTGATCCTACCATATATCATTTTAGATCTCAGAGTGTAGCCAAGATTAACTTTTTAAAATCCTATAAGCATATAGTATGGTATTTACTCAAAGATTTTGATGATTTCAACATTTAAGTGGTGCAAAGAAGTCAAAATAAAGATGTTTATAGAATTTATTTAGGTATACCATAATATGAAATTAATATAAACATCATGAGAATCTTGAATCAACATGTTAATTTTGTATTTATACCAACTATCCTAGATAATGAAACTAGCTAGCAAGTATCTGTTAATGATGAACAAATTGTTCACTTTTCCAAGAGAAGGTAGAATTTTTTGCCAAAAACTAGTAAAAAAATCAATATCAATATGGAGATAAAATCATCCAACAAGAAACTAATAAGTTTTCAAATGGATTGATTAATTTAGAGAGTATATTTGACTCAAATGATCATCTCAAGAAATAAATAATGAAAATTAATATCAAGTAGTAAGACTTTTAACAAGTAGCCATCATAAGGGACACATTATTGAATCTTGGAATAGTATGTTCTAAATCTAAAATAGAAAATTTCATTGAAATTTTCCAAAATTATGATGATGTGTTTGCATAGAGTTATGAGTATCTTAGAATATTTTATGTAGGATTATCCCAAACACCATTGAGTTAGATCCAAATTCAAAGTTCATTAGGCAAAATCAAAGTGCTATTAATACCAATATTGAGCCTTTGATGATAAAATAATTAACCAAATTAATAGAAGCCAACATAATTTTCCCTATTAATCAGTCATCTTGGGTAATAAATATTTTTCTAGTATGGAATAAGAATGGAGAGTTTAGGATTTTTTGATTTTATAGACCTAAAGAGATACTCTCTAAATTATCATTACCCTCTTCCATCCATGGAACAAATTCTTAAAATTGTAAGTGAATCTAAATGGTTTTATCTTCTCAATGGCTATTCAGGGTATAACCAAATCATAGTCCAAGAATCATATAAGTTCAATATAGCCTTCATAGCTACATGGACAACATATGATTACAATAATATGCCCTTTGGGTTAAATAATTATGGTGAAATATTTCAAATAGTAATGGATATGACCTTTAAAGTTCTTATTAATGACATGGTTTTAATTTCTTTAGATGATATCACTATTTTTTCAAAGCATTCGCATGAACACTTAGATCATTTATGGAAAGTATTTTATATATGTAGATAATTTGGAGTTTTTATTAACCCCAAAGTTTGTGTTTTTTTTGTTTATGAGGAAAAGTTGTATTTTCTCAAAGGATGGCCTTGACATTGATCCAAAGAGGATAAATGTTACATTGCCTATTTCTCTCCCAAGGAATAAGAAAGGTCTAAAAAGATTCTTGTGGATAAATAATTTATTAATAATATTCATATCATACTTTCCTACTTTGTTCAATACTCTTTCATGCATGCTAAAAAATAATATGATTTTTAGATAGTCAAAATAACATAAGAATAGCTTCGACAGCATCAAACAAGAAATATCACAAGCTCATACTCTTGCGAATCCCAAATATTATAAGGACCTCATATTTTATGCTTTTAGTGTAAATGATAACATTATGTCCATACTAAATCATAAAAATAATGATCAAATGGAGTAGCCAGTACCATTTTAAGTCAATCATTGAAGGACTATGAACTAAGGCATAGTTTTGTTGAAAAATAAGTTTTTGATATTGTAAGAGATCTTAAGAGGTCTAGGCACATGATTTATAGTAATATTATTTAGATAATGTTACCTTATCTAATTTTGAATTACTTCATTTTAATCAGGGATGTGAATGAAAATAAGGTTTGATGCATCATAAAAATTATGGTATATGATGTGAAAATCAAAATTACCAAACTTGTGAGAGTTAAAGGGTTGTGTGAACAAATTTAAGTGGATATAGACACTAATAATAATAATATATATATATATATAAAGGGTTGTGTGAACAACTTTAAGTGGATATAGACACTAATAATAATATATTATATATATTCTTATTATTAGTGTCTATATCAACTTAAAGTTGTTCACACAA